>FR989986.1:14977500-16177500 GCA_905404265.1 Fabriciana adippe
TTTTCTTTAGTAAAAAGTAAAATACAGTGTATTATTTTATAATTTCTTTTTTGTGATATTAATGGGATTTGATGAATTGAACAAAGTATGACATATTTTAATGTTACGAGTATGTTTGTGGTATTTAGACCCTTGATGGGAATACCACTGAACGTTGACAGTAACTAACCAGGTAAGTGATTTTTTAGAGAACTTTATCGCCAACGTCCATACCACGTTTAATACACCGGTTCTCGTCCAATCACCGAAGTTAATCAACGTCGGGTGCGGTCAGTACTTGGATGGGTGACCGCCTGGGAACACCGCGTGACGTTGGCTTTTTGTTTCTTATTTTGTTTGTTGCTTCCACTGAAGCTAACAGTAATCTCTAAGCGCACGATCGTTTGATATCTTTTGTCGCCAACGTCCATACCACGTTGAACACACCGGTTCTCGTCCGATCACCGAAGTTAATCAACGTCGGGCGCGGTCAGTACTTGGATGGGTGACCGCCTGGGAACACCGCGTGACGTTGGCTTTTTGTTTCTTATTTTGTTTGTTGCTTCCACTGAAGCTAACAGTAATCTCTAAGCGCACGATCGTTTGATATGTTTTGTCGCCAACGTCTATACCACGTTGAACACACCGGTTCTCGTCCGATCACCGAAGTTAATCAACGTCGGGCGCGGTCAGTACTTGGATGGGTGACCGCCTGGGAACACCGCGTGACGTTGGCTTTTTGTTTCTTATTTTGTTTGTTGCTTCCACTGAAGCTAACAGTAATCTCTAAGCGCACGATCGTTTGATATGTTTTGTCGCCAACGTCTATACCACGTTGAACACACCGGTTCTCGTCCGATCACCGAAGTTAATCAACGTCGGGCGCGGTCAGTACTTGGATGGGTGACCGCCTGGGAACACCGCGTGACGTTGGCTTTTTGTTTCTTATTTTGTTTGTTGCTTCCACTGAAGCTAACAGTAATCTCTAAGCGCACGGTCATTTGATATGTTTTGTCGCCAACGTCCATACCACGTTGAACACACCGGTTCTCGTCCGATCACCGAAGTTAATCAACGTCGGGCGCGGTCAGTACTTGGATGGGTGACCGCCTGGGAACACCGCGTGACGTTGGCTTTTTGTTTCTTATTTTGTTTGTTGCTTCCACTGAAGCTAACAGTAATCTCTAAGCGCACGAACGTTTGATATGTTTTATCGCCAACGTCCATACCACGTTGAACACACCGGTTCTCGTCCGATCACCGAAGTTAAGCAACGTCGGGCGCGGTCAGTACTTGGATGGGTGACCGCCTGGGAACACCGCGTGACGTTGGCTTTTTGTTTCTTATTTTGTTTGTTGCTTCCACTGAAGCTAACAGTAATCTCTAAGCGCACGATCGTTTGATATGTTTTATCGCCAACGTCCATACCACGTTGAACACACCGGTTCTCGTCCGATCACCGAAGTTAATCAACGTCGGGCGCGGTCAGTACTTGGATGGGTGACCGCCTGGGAACACTGCGTGACGTTGCCTTTTTGTTTCTTATTTTGTTTGTTGCTTCCACTGAAGCTAACAGTAATCTCTAAGCGCACGATCGTTTGATATGTTTTATCGCCAACGTCTATACCACGTTGAACACACCGGTTCTCGTCCGATCACCGAAGTTAAGCCACGTCGGGCGCGGTCAGTACTTGGATGGGTGACCGCCTGGGAACACCGCGTGACGTTGGCTTTTTGTTTCTTATTTTGTTTGTTGCTTCCACTGAAGCTAACAGTAATCTCTAAGCGCACGGTCATTTGATATGTTTTGTCGCCAACGTCCATACCACGTTGAACACACCGGTTCTCGTCCGATCACCGAAGTTAATCAACGTCGGGCGCGGTCAGTACTTGGATGGGTGACCGCCTGGGAACACCGTGTGACGTTGGCTTTTTGTTTCTTATTTTGTTTGTTGCTTCCACTGAAGCTAACAGTAATCTTAAAGCGCACGATCGTTTGATATGTTTTGTCGCCAACGTCCATACCACGTTGAACACACCGGTTCTCGTCCGATCACCGAAGTTAAGCAACGTCGGGCGCGGTCAGTACTTGGATGGGTGACCGCCTGGGAACACCGCGTGACGTTGGCTTTTTGTTTCTTATTTTGTTTGTTGCTTCCACTGAAGCTAACAGTAATCTCTAAGCGCACGATCGTTTGATATGTTTTATCGCCAACGTCCATACCACGTTGAACACACCGGTTCTCGTCCGATCACCGAAGTTAATCAACGTCGGGCGCGGTCAGTACTTGGATGGGTGACCGCCTGGGAACACTGCGTGACGTTGCCTTTTTGTTTCTTATTTTGTTTGTTGCTTCCACTGAAGCTAACAGTAATCTCTAAGCGCACGATCGTTTGATATGTTTTATCGCCAACGTCCATACCACGTTGAACACACCGGTTCTCGTCCGATCACCGAAGTTAATCAACGTCGGGCGCGGTCAGTACTTGAATGGGTGACCGCCTGGGAACACCGCGTGACGTTGGCTTTTTGTTTCTTATTTTGTTTGTTGCTTCCACTGAAGCTAACAGTAATCTCTAAGTGCACGATCGTTTGATATGTTTTGTCGCCAACGTCAATACCACGTTGAACACACCGGTTCTCGTCCGATCACCGAAGTTAAGCCACGTCGGGCGCGGTCAGTACTTGGATGGGTGACCGCCTGGGAACACCGCGTGACGTTGGCTTTTTGTTTCTTATTTTGTTTGTTGCTTCCACTGAAGCTAACAGTAATCTCTAAGCGCACGATCGTTTGATATGTTTTATCGCCAACGTCCATACCACGTTGAACACACCGGTTCTCGTCCGATCACCGAAGTTAATCAACGTCGGGCGCAGTCAGTACTTGGATGGGTGACCGCCTGGGAACACTGCGTGACGTTGGCTTTTTGTTTCTTATTTTGTTTGTTGCTTCCACTGAAGCTAACAGTAATCTCTAAGTGCACGATCGTTTGATATGTTTTATCGCCAACGTCCATACCACGTTGAACACACCGGTTCTCGTCCGATCACCGAAGTTAATCAACGTCGGGCGCGGTCAGTACTTGGATGGGTGACCGCCTGGGAACACCGCGTGACGTTGGCTTTTTGTTTCTTATTTTGTTTGTTGCTTCCACTGAAGCTAACAGTAATCTCTAAGCGCACGGTCATTTGATATGTTTTGTCGCCAACGTCCATACCACGTTGAACACACCGGTTCTCGTCCGATCACCGAAGTTAATCAACGTCGGGCGCAGTCAGTACTTGGATGGGTGACCGCCTGGGAACACTGCGTGACGTTGGCTTTTTGTTTCTTATTTTGTTTGTTGCTTCCACTGAAGCTAACAGTAATCTCTAAGTGCACGATCGTTTGATATGTTTTATCGCCAACGTGCATACCACGTTGAACACACCGGTTCTCGTCCGATCACCGAAGTTAATCAACGTCGGGCGCAGTCAGTACTTGGATGGGTGACCGCCTGGGAACACTGCGTGACGTTGGCTTTTTGTTTCTTATTTTGTTTGTTGCTTCCACTGAAGCTAACAGTAATCTCTAAGTGCACGATCGTTTGATATGTTTTATCGCCAACGTCCATACCACGTTGAACACACCGGTTCTCGTCCGATCACCGAAGTTAATCAACGTCGGGCGCGGTCAGTACTTGGATGGGTGACCGCCTGGGAACACCGCGTGACGTTGGCTTTTTGTTTCTTATTTTGTTTGTTGCTTCCACTGAAGCTAACAGTAATCTCTAAGCGCACGGTCATTTGATATGTTTTGTCGCCAACGTCCATACCACGTTGAACACACCGGTTCTCGTCCGATCACCGAAGTTAAGCAACGTCGGGCGCGGTCAGTACTTGGATGGGTGACCGCCTGGGAACACCGCGTGACGTTGGCTTTTTGTTTCTCATTTTGTTTGTCACTTCTACCGAAGCTTAAGATTTTTGCTACGGCGACTGATCTTAGTGAGACTAGTAGTATAGTTTTATATAATTAAATTTGACATTTCACAAAAGCAAACCCTATTCCTTTAACCCTCTAGTGAGTTGGACAGTTAAAAAGTTAAGGTAAAAAATTAAAAAGCTTGATAATCATTGAAAGTAAATTGTTGATGACAAAGTGAAAAATAACAATATTTAATTTCCATTTCCAACGGGCATCTATTCTGAAGCTGTTCAAGAATAGCTTCAAGAAAGAAAAAAAATCTCAAACTTATAGTTTAACAATTATCACAATTGCAATGTCATGAACACAAACATGCAATCTTCCTGGTTCAAGCAGAAAAAAATTAACTATTACATAACTAATGAAGGACATTATTTAGCGGATTATTGTTCATTTATCTAGCCATAGCATTTCCCGCGGCTCCGCTCGCGTTCAGATGATCAAAAACCAAATTCTTTGGTTTTACACATTAGTATACTCTTACATATACCGCTTTCATTGCGCACCGCATGATTGGTAAATAATGGCAGAGATTGACAATGCCACAAAGGTTCCCCCGTTAATTTCATATTTGATTTAGTAATATTGCACTTTTTGTTTTAGCAATAACATTTATGTAAGTCTATACTACTGTTTTGTATGTTTATTTAATTTTGGGCAATAAACTCTCAAACTACGGAATTAATTTTAATCATTTTTTACTAATAGACAGCCAGCGCCCTTCCCCCTCACGACCGTCCCGCCCTCGCCTTGCATTGAGCTGAGAGCGCGCTCACCCATAGTCCGCGTAAAGTTAAATAAGTATATTTTAAAACTATGATATCTCCTAAGATATTCATTGAAATCAAATGATGTCAAGGACAATTTTGTTCAAAATTACATACTTCTGATGAATAACGTATTTATTTGGATAAGGATTAATATCATGTTTATAAAAACACCTTCGGAAATAATGTATTATTTTAGAACAAATTTAATTACCATAAAAAGGGTTATATTGAGTCAACCTTAAAAGATAGACATATGCTGTCGCGACCTTTTTTTTAGAACTTTTAAAGGGGAACAATTCCGTCATACACTATTTTTGCGTAACTTTAACCGTTTACGCAGCGCACGCAACGGAAGCTCACAAAAGGAATCATTTTTTCCCGTTTTTGCAACATTTTTCATTTATGCTCCACTCCTATTTTTCAATTCCAACCAGTAGTTCCTGAGATTAGCGCGTTCAGCCATACAAACAAACAAACAAACAATCAAACAAACTCTTCAGCTTTATAATATTAGTATAGATATGTTAAAATAATTTTTATTGATAAAGTTTCCGAAATAGGCGTCGCTTGCGTAAGCTAGTGCACCCGTTTTCGGCCGTATTTTCATCTCTCTGAGAAAATTATATATATTGGTCCTACAGTTCCGGGAGATTAAACTTTTTTTAGATTAGAAAAATCTTAATTACTTTTTGGGATATTTGCAAAAAACTAAATCCCCTTTTTTTAGTTAATTGAGTATAACTTTTGCAATTTTTGCAAGCGGAACTTGATTTTTTTGAAAAATCATCTGCGTACCATTCCGAATCAAATGAGACCTCGTTCATAGTTTTCTGAGACCGTTGAAAGAAGTTGACCAAAAAGACCCTTGTTGACTAGACTATCCAATATTTTTTTTATCGAAATCGGACTTCACTGTAAAAATTTATGCGTAGTAAAACATAACAAAAATTATACATGTTTCGAATTGAAAACCTCCTACTTTTTTTCGTCGGTCAAAAAATAAGCTTCTTGAAGGATGTAAAATAAGAGATAAATTATTAAAATTAAGCACAAGAAGGACAATAGCACCTGCAAGTACCTACTTGAAATATATATATATTATAAAAAAGCCAGGTTCCACCGAGATTTGAACTCGGATCGCTGGATTCAGAGTCCAGAGTGCTAACCATTACACCATGGAACCGCACGTCTGAGAAGCTCAATTTATAGATCTGGATACCATCAACCTCACCTCGTCGGCTATGTAAAATGTTGTTAGATAGAATAAACTAAAAGTAACTAACCGTCTATACATTTATTAATCTAATTAGTAATTTTGCATTGCAAATGCAGATTACTTACACTCGTATCGAAACAATATTTGTAATAATAATAATATATGTAAGTAATAATTCTTATATTCGGAATTCGAACTCGGAACTTCCACAGTTAAGTAGCCACGCACTGTACATAGGGAGATTTCAGTATAAAAAAAATTAAAGAGTGCGTGTATGAATGTATACACGTGCTAGTGAAGTAAAACTTCTGTAGGTTATCGGTACTCTTTATGAAATTCAATTTATGTTTTAAATAATTAGGATAGGTGAGATACTAAAAATAACGCATATTAGGCATATTACAATCATATATTTATAGAATACCATTTAAGGAAAGAATATAATATTATATATCATTTGTCTGACAATAACAACGGTTACCATGGCAATAAGCATACGTACATTTTTTTGTAACGCATTCACCAACCTACCCCCCAAGTCAAGCGAGCGTAAAGAAGTTTTACTTTAATAATCCTTTAACAGCAAACATATTTTAAATAGGAAGGGCAGCTGTCAATGTCAAACCTAACAGACGGACTCCCTCTGATATCTGAATATCAAATATGTTGAATAAATTTTTTGGTAAGTGTCGAATACACCCGTGTATTGTAACTCGATAATATATTTATTGGAAACATTCGAAATGGAATGGCTCCTTGGCGGTTACCCGACGTCGCCATAACGCGCACGTCCACATTCTAAATTTTATTTTGTCAATATTTAATGTGATGCCCAGAAAGGTACATGATGTGGCGCGGGATATATTCGCTAAGATATAGGTGAAGTTATATAAAAGCTTTGAATTTGTCGGGCTTATGTATCAGTCGATAAATTTTATTAGATTTTTTGTAAATTATAATATTAGGAACACTTTTAGTACCTACATATTATTCAAGCGTGAAATTTTATGCCTGGTGATAATATAATTGGAGAACTATTTCAATAAAGTTTTATTTTATTATTTCCCATTTACATTTATTTGGTTAGATAGATAAGAATATATAATAAATATAATATTATATGTACATATTTTGTAAGAAAAAAACACAGGTAACTCTCCTTCTGGCGCAGTCGGGTAAAAATTATAATTAAGTACACTAAATAAACAAAAAATCATGAAAGCATACTTGCACACGCAAAGTGTCACTCAGCCATTATTCACAGTAAAAATAATTTGCACAAGTAAAAGGAATAAGCCATGCAAATCAGTCAAGGGGTTGACAAGTATTTACGAGCGGCAGTATGAAAAAACTTCTGAAACTACCCACTTTTCATTTCAAACGTAATCTACGACGACAAATGGTTCAGACCTGACTACATTTTGTTTTCTTTGCACCCTTTGCCATTTGTTTTTCTTAAATTCTCGTTGAAATCACTAAAGGGCGGTATAAAGTAAGGGTTGTAACCTAGTACTTGTTTGTGAAGATTATTATAACCATTTTTACAATTATACATTTACTTATGAGTAATATTAGTTTTGTCCTTTAAACATTTTGCCCGTAAACTTACAATACCTACCTACCTAATTTATGTATAAATAGGCAAAAACAAAACATTTTTTATTTAATTACTAGCGACTCAACCTCACTTCGTTCGCATTTGTACCTAGGTACGTTTTAACGCTCAGTATAGAATAGATAGACTATATATTAGTACATATATGTATATACATAGGTTTGATGAGTTTTATATCCCTTGCTTGAAAAATGATTGATTTCTCATACAAACTTTCATCCCCCTTTTCATTCTCTTAAGAGATGATTTCCGGGATAAAAACTATCTTTTATCCTTCCTAGGATCTCAAACTTTCTTCATACCAAATTTCATCTAAATCGGTTTAGCGAATTTTTAGTTTAACCATTACAAACAAACTCACAAACTTACAAACTTTACCTTTTTATAATATTAGTGTAGATTACGAAGTATTGTACTAAATAATTATTGTGTAGTTATTGACGAACTTCAGTAAATTATAAATATTATAAATATGTTGGGACATTAACACACAGCACCATCTAGTTCCATGGTAAGTTACGAGGCTTGTGTTATGGATACCGGATAGTTGATACACTACACATATATAACTATAAATACATACATATTATAAATATAAACCCATGACTGGAGTACAAACATTTGTGCTCATCACACAAACGAATGCCCCCAGCAGGACTCGAACCCGCGAAGGCTGGCACAGCAAGTAGGGTCACCACAAACTGAGCCAAACGTGTCGGCTAAGTTTAGTATTATCAATAAAAAAAAATGACAACCATTTTTTATATGGATACCTAGGTAAATTCTATTTATATACATAGGTTATGTTTTCTTCAAATTTTTAATGTTGATTAGTAGGTCTATTCGTATTAGTGGTCTATTTACATAGGTAATTAAATGTAAATGAGTTCATGAACTTGACATTAATTGGGGTGCAGCTCAGGTTGACGTTATTCTCATATACTCGTATTAAACAACTGCTGTTTTTCTTTTAAGGAAGTAATGATTTCTCCTTTTTGACATCGTTTTTAGACTCTACACTGGGGTTCAAATAATAAGGTATTCAAGTAACAATATTGTAACTCAGTATTAAAATAAAAAAAAAAATAGAAAAAATCTTATTGCGAATTTCAATATTTTGAGATACACACCCCCGAGCGAAGTAAGGGTAAGTGGCTAGTACTAAATATACAGTGTCCAAGAATAACCGCCTGAGTAAAGGTATGTAAGTACACTGTCCCTTTCAAAATCAAACCCCAATACTATTTACATCCGACAATTTGTTCTGTCCATCGTCGTGACATCGCATTACCCGTAAGATTGATGCAGCATTGCCCTTAATAAGAAATGCACTTGATGTCAGACCTCAGATATGTACTTTAGTTAGAATAGATTAGTGGTTTTCAATACCACTTAAAGTATGAATCAGTTTTGACCGAATTCAAAAAAAAAAAATGAATTTAAGTTGTTTTTTTTTTGGTATGTTAAGCTGATGTTAGTTTAAGTTTTTAGTTTATTTGCAGGTATCATTTTTTTTGTTACGGACTTACAAAACAGTGCCAATCGCTAATGTGTATATAATCGCTGTAGGTATAGCTTTTTTCAAATATTATTACTCTGTGATCTAGGATTTATTATGAGAATACTCATAGAAATGTGTTTTAGGTTCGTCTCTACTTACGTTTTAACCGCATTTTTTTCCCCGCAATAAAAAGTATCCTATATATTGACCCGGATAATCAGCTATCATCACACCAAATTTCATCAAAATCCCTCCAGTAGTTTTCCTTGATGCGGTAACAGTCAGACAGATAGACAGACAAAAATTCTAAAAACTATAGATTCGGTCTCTGTATCGATAATAATGTCTATTTCAATTAGATTTTCCAAAAAATATTTAATGCACAGATTCGGCTTAGTTAGAATTTTATTATATGTATAGATGAAAATTTTAAAGTCCCCGCTAAGTTTGTGTTTGTTCGGGCTACCTTAAAAAACTAAATACCTGTTACAAGGATTATCTAGAAAAGTTATCAGCTATAAATTTATTAACATTTTGGGGCAATAAGGTAGCTTATTTAAGTACATATATATAAATAGGAGCCTTCAGCTTCATCGGTCTACTTTTTTTCGAACTTGACATCAAAAAATATTACTTCCCATACACCCTTTGCGAGCCTTTTCACTCCTTAGGGAATATTATGATTCTTTAGTTTCTTTTGGGAACATTATCTTTTAAGGAGTTTAATAATTTCAAATATTTTTCCATAGTACTTATTTCTCCTTAAAGAAATAAGTATACAAACATATGTTGTTAATGAATCAATTAGAACTTTGACCAAACTAGCTTTGTGTTTAAATTGATTAGAATTTAGAGTAAAACCTGAAGTATATTGCAGGTAGGACTGTTATCGGAATGTAATCGTAAGAGGTACAGTAATGTACGGAACCGCTAAAAAAGAGGAATACTGATTTCCCTTTTCTTGCCTTATTACGAACTTATACAATATTTTTTATACTTACAAAAATAACAGGTTCCACCGAGATTTGAACTCGGATCGCTGGATTCAAAGTCCAGAGTGCTAACCATTACACCATGGAACCGTATCTTGTAAGACTATTAATTATTAGCTTATATCTTGCCAATTATTATAAAAAAAAAAAACAATAACACAGCGACGCACTTGATCAAATAAGTGAAATAATATTTGATAAAAAGAAATCAGGCATAATTTTGAGCATTGTGGTTTTTTTTTAAATTAGTAGTTATAATTACCTTTTTTTAAATCAAAGATATAATTATTGCCAAAAATATGTAAGTAGATAATATAAAATCGTCGTTGATTAATTATAATTATAAATTGTTTTATATATCAAGCGGTGTTAATCTTGACGAAACCCGATTACATTATAGGATGAAGAAGGATATTGTACGCCATTTTTCCTGCTCATCAGTAGATTCCGTGGGATAAGGCATCCTTTAAAAAGTCTAAAAGGCACACTGGACTAGGGCTTAAAAGACTGCTTCGGTAGACCTGCTAGTGCTGGTTTTTCTGGCCCACATAGCGGTGACTCCCACAGTACACACACATCCACAGGCGTTGCCTAATGGTAATCAGTAAAGGACACCACGAGTAACTTTCTGAGACTGTTGGCACTGATTGTTGATCTTCTCAAGTGAGACGGCCAGATTAAGGTTTTCTTAGATTTCTATATATTCTATTTAAGAAACTTTAAACACCCAAGGAGAGCTTGAGCGAGTTACTAGTTTAAACAATTTCAAGGCTCTGCGAATGCATGTTATAGACAATATAATGTGGAAGTAAGAGAAAATTGAAGTATAGTGTTTACCTCTAGGGAAATTTGGTATCAATATGTTGTTGGCTGTCACTCTGCAAGATGAAGCCTTCTCATCCAATATCGAAAATCTTAATCCAATACGCCGCGACAGCGAATGATTTATATTGGGAAGCGATGCCTGATCGGGTTGATAAAATGCTGCTTGAAGTTCCTTACTAGTTGTTAGTTGTATTTAGATGAATATTGCAACGCAAGGCCCTGGTTATAGCTTTACGAGTTATGGTAAAGAAAAGTAAAACCAAAAATAAATTCAATTTTTAATATATTTATGTTATTTAATTGGTAAATGAATGTTTAAATTGTTTTATACTAATTTTAAATAAAACTATCTTTTCTGATTATTTCGCGGATTTATTTTGATTTTTGGTTTACCACATTTCGAATGCTTTACAGCAATCATGGTCACGGGAGAGACTAAAGTTTTAGATATCTCAAAGGCGTTATATACTTGTACGTTTGAAATATGTAAAACCTTAGTCTCTCCCGTAACCATGATTGCTCTAAAGCATTCGAAACGCTTATGTAGGTAGTAGGTTTTTTAAGTAAAAAGGTCATATTTAGTACTTGCGAAGTAAAAAAAAAAATACAGACGGAGTATTGGGCTGTCATAATATATTATATTGTGCCATTTTAACCGGTTTTTGTTACGGTGGCCAATCTCAGCGAGACTAGTTATAAGCAGAATATATTGTGCACAAGTATGTACATAAACTCAAGTGCACTGTCTATTCCTTTGACTCTCATATTCCAGTAGGAGAACTATAGGACACCTGTGAGATAATAAAACGTAATACATAATCGCAACTATATATGCTCTCCGAGGCTGAGAATACTGCTAATTTCCCAGTTCCGGGCTGTTAATTTGTTTTCAATATATCTAGATATACATATATATCAAGATGCGAAGAAATACGATATATGTATAGTATTCTAAATATTTCTTTAACTTTTTCACATCAATTTCGATCAATTTTTAACTTTAAAATCTGCATAAATTTAAAAGTAACGGATACCACTAATTCTATTATATAAATATAGTGCAAATTATATAATTCTATAAGCGTATGTACATTTTAGCGCTCCAACCCGTCAGTAATCCACTCCGCCGCGAACACACCTGCGCGCAATCACATAATGATCGCTGAAAGGGATTTTTTGTCTCGTGTTCCCAATTTGAGCTTCAGCTATCGGATATTGATTATTAAATAATAAAATGTTAAAAATCGACTAAATTTATTAATAACTAGCGACTCACCCTCTCTTCGCTCGGGTTCATCCCTAGGTTGATTCCCCATACAAACTTTCATCCCCATTTTCAACCCCTTAAGGGATGATTTCTGGAATAAAAAATATCCTATGTCCTTTCCAGCATCTCAAACTATCTTCTTATTAAATTTCATCTAAATTAGTCCAGTAATTTTTGAGTTTTTTCGTTACAAACATACAAAAATACAAATCATTCCTCTTTATTATAGTAGTGTAGATGTGAAAGTTTGTATATGTATGAAATGTTTGTTATTCCTTGAAGCTAAAACGGCTAGACTAATTTAGATGAAATTTAGTACACAAATAAATGGTAACTTTTTTTACTCCAGGTATAGCTACGACTATATAGATAACTGATAGACCTGGAGTAATAATATTTACCAAAAGGGTGGAGCTGTTTCACACACCTAGATAAAGAGTAGCACAACTCAAAATATCTCTTTTCCCAGGAATAGAAAAAAACGTTTTATTCTTTTTCTATTTCATATATATTAAGAATTATCTAATATGTGTTCTTGTATATAATTTTAAGAAGATATATTTTTGATCAATGACTTGTCATCAAATAGCAGTATCACTTGTAACCAACTCAAAATCAAACACTTGAAGATATTTATATGGAACACCAACTAACCAACTATATATTAAACATCAACAATTCCAAAATAGTTTTATTTTTTCATGTTAAATTAGTAATCATGACAAAATCATATGGAGTTTATGTAGTGATTTGCTAGTATTCTAACAAATGACTACTGATTATAGCAACTAAACAAAATAACCAGGCAACCGCGATTGATCGCGACAAGCGTATTTTATCCTTGTTCTATATTTGAAATATAACCGGCAACTAGGAGTTCAATTAACAGCCCCGTTATTAATGGGTCGTTCCAGCTCCGATTAAACTCAATCCGGGATCCGCGGGGCCAGTGCCATCGCAATAGTTAACGTGGCATTTAATAATTCATTTATTTTAACAAGTTGATTATTTTTTCATTTATTTCTATTCTAATAATATAATGAATATAACTTAAGCATATTGATTTTAATTTATTGATTATTGATTTTATTTTATTATTTTTATTCGTAAATATTTTACAACACCTGAATAAATATTGTGAAAGTTAGCTTCTCAGCACTTACATAGAAATATACATATATTTATATATTTTAAGTGAAATAATATGATCGAACATACATATACTATAGGTGAACTAAAACCAAAAACTACAATATAAAAATTAGATTAAAAAGTGTGCGCAGACACAAATGTAGGTACTCTCTATCTATACTAATATTATAAAGAGAAAAGATTTGTTTGTTTATACCGTATAAGCTCCGAAACTACTGAACCGATTTAGGTGAAATTTGGTAAGAAAATAGTTTGAAATCCTGGAAAGGACATAAGAATAGTTTTTATTCCGGAAATCATCATCATTAAGTGGGTGAAAATGGGGATCAAAGTTTGTAGGGGGAATCAACCTAAGGACGAACCCGAGCAAAGCAAGAGCGAGTCGCTAGTTTCTTACATTCTAATGGAACGAAAACCTCACACGACTGGTGAAAGATAAGGCGTAGGACCAACGTAAACATTGCCAACGTCCTAACTTCGGGCTGCTAATGAGTTTCGTGACAAAAAATCCTAGTATCTTACTATTTGGGTCCGTTCCGGGACTTGAACCCAGGACCTCTAAATAGCCATAGGAGGAGTACAATACATTTTCGTAGCATTTAAACAATTGTCAATTATTCGGCAAAACTGGTCCCGCAAAGGCACGCACTAATTACAAACGAGAATCCAATGCAATAAATCACGGGCATAATATAACGCAGTCACAGGAATGCATGCCCCAAATCCATGGTACTGTTTGTATTTTGTCGTAATTAGAATTCATTGTTCAGCCAATTTTACTTTTTGAGATCAAAAAAATTTTTTTTTGTCACTCAACATTGATTTCTTGAACAGTATACGAAATGTTTACTGCTAAAATCAATTTGTTTGTTTGTAAATCATCGTGATATTCCGCTTAGAGATAGTTTACTTATTGTTTTGGTTTATTTATAAGACTCCCTGATCAGCTGTGGGTGCATTATTCAAAATTCGCTTAGAGAAATAGGTGTTTGTCTGTTGGTACAGCTTCATAGTGATAGTAAAATGAATATTATATTATGAAGAGAAGGCAAGACGAGTTTTTTCACTATTCAAATAAACGAGCAGAAACATATTTTTTTTATTTTATTCATGTACTGGGCTGTTTATTATATGTTAATGAGTGTTTAAGAGTTTTATTAAGCTAATATTAATATTTTCGATAAATTATTTTATTATATAATATTACATATCCATATTTTTTTAATATTAATCTTAATTTTTCTTATAATTTTATAAGCACTTTCTAAAAGGTTAAATGTTTTTTACAAACTTCATATCCGACCAATTCTTGTACAGTACATTTTCGTTCCTCCCCATGTTATTTATGAACAGTCACTGAGCTATGTAATAATCTGAGGCGGGATTTAATTTGTTAGACTGATTTCACAGTAGAGTGCGATAGCGAGTAAGAGAGAGATAGAAGGTTTTGGAAAGGAAAAAGAGTGTACTTCATTTTTTAAATATTTATTTAAGTTTAATTTACAAGAGTGAAGCCCCGATTTTTC
The DNA here is from genome assembly GCA_905404265.1 of Fabriciana adippe. Classification (NCBI taxonomy): domain Eukaryota; kingdom Metazoa; phylum Arthropoda; class Insecta; order Lepidoptera; family Nymphalidae; genus Fabriciana; species Fabriciana adippe. The sequence goes on from FR989986.1 coordinate 14,992,312, forward strand.
TGAGTATTTTAAATTTGTTAGTTAGTGATATTTTTATTTTGGGTTATTTAAGAACTGTATACATAAATATTATATTTATTTCTTATCATCCCTTTGCTTGGGTGCGTCCTTAGATACCTAACAGTAGTAGCCTATGTGTTATTCAAAGTCAGCTCTATCTGTGAACTCATACAAAGCTATCCAACCGTTTCAGCATTAAAGAGTGACAAACACAGACAATTATAAACAAACTTTTACTTACATATATAGTACTAGCGACTCATCCTCGCTCTGTTCGGGTTCGTCCCTAGTTACGTTTTAACGTTTAGTATAGATTTCTCAGAGATTAAATATTTTCTCGCAGTAAAAAGTATCCTATATGTTGACCCGAAAAACCAGCTATCAACTTACCCATCAAAATCTGTCCAGTAGTTTTCTTGGGATGCTTTCCCAGACAAACAGACAGACAGAAATTCTAAAAACTATAGATTCGTACTCTGTGTCGATAATAATGACAATTTCAATAAGATTTTCCAAAAAAATATTTCATTTACAGATTCGACACAGAATTTTATTATATGTATTATCTATACTCTGGTTTCCATAAAATATCTAACTAACTACATATGTTTTTTAGATGTTTGACACCATTTCTAATACAATTTTCCTGGACCATCGCACTCACATCGTTAGCGGTTACGCGAGACAGCAATGGAAAATCACCCATACACTATGTTGACTTTAATTTGTGAGTTTTTTACTGTCTACTCATTTACAGCGATTTTTTTGGGGTTCGTTTTTGTGTCAGATTTAGGTGTTTTTACAAGCAGAAGCTAAAATTATAATATAAAAGTGACGATTATCTAATATATTTAAACGAGCAATTATTGTTTATTTATTTATTTATACCGGCGATCTCGAAAACGGCTCTAACGATTTCGCTGATATTTGGTATGTGGAGCTTTTCGGGGGCGAAAAATCGATCTAGATTAGTCTTATGTTTGGGAAAACGCGTGTTTTTATGTTTTCATGCGGTTTTCTTTCGCATTATTCCACGCAAAATATGGTCGATAACTTCTTACGCTCGCGCGGTTGATAATCACAGGTGTCCGGTTTCGAATCCCGGTCGGATCCAAAGTTTTTACTTTTGTTTCTATTTATATTTATTCAAGTTTTTAGTATTTAAAAAAAAAAAGGAAAATTGTACTTCTAGCCAAAAATTCCGAGCGGAGCTCGGTCGCCCAGGTACTATAAATAATATCCGATATATAATTATTTGAAATTACTCCAATCAGTAATAGAATAACAGATCGACATGATAATTTATATATGTATACAAATATATACTTAAGTAAATTTTTTAACTTGGTTAATCAAGAGATTATTCGAAATTCGAAAGTATTATGCAAAAAGCTATTGTTTAAGAAGGTAGGGGTGGGTCGCTAGTGGTTAAATGTAACAGGAACTGTTTAATACAAACCTAACAGGGGTTTACCTAAATGCTGCACTATTCATCAAGTGTCGTACGTTTAGTTAGAATTGCTGTAATCCCACTGTCGTAGCGCGGTGATTAATATATCTGATACAATAGAAAACTAATTATGTGGATCGTCTGTTAATCTCAATTGTCTTTTCATAGTTTAATAACTATAGAGGACTGACTTTAAAATTATTTTAAAAGTAGTAATGCTTATGATATTTTTCCATTGTCTATACAGATAAATAAAATTGAAGTGTCTGTTTGTAATGTCAAAATAACAGCTTTATACTAAATGCATATAGATATATGTATATACGGTAATTATAAGAAAAACATAATTTTTAAATTTTTGCCTGTCTGTCTATCTGTTTATCTATCTGTCTGTCTGTCTGTCTGTTTGTTCCGGCTAATCTTCGAAATGCCTCTAACAATTTTGACGGGACTTTCACTGGCAGATAGCTAATATTATAAGGAGTAACTTAGGCTACTTTTATTTAAGAAAAATAATTAGGGTTTCGCTCAAAAAAATTTAAAACGTACCTAGGGACGAACCCGAACGAAGCGAGGGCGAGTCGCTTGTATTGTATAAAACTATTAATCAAAAAAGAATTATGAAAATCGGTTCAGAAATGGGCAAAGACTTCGACAGAGATCGAAGTTACCTCCAAAGCAAAGGAAAGTGAAGCGGGTTTTACTTGATCTAACATCGATCGTTAAACGTTTAATTAGACGTACTCGTAGTTTTTACTTTATAATTTCTAATTAATAAATTACTTTATTTTTTTTTTTGCATACCCTTTGGCTGTACCTAACGTAATTAGCGCACCTTTTCTTTCTAAGTTGGTCAAAAATACATTTTTAAATTTACTGCAATTTGCTTTATGGAGTAAAATTTTATTATAATTATTTGTATGTGTGGAAATAATCTGTAATCGTAAGTATTGAAGGCGGAAACTAACGAGTAATTACATATTTCGTATAAGCCAATATTGAAAACAAATGAAAACAAATAAACTCTATGTGTAAATATTAAAGAAAATTAATAAAATAATCATTCTTGCTTTATTAAGTACTAGCGACTCACCCTCGCTTCGCTCGGGTTCGTCCCTAGGTACGTTTTAATTTTTTTGAGCGAAACCCTAATTCTTTTTCTAAAATAAAAGTAGCCTAAGTTACTCCTTATAATATCAGCTATCTGCCAGTCAAGTCAGTCCAGTCGTTTCGGAGATTAGCCGGAACAAGCAGACAGAGAGACAGGCAAACATTTTAAAAATTGTGTTTTTCTTATAAGTACCGTATATAATTTCATATATGCATTTAGTAAAAAGCTGTTATTTTGACATTACAAACAGACACTTCAATTTTATTTATCTGTATAGATTTACGCCGAAGATAAATTTTTGAATTATTTTATTTTAAAACATGTAGCTAGGACGCTGCAACAGATTTTCGCGTGGTGCGTTCAATTTGTGCTACGAGCGTAGCTAATCGTAGATCGAGGTGTATTCCAAAATGGAAAATTAAAGGAAAACTTATTATATTCAGGTATAAAAATATATATTTCTTAATATTGACTTACTCGTCTCATATTTTTTTATATCAAAAACAATTTCTATTTTTTTTTAACTTATCTTAGTTTAAAAAACTACTTATTTATTTTAAATAAAACTATCTTTCGGATTATTTCGCATATTTATTTAGATTTTTGGTTCCCGACGTTTCGAATGCTTTACAGCAATCACGGTCGCGGGAGAGACTAAGGTCTTAGACATCTCAAAGACGTTATATGTATACTTGTAGGCACTGTATGTAACAAGTATAGAACGACTTAAACTAGCGACTCACCCTCGCTTCGCTCGGGTTCGTCCCTAGTTTGATTCCCCATACAAACTGTCATCCCCATTTTCACCCTCTTAAGGGATGATTTCCGAGATAAAAAATATCCTATGTCCCAGGTTCTCAGACTATCTTCTTACTAAATTTCATCTAAATCGGTTCTGTAGATCCAGAGATTACCCCTTACAACCTCACAAACTCACAAACCCACAAACTCATAAGCTTTACCTCTTTATATTATAATATTAATATAGGTTTAAGTTATTCAACTTGGTTGAATATTTTTATTTGCCAATTTATATTTTAAAAAGATCCAAGTCAGCTTTGGATAGGTTCCACCGACTTGGAATAAAATGTTGGCGAGAACAGCAGGTGAAGTCAAACACTGATAGATTATCATTTCTTTCTTTTCTAGTGAACTGACGCACATTCGCTACGTCGCGTCGTTTCGGCTTTATCCCTAGTTAAATATGCTTCAACTTGAAAAATAATGGGTTCCCCATACAACCTTTTATTCCCTTTTACTTCCTTCAAGTTTTATTTTTGTGATAAAATGATGTCATTCTCCAACGACCTATCTATCTTTATACCAAAATTAATCAAAATTAGTTCAGTGGTTAAGGCGTAACGAACAAACATATTTACTTTGGCATTCATAACATTATAGTTAGAAAGGATATATTTTTTTTTAATATGTTTTGTTTGATTTTTAATTTGATTGATGTTTTAAGACACGTCCTATCTTATACATGATAAAATACAAATTGTAATTGGAACTCCATTAGTACTGTTACACTTGTTCCATCGTTAGCCCATTTGTTTGCCGCAACGCGACCTAATCCCGGGATTGTTTCGGGATGATCCGGGATCAGGAATCATGACACTATTGTTGTAAGTGTGAAACCGACACAAATAGGCCTACGGCTTTGTGCGACCCTAATGTTATATTATCACATCTTAATTTAATACAAATTGAAATCTATTTGTATAACTATATGGTTCAAATTGAATTACGCTTTTACCGGTTTCCATTTTATTGCAATAAACGTGCTTTTGAAAAAAGTGCAAATTGACAGGCAAGTTAAATTGATTTTTATGCACATATAAATAAGATGTCATTTTCTTTAACACACATTTGGCTTATAGGACTGATAGGTTTTGATTTATTTTTGTTTTCGAACAAGGGATGTTCTTTTGAGTGAATTTTTATTTTAAACGCTCATTGTGGGGGTTAATAACGAGATTATTATTTGTATTTGGGGAGGATTGTTTAAATATTGCTATTGTCGGTTAAATGAAACGGTAAATTTGTTCTCGTGTGGCGTATGTCTACATTTTTCGAAGAATGTTGGTAAATACAATTTTGGAGCTATTTTTTGTTTTTGATGTAATATATATTATAAAATATACATATATTATATTAGCTTTTTTACTTGACTACATAAAAGTTTAGTAAATCAAAATATATGACGAATCTATAAATATAAAATACCCCTACATATACGTACTTTGTTAGATATTTAAAGTTATTTACACAAATACTGACAAATGGTCTCATAATCTATCTCTTATTGAAAAATATTCGTTCTATATAACATTTTCGAAAAAATCTGTGCTTAACTGGCACATTTTGAAGCCATTGAAAAGAGAATCTGAATATTTGAAACAAAATTAATAAAATCTATATATACATAAAATGCTTTGTCCTGACTGACTGATCGATCAACGCACAGCCTAAACCGCTGGTCGTAGAAACGTGAAATTTAGAGGACACATTCCTTATATAATGTAGGCATCCGCTAAGAAAGGATTTTTCTAAATTCATCCCCTAAGAGGGTAAAATAGGGGATAAAAGATTGTATGAAACTCTGTTATTCTTAACGCGAAATGCACGAAAAGTGGTATTTAGCTTTAAGATAGAAAATAAGAAATATATGTATTAGATTTTTTTGAAATTCCACCCTTAAAAGGGTAAAAAGGGGTAATAAAGTTTATATGGGCAAACAATTATTTATGATCAGAATTACTTGAAACTTGGTATTAATGCTCTTTTATACAATTAAATAAATATGTGTTTTAGAATTTTTCGAAATTCATTTCATAAGGGGGTAAAATGGGGTATGAAATTTTGTATGAAATTCTATAATTGATACACGGAAAGTGCTATTTACCTTTGAAATGAAAAATAAAACAATACAAACATCTTTTTTTTTAAATTCATCCCTTTAAAGGGTAAAAGGGGGGTTGTGCTGTTTAAATGAGGAAAAAAAATGTTTATAATCAAAATTACTTGAAACTTGGTATTAATGCTCTTGAATACAATTAAATAAACATGCATTTTAGATTTTTTTTAAATTCAGCCCCTAAGTGCGTAAAACTGGGCGGTGAAGTTGGAGTTATTGAATATATTTAAACAGGGTAGCATAAGTCAAGTTCTCCGTTAGTGCACGCTTATTGTGTGGATATAAAGTAGAGAACTTAGATTATTCCAAACTCAAAGGAAAATTATGTATAACTTCTCGGCTGGCCACAGAAGTGACAACTATAATAGATGTAGAGTGCGAGAAAGAGAACCTAGCTAGAGAGTATCCTGCTATCTATATATATCCTCCTTCTGAAGGTTGGCACAACTGTAATGAAAAAGTCACCTAAGTTATGTAACGGGAAAAGACTGTAATTAATTAAATATCATAGTGGACACTGTGTTTGCGTGTTTGCTTGATGTGCTTGGGGGGAATCAAAATTCATACCTCGAATACCACTGGTAACTTCTGACTACGCCTTTGAATTTAATCTATTGTAATTCCTCCTTAAAGTTTGCTTTGCAATGACCATTAATATATCTCAGGGCCAGTCGTTAAAAATAGCAGGCGTAGATTTAAGAGAGGATAGCTCCTCACAGGGACATTTTAGTAGAACCCAAAACTAGACAGAACATCCGTGTGGTACATTTGTGGTTGGGTTTTTTAGTGTAGACTAAGTTAAATGAACCTAGAGTTTTACCCTAGACGTAATATTAAAAATTCGATATGACATACAAATTCAATGGAAATTAAAACTGAGCAAATTTTTCAGTCCACGCAAGCGTAGCCGCGGGCAAAAAGCTACAGTAAAATAAGAATGGCACTTTATATATGTAACTTAAAAAAGAAGGAGAAGGAGGGAGACTGTAAGCTTCAGGTGTAAATAGCATTGGGTCTTTAAAAATAACGTGGATGTTAGCCTATTAGTATGTTAGTTAAAAAACCCATATTAGCCATGTTAAATGATTCTAAAGTCGTAACATTGTATGCGATTGTATCATTATACATACTCTTTTTCTCTGACTCTGGAGAGATGAAGTAAAAAAATGAGTAAAAAATACGGGTAATGGAGCGTACTAAATAGGTACCTAAAATGAACATTTATTTACAGAATGTTTTAATATGTTTAACATCTTTTAAGATACTGGATATTTTGAGTTACCATCGCAAACATTAAAAATGTGTTCCTTATTTCTTTAAGAACACGAAATCTTATACGAACTTATAACTTATTTTTGCAAATAATAAAGTATGCGTACCGAAAAAGTTTATTTTTCCCGTAATTTGATCGCGGGCGAAGCCGCGGGTTCTGCTAGTTTTGAATAAAATTAAAAAATACCTATACAAGAATACCTATATACATAATAATACCTATATAACAGAATACAGTTGGAACGTTGTATTAACATCGATATATTTTCAATGTAAAATAAAATAAATTGTAAAATTAAGGAATTGTAAAATGCAACTGGTATTATGCACAAGCACTAAAACTTATGGGCCATAACATAAACGTCAACGTTTACGACATAGCCTACGCCTAACGTCACTGTTTACTGTACATGACACGACTGCGATAATGCGTTAGTATATAAATTATAAATGTACTGTATATAATAATTATTTTGTCTGTTTGTCTGATTATATTTTTATTAAGTAGTAAGTAAGTAGTATTAAGTAAGTTTTTCCTGTGATTTCCGTAATAGGTCAAACAAGATATCAACACCTTATTATAATAATGAATGAATAATTAGTTGAATTCGCACACGAAGATTCCGTGCCATCGTACGTCATGTACTTTTTAATAATATGACTTTTACTCTATGTATGTAGTATACTAACTTCTAACGTAAAAAAAATGTTTCTTAAATTTTTGTTTTTATTTATTTTAAATTATTTGTTGTTATAGCGGCAATAGAAATACATACTTTGTGAAAATTTCAACTCTATCTGTTATGGTTCATGAGATACAGCTCTCGGAAGGACGAACGGACGAATAGCGGAGGCTTAGTAATAGGGTGCCGTTAGCATCCTTCGAGTACGAAACCCTAATTAACTATGTTTCATAGTACTAGAAATAGCCTATATTAATAATGATAGAGTAGCTATCTATTATCTATATATACATAAAATGCTTTGTCCTGACTGACTGATCGATCAACGCACAGCCTAAACCGCTGGTCGTAGAAACGTGAAATTTAGAGGACACATTCCTTATATAATGTAGGCATCCGCTAAGAAAGGATTTTTCTAAATTCATCCCCTAAGAGGGTAAAATAGGGGATAAAAGATTGTATGAAACTCTGTTATTCTTAACGCGAAATGCACGAAAAGTGGTATTTAGCTTTAAGATAGAAAATAAGAAATATATGTATTAGATTTTTTTGAAATTCCACCCTTAAAAGGGTAAAAAGGGGTAATAAAGTTTATATGGGCAAACAATTATTTATGATCAGAATTACTTGAAACTTGGTATTAATGCTCTTTTATACAATTAAATAAATATGTGTTTTAGAATTTTTCGAAATTCATTTCATAAGGGGGTAAAATGGGGTATGAAATTTTGTATGAAATTCTATAATTGATACACGGAAAGTGCTATTTACCTTTGAAATGAAAAATAAAACAATACAAACATCTTTTTTTTTAAATTCATCCCTTTAAAGGGTAAAAGGGGGGTTGTGCTGTTTAAATGAGGAAAAAAAATGTTTATAATCAAAATTACTTGAAACTTGGTATTAATGCTCTTGAATACAATTAAATAAACATGCATTTTAGATTTTTTTTAAATTCAGCCCCTAAGTGCGTAAAACTGGGCGGTGAAGTTGGAGTTATTGAATATATTTAAACAGGGTAGCATAAGTCAAGTTCTCCGTTAGTGCACGCTTATTGTGTGGATATAAAGTAGAGAACTTAGATTATTCCAAACTCAAAGGAAAATTATGTATAACTTCTCGGCTGGCCACAGAAGTGACAACTATAATAGATGTAGAGTGCGAGAAAGAGAACCTAGCTAGAGAGTATCCTGCTATCTATATATATCCTCCTTCTGAAGGTTGGCACAACTGTAATGAAAAAGTCACCTAAGTTATGTAACGGGAAAAGACTGTAATTAATTAAATATCATAGTGGACACTGTGTTTGCGTGTTTGCTTGATGTGCTTGGGGGGAATCAAAATTCATACCTCGAATACCACTGGTAACTTCTGACTACGCCTTTGAATTTAATCTATTGTAATTCCTCCTTAAAGTTTGCTTTGCAATGACCATTAATATATCTCAGGGCCAGTCGTTAAAAATAGCAGGCGTAGATTTAAGAGAGGATAGCTCCTCACAGGGACATTTTAGTAGAACCCAAAACTAGACAGAACATCCGTGTGGTACATTTGTGGTTGGGTTTTTTAGTGTAGACTAAGTTAAATGAACCTAGAGTTTTACCCTAGACGTAATATTAAAAATTCGATATGACATACAAATTCAATGGAAATTAAAACTGAGCAAATTTTTCAGTCCACGCAAGCGTAGCCGCGGGCAAAAAGCTACAGTAAAATAAGAATGGCACTTTATATATGTAACTTAAAAAAGAAGGAGAAGGAGGGAGACTGTAAGCTTCAGGTGTAAATAGCATTGGGTCTTTAAAAATAACGTGGATGTTAGCCTATTAGTATGTTAGTTAAAAAACCCATATTAGCCATGTTAAATGATTCTAAAGTCGTAACATTGTATGCGATTGTATCATTATACATACTCTTTTTCTCTGACTCTGGAGAGATGAAGTAAAAAAATGAGTAAAAAATACGGGTAATGGAGCGTACTAAATAGGTACCTAAAATGAACATTTATTTACAGAATGTTTTAATATGTTTAACATCTTTTAAGATACTGGATATTTTGAGTTACCATCGCAAACATTAAAAATGTGTTCCTTATTTCTTTAAGAACACGAAATCTTATACGAACTTATAACTTATTTTTGCAAATAATAAAGTATGCGTACCGAAAAAGTTTATTTTTCCCGTAATTTGATCGCGGGCGAAGCCGCGGGTTCTGCTAGTTGATTTATAAAATACTAGGAGGTATTTCAACATACCTACGTACAAACAGATTTTAACTCTTAACATTAATTTGATTTTTGATTATAATCAACACAATACACAAATTAATCACTGTGATTGCTTGAATTATAAAATTATTTTCATATATATCCTAAATGTATTTTTAAATATGTAAGTTAAATATTTTTCATAGAGCAATGATTAGAAAGTTGTTTAAACAAGTGTGTTAAGATGCCGTGATGTATACTTTAATACTAGTACCTAATACTAGGTACCTAATTAAAAGATTTATATATACAGTCACTAGGTTCCATGGTGTAATGGTTAGCACTCTGGACTTTGAATCCAGCGATCCGAGTTCAAATCTCGGTGGAACCTGACTTTTTTATAATGTTAAAAATAAATAAAAAGGTTTATGACTAACAATAATTTGTTATTAATTTATTTGTCTTCAAGTTACAGAAAAATATAATTTTGCTATAAATATATTTCTTTTTGCATATAGTAATAATTATTGGATTATTATTTAATCTATACCTTAATAGTACCTTTGGTCTGTGGCTCTACACGCGTAGCTTATATATATACTATCGACTCACCCTCGCTTTGCCGAAGCGAAGCGAGGGCGAGTTCGAGTTCGTCCCTAGACAAAAACAAATATATCCCACGGGAACCGTACATTTTTCTGGGATGATATATAGCCTATAGCCTTCCTCAGTTAAGGGGTTTTCTAATGCAAAAAGAATTTTTCAAATCGGATTAGTAGTTTCTGAGATTAGCGCGTTCAACCAAACCAACCAAACAAACAAACTCTTCAGCTTTATAATATTAATAATAGTATACTATAGATAGCTCTGATCATAGGTTTGTAGCGTAAGTTGAATAGCCCATAAATATACCTATAAATAGCCTTCATCTGTATAAATAAAAACTAATGTTTGTACACTATATACATTCCTAAACCGTTCATCTGGTTGTGATGAAAATTTGGTAAGTGAAACCAAACCAATATTTTTTAAATAAAACTATCTTTTCGGTTTATTTCGCGGATTTATTTTGATTTTTGGTTCCCGACGACGTTTCGAATGCTTTACAACAATCATGGTCACGTGAGAGACTTTCCTGTCGACGAAACGGGAATAAAAATTCAAAACAAATCCGCGAAATAATCCAAAAAGCTAATTTAACTTAAAATGTCAAATATTCGCGTAAATTTAAGAAAGTACTCAAACCAATATTTTTCTTTATGTTTTTTCTCTATACGTTCTTAAACCTTTCATTCCTAGAGCACCTGAGCAAAGCGAGGTTCAGCCGCTGGTAGGCTATAAAAGGCATATTTTTTTAAACCAGACTAGTAGTTTTAGATGTTAGCGTGTTGAAAAAAACCCAAACAATTATATATTTAATAAAAAACTCTTTTGCTTTATATACTAAAATCACGATTAAAAAATGGGGGGTGGGAGGGGGTAGAAGTGGACGGGGGGAGGGGGGGGGGAAGGAGTGTGGAAAATACTTTACGATCTATTGACCTATTCGCATACCTACCAAAAATATACAAAAAAAATACTGTAAACAAATTAAAATCGGTCGCGCCATTTCTGAGGAGTGCGACCACAAATACAGCGACACGAGATATTTATATATTAGAACCTAATTTTAGAAAAGGAAGGGCATTAGAATCAGAAAAATTCTAAATGTTCTGTGCCAATCAGACTATTATGAGTGTGAAAATTAATTATATGTGTGTACTTCTTCTCGCCACAACAGATGGATGGATTTGGAAGAAATTTAGTACACAGCTAGACTCTGACCTGGACCAGCACATGGGATACTCTTAGACACCCTGAGATGCACCCGAGCTCAAGAAGGTAAATCTTTAGTATGTGAATGAATTCATAGGTACACTATATTACTGTTTGGGGCCAGTGGTAGCCCGATGGTAATGCGCTTACTTGGGAAACCGAGTGAAGCGGGTTCAAATCCCGGGTCTCGCACCTCTGATATTTTCGTGTGCGAATCATTTCCAACATGATTACCACATACCTTACGGCGAAGGAAAACATCGTGAGGAAATCTGCATGTGTGAGAGAACTCAGTAAGTTTTCGAAAGACATGTGTAGTCCGCCAACCCGCATTTGGCCAGCGTGGTGGACTATGGCCTAATACCCCTCGTATTCAAGCGAGGCCCGTATCCAACAGTGGGACATTAAAAAGGGTAGAATACACTATATTACTGTTTGCTGGTAGCACAATTAAAACAAAGTTGTGTGTACTAATATGCAATAGCGGATTTAGGCTTATGTCCGTGAGGCACGGGTCTAGGGCGGCAAATTTTGAGGGACGTCAAAATTTTTAAGACTAAAATTAAAAATTAATTGGATTTTCTGTAAAATGTGAGACCAAATTTTAAAGTTTACTTTCTTCCACTTTTACAATCTAAATCAAAAATTTTATAAGTAGGTACATACAAAACGCTATAACAACAGACTTTACAGAGTAGGGCATTATACAGTAGATTTTAAATACTTTTTATTAAATAAAGAAACCTAATTCACATCGTAAAAGAATATCATTTAAAGTTAAATTAAGTATTAGTTGCAGCAATCGTATCGGATCCGTCTCGTACCATTTAAAAATCTCCAAGTCGTCTATACCCGTTCGATAATTATCGGCGATATACGTTGACGACACTCGCGGGTGTTATAAGACGGAACACTTTATGCCATGTAAATATATTATTGAGAAGTGAAGACAAATTTAAGCAAATACCGAATTGTATTTGGTTACTTATGTATTATGTGAATTGTAGCAATTGTTATATACTTTAATATAGATGTATATACTAGGGTGGAGTGAAAATGTATGAAGGTTTTTTTTGTTTCTTTTTTTGTAATAGTATAGTAATGAAAATCTGCCTATGGATGAACAAATGAAGTATGTCAAATATCTTTTAAGTATTATAATGGTTTGAGGTGCCCCAGCACAAAGGAATTTAAAAAAAAAGTATAATTTGGTTCATTTTTGACAGCCTCATTAAAATATATATATATACCTTAATAATTTATCAGAACAGTGTTTTTATGTAATTTCAAACCTCTATTTTTACGTAATAATAGTACAAATATATATATTTTAGGCTCATGTTGCCCCAAAACCTCTAAAACTAAAACTAAATGAAAAATTTTGCAATAAAAATGCGATTAATATTTATGACATATTTATTTAAAAAATGATACAAAATAGTAATTCAAATAGAAAATTCACGTTTGGTATTGAAAAAAGGCATCATCTGACGTGATGTCAGTCTGGCCCTGATAAAACCGTCACGTTTTTTCTCTCCACACACAGCACCTGAAGCTTCGGTTACGAGCTTGATGCAACGCTCCACGGTTTGAGTATGACAAGGAAAGAGAGCTATATTATCTTTTATTCCCAGACCATTTTCTACTATTTCATTTAAGGTTTCAGCAGATAAACTTTTAGTTAAAGGCGGCTCAGTAACACTAATCTGTTTATCGTGCCAAGCAATAATATCAGTATAATGGAGAGCATTGAAATTAAATGATGGAATTTTGAATTTTCTGATTCTTGTGACTCTCTCTGACCTTGCTTTCAGAATGCGTCGGCATGCCAGTTCCCGTATCACTTTGTTGTCATCTGCAAGCATAGCTATAAGAAGATTTTCGGGATGTCCAAAATATCCATTTCTTTGTATGACTGGATCAATCACATTTTTCAAATTATCGTCTAAATAACGACTACAATTAATCGTTAACCACAAGTGCTGTGCTCCATTTAAACACGAAGGATTGCATTTGATTTGAAACCACATTTGCCCATAAACTTTCATTACAAATTTGGCTAATATAAGTAAATTCTCTTCTGGATCAGTTTTTGTGGCATATAATCGTAAGATCCTGTTTGCAGTCGTTAGCCACCTGGAATGGTTGAGTGGACCGGGTTCTCTGTTTGCCAGGTCAGAAGGAAAAATACCAGTGCTAATAGCATTCATTATCTCAAATAGATATAATTGATCGGAGCTGAGATCTTTCGTAATAACAGGAAGTATCGTAGGTATAACAGCAAATTTCACAACTGGCTTTTTTTCACATTGTTGCAGTTCAAAACCTATTGGGCCTGAAAAACATCGAGGTCCTGATGTTTGACCGTCCAAATGTAACAAAAGGTGTCGTAATGGCAATTCATTCGAATGTAGTGCACATATAAACCATTGTAACGGTTTTTTTATCTCTGCCTCTAACAGGCTAATGACGCCGCCTTTAGATCCCGTATTTACGACTGCCCCATCACAACCCACTACTGATAAATCACTCAAGTCAACCGATTTATTATGTAAATATTTTATAATACTATCTTTGATTGTTCTGGCCGATCCTGTCTGCACTGTGATATGACCAAAAAAAATACTCCCTGGTTCCGACACAATGACGTAATGGTCTTCTATTTGCCGTTTTCTATACCATTTATCTCCTTTCTTAACTGTTACCAAAGTTTTGTCCTTTCTGCCATCAAAGTAAAGACCAGGGATTGGTTGATTACGGATTAAGTCTTGTAAAACAGACCTTTTCTTTGCTCTTTCCCGTCGAACCTTCGAACGATCTACCACATAACTTTGGTCATTTGACGTAATAATACCAACGTCTTTAAGGACAGCAGAAGCTATAATAGCGGCAGACCTATCAGAAACTCCAGTTCGATCGCAAGCAAGAGCTAAAGATGGGAGATTTATGCGCATCTGTTTAGGAGGCGGCTCAACAACATCTTCTTGTGGTAGATGGTTTTCTACAATAGGTTCTTGATTATGAGAAAATGCAGTTAAAGGTAAATTATCACAAAAGCTGGTGCTGCTGCTGCTAATAGTTGTTTCGTTAGCTTGAGAACGGGAACAGGAAGGTTTTTCATGATTTTCTATCTGTTTCAAACGAGATAACTCTATTTCTTTTCGTTCTTGTTTTTTCTGGATCTTTTTTGTTGTAATTACATCAATACCTCCTATAATCATTTTTCTTGTAGTCCTCTGATCTACTAAGAAATTAATTTCCTGTTTTGGTATACGGCTGCTTTTTTCACACGTACAATCGTCAACTATCACACATTTGCAGCTACTGATGTCGAATAATTTTTGGGAATCTTCTTTGAATTTTTTTATTTTCTCTTTAAAGTTTTCACTACTTTGACGTCCTTTAAATGGTTTCATTAATTTTCTATATTTTTCATGGTAAGCTCTAATAATTTGCAATATTCTTTTTAAACTGACCGTTGGAAGTGAGGATTTATGCCATATTTCTAAAATACGAGTCGCAACTCTTTCTGAGATTTCTTGAACAGTCGGTTCTTTAGATGATTTGTCTGGCTTTAACTCTTGCTTGATTAAAAGATAGTATTTCATAACATCATAGTAAGTGGGTAATTGAGAACAGGGTAATGTTTCGGGCGTGCCAAACACGGGACAGTTTGTCATTTGACGAGTCGTAACTTGAGTCATTTTTACTGTAAATTACAAACGTACAACTAAATTAAAATGTAATAAACGTCTTTACTACAAAACAAATGAATTACATAATAATTACTAAATTAACTTACCAAATGTTTCAAAACAACGTTGTCAAAAACACACTCACTATCAATAAAACAAACACTTGTTTTCCCCAAGAAAGCTTACTTGCGACTGACACAACAGACTATAATTGACTCAATAACTGTGACATTTGACACTTCTAATGATTAAATGCGTTCAGAAACAAAATAAAATAATGTTACTGATTTTTTATGAAGTTTCGCACTGTCGAACTTTGACATATTTCGGATTTTTTTTTTCAAAACTTTGTCCTACCGGGGGCACCTTTAAATATTAACTTAGAAAAAAAAACTTTATGATTTTGCTTCTTGTGCCTATCACGCAGCTTTTTGCGAGTATGCCATAGTGAATATATAAAAAAAAAATATTCACTCCACTCTAGTATATACATATACGTATATAATAGCAACGCTATTAGTAGGTATGGCTAATAAAAAATATATATGGGAAGATATACATATCTAAGTGTCATGTGACATGTCATCACAATATGTTAGTTATATATTTTTTAGTTTTTTATTGGCGAAATCGATTGTAGAAAGTCGAGTTGTCTAATGGGGCTATCCTCGATCCACTTGAGCAAGATTGATATACATAAAATTAATAGGGTCACTTGATCTTGGTGTAAGTCTAGATTTAAGGTATGCTATTTCACTCTGTAGTCCTTAAGTTTCTATGCAAAAATCGCATCGTTATGTTGCTCCGTCACATCATGTCCTTCCACATTTATAATACTACTAACGACGTACCATTGTTTCGTTTTGGTGCTTTTATAGGTGGCTAACAATAACTGACAAAGTAACAAAATGGCTAATTTTTTCGATTTCAATTACAGTTATTATGATTTTTTTAAAATAAATAACTATCTTTATGTGTTAAATAAAGCCTCTTTCTCTCTTTATTTCATAGTTTTGTTCTCGACGTTTCAAATTCTTTACAGCAGACACGATCAAAGGAGAGTTTTCCCGTGACCACCTTAGTTTCATCTAAAAAGTCAAATATTCAACTATATCTAAGAAAATTATTATGTATCAAAATCCGGGTGCAAGATTGCTACGTTCATATTAAATGAGAAATTATTTGCATATATATTTTATTTCGTGTATCTCGGAAATGGCTCTAACGATTTTGATCCAATTTTGTATTTAGATAATGTTTTGCTTAGTTTTACCTATATTATATATAAGTGTCATTTCTGAAAAAACGCAATTTTTATGTCTTTTCCCGAAAAAAGGCCGAGCTAAACTCTGTCGCCCAGTTAGTAAGTACAGTTTTTTAAACAAAACTATGTTACATTTAAAGTATTTAACTAGAATTCATTAGATATAAAACAAAAGAAAGACACCCATTTTCTTCAGAAATTCCTTTCAACAATAGATTCAGTCGCATTTTATACAACCTGAATAATTTACGAAATGTCTTAATTGACAATAAAGGTCTATATAATGGACTACAAATCAATGTAGAGCTGGTAGGGAGCTTACCGGCAGGCTACCAATCTTGATTAGCCCCACGAGATGGCTTTCGGCACGCGAAGAGTTTGTTTTATTAACAGATGACGAACAGAATTATTGTGTTACTTTTGCAATTTTAGTTTTCTCTTTCAAAATACAACAATATTTTCTCAGAATATTTTATTAATTTTCTTGATTTGAGGTAAAAATGAAGTACTATTTTTTGGATTTTTTCGCAGTCCTATTTGTTTTTTTTTTTTTTTTGGTTCTTGAGATGTCGAATGTTTTACAGGATACAAGTAAACACGGTTATGGGAGAAGACGTACTATATTTTCTGCAACACATTCAAAATTTATACTATCAAGTAAAATAAAACCGAGGATATATCTATAAAAAAAAGTAGTTTTATTCAAAAAGTCTAAATTCGCGTAAATTTAGGAAATTATAAAATACTAATTTCTTCAGAGGTGTTGTAAAACGTTATTTTTGCAAATTGCATCGTATAAGTATTGAACCTGTGACTTCGTTCCTAATAAGTTACATATTCTATATTTAAAGGATTTATATATAATATATAGTTAATAGTTATCAACCATATTTATTTATAAATCAGCGTTTTTGCTATAATATAAGCATTAAATACTTAAATATGTAAGTCGCCTACGATAAAGTGAAAGCAATTTTCATATACTGTGAATTTTTAAATTATTCGCCTTGTATATTGATCTAAGATAGTCTTTCCCTTTAACTAGTAAACTAATTATTTTAATGAAATAATTTAAGTTAAAGAATGTACTGTCTTCAGCCCTTTTTTACGTCCCACTGCTGGGCGCAGACTTCCCTTCAATATGATCAAGCCATAATCCACCACGCTGGCCAAGTATGGATTGGCGGACTTCACATGTTTTTCGAAAACTTGCTAGGCTCTCCCAGACATGTTGGTTTCCTCATGATGTTTTCCTTCACCGTAAGACAAGTGGTAATCATTTTGGAAATGATTCGCACATGAAAATATCAGAAGTGCGAGACGCAGAATTGGAATCCATTGCACTCGGTTTTCCAAGCGAGCGCGTTACCACTGGGCTACCACTGCCTTGAAGCCTGCCAAGTTTAAGAATATTTGTTAAAATTTTAGTTATTTCCAACTTACTAATATTGTCAATACTCTCTTACAGGTGCTAGGGCAATTTTTAATACATTAAAATGTTTCTGGAGATTATATCAGCAAAAACATGCTAGTAATAATATATATAACATGTTACTAGAAACACTAAAAATAGCTTTAAAACGAATTACATTTTAAAGTGTACATCAGTAGTTCCGACTAAATCAGATATCAACATCGCATGCATTTACCCCATACTTTGAGCCCTGAGGGACGTCTATACCATCAATTATTCTCGCTAACTACTTAGCTTTCCACACGAAGCTGTGGTGAACAGACCATGTGTTTCAATTTTCACCTGATTAATAAAGAACCTTGTTTAGCAATTATAGTAACACTAATGGCTCACCCTTGCTTCGCTCAGGTTCGCCTCTAGGAAAACATAAACACCTATTCTACGGGAACCATACATTTTTCCGGGATAAAAAGTAGCCTATGTGTTATTCCAGACTACAATTTATCTCTGTGCCAAATTTCATCCAGACCCGTTCAGCCATTCTGGCGTGAAAGAGTAAGAAACATACATCTATACATCCATATTCACAAACTTTCACATTTATAATATTAGTATAGATAATAAGGCGTAGTGAGCAATTTAATACATTATCCAACTGAGGCGAATTTCAATAGGAGGGTTATGTATGTATTTTAAGGCCTCAATTTGAAAAAAAAAGTTTACTTCAAAACCTTTGTTTGTTACTTTATTAATATTTACGAAAAATACGTATTTTCTTTAAAAAAACAGACACTTTTAAAATAAGGTTCTGTTTTTTAAAACCACAAGTGATAAATATGTATAATATATATTGTAATTTTACTCTGTCTGCATGGTTGACTTATCTTTACATAATATAAAATGAAGTCGCTTTCGCTGTCTGTTCGCTTAGATCTTTAAACTACTCAACGGATTTTAATGCAGTTTTCAGCAATAGATAGAGTGATTCAAGAGGAAGGCTTATATCTATAATACATGCATATATATATATATATATATATATATATATATATCGTATAGTATAGAATATATACATAGTATAGAAAAGCCGAGAAATTGAAAGATTTGTATTTCACACTAACCTTTAAAACGTATCTAGGGACGAACCCGAGCGAATCGAGGGTGAGTCGCTAGTGTGTAACAAGAATTAGTTACCTTTATGTTTATAGCAGCAAAAACAGCATTTTCATACAAATCTTACAATAGCCTTTACATTCTCTTAATTAGACCCTATAGGAGATATTTTAGCAGACGTCTCCTTCTTTTTTTCAGCGTTTTTTCGTTTTTTCGTTTCAGCCGCATTAGTTAAAATTATCAAGATTTCGTATTTAGTCAGTTAGCGAATGATCTTTGGCTTTTATTTATATAGATTGTATTATTGTCCTGGATAAAAGAAAATTTATGTTGTATTCACTCAAGTCACTCAGAGGTTCCATGGTGTAATGGTTAGCACTCTGGACTCTGAATCCAGCGATCCGAGTTCAAATCTCGGTGGAACCTATTTTTTATCCAAAATTGAATCTAATATTGGAATTTAATAAAGGTAAATTAGTTTTAATTGCTATTTTTCGTATTCTAACAACGCGTATTGTATTTTTTTTTGTGGAACTTTTGAAAAATTACAATATTTTTTTCTAGATTTTTAATAATGTTTGCTGTTTACTTCCAATTAATTCAATTTAATGTAGACAAATTAAAGTCATTCATATAGAAGGAAATAGTGTTAAAATTATACCCATTTTCTATTATGTATATCAATTCATGTAAAATGTCATGTAAAGTCAGTACATATTACTTATTCTAATGATAAATTAGTTTTACTTAAGTAGAAATAAATTAATATATTAAGAACTAGCGACTCACCCTTGCCCCACTCAGGTTCGTCCCTACGAACGTTTTAACGGTTAGTACCTATAGATTTCTCAGAGATGAGATATTTTCTCGCAGTAAAAAGTATCCTAAATGTTGACCTGGATAACAGCTATCATCGTACCAAATGTCATTAAAATCTGTCCAGTGGTTTTCTCGTAATGCGGTTACAAACATACAGACAGACAAACAAACAGACAAAAAATCTAAAAGCTATAGATTCGGTTTCTGTATCGATAATAATGTATATTTCAATAAGATTTTCCAAAAAATATTTAATGTACAGATTCGGATTAGTTAGAATTTTTTTTATAAGTGTAGATTGCACATAGAGGTGATCTGAGACAAGAGATGGATACACTATACACTAGATACTCTTCAAGGGTTAGTAGTAAAATCCTTTGCGTTTGGTCTTGTTTGCTTTATCTCGACAAATTCAAGATCTTAAAACTTGAGTTTCTGAATCTTATGGTTTCGTCATACATAGATTATATTTTTAAGACCTTTGCTATATTATACGTAAAAAAAAAAAGTAAAGCGTCCTAACCTGGGGAGCTAAATTGGAATAATTTTTTTTCGAGAATATTACTGCGATATAATAAAACAATATAATTCTAGCGTACCGGACTACAAAGATTTTATAACTTAACATTTTAAATAAATAATATTCCATATTCAATTATAAAACTAATTAATTTTATAAAAAAAATTAAAATTAAAATTAACAAATATTGTAAGGTACTATGGTGCCATTTTTTTAATTTTTTGAATTCGTTTTGTTATTTTGTGGGTAAACTGTTTGTAACAACTATATTATAATGCCTTTGAGATCTAACACCTTAGTCTCTCCCGTGACCATGATTGCTGTAAAGCTTTCGAAACGTCGGGAACCAAAAATCAAAATAAATCCGCGAAAAAATCCGAAAAGGTAAAATATCTGATTACGTAACAAAAAAAGTTCATTCAATTACATCTTACTTTCAGTACCTTTAAGTTAATAAAATTTGGATTTTTAATGCTTTCTTACTATGTATTTGTATGAAGAAAAAAAAGAAACAATATTTTGGGCAATTTTTGATGACATAACGCAAACTCCCAACATTTTCAGTACATACCGTCCATATATCAGATTATAAGGCTATATGAGCTCAATTCGTATTGACGGCTTATAATCCGTTCGGGTCCAATTTCATCACAATATCACTTTCCGATATCGTCCCTCCACAATAGACGCTAGCGCTATCAAATTTATTCAAATTGTACCGTGTCGCCGCCGCAATTTTGTGACACCTGCTTGGTATTACAAAACCAAAAAACGACTTTATTTCTATAGGTTTAAAGTTTAAAATGCAATAATAATGAAGCTTTCTCAATTCCGAACAAGAATATATGATTATGGATAGAAGTTCTTATTCCACTCAAAGTAACATCCGTTTTCTCTTAGCAGAGGTTCACGTCTTTGTTTTTGCTGTACAATTTTGAACTTTATTACGAATAATGTAAGAGCTTGCAATTTCAAAGTAAATACCTGAACGTCTGAAGTCTTTTGTATCAACGTAGCTAAAAGCTAGGCGATGTAATCGCCCACCAGAAACTTGTTTAATATAACTGTCTGAGTTGAGTCAGTTTTAAGGTTTCAGAACACTTGAATAACTTATACATTTAAAATATTTAATTTTGTTTGGCGTAGGTTAAGATATATTTATATTATTTTCATAGAAAATACTCTTATTTTAATAATCGTAGGAAAACGGTTCAAATATGATTTCTTTCGTATTCGCATCTTTGATTGATAGCAAAAACATATAGAGTGAGAGCCAAATATTTTTACGATAATTCATTATTATCACCATTCACTCCAATTTTTCATTATTTAATTTGCACTTTTGTTGTTTGTACTTAATGTTATAGCTATTAAAAAATCAAATAAATACATGAATAGCATCTAAAGTTTTAGAAATTATTATATAATATTTCTTAACTAATACAAAGCTTTAGTATTCTCATTCCTAAACTATGCTTAAAAATATGTGTGCAAGTAATTTTTAAATTCGTCAAAAGAGCCCTTAAAAAGATTTGAAATTTTGACTTCTTGCACAGATAATAAATAATAATTTTGCTCTAAAATAGAAACTTCAAAAAAAAATACTTTTTAATACTTAATATTCTCGTAAAGCACTTCATATTATGACATTATGTGATGGTACCATACCATACTAGATACATATAATGCTTCAAATTTTAATGCTTTCATTTTTAAATTAAAATATCTTTATAAAGTCTAGTTATTGGAACTGGCATATCTGTGTGTCTGTTCGCTTATAGTATTAAAGTAAGAATAATAATAATAATAAATTATTGAACAATAAAACACATGAAACAGTAAACATATTATGTACAAAAACAAATATACATATATTATTATACAGAATAATCTTAGTTTTTAAGCTTAGTTTAAATTAGGCTGTGTCCACTCAAAAGATATGGTAACGTCTGTTGTCGTACTAGGAGACCTGCAAATAACATTACTACCTAACATAAATATCTAGTCTTCAATTAAATGCATAGAACATACATAATAAATCAACCAACATATACTATGGCATTAAAAAAACTGTCACGCGACCGATAAGATGAAATTCCTGGAGCGTCGTTCTCACAAACGTTCTCTTACCATCGATAAACGAGTTTTGTAGCGTTCGCAAAGTGTAATATTGCCTTCGCGCTTGCAAAGTTAACTTTGCCAAATTTACATAAAGATGGCACGAACGGTGAGTTTGTGACGCATCGGAATCAAGTTAGGGGAGGAGTTACTTTAAAACTGTCGCTTAGTTGAGACGCTGAATCCGTTTAGAGTTTTCACAAGTTGTGACGTTTAGTGATGGTATGGTAAGGCTTGTCGATGGTTTAGTAGTTTGGTTCTCATTTAATGACAGTTTACAAAAATCTAACAATTTCATTTTTAAATATAAGTAACTCATATTAGGGTAAAAATTTCTAAAAATCCCTTTAAAATTCATAAAATATTTTTTTTTTTACTTATTCAGAAGCAATAAAAATGATCATTTTAACAAATATAAAATTTTCCGCTTATTGAAATTTTAATTTCAACATAAGAGGTTGAATTTAAATAAGAATATTCATTCCTTAAATAACTAAACGTTCTGCAACCCAGCATCGAACCTGTGACCACTTCTCTTTATTCTCAATGCGACAACACTTAAATATCGACAGAATCATCACGACAAACCCCTACGCCTCTAGAGGCGTCCAAGTTGCGTATTGAGTTACGCGTTTCGGTCCAATCGTATCTTGCTCCGAAGCCATTATAATATCCGTTGCCGTTACCTCCTAATCTTCCGATTTACATAATAGCACTCTCGTTGCTTCTTGACTTGATAATAAATGATTTTGTCAATATATTATATGTACTTTTATAGATAGAGTTTGAAAATTGAATACGGTGTATGTTCTTAATGTTTCTTTCTTATGTCTTTTTGTTTATGCAAAACGTAAAGCTGATATCGATATATTAGTAATTGATATATGTTGATATTTGGTTTAAATAGAGCGAAAGAAATTTAAGATGAGATACAGATAACAGATTTTAGTCATAATGATGTTAGCGTTTATGATTGTACCTTAAATTTCAATTCTTTTTATACTGTACTTGTATGAACTATTTAATAAATAATAATAAATAAATATAAATTTATTTCGTGTATCATGGAAACGACTCAAAAGATAAAATTTCGTATTTAGATAAGTTTTTATTTATAAGGTGATTTTTATGAAAAAAAAAAAACGCAATCTTTACATTTTTTCCGAAAAAAATAACACGATTTTACAAAACGCCGAGCAAAGCTCTATCGCCTAGGTCCAATATATGTATAATAAATAAAATAAAATAAAAATATGTATATATGCAAACAAAATTTATTAGTCGCTTGTAACAATACATACTGTCGCCTTAATGCTTATTTGATCGAATGATCAATATTATTGTTGAACTTTACAGTAGTTTTTTCTTCTATTTTAAAAACAAAGCGCCATTTCTAGGACTTATATACATATATGTAGATAAAATATATATTTTTGATTTATTAAAATACTAGCGACTCACCCTCGCTCCGCTCGGGTTCGTCCCTGCTTAAGTTTTAACGTTTAGTATAGATTTCTCAGAGATGAGATATTTTCCCGCAGTAAAAAGTATCCTATATGTAGACCTGGATAACCAGCACACCGAAATCCCAGCAGTGGTTTTTCTGTGATGCGGTAACAGACAAACAGACAAATATTCTAATTTGTATCGATAATAATGCCTATTTAAATAAGATTTTCCAAAAAATATTTAATGTTCTATACATTTTACAATTCGGCGTAGTTAGAATATTATTATATGTACCTATATAGAAAATGTGTATTTAATATAAATAGACTTCACATTTGAAAATGAATAATTCTATATTAAAACTCTTTCGTCAAATTGTTGTTTTAGATAAGCACTGAGATGACGACTTATTACAATACATACATACATATGTATGTACGTTATTCGCGTTATCTTTACTTTGCACTCATACATAACATCCGCACGTCGTATATTGGCTGACATTCTATCACACGCACATTCTTCAATAACAATTCTATCAAGGGGCGTATTTGAATGCCCCCAGTAATTGATTCGTCGCGGTGCCCTTTGAATTTCAATGAGAGATTAAACAGCAGACTGACGGATGTAAATCAAATCGTAAGATAGAGATCGATCTCATTTTCTTGTCTAGAATTGAATTGAAACGTATCTCAATTTAATTCTGGCAAGAAAATGAGAGAAAAGCTAAGTAAAATATATGTTTAATACATACGTATGTATAGCTTAAAATTGTTAAAACAAAAAGTATTGTGTTTTATGTTTTATCATCATCATTAAGAAGACACAGTTTGTAGTGACCCACCCTACTTGCTGTGCCAGCGGTCGCGGGTTCGAGTCCCGCTGGAGGCATCCATTTGTGTGATGAGCACTCCAGACATGGGTGTTAATATTTATTATATGTATGTATTTAAAAGTTATATATGCGTAGTGTATCAACTATCTGCTTTCCATAACACAAGCCTCGTAGTTTACTATGGAACTAGATGGTACTGTATGTTAATGTCCCAAAATATTTATTATTATATATTTATCATCATTGATCATAAACATCATGTAATATTGTATATGTACATATATTGTTAGCGTACTAAATAAATAAATAAATTATAATGACTAACTATAGGAATGTGTGTATATTTTAATAATTGTGAACCGATCTTTATGGTAAATAATTAATCAATAGAAAAAATCGCAAGGAGTACCTTTATTTTCAAAATAAAATATGTATTATTAATTAAAATTTAATTATATTGGATTATATGAGTATACATATATATTTACTATTTGTTGAGTGTTGCCATAAAGACTCTTTAGGACATATCTACTGCTTTTGGTTTTTTTCCCTAAAAAGTTTAATTTGTAAGAAAAGTTTTAGAGAACTCTCCTCAAAATGAGACGCAGGAAAACTGTGAATATCACCAATACTATGTATATATAACTTCCGTATTTTATTAGAAATAGAAACTTTTATGTATGATTTCAACTCTTTGTTTGCCGATTTTGTAATCTCTCAAAAGTCTAAAAAAAAAAATATCAATACACGAGAAATATTCTTTTAAATTCATATTTTCATGTTTTTTTATTAAGTTTGTCTGTTGCATCTCTGTAGGTAGTAGTCTCATTTATTAAGCTGCTATTTCGTACTGTAATAGTGTTATTTTAAATACAGTTAGTACATTTTTTAAATATCTCTGTTTAAATCCTATTAATATTATAAACGCGAAAGTTTGTAAGAATGTATGTATGTATGTATGTTTGTTTGTTACTATTTCACGCCAGAACGACTGAACGGATTTGGATGAAACTTTACACAGAGATAGATTATAGTCTGGAATAACACATAGGCTATTTTTTATCCCGGAAAAATGTGCGGTTCCCGTGGGATAGGTTTGTTTTTGTTTTCCTAGAGGCGAACCCGAGCGAAGCGGGGGTGAGCCGCTAGTAATATAATATACTAATATCTATATACCTATGTACAAAAGAAATAAAGTGTCTCACACAAATAAAAACGCTTTGTTTTTACTGTTTTCTCATACATTAAAAACATAACGAAAAATAATTTTCAGCGTAAATTCGAGTTGTATATCATGAAAAGTGATTACTTCAATAAAAATTTGATCGTATAGAATTTTATATGTCATCGTAAATACGACAAACCCTAGTATATTTATGAAGAGCCATACGCTCTAAGTGATAGGACGATAAAGTTTATTTCGGTTAACGTGCGTCAAAGGCTGTATTCTAATATCGTTTGGGATATTGCAATAATCTATGGCGCTTTAATAGAATGTCGATCTTGAATGATGGGAATCAAACGTTTTTTATATCTATACTGTATGTTATAAATACATTGTCTTATTCGACTCAGTAATTGTGTTTATGGGTATATTTATATTGGTGTGGTATTCACGGTTAAGTCGATTTTGGTGAAATTTAGTATGACGGTGATTTTGAATTTTGAAGCTGCTTCTTTAAGAAAAGTTTTATAAGGAATATTCATTTAAGATTCGTAGTTTTTAAGTTTTTAATACTAAATTATTATTATATATAAAATATTGTATACATTGTTAGCCACCTATGTAATCTATATATACATAAAATGCTTTGTCCTGACTGACTGATCGATCAACGCACAGCCTAAACCGCTGGTCGTAGAAACGTGAAATTTGGAGAACATGTTCCTTATACAATGTAGGCATCCGCTAAGAAAGGATTTTTCGAAATTCATCCCATAAGGGGGTAAAATAGGGGATAAAAGATTGTATGAAACTCTGTCATTCTTAATGCGAAATACACGAAAAGTGGTATTTAGCTTTAGGATGAAAAATAAGAAATATATGTATAAGATTTTTTTCGAAATTTATCCCTTAAAAGGGTAAAAAGGGGTAATAATGTTTATATGGGCAAACAATTATTTATGGTCAGAATTACTTAAAACTTGTTATTAATGCTCTTCAATACAATTATATAAATACCTATTTTAACATTTTTTGAAATTCATCCCATAAGGCTGTCAAATAGGGGATGAAAGTTTGTATGAAACTCTGTAATTGATACACGGAAAATAGTATTTACCTATAAAATGAAAACTAAAACAATACAAATATCTTTTTTTTTCGAAATCTATCCCTTAATAGGGTAAAAGGGGGCTATGCTGTTTATATAAGGAAAAAAATGTTTATGATCAGAATTACTTGAAACTTGGTATTAATGCTCTTTAATACAATTAAACAAACATCTATTGTAGATTTTTTTTAAATTCAGCCCCTAAGTGAGTGAAATTGGGCGTTAAACTTTGAGTTGTTGAATATATTTAAATAGAGTAATATGGCTCAAGTTCTCTGTAAGTGCACACTTACTGTGGGATAAAGTACAGAACGGAAATTATTCTGAATCCAAAGAAAAATTATGCATAACTTTTCGGCGGGCCACAGCAGCGATACTTATAACATATAAATTCAATGGAAATTAAAACTAAGCAAATTGTTCAGTCCACGCGAACGTAGCCGCGGGCAAAAAGCTACAGCAAAATAAGAATGGCACTTTATATGTGTAACTTAAAAAAGAAGACTAAGGAGGAAGACTGTAAGCTTCAGGTGTACATAGCACTGGGTCTTTAAAAATAACGTAGATGTTAGCCTGTTAGTAGGTATGTTAGTTTAAAAACCCACATTAGCCGAGTTACAAGATTCTAAAGTCATAAATATTGTATGCGATTGTATCATTGTACTCTCTTCCTCTAACTTTGGACGATGGAGTAGAAAAATGTGCAAAAAACACAAGTAGTGGAGCTTGCTAAATACCTAAAGTGTATTTTTTTTATAGAATATACGGTTAACATCTTTTAAGATACTGGATATTTTGAGTTACGATCACTAAAATTTAATTTGTTTTCCATATATCTTTAAGAAACAATAAAACTTACACGAACTTAGTTTTGCAAGTAATAAAGTATGTATTACGAAAACGTTTATTTTTTTCGTAGTTTGATCGCGGGCGAAGCCGCGGGTTCTGCTAGTAAATAAATAAAAATAAATTGACAACGAATTAAAGATGATATAATGAACAATATTATTTTAAGATACTTAATAATATCTAATTTTATGAATAAAAATGAAATGCTGTTTTTTTTTATTTGACTACTTTTTTATTCGTTCGTAATAATAATAAAAAAAAATTAGAAAAGTTGCTAGGAATATTTTTTTATAAGATTTTAGCATGATCTCAAATTTTAAATTTTGTTAAAAAGCTAAAGCTAGTATCAATTTATAAAATAAATTATTACTAATTATTTATATTTAAGACTAATTTTATCTGTCAGTTCCACTTCCGTGTAAAATAGTTTATTTCACTGAGGTATTGTATACATTTAGACACGGTTTACACATTATATTTAACATATAAACAAACAAATTGTCTCTTTTTCGATCGTAAGTATAATATAAACGAGGCCACATCGCTAGTTTTCAATGTGGAGGCATACATAAAAATTCAAAACCGTCACTTAAAAGGATACCCTTGAGAATCAAGGTGCGTGAGAGCAGAAAATTATGCAAAGAGCTGGTCAACCCTCGCCTTTTACAACGCTGTCAATATTTTATGCGAGACGATGCAAATCAATCATTCCCGTATACATGAAATTTGATCATATTTTTTATTTCCGAGTTATGGATGACAGTATATGGTAAGGTACTGAGATATAGAATATCACTGAGATGGCTCTGACATTATTAGATATGTATAAAATATTATACTATAGTAGATACATTCGGTTTTGTCTGTTTTATTTTTAAAAAATATTTAGGCTATCCAGCTTTAAATATGATGCTGTGCTTAGAATTTATATATTCGTTGTAGATAAGTATTTGAGTTGTACCGGTATTATAAAATAAAAATTATTATAAAAATGTTTGATTGTTTAAAATATTTTTTTAAACTATACAATGGTGGTGATGTTAATAGTTTTATTATTTACTAGCGACTCACCCTCGCTTCGCTCGGGTTCGTCCCTACTTACGTTTTAACATTTAGTATAGATTTCTCTGAGATAAGATATTTCCCGCAGTAAAAAGTATCCTATATGTTGACCCGGATAACCAGCTATCATCATACCAAATTTCATCAAAATCTGTTCCATGGTTTTCTCGTGAAGCGGCCACGGACAGACAGACAGACAAAAAATCTAAAAACTATCAATTCGGCCTCTTTATCGATGATAAGGACTACTTCAATAAGATTTTCCAAAAAATATTTAATGTACAGATTCGACTCAGTTAGAATTTTATTATATGTGAAGATTTTCATTACCTGTACGCTTTGTCTAAGCCTAGACACAACAGCATAAAAATAAGAATGTTATAGTAAAAATTGTGAGAGAGTTTAACAAGTATAGTTATATAACTTTGTTCTTTATATTTTGATGTTTTCCAATACCACGCTCAGGGCCTCACATATAATATATTAACATCTGTAAAAAAGTCAGGTTCCACCGAGATTTGAACTCGGATCGCTGGATTCAAAGTCCAGAGTGCTAACCATTACACCATGGAACCGCACGTCTAAGAAGCTCAATTTATAGATTACAAAATTTCGCCTTTCTCTTGCGATGACGAAACAAGGTCATCACACCGGGTCGTGTAAGATCTTATAATACTATACATTTGATATAGTAAAAGTATTATTAGAAGTTAGTTGATAAAATAATATATCATGAAGTATAAATATGTATGTATAAATAAGTGTTGACTGTCAAAAAGACCATTACGTTCCTATAACATTCTCAATTTTCTTTATAATTTTATTGATTAATTTTCTTATCTATTTTATATATTTTAAATTGAATTTTAGAGAAAAGCAGTATATATATATATATATATATATATATATATATATATATATATATATATATATATATATATATATATATCGATTTCTTCAATAACTCATAATAATCGGTTTTTTCTGAGTCAGTCGTATCTCATGTACAAGTAAGTACACTATATAATATTCTACAATCGCGAAGACTATAAATGTATAGAAAATTCATATCTATTATGGTTATTTCACGTGATCTAAATATTTAATTCCTATATATTTTTATTATTAGCGATGTCGATTGTAGAAAGTTAAATTTATGGAATTTACGTTAAGTAAAATACATACATTTTGCTTTAAAATAGAGCTTAATATGAACTATAACATTGCGCTGAATTTTGTAAAAATAAAATATAACGAATTGAAGTGCATTTGTTGGTTTGTCCTTTTTTGACCGACTCCGGAAAGAAAGAGGTACTGGATTTTGCTGTATTTTTATGAGTGCAAGTTACGACATATCTACACAAATTAAAAGTCGTTTTTTTTTAACAAATATTATCATATGAAAAAAATGGAAAATGAAAAATGGACATTCTGGTTAGCAAATTGTCAATATATTATTGCAATTCAGAATTCTATAAGCTGTCTATTGTCTAATATTATAAAGCTAAATAAATTGTTTCATTTTTAATACGTTGCTAATATCTGACAATATTAGTAAATAGATATGATTTGAAAAAGAAAGGTTGTATTCAGACCTTCTTATCGTCCCACTGCTGGGCACGGGCCTTCTCCGAACGCAAGGAGAATCACGCCGTAGTCCACCACCGCCACGCTGGCCAAATGCAAGTTGGTGGTCTTCACATGACTTTTACTAAGAAAACTTGCCAAGGTGTCTCAGACATGCAGGTTTTCTCACAGTGCTTTCCTTCACCGTAAGACCAGTTGTAATCATGTTCGAAATGATTCGCACATAAAAATATCAGAGGTGCGAGACCTGGGATTTGAACCTGCTTCTCTCGGATTTCGCCTACAAAAAGTTTGTAGGCTATTAACTTATAATTATATAATTAATTAATACGACTACGACTACGACTCTTAGTAATAGAGCAATTAGGTATATCTATACATATAATAAAACTGTAGAGGTCGAATGTTTGTTCATTGAAAAAAAATGCTAAAAACTGAGTCAGGGGGATGTAAGAAGAGAAATAGGACAAATCCAGATTTTTTTTTAATTTTTTGTTTCTCTGTCTGTTTGTCTGTTTGTACGGGCTAATCTCCGAAGCTGTTGGACCGATTTAAATAAAATTTTGTATGGTGGTACCTTATATCCTCGGTCAACATCTTAGATACTTTTCATCCTGGAAAATTAAAGAGCTCCTCTGGCATAGTTAAAAAACTATAGTAATTTATACAGCTTAGTACACAAAAACTACTGCTTGGATTTTTATGAAACTTTACAATAATATAGTTCATACATCAGAAAAACAAATAGGCTACTTTTTATCCCGGAAAAATGTACGGTTCCCGTGGGATAGGTTTGTTTTTGTTTGATATAAATAAATCCGAACAGAGCCATGAGCAAAAGTAAGTATATATGTCCTCAATCATCTCATAAATCGAAGAATAGAAGGCAAGCTGAAATCTTCGTGAATCTCGCGAGCCACGCAATCATTGGTCCAGCGCCATACATTATTCACCATACTGATTGCGTACAGCGGGACACGTGGGCCCTTTGAATTATATATGAATGGTGATTCTGACCGTACAGAGAGGGATTCAACTGTTCGTTTTGTTTTAGCGATTTTTTGTTTAGATATAAAAGATCTCTTAAAAGGGCTTTAATTGCGATAGAGTGTAATTAATATTATTTATGCACTAAACAATTAAACAGAAAATACATAGAAAATGACATGGACATTTTTAATTGCGTGATTAATCGCTAGTGATAATGTGTAAATATCTAAATATGTATTCTAGACTTCAAAATTATTTAACCTATTCATTAAAATCTATACATATAATAAAATTCTGAGTTGAATTTGTACATTAATTATTTTTTGGAAAATCTAATTGAAATAGTCATTATTATCGATACAGAGGCTGAATCTACTGTTTTTAGACTTTTTGTCTGTCTGTCTGGGAACGCATCACGAAAAACCACTGGACAAATTTTGATGAAATTTGGTATGATCATAGCTGGTTATCCGGGTCAACATATAGGATACTTCTAACTGCCGGAAAATATCTCATCTCTGAGAAATAAACGTTAATATAAAAATCGATTTATAACTGTCATAGAGAACATAACATACACACAAAAATTGTAGAAATGATTGCAAAATATAGAAATTTTTATTCAATGATTAATAATAATAATAATATTATTATGAGTTTGAATATTATAACCGGAGCTAGTTTTAAAATAGATTTGTATCCACTTGTTTAAATATAACGATCAACTATCAAAATGAAAGTAACGTATGACGTTTAGCATCTCTTAAAAGGCTTCGCGGTTTGGCGTATGGCTTGTAATTTTTATTACCTAAGTAACAGGTTCCATGGTGTAATGGTTAGCACTCTGGACTTTGAATCCAGCGATCCGAGTTCAAATCTCGGTGGAACCTTCCTTTTGACGAAAAATAAAGAAGTACTGATAAATTATTCAATTTCAATGTGACTAAAGTATGTCAGATGTGACATTTTTTGTATCCTATAGTCGAAAGAAAATTGTCTCTCCGTCTGTTAATTTGTTGTATATTATTACTTCGGGATGTACTGGACGAGAGTTAATATATGGAAGAATATTACATAAGTGTGTATACATACAGAATTAGTTCACACA
Source organism: Fabriciana adippe (assembly GCA_905404265.1). Lineage (NCBI taxonomy): Eukaryota > Metazoa > Arthropoda > Insecta > Lepidoptera > Nymphalidae > Fabriciana > Fabriciana adippe. Next base: position 15,024,863 of record FR989986.1, read on the forward strand.
TATATACGTTTAGCGTGTTAACAAATGTATTTTAATTATGAGGGTTAATTTGTGGGTTAAATTAAGAAATGTAACATTTTTTTCTTTTAAAGCACATTATACTGTGATATTTAACGAAAAGCTACGTAGAAAATAGAAATACATTTTGTACCGTTTATAAATACGAATGACGAATAAGATGAATAGAGAGTATCAGGAGGAGGATAATTAGAAGGTTTATTTTTTTTTTATATTTTTACCAAGTTTAAAAGTTATTTTACATTTTATTTCACATGAATATATATTACATATTATTTAGTAACAATTTTAATATTTTTCGCTTCCTGTATAATGTATTCTATCTCAAATAACAGCGGTTACCATGGCAACATAACAATATATTCTATCTCATTCTCTCGCCGGCTTAATCCTATACATTTATGTGTTTGTCTCTTTTAGTGTTGCATTTCCGTTTTGTCGTGTTTCAAATGACAACGAAAAAATACACTTAGTCTAAATTAAGGTACCACAAGTGTTTAAGATTCGTCTCTGTACACAATAGCGTGGACGCGCCCAATACGCAGAACTGCGTGCTAACAGGCGTTTAGCGTCCACCGTCGTCCCGAGAGACCAGCTCCTTTCGGCTTTACTTCCAAATCTAACTGCTTTTGTTACTTTTATAGGGCTACCAATTATATTGTATACTTGTTACACGTGCTTCAAAGATATCTGGCTGGAATATAATATTAGTAATCTATATATAAAGAGGCAATTCAGTCAATATCTTTTTCTCCTCTGTACTTTGTTAACCGATTTTCTATTTTTTTTAATAGACACTAGTTTTATTGACGAACTTATTATTGTCAATACAAAATTGTTTTTTTTTTTCTTTTATATATTTATAGTTGAATTGTATTCATATAATATGTTATAATACGTCCAATTTCGACTACCGAGTGACCAACGCAATGGTATGGGTAAGGATATACATATATATTTATTATTCTCATATCAGTTTATTCATAATAAAAAGCTAGACTTAGATTGATCTGCTGATATATATCTAGTACTTAACCGATTTAAAAAAATGTATTTACCAATTAATTATCATTTTTTTATGATTATACTAGCGCTCACTTCGCTCGCGTTCGTGCCTAGGTACGTTTTTACGGTTAGTATAAAATAAACTTTATATAGTATGTACATACATAGGTATAGAATAGTAAGTACTTACTTTAAAAATTAAACAAAAATTATATATACCTTACTTGAGAAATGATTCCCCATACAAAGTTTCAACTCCGTTTTTACCCCCTTAAGGGATGATTTCCGGTATAAAACTATCCTATGTCCTTCCCAGAGACTCAAACTATCTCCATATAAAATATCATCTAAATTGGTTCAGCGGATTAAGCGTGAAAAGATAACAGGCAGACAGACAGAGTTACATTTACATTTATGATATTAGTATAGATTTTTTAATGTAGTTCTATTTAAAGGTAGTCTTATATTAAAAGCTACAATCCAAAGAATAGAATTTGTACCTTTTTACTTATATAGTAATTATTTATTTAACAAGCATACAACATTAAAAATGAGCTTTGTGTATTAGTACATTTTACACAACATATTTTCACTGTCCAATTTTTTTTTTAATTTTAGACCTCAACCTACTACCACAGATTAACTAATAGTTCCATACGGGTAATACTTTAGAATAAATAGTTACGTACTAACATACTACATAGAATAAAATAAAAAAAAAGAATATTTTCATAATTTATTTAGTGTCAATACATTTAATTAGTTAAAACATTATTTTAATTAATATTATTAATGAAAATGATTCAAGGTGGTAGCCCTAAGTCTATTTCTAGGTAACAAAACTAAGCAAAAATATAAAACTCGCTACTAAAAATAAAGGCTAGACCCTAAAATGCTCAAAGTATCAGACGAAACTTTATTTTCACCCTTGTCGTATACGTTGTTAGGATTTTTTTGCGTGACACAACTTACTAAGCCGTACGTAATCAAACTGAGCTTATTATGTGATAGAATAACTGATGAGGTTTTATACGATTTTCTTTTATTATAAATGAAGGGATTTTTAGGTCAATACTGGTTCTGTAGATTGATGAAATAATTGAATTAATGTTCTTAGTAATATTATGTTAGAATATTAATATACCTAATATTGAATCTGAAAAAGTAAAAAACAAAAATGTACAATTTTTTAACCCCCGACGCAAAAAGAGGGGTGTTATAAGTTTGACGTCGATGTCTGTCTGTGTGTGTGTATCTGTCTGTGGCATCGTAGCTCTCAATCGGATGGACCGATTTCGATGCGGCTTTTTTCATTTAAAAGCCGGTTTCCTTGCGGGAGTTCTTAGCTATGTTTGGTTAATATCGGTCCAGCAGTGGAAGAGTATCAGCTCTTTTCCAAAATGATGTAAGGCATTTTGGCGTATGATTACTCGATTAAATGCTTCACGCGTGCCTGTGTAATTGTTAAATGACAATTAATTGATAACTTCGACCTGATGCTGCAACCAGAATGGTCTCCAGGGAACCCAATTCTTCGAAAACTCACAGTAGACATATCGTATTTTTGGGTTCAATAGAGTAGTTTCAATGAGTAGGTACTTTACAGGTTATGATCTTGCAATACGGTCACGTTGGCCTGGTGCTGCAACCAGGATGATGGTCTCCAGAGTACTGCATTCTACATTAAACCTTTGATTCTTTGCTTTAACCAGTGATAGGTATGTAATGTACCTATCACTGTTACCGCCTTCACCGCTGGGAGGTACCTACTTTGCGTAGGGGTTTTTTTAAATTTTTAATTTATACTGATTATTGAAGTTAATATGTAAAGAAATTCATTATACATTGTCAATAGAAAAAAAAGTTTGTTTGTTGGTATATTTTTTTAGGTAGTAGTGAGTCATGGGGATATTACATGATGTTTTTACAAAAAAAAAATTTGCTTTTATTTAATTTATAACACCAAGACATGAATAATACATTAGACATATTTAAAAATATTTAATAATTAATTCTTCACGACATTTTTGGAGTTATAAATTTTTCTTATTCTTATCATCGTCAGATTTTATAAAAATCGGTTCAAGATAAATAACGCGTAACGTGCACACACAAAGCATTCGATTTGCATAGATACCTCTTCTTTTTTGTCGGTTAATAACAGAGAAACCAAATTCTAAGTATTCACTTATTTTTTGTATGAATAGAATTGTGATTTTTAATAGTTATAATGACCTCCTGACCGGTTTTAACCACGGCGTCAGAACGGGACTTGAACCTAGGACCTTCGGATCTATGGCCGTATATAGCCACTAAATCACCAAGGCAGTCATATCTATACATAATATAATAAAATTCTGAGTTGAATCTGTACATTAAATATTTTTTGAAAACTCTTATTGAAATAGACTTTATTATCAATGCAGAAGCCAAATCCATAGTTTTTAGAATTTTTGTCTGTCTGTCTGTCTGTCTGTTACCGCATCACGGATAAACCACAGGGCAGATTTTGATGAAATTTGGTATGATGATAGCTGATTATCCGGGTCAACATATAGGATACTTTTTACTGTGGGAAAACATCTCATCTCTGAACTAAACGATAAAACATAACTGGGGACGAACCCGAGCGGAGCAAAGGTGAGTTGCTAGTTTATATATAAGTTAAGATTCCACTACCTATAATCATATATTGATTATTAGAAATTAATCCAATAAGCGCGATTGTGTGTTTGTTGATCGCAACTTGTTTGAACAGTAATGATCGATTACTCATTAACTAATGGTTGTATTCTTATAATAGCCAGCTTTTAGCTGATTCAAAAAGTATTGCGATGTTTATGATATCTGAGGTTAACTGTATCAAAGTTTATTTTTTAATGGTTTATTTCCAGGCTTTTATTTAAAAAAAATCTTGAAAGAAAAACGTAATAGGTACCTAGAATATATAGAATTACCACATAAATAGTAAAAAGAAAATTATTTTTAAATTATCCAAAGGTAACCTGAGTAGAGCAGTATAGAGTCAGTCTACATTTTCACTCTCTATTTTGTACAAAATTAAAGAGTGCGTGTATGAATGTGTACACGCGCAAGAAGTAAAACTTCTGTAGCTTATCGGTACTCTTTATGAAATTCAATTTATGTTTTAAATAATTAGGATAGGTGACATACTAAAAATAACGCATATTAGGCATATTACAATCATATACAATATTTATAGAATATCATTTAAGGAAAGAATATAATATTATATATCATTTGTCAGACAAAGTTTTACCCTTTGGGTACGGAACCCTAAAAAAAGAATGGTGGTCAAGAAATTGCAGGTAGGTTAAGTCATTAAACTTCATACTGTAGTCAATACTTTTAAGGAATTTATTTACAATCCACCATCGTGATAAGAATAATGTTTTTTTTTCGTGACATGGAATGGTCTATTCAAGCTATCTCTATATCGAATTTTCATTTTAGTATATACATATATATTTATACATTTTCCCACTTAAGTGTGAGGATTACATGCCACTGGATAAATTTCTTTTTCTTTGACGAAAATGTGTAAAATTTAAATAAATTAGTGGAATCCATTAAAATATGTGTAAGCAACACATATTTCTTTGAGTTTTTTACAGGTTCTATGTTAAGACTGTCGAAAATGAATATGAATGTTTATTTCTTAATTAATTGTAGGTACTTTTAATGACAACAGGAATTATTTTGATATATTTAAAATATTTAGAAGTAACTGGTAACATTGTTAATTCTTTTACCAAATTTAGTCGCCCCATGTAACGTGAGCTGACACTTTGTTCGCAAATCGTGTTACGTCTCCGGGCGCAGAGCAAATGTATGAATTATGCTCAAATATTATTAGAATTAGTCTTTTTGATTTGATCTTTGTAATACTATTTCGGATTTTGTTTCAAAATATTTCTCCCATTTTTTTTTGTTTATGATGTATTGAGATCGAATCTGCTAGCTTTGATGTTACTGTAACAAACTGTTTGCACAATATATACGCTAAAGAATGGTAATTATTTATTTTATTTAATTTAATAATTTTAATAAATAATAACTTCAAAATCTAGCTTTATTTCATAAGAAATCAATAAAAAAATTATATAAAAAAAAGAAAATCGATTAATAATTAGTGAATATATCGCGTAGCAAACACATATACAGACATAAAACCAAATCAAGTACCTTCCCCATTCAAAGTCGGTTACAAAGTAAGTAACACGATTTGAATTAGGGGCCTAAGTGAAGCGGGTCACCAATAAAATGAATAAAACAACAGTATAATATACATCTTTATATATTTAAGTGACAGTTGCTTATAACAATAAAAGTTATAATGACATAGGATTGCACGTTGTCTTTGGGTTTGTTTAAATGACTAACATTTTTTACACTATTTACAGACATTTATGATAACATTGTACTAAATTTATTTAAAATTTCAAGACGTTAAATACATTTATTCTAAATATACAATATATTACTTATAAAGATATAACTAAAACAATGAGGAAAGTATAGAACAAAGTTATAAAATTTCATATTAGATACTATATTTTAATGTTTATTACAGTCGAAGCGGTGGTGTAATTTTAAGAGACAAGAATAACATGTAATACAATTATTTAATATTACATGTTAAAATCTCCAATATGCGGATAAACTATCAATATTATTCAATTAGAGAAACAAAGTTACTTATTTTATTAAAAGTAAAGTAAAATTAATTTTTGTTTTGTGTGATAATTTAAAGGAAGTCCATATAAGATCTACCGCATATTGTAGATTATTTAGTAGCAGTTCAGTTAAATACGAATTGTTAGAGGCGATAGCTTAAAAACTAACAATGAAAATATGTAAACTATTGTATTTCAATCCCTATGAGATGTATGTAATATTTTAGGGCACAATAATTTGGAATGAACAAAATTTTGTCAAATACATTTCTAAAACGATCTTTGGCTTTATTTTATAAATAAAAAATAAAATATTTACTGCTATTGATTTTAAATTGACAATTTTTTAAACATTTATAAGAAATATTCGTATACAATTTTACGTATAAACTCAAATATTGTATAAAATATTAACATTTATTATAAATTATGTACAAGAACGTCCTATCTAGAGTATGGGCGTAATTAATTTATTATTATGAAAGATATTTTTTTTTATTTGACAAAAATCCATGTAGATTAATTAAAAAGATTGATCCAAAACAGCACTTTATATTGACTTAAAAAATATCAATAACAAAAAAAGTGTTTAATATGCGGTACTGTTTATAACAAAATTTAGAATGAAAATATATGTATAAGTATTTATTTCATTAAACTGTTATAATGGTTGTTTTATGTGATATGTATTAATATTATATACCGTTATATAGACTGTGATAGCCCAGTGGTAACGCGCTCGCTTGGAAAACCGAGTGAAGCGGGTTCAAATCCCGGGTCTCGCACCTCTGATATTTTCATGTGCGAATCTTTTCTAACATGATTACCACTTGCCTTACGGTGAAGGAAAATATCGTGAGGAAACCTGCATGTCTGAGAAGACCTAACAAGTTTTCGAAAGACATGTGAAGTCCGCCAATCCGCACTTGGCCAGCGTAGTGGACTATAGCCTGATTCCCCTCGTATTGAAGGGAGGCCCGTGCCCAGCAGTGGGACGTTAAAAAAAGGCCGAATACATACATACATACCGTTATAGAGGCGATATTTTTTATGCTATCTGCAGTTTTCATTCTATAAGCAAGTAAAGTGCTTAGAAATATTTATTAGTGCTATGGAATAAACATATCACAAAATTGTCTTTTTAAGGATAAATTATTAAAGAGTAATTCAAGAATGTTTTAGCATAACAATAATGGAATGACGTGTTTGGAATAATTCTGGACTAAAGTACGTTAAATACTTTAATTCTAGATATTAAAATAATTAGGATGATCGTATCAGCCCTAAATTCCAATTAAAAAATAGAAAATTATAAAATAACAAAATAATATATTTATATAGAAAAAAAATATAATCCTTACTTTATTAGTTAATGTGACAGTTAAAGCACTTAACTACAGTTTCGATATAAACAACGCTATACAGCCCGTTTCTTTTTATAGAGATCAAAAATTCACATTGGAACCTTACAATATGTTATTAAATTTAGAGCCTTAATGATTTGATTTACAAATTTTAACATTAAAAATAAATTATTAATTTTATCGTATTTTTCTTTGGTAGAAGTTTCTCATGACGTAGTTGACTAAACAGTATTTTTTATGAATAAAATTTTAGTCGTGACACACAGATATCGTGTCAATTTACCATTTAGTAAGAACTAAGCGTTTAAAAATAACAGTTTTATTCACAAAAAATATAATTCCAACAAAATAAATTTGGTAAAGTTGAATCTAGTTTCATTTGAACTCATCTCGTCACCGAGTCTTTGGTTTTTGTGTTACCACTATTTGCCTCAGCGCCACGGCGCGAAGGCGGTCGCGCTTCAGGAAGGCAATGGTTGGAGGGGAGGCACGGCACTGTTCATCCTGAAGTCAGGGTGTGGGGGACGGAGATCTAGAAAGAAAATTTATATATAGATTTAAAATTTAAATAATTTAGCTGATATTTTTGTTATTTTTAACTTCGTTATCATAATGCAAGCCCTACATGTGAGCTACTTGTGGTTACGATACTTTTTACCAACTGGATTATTCACGCCGGTTGAATAACTTATATAATATACGTGAAATTTTTAAACTAGATTTAAAAATTATGTTAAATTTACATTTTTTAAAAGAAAATCGCAGAAAGATAAACTAATAATAAGATAAACTTAGATCTGCCGTTATATCTATACTAATATTATAAAGAGGTAAAGTTTGTGAGTTTGTGAATTTGTGAGGTTGTAGGCGGTAATCTCTGGATCTACTGAACCGATTTAGATGAAATTTGGTAAGAATATAGTTTGAGATCCTGGGAAGGACATAGAGTACTTTTTATCTCGGAAATCATCCCTTAAGGCGGTGAAAATGTGGATGAAAGTTTGTATTGGGACGCAAGCTAGGGACGAACCCGAGCGAAGCGAGGGTGAGTTGTTTGTACTTTATATAATTAAGACTTAAAATCACATATAAAATATAAAATCCCACATAATTAATAATTTTTTTATATTATTTTGAACTAATAATTACTTATTACCTACCTATAGAAAAAATCAGTACGTACCTATCCGTTCACCAACGTGCATTTCAGGAGGGTGCATGCCATGGACATCGGTATGAGGAGGCTGCATGTGTTGAGGATTTCGTAGATCAGCATGTTGGGTCTCTCTATGTCTTCTCAAGTCTACTTTCCTTTGGAACGCGCGTCCGCAAAGCTCGCAGGCAAATGGCTTAAAGCCCGTGTGTTTCCGAGAGTGGGTAATAAGATTGGAACTTTGGCTGAACGCTTTACCGCACACTTGGCATTTGTGGGGTTTTTCACCTGGGGACAAAAAGGATTGCTAATAGAGTCGTACTACTTTGCATTTTGTCATTGAACGTATTAAACATTAACTTAGCGTGAGAAATTTATTGTTATAATATTGCTAGCAGAACCCGCGGTTACAACTCAAACTACGACAAAAAAACTCTTTGGCTTTATGTTATACAGCGACTCGCCCTCGCTTCGGTCGGGTTCGTTGCTATGTATTTATATAATATTCTTCATACAAAAATACTAAAATCGCGATCAAGAAATGGGGAGTGGGAGGTAGGAGGGTGGAAAATACTTTACGACCTATTCTCATACCTAACAAATATACAAAAAAAAAGTAATTAAAATCGGTCATTTCGTAAGAGTTTGACCACAAACACCGCAAACCCAAGATATTTATATATTAGATAATATTAAATTACCGCATTACTGCGCTCTTAATTTCGTATCTGCACTTATTTTTTAGGGAAATATGACTTCTAGGTCTACATAATATCGTAAAAATAAATGAAAACGAAACTAAGTAGATACATGATATTATTAAGATGGTAAAACTATCACAATCAAATCACGTTGACGCTCGAGACGCAACGGATATAGTCCTATATAATCTGTGCTCGAATATCCGAGTATCGATCCGCGCTGACACGTGAGGCTGAGTGCGAATGTCTTAGGGTTGGCCCTCATCAAGATATATTAATTACTAAAAATAATAATAGTAAAGGGATATTAGAAAATCACATTACACAGTAATTATTTACTAGTTTTAATCTTAATTTTTTTGTACTTACTAAAGATTGTCTGAAGTTGTAATCAATAAAATTACAATTCAGGCGGATATTTTTTTTCTTTTTAAAAGATATTAATATAATATAGGATATTATATTAATATTAACATATTATAAAAGAGTTTTAAATAGAGGAAAATAAAACATGTATAGCAGTACTTCTCTTGTATTCGTGCACCGGGATGCTATTAAATTTACCAATTTTTAAAAGCCGCTACATTTGATTATAATATATAATTAGTCACAATACGAATTAAGTTCTTAATTTTACTGGTAAAGCCGGTACGTAAAATAAAACAGTTTAACCTAAAAACTATCGTTCGTCATCATCAAAAATCTCGAAAAGATTTATTAAACGCATACAAAACATGTATGATCAATACAAAAAACTATTATTGACAACCCTAAATATGCGGATATCGCACGTGCGCGTATTAATACACGTCCGCGTAATCTGTGCGAGTCCGGTCCGCATTACAGATTCTACCGCGGCCCGACTACAAAAATTTATAGCCCGTTATATCCGCGACCATTACCAGTTTATGTATCGTGATTCTTGCTGAGGAATTTAATATCGGGAGCTCTTTGTTCTAGATTTTAGTGGCATTTTCTCATAAGTCCGTTGGATGTTATATAACTTTCATTTCAGGGAGTTATTCTTAAGTCAGCTTAAAGCGTTTATTTCATACTGTTATAATAAACAAGTGTGATATATTTTTGTTTGTATGTTATAGACAATCTACTAAGATATATGTATTATATATTTGTCATATATATCGAGCTATTATCCTTTTACTACGTATCCTATTAACTGTATTGGTTCAAAAAATATATATCTATATATTATGGATGTATTTTATTTAGATATGGCTATATACTATACAGTAACTAAGTCAGTTCGCCCCTTTTGTATGAGAACAAAAAATTCTAAATCACTGTCTAAAACTTTATGAACAATTGTATATTATATACAATAAAGTACTCTACGATTGCTCAACCTGAGCGAAATTACAACCAATACGCAACATCCGCGAACAAATCACAGCAGCGATACCTAACAATTAGGTATAACATTGAAAGAGGGCCGCGGAGTCCGTCAATCAAGGGGTCTGGCGACTGGCGACTTCATTAGAGCGACCGAGAGGACTTTATCCCTCTCGTTCCCTCTTGAGTGTCGCGTTGCGAGACCAATTTATATCCGTCGTGCTATTGGCCGTGATTGCGGCGGCTCCACCCCGCGTCGCATAGCAACGGGAGGGGGATCCCCCACGAACCCAACCCCCCACCCCGTTATGGATCGCAATTTTCCTTTGAATTGGAAATCAGAGTTTGCAGCCCTCGTTAGTCCTCCATCTTTGAGATAGCAGATTTTTAGTGAAGATGTTCCTTTGCGAATTGCGCTATTCGTTCTCGTTTGTTGTGGGTAGATGAATATATATAATAGGGTTTCTTGCTTTTCGCATTTCTCGTTGCTGTTTTAGTTACTTATTCAATACGTATTACTGAATTTCGTAGATTACAAAAAGTCTTTCTATCTATATGTATTAAAATAAAATGTAAATATTAATTTTCTACACTATTATTTCATCTTATATAATTATTCAAATACCCGATCATGATAAAATAGTTAATACTACCAATAAATTATTCTGTAACTTACCAAACCGTTAAACATTTAAACTCAAGCAATAAACGTTTAGAAGTATCAAAGTATATTTGCAAACATAATTTGAGTTTGAAGCGATAAATACAGCGAAGCGACCAACTTTCCACCAAAACGCACATTTGCAAGTTGTTACGATGTAAGTCTAAGTGCGTAAAATCTTTGAGTCGTAACTCTTAACAGTGTAATTACAGGCCGGTGGTACGACGAAGGTATGGAGGGTAGGATTTAATTGCTTAGGGACTGAGACCGAAGAAAGCTAAGACGTGTTCAACTTAATTTCACTTTAAGAAAATGTATAAACTTGGTCTTTTGTCTAGTATATGAATTTGTTAGTTTGTTGGTGTGTTAATTTGATGTAAGTATGGGATGTAACTGAACAAAAGGAGTTGAGACTTAATATTAGCTAACGTTTAAGCTTATATTTAAGCTTAACTATAACACTCTTCCGGCATCATATATCTGCTTTCAATAAAATTATTTTCATGTTTAAATAGTAGTTCATATACAAATTGCAGTACACCTTTATAACTATATGTTATCTTTGTCTTTATGTGTAGAACCTTTCTTTATTAGCGGTCATCTAAGTATGTATAGAAATACGTTGTTTTTTGGCACCTCTAGTTCCATGTTATGATATGTTATCATATCATATATGTAAATGTTTTAAGCTTTTGATAAAAACTGGAATATTTTATGCATTTTTAATTTATACTTATTTATTATTATTTGTGTGCAACAGAAAAACCTCTACATTCGAGCTTTCTTTTATATGTGTTTTCGCTTCACACAATCAGTTTTAGTTCGCAATCCGTAGTTACGGGTTGTAGAGATATAAACTGAACCATTTCTATAGTAGTGCAAGCTTCACAGATTTTTATGGCTCCTCGTAATCAAGTAACTAGGTAGTTAAAATAACGTTTTTGTTGTTTTACACATTATATTATTCAGAAGCTTAATGTAGAAAAGTATTCTTAAAAGATTAAGATAGAGAAGTGACATCAATACGAACTATAAAACTGTCGAATTGTAAACATTTGTCTGTCATTTTGTTTCATTGCACAATCCTTGTTTTAGAATTTAAATATTAGTAGTAATCTATCCAAATTAAATATGGTGATTCAGGTAACCTATGGCTTAAATGAGTGAGTGAGTAATGGAGTGCAATTTTTGTCTAAACCATAAGGAAAAGTATTTAGACTATAGGGCGTAATAAAATAGTGAGGAAATAAATGATTTTTTACAAAAAAAGAGGAAGCTTAAAAGCGCATTTATGATACAATGTCACTAAAATAAATAATATTTTGATCTAGCAACAGAGCTTAAAACATTTACAAAATGTGCATTAAATTAAAAAATTGGCAGTGTGATAAGAAAGCCTGAATGAGATATTACTTGATCTAGTAATATCATACTGTGGAAGTCATACTGTGAGGTATATTATTGTATATTTATATTATACTTTTAATTTAAATATTTATTAAAAATACAATTTTATTTTAAATATTAAAACTCGTTGAGATTGAAGGGAGTGAAGCGAGAAATAATCGTAAATCCTGAGTATACGGAATCCGGGTAATGGTTAAGGACGGGCGTTTTTGTAGAATTTATCTTTTACTTTATGTTAGAATTTTTAACCTTCCAAATATATTTCTGGCTACAATACATTGAATATATGTATGTATATGAGACATTATTATTATTAACATTAAAACATTTAGTCTTCAATTAAGTAGAAAAAAAAACGAAAATTAAAATGAATATTAAGTTAAAAATAATAATAACTAGATATAAAAAAATACTATCCCATTCTTAAAAAAATATTTAAAAAACAGCTACAAAAATGTGTTAATAATATTCTCATCCAATAAACATATATCACACTCTACATTGAAATAATGAAAAAAAATATTTGCAATCACATCACCCCAAATCATTACCACCCATTATCGGAGCACTAAACGGAGATTAACAATAAAATAGACATTAATACAATTAAATTACCAAATCCGGCCCTGGCTTGCTCATCTGCACAGTGTCAGAGGGATTTTTATGGCGACGTACTTTCCTCGTGAATTAAATATACGATAGAGTGCTTCCTTCTAAGATTTTACGAAATATTGTGTAGGCGTTGTGAATTTTGAAACTTTGATTTTGGTTTCCAAAAATAATATATTATCACATGTATAAATAAGGTTTATTTTTCTAGGAGCAAAGCAAATATTCAGAGCTATTCTTATTTTTCTTCTTTTAATAATAACTCTAAATATATTTTCATGGCGATTTTTATTAGAGAGAAATATTTTTACCGCCGATGCAAGTCTTCTTCATCAATGAAATTCTAATATTTGGTAAAATAGACAAAATTAACCTAATTCATTGCCACTGCCTTAGATGAAAATGGACTTTACATATAATTTAAAAACTTCATAAACTTTTATCACATGAAGGTATCACAAACACTTTATATGTACTTGAATTATAAAATTCACTTTTAAAAATCAAACTAGGCATGTCATAATATCTATACATATAATAAAATTCTGAGTCGTATCTGTACATTAAATATTTTTTTGGAAAATCTTATTGAAATAGTCATTATTATCGATACAGAGGCCGAATCTATAGTTTTTAGAATTTTTGGCTGTCTGTTACCGCATCACGGAAAAACCACTGGAGGGATTTTGATGAAATTTTGTATGATGTTAGCTGGTTATCCGGGTCAACAAATAGGATACTTTTTACTGCGGGAAAATATCTCATCACTGAGAAATCTATACTAAAAGTTAAAACGTAAGTAGGAACGAACCCGAACGGAACGAGGGTGAGTCGCTAGTATACTAATAACACAATAAAAATATAAAAAAACTCAAAATCTAGACACGTTCGCAAAGGGCGAGAGCCATAACAATAATTTGCGCGACTCCTCTGTTAATAATTCAACGATAAAAAACCGCCGGGCAAATTGGGGGGATGAATTCGGTACTTTTATGCATTTACATGTTCTTTGTTAATTCAGAAAGAGAATTTTGTACATCAATGCGCCTTTTTTGTTATTTCATTATTTATTGGTCTCGAGTTCGAGTCCCGCTGGAGGCATTCATTTGTGTGATGAGTACGAATGTTTGTACTCCAGTTATGGGTGTCTATATTTATAATATGTATCTATTTAAAGTTATATATGTGTAGTGTATCAACTATCTGGTATCCATAACACAAGCCTCGTAGCTTACCATGGAACTAGATGGTGCTGTGTGTTAATGTCCCAACATATTTATTTATTCCTTGTTTATCTATCTGAGTGTCAGTGTTGATAATAGAATTTTTTTGAAACACTTCTTCTATTATAAAACCGTTTTAAAAACTTGTACATATTTTATATGTAGTCATATAGTCCTAATTGAATATTATAGGTTTAATTTTTACATAGGATTTTTGATTATCATGAATAATAAAGTTTTGACTATGATGGAAAACGTTTAGAAAAAACACAAAATTTTTCGACAAATACCTTTGTAATTAACATCTCTAATTCATTCATTAATTAGCTAGTTCTAGCCCAGTGGTAACGCGCTCGCTTGTAAAACCGAGTGACGCGGGTTCAAATCCCGGGTCACTCACCTCTGATATTTTCATGTGCAAATCATTTCCAACATGATTACCACTTGTCTTACGGTGAAGGAAAACATCGTGAGGAAACCTGCATGTCTGAGAGAACCTGGCAAGTTTTCGATGGACCTGTGAAGTCGACCAATGCGGTCACTTGGCTAGCGTAGTGGATTGTGGCCTGATGCCCCTTATATTGAGAGGAGGCTTGTGCCCAACAATGGGACATTAAAAAGGGCCGAATACAAATTCATTAACTGTGTATCGAAAACCGCTGAACTCTATACAAATTTTAGTAAATAACACGATTTATGGTTTAAATTCATAATTTTGTTGCAAAAGCTAGCTAGATGTAGTCACAAATATAATCATATATACCGTAATATCAGTACTCTGCATTGCAGCCAGCACTTAGCGGGCTCAGCTGCAAGATTAAAAGTGCACTCATTATCACATAACCACGATACGTATACTTAGATTTAAGAGCTTACTAAACAGCTTTTTTAAACTATTGTTTTTTGGTAAAATTTACAATGATTTACATATGATTTGTTTTCAAGTATATTAAATTTGAGTTTGATAAAAGTATTATACTATTAAAATGTATGTATGAAAACTCTATTAGATTGCGTTCTGATAAATACGAAAATATGAGAAAGTCTGTAGTACGTAACCGGGATTGCTGTAAAGCATTCGAAGTCAGGAAGCAAAAATCAAAATAAATTCGCGAAAAAATTAAAAAAGATAGTTTTATTTAAAACTAGCGACTCACCCTCGCTTCGCACGGGTTCGTCCCTAGATGGTTCTTTAAATTGACACAATTTTTTTATTTATGAACCGATTGGCATAAAACACTATTAAGTGTTAAGTGAAGCTTGCCACAATACATCAGTGAAAACCGCACCCAAATCGGTTAAGCCGTTTCTAAGATTAGCGCACACAAACCCACAGAAAAACAGACAAAAATTTAAAAAATCATCGTCTTTGGTTCTATTGGCTTAATAAAGACCCTCAACAATAGTTTTTCTCGAATATTTTACGTGTACAGACAGCGATCAATTACACTTTTATTATATGTATATGTCAAATATTCGCGTAAATCTAAGGATGTAATCCAATTTTTCTTTATAATGGAACCGTGTTAATGTTAAGAGGTAAAGTAAATTAACTCTCCTTTTCCACATATTCGTTTCAACAAATCCACACAGGCTAAGGCGTGATTCCCGGGATCGCTAGTGATGTGCGGATTTCGCTGAGAATCCTGGTTTACGATCGCACTACACCCGTCGGGGTGGGATGAAATATACATACCTATATACGTTAGAAGCTGGACTTTCTAGTGTCATTGACCTAGATTTTAAATTTATTTTTTAACTAGCGACTCACCCTCGCTCCGCTCGGGTTCGTTTCTAGGTACGTGTGAACGTTTAATATAGATTTCTCAGAGATGAGATATTTTCCCGTAGTAAAAACAGTATCCTATATGTTGACCCTGATAAATAGCTGTCATCATACCAAATTGTACCAAAATCTGTGCAGTGCTTTTCTCGTGATGCGGTAACAGACAGACAGACAGACTAAAATTTTAAAAACTATACATTTGGCCTCTGTATCGATAATAATGACTATTTCAATAAGATTTCCTGAAAAATATTTAATGTGCAGGTTCGACTCAGAATTTAATTATATGTAAAGATATCAACTTAAATATTTTTCAATATAAATTATAGGAATGAAGAATCTTCAATGAAGATATAAATATGTAATAAACTGCAATAATTTGTAATATATTATATCAGTACTATTATAAAAACAAAAAAAAAAACAAAAGTTTTTCCATCTGAATGTTGATCTACCATTTTTTACAGCTTTGAATATTTTTTTGGAATTGGTACAGGGTAACTTTCAAAGCACATTTTTAACGCTGACTATTTTTAGCTTAATCATATTATTTTTAAGCTTTGACGCTATACTAACTGCGAGTGTAACATAGAGTCTAACAAAATGCTCTACAATCGTTATTTCAGTGAAAACAAAGCTCGCTAACATAAACAACTCAATCTTGAACCTGTAATGGAAAATAGAGACGCAATCTTGAGAGCAACGCAAACAGACGAAATGGAATTACAAAAGCTGTCTTGCTTGAAGGAATTATCAGATTGAAAACAATTCAAGAAAGTAAATTCTAATATGTAACATTTTAAATATGATTATATTTAATTTTGGATTTTATTTTTAACTAGCGACTCACCCTCACTCTGCATGAGTTCGTCCCTACTTATGTTTTAACGTTTAGTATAGATTTCTCAGAGATGAGATATTATCTTACAGTAAAAAGTATCGTATATGTTATAACCAGCTAGCATTATACCAAATTTCGTAAAAATGACTCCAGTGGCTTTTCTGTGATGCGGTAACAGACAGAGAGACAGACAGACAGACAAAAATTCTAAAAACTATAGATTCGGCCTCTATATGGATATTAATGTCCATTTCAATAAAATTTTCCAAAAAATATTTAATGTACAGATTCGGTTTAGTTACAATTTTATTATATGTATAGATAGAAAACAGTATATCCAGTGATTAAGTTGAAATTTATTTTAGTAATTGTCATACAATTTCATACCTTGATTCCGTATGTAAATCGATGTGTTGGAATTCTTCACTAATATTATATACTTCAAAATTTCAGAATAAAAAACTATAAAGGCGGAGTCCGCCAAAATAAATGTCAAAATAAAATTAGTACTATGATTTCCTGTTTATGCTACTGTGAATCGACAGAAATGAAGAAAGAATTTATAAATACATTCAATTATGCATATATATTTTTATTCTACAGTTTTCAAAGTATTTTTCTTGACGTTGAATTTGGATGTAGTAGGCTAATATGCTACGGACTATTAATAACTCTAAATAACTGTAAATAATGAAGCGATCATTAGAAGACATTAAATAAATGTATAAGTATGAATGTTCGTTACTCCTTCACGCTGAAACATATTTATTAAAATTAGTATACAGAATGAATGTATTCAGCCCTTTTTAACGTCTTACTGCTGGGCACGGGCCTCCCTTCAATACGAGAGGGATCAGGCTATAGTCCACCACGCTGGCCAAGTGTAGATTGGCGGACTTCGCGTATCTTTCGAAAACTTGATAGGTCCTCTTAGACATGCAAAATGATTCACATATAATAATACCAGAGGTCTGAGACTTCGGATTTGTATCCGCTTCACTTAGTTGTCCAAGCAAATGCGCTACCACTGGGCTACTAATGATAGATATATGTTACCATCAGTGTTTTTTTCAAAAATTGATGCTGCCCTTGAATAATGTTATTAATAAAAAGATACTTGCGCAAGATAGAGACATATATAATAAAATATTTCATGGAAGCGACATTAAAAATTCTTATATCATTATAAGTCCGGAAAACAAGAAATCCGGAAGGACGTTTATATTTAAAAGATGGCAGCCCTGCTTGTAGGTCGCAAACAACTCACAACGGCCGGGTCATTTTACTGAGACGTTTACGATCTCGTACTGGAAATGTGAAAACCGTAGCGAACTTGTGTAAATGCCACTTACGCTTGATTTATATGTGTAGATACTATGTACCGTATATCAGGTGGTATGACTTTTTTATTTCACGTTTTTAATGTCCTTTGCATTTTCGATTTACGTACAGGCAGCAGGTTTTATTATTGCTAATAATATTTGAATACGAATTTTAATTAATATTAAAATTTCTTGGAGATGGGCGTTATTGGGTTACAGTTTTTAACTATAGTCTTTATCGTACAACCTATAATGTAACTTTTCAGTTTGTTCCAATAAAGATTATTATTTTTTTTATTTTTTCTAACTAAATTGATACCTAATGATCTTATCTATCTAATATATAAAATTCTCGTGTCACAGTTTTCGTTGCCATACTCCTCCGAAACGGCTTGACCGATTTTGATGAAATTTTTTGTGCTTATCCGGTATCTATGAGAATCGGTCAACATCTATTTTTCATCCCCCTAAATGTTAGGGGTAGTCCACCCCTAAATTTATTTTTTTATTTTTTAGACAAAATTTTTAATTTCTATTTTTTTATGATACAACATACAAAAATACATACAATCCTCAATTTTCACCCTTCTACGATCAACCCTTATTTTTTAATAGCCATTTTAGTAATTTAATCATTTTTCCTCTCCGGTCGAAAACTGATCAATCGTGATTTAATGCAAGCTAGGGACGAACCCGAGCGAAGCGAGGGTGAGTCGCTAGTACATATATAATAAAATTATTATAATTAAGCCGAATCTGTACATGAAATATTTTTTGGAAAATCTTACTGAAGTAAACATTATTATCGATAAAGAGGCCGAATCTATAGTTTTTAAATTTTTTGTCTGTATGTCTATCTGTGTCAGCATCACGGAAAAACCATTGGAGGGATTTTCATGAAATTTGGTATGATGATAGCTGGTTATCCGGGACAATATATAAGATACTTTTTACTGCTGGAAAATATCTCAGCTCTGAGAAATGTATACTAAACGTTAAAACGTAAGTAGTGACGAACCCGAGCGGAGTAAAATATGTTTGTAATATAACATATTAAAAATAGTTAATTTAAATAAATTTATTTATTGTTTCATTCCTATACAGGCTAACCCTAAGAATCGAATAAAATGTCAAGTGAACATCAC
This sequence comes from Fabriciana adippe, assembly GCA_905404265.1. Taxonomy (NCBI): domain Eukaryota; kingdom Metazoa; phylum Arthropoda; class Insecta; order Lepidoptera; family Nymphalidae; genus Fabriciana; species Fabriciana adippe. Next base: position 15,044,145 of record FR989986.1, read on the forward strand.
CGTGAAAATTGTATAAGTTCCCCCGAACTAATAAGAGCCCTCACGTTGACACTTGACAAATTCGTTAATACGCCCTCGGACGGGGGTCGTTCGTGGACCTACGGAATGGTTATAAATATTTTCGGAAGTATCCAGGAGATTTATTGAGTTCAAGCATTCATTCTTTATATTGTTGTTCCGTTACTCCTTTTTAATAGATTTTAATTATACCTAACAGTTCGTTATACAAAAAAGAAATGTCTGTTTGAAAATAAATTTTCTTTTTGTAAATAACTACAGAATTGTTTAGTGTTTTACACGACACATCTACCTACTATATTTCAGCACTATAGCTCTAATAGCCTCCTAGTATAAAGGCTGTGATATATGGACTGATAGATGGACAGGATGAAATTATTAACAGAATTTAGTCATTTTTGTCGGATGACCCATGACAGTATTCGTTTCAGTATGACGCGTTTTTTATCTACTAAATAAGAGCAAGCATTTGTATGGCATTTACAAAAATATTTACTCTAACTAGGTTCACTTTTTCTACTGTGTCATGTTAAAAAAAACTGTATATTCTAATAGCCATCCTAAATAGCTTTTTGCAAGTCCAATCCCATGGAAAATTCTTAATAACTATCTCTATCACATCCGATACTTCATTACTGCTTGAAAGGAGAACAAAAATCTGTCTAATTTAATAATATCCTAATTTTAAGGCCTCGAATAGTTTAATAAGAATTTTTAAGCAAGTAGATAAGACAAAAACTACATATAATCAAGTGGACATAACGGCTAAGTATGCAGCAGATTGTTCCGGCGGGATTGTTCAGAACAATGCGAATGCGAGTCACTCCGTTTATTGCGATGTATTTGTGACCTTACAGGAATTCGGGATTTTCGGCACTTTCCCATTTATTGTCGGATATTGTCGAGTGTGTTGTAGCTTTAATGGTCGTTGAGTTTCGAATGGTTAGTTTCTATGTATTTTGGATTTGTTCTAGTTTTAAGCGTTAAGCACGCATTTTTGTTGATTTTTACTTTTTTGTTAGTGTATGGACTATTCAAACTATATACTTTTTATTTTATTCTTTAGAATTTATCCTACTTCCGTGAAATTCTAAGTAGTTTATAGTATTATCATGAAGAGATAATCATAAGTTTTAAATTTAATTATTTAGAGGTATATGATAAGAGAGGTAGAAGACGCTTACTTAACTCTCATTGACATTTGAAAATGAAACTTACAATATTTTTTATAGCTTATCATGAAAATCTCTTCATTATTATTAGTTTATCTATTTTTAATACATCTTAAAAGCCCATAAAATAGTCATATTGTTATTTTTTAAAGTTTTATATTTATTTTTTAAGTAAGAGTAAATATAACATATTAAGATTAATTTATTAACATATTTATAATATGTATGTATTTAAAGTTATATATGTGTAGTGTATCAATTGTCTGGTATCCATAACACAAGCCTCGTAGCTTACGATGGAACTAGATGGTGCTGTGTATTAATGTACCAACATATTTATTATTTATTTTTTATAATATTATTTATTATTTAATATATTAAATAATTGATTATCGCATCCAAATTTAGTAGTTATACAAACGTTGTGCTGGATTTGGCACGCGAAGAATGTGAGCGTCACTTCCCTTATTGCAGCGTGACAACTGATGTTTATAGTCCTAAGGACCGACCGTCCCTTTTATTCTAAATCCCGGTTTAATCTAGTAGTCCGAAGTAACATACTTTAGTAGTAAGCCAGTAGTCGGCTCTTTATATTGTATTTATTTCAGCTTAGCATCAATTGAAGAAAATGCTGAAAAATTTCACAGCATCTTCGAAAAATATTCAAGTATGAATCATGAAGTTGTGAAGAAAAACTTAGCTTTAGACGATCTTAGTACTTTCTTGTAAGCTATTTTAAGACTATGTTACCTAGTTTTTATTTTCTCAAAAAAAAAACTCAATTTTATAGAGAACTAGCGACTAACCTCGCTCCGCTCCGGTTCGTCCCTACTTACGTTTAAAGGTTTAGTAATGATTTCTCAGAGATGAGACATTTTCCCGCAGTAAAAAGTATCCTACATATATGTTGACTCGGATAACCAGCTATTATCATAGCAAATTTCATCAAAATCCCTCCAGTGGTTTTCCGTGATGCGTCAACAGACAGATAGACAGACAAAAATTCTAAAAAGTATAGATTCGGCCTCTGCATCGATAATAATGTGCTATTTCAATAAGATTTTCCAAAAAATATTTAATGTACAGATTCAGCTTAGTTACAATTTTATTATATGTATAGCTCTAAGAATTACATATTAAATATACATTGTTAATATAAAAACTTATCTAAGTTTTTAGATAACCTTGATTCAGTACCAGGAAACTAAGTAACTACTAAGATTTATCAACCATGAGGAAGTAACATAGATACTATATAATACGTATAATATAATGTATAAGGAAATTATTTTAATTATTTAGAAAATGCAAAAATATAATATGACCAATTCAATAATAGTGTCAAAGTTTTTAAAATAAGAAATGTTATTATAAGGCTATATTCTGGGTTTTTATCATTATTTTGACTACTGATTTATAATTTTTTTTATTACAATTTGTTTATATATTATAGTAAAAACGGAGTCCTTTAATAGGACGAATAAAAAATAATTATTCGTCCTTAAATAATTAAAATAAGTAGGTCGGCTCAACTCAGCAGGTTAAGGGTTTTTTTTGTATACAGAAACTCCTGCACCTAAAAATATTTTTTTAACCTTAAAAACTCTTGAACTTAAAAATCGTTGGGATCGAAAAGAATTAATTTTTAGCTCGGTATGGTAAGGTTATAATTTTTTTTGCATATAGAAACTCCTGCACCTAAAAATCACTTATCTATACTTATATTATAAAGCTGAAGAGTTTGTTTGATTGTTTGTTTGTTTGTTTGTTTGTTTGTTTGTTTGTTTGTTTGTTTGGTTGAACGCGCTAATCTCAGGAACTACTGGATTGACTTGAAAAATTCTTTTTGTGTTGGATAGTCCATTTATCGAGGAAGGCTTTAGACTATATATCATCCCGGAAAAATGTACGGTTCCCGTGGGATAGAGTTGTTTTTGTCTAGAGACGAACCCGAAGCGAAGCGAGGATGAGTCGCTAGTTTTACATAAGAAAACAAAGAAAGTGGTAAATATTCGTACTAACCGACATTAGTCAGACGAATAATATATTTTTTACTCATCCGATTATCGGACGAATAGCAACAACCTCCTTTATTTATTGTTCGTCCTATTAAAGTACATATTCACTAAAGTTGCACAAGTGAGCAATGTAAACAGTTGCGTAAAAATGAGTCTATTGTAGTACGAGGTGGCCCTCAAAAGCTTATATTATTTTGATTCCATTAACTTCATTTTATTAAGTACTTTTAATTTTAACAAACTATAAAATTAAATCGTTAACTTAATTTAAAGAGAACTATGTTTGTTACTCTTTCACGCAAAAACTACTGAATAAACATTAATGAAACTTTACAATTAAAATAGCTCATACATCAGAATAACACTTAAGCTACTTTTTATCCTGGAAAAATGTATGGTTCCCTTGGGATAGATTTGTTTTTGTTTTTTAGAGACGAACCCGTGCGAAGCCAGGGTGAGCCGCTAGTTTAAAATATATGTATATGATGAATCACCTACGGCTCTCGCGAGTTTAATTTTCATTAAAAACAACAACTACAAAAACAATAATTTTTTCTTATTCATATTATTTATTTTAATACATTTATATACCTGTTCATATATAGTTTAAGGCATTTGAAAGCACCCTTACATTTGATATTCAATAATAATCATTCGACACCCTACACCGCTAATCCTAGCATTACAAGACATTATGATGACAAAATAAATCGCTCTCTGACAAAGGGTTACTATCATTTAGTCGGATTATATCTAATACCAATAATGGGGATGAAATATCAAGTAAGACTGGTATTTGCATGCGGTTTTGTATGTAATTTTAATGATATTATATTACACTAGCGGCTCACTCTCGCTTCACTCGGGTTCGCCTCTAAAAAAAACAAAAACAAACCTATCCCACGGGAACCGTACATTTTCCGAGATAAAAAGTAGCCTATGTGTTATTCCAGACTATAGTCTATCTCTGTGACAAATTTCATCCAGATCCGTTCAGTCATTTTGGCGTGAAAGTGTAACAGACATCCATACTCACAAACTTTCACATTTATAATATTAAGTATAGAAGATGTCCGCTTTGCATTCAATTTTAGTAGCCTATGCTATTGGGAGATGAAATACAAACATACAAAATCCAGTAGCTTAAAAATTATCGCTCTCCTAAAAATAATAACTTTATATCTAAAGAGGTACCACCCATTTACAAAATAATTTTAAAAATAACTGCTCCATGCTTAAAAATGAGTAATTCAAAAGTAGTACCGTTTTATAATTTTCCATTTGACTCAAACAAAGTCATATTTATAAGTAGTATGTATGGAGTACATGTCATGACATATCGAATTTTCATTATAATGCCATTGCCACACTAAAGGATTTATCGGATGATGTTATACACTGTAAATCAAACGTGACAGATTGGGGTGCGTCTTTTAAAATTCATATTTTTAGCTCAACAGCACTAGAGATTAATATTGTAATGAATATTTTTTATTAATACTGACTTAAGCTAAATTAAAATTAACATTTATAACATATATTTTGTACTAATTTTACCTGTTATACTCGAAGATACAATAAATATTTTGATATATTCGTAGATACGACGACAAAAATTAGTCTTCTATACAGATAAATAAAATAAAAGTGTCTGTTTGTAATGTCAAAATAACAGCTTTAGACTAAATGCATATGGAATTATATACGGTACTTATAAGAAAAACACATTTTTTTTTATTTTTGTTTGTCTGTCTGTCTGTTTGTTCCGGATAATCTCCGAAATGGCTGGACCAATTTTAAAGTGATTTTCACTGGCAGATAGTTGAAATTATAAGGAGTAACTTAGGATAATCTATTATAATTAAGTATTTATTTCAAATTCACTGAGTCGTTACAGCGTGAAAAAATAGAAAACTAACTAACTCACTAACTAAATAACTCATTCAAAAACTTACTTTTACAGTTTTTTTAGTGTGACAATAAATATTTGTGTTTTAGTTTCACAAAATTTAATAACAAACTGTACAGCTTTTTACTTACGACATTCAAGGTATTTGCTGTATATAATAAAAGCATTAAAAACAAATTAAGAATTTGATATAAATGCGTTATTTATTAGGTTATGGATATAATAAAAACTTTTTGAATAAACTTTTTCGGATTATTTCGCGGATTTATTTTGATTTTTAGTCCCCGTTTTGAATGCTTTACAGCAATCATGATCATGGGAGAGTCTAAGGTTTTAGACACCTCAAAGGTGTTATATACTTGTTACAGACAGTGCCTACCCACAATTTGCAAAAATGATTTTAAATCATAATAAAAACTACCGACTTAATCTTGTTTCGCTCTTGTGCTTCCCTAAGTACCTAGTAGCATGTCTCTTACTCAAAGTGATAGGAGTAATCTATATAATATGTAATAAATTTCATCCAAAACCAGTCGTTTCGGTATATAGAAGACAAACATGCAAGCACACATACAAATTTTCGATTTTAAGATAATAATCAAAATCGAAACCAATTGTAATGTAACTAGGATAAAGTACAAATAGAAAATATATAATGTTACATAGTGACAGATACACAGATAGATAAGTTTTTACATCTTTTGCTATATATAAAGCAAAAATATATTTCATCTACCTTCAAATATAAGCCAACCGCAGCAAATCTGCCTCGGGGTGGCACGTGCGGTACGTGTCGGTTACTAGAAATCTTACGGCTTAGATGTGGTACCGTGATCTTATATTTATAAGTACAGCATTGATTTTTATTGTTATAAGAATGTTATTGTGTGTATTTTTATATAATTTACATATCACAGATATATTATACTAGCGACTCACCCTCACTCCGCTCGGGTTCGCCTCTAGTTACCTAAAATATGGGAGGGTGGGGGTAGGAGAGTGAAAAATACTTTACAACCTATGCTCATACCTACAAAATATACAAAAAAATCATTAAAATCGGTCGAGCCGTTTCGGAGGAGTGCGACCACAAACACCGTGACACGAGATATTTATATTTTATATAGTCCGCCAATCCGCACTTGGCCAGCGTGGTGGACTATGGCCTGATCCCCCTCGTATTTAAGGGAGGCCCGTGCCCAGCAGTGGGACGGTAAATTAAAAAGGGAATCCATATAGTTATGTAAGAACCAAAATTTATAGGTTTCATATAAAAATTAAACATTGGGTAAGAAATGTGAAAAAATATGCAAAATAATTTCAAAACTAAGAACAAAATACATGATTAATAAATATATTTTATTTAAATAGCCAGATGTAAGCTTTAACATAAGTTTAACAATAACATTGTAAGTAACAGCACTTTAGAAAGCCACTCAAATCTAACACGATTTCATACAGCAAACATACATTTGCCACTGTTATTGTTGCTCTTCAGTGCATTTCACGTCTGACCTGTGACCACCCCTTTATATTTTCAATCGTACAACCCCTAGAATAGGGGTTATATCTTCACAAGCTGGTTTAAGAAAACACTAGACACCTGGCGCCATTGTGTGAAATGATAACACTCATGACGCCGCGTCGGCCAATCAAAACATAGTAATTTGATTACCGAATGCGCTTATTTTGAGAATTAATACACATTGTGGCTGTATTTATTGTACGACGATTGAAGTATTTACTATTTTTATAATAGCACTAGCGACACACCCTCGCTCCGATCGGGTTCGTCCCTACTTACGTTTTAACGTTTAGTATAGATTTCTCAAAGATGAGATATTTTCCCACAGTAAAAAATATTCTATATATTGACCCGGATAACCAGCTGTCATCATACCAAATTTTATCAAAATCCCTCGAGTACTTTTTCTGTAATGCGGTCACAGACAGACAGTCAGACAGACAAACAAAAAATCTAAAAACTATAGATTCGGCCTTTGTATCAATAATAATGACTATTTCAATAAGATTTTTCAAAATATTTAATGTACGTATTCGACTCAGTTAGAGTTTTATTATATGTATAGATAAAAAACTACCAAAATTATGCCTTTATCAATATATAAACAAAAAATTTCATCCTTTGTCTGCCGTTTCAGTGTGAAGGAATAGCTAACATACATACGAGTTTTCGTATATAACAGTACCTAGCGTTAAAACCTCATAAAACTTTCTCAATAAAATTTAAGTAATTTAAATTATACCATAAAATACTATAAATATAGTCTTATAGGATATATCCGTTGACCTCATTTGTCTCTTTTAGGTCACCTCGGATGAAGGCGCGGGTTTTACCAATGTTATCGTTAAGCCAAAAAACAGTAAGAATTTTGGTGTAAATATATTGTATTTATTGATAAGGCCAGACTATGCCGGAAGTGGGTTCAATTATATATTGCACGTGCAGATTTTGACCACTAACTTCAGAAAGAATTATGTAGACGGTCGCCAAAATAAATGTGTAAATCAAAAATAGTTGCCTGATTTGCTGTTTATGCTACTAGTGTCGATTTTACCAAACAGATCGTTTACTTTATTTAAAGAATAAAGGAATTTTTATATATCTATGAATTAAGCCAATAATAATAAAAATAATAAATAATATATTCTTTTGCATTTTGAAGTAAAACTTCTTTCAAATAATTTTTACTTCAACGTGTAAAAGTTACATGCACTCAATTTTTTTTAACCATAAGTTCACTTCCTCTTAAAAGAGGGCTTATATTAGAGCTTTCTTAATTTTTTTTATTATAAAAAAATAGCTATTTTAATTTATTAATATTTATTTACTTATTATTCAGTATAAAATAATGACATTTGTATACTATTTTAAAACAATATGTTTAGTTCTATGACTGTCTATATTGTTCCTTAGTCAGAGTCGCCAACAAAGAAAATCGAACTATTCAATAATTACATGGAAACAATACAATTGTAATTTCAGTAAAAACTTTAACAAGCCATGGTCTAATCTAATAATTGGTCGAAAGCTTCAGCCACGTGCTTGTCGCGTGTCTTCACCACGACAATCGGGGAATTAGGTTTGTTAATGCATTCGCTATCAGAGAGTGCAATCAAATTGATTTTTTTACTTTGTTGGTTTAACTCTAAATGGTTGAATTTTAAACCATCAAAGTGATTAACTAACAATTGCTTATAAATGACCAATATAATAACATTTAAATGTTATATGTCCAAAAGAATTGTAACTATGTAGTTAGTAATTGAATTTAGGTATAAAGTTCGGAAAAATTTCATTCATTTCCTTTTGTTTTAAAGATATCACTCAACTTACATTATTTCGAGGAAGAAAGTTTTTAGAGGATATGATATGAAGGCTTTCAATTTGCTTTGTGTTTTAAACCATCAAAACTGTCACTCAGTTATTTAGAATAAGTTAAACACTTATATATAATGTGAGGATATGTTGGGAAAATGGTATAATAGTTTTCTTTTACACAATACTAGCGATTCACCCTCGCTTCGCTCGAGTTCATCCCTAGGTGCATTTTAACGGTTAGTATAGAATGATAGACTATATACTATATATACATAGGTAAAAAATAAGCAGTTATGAACTTTTCGATTTTTCAGCTGCTTTTTTGGGTTTTCCCTATTTTTTTATACTTAAACCACCCCCTTGACATACCGATAACAAAACAAAAAAGAATTATTCAAATTGGTCCAACCGTTTTTGAGTTTTAGCGAGATTGACGAACGGCAATTGATTTTTATATACATACATATATTATTTAGACAATAATCCAATCGTTTAACCTAACTGCATCCCACTCAACATTCCGTAATTTCAAAGCATTGAGATTTCTCTTAATTATTTGAAAAAAACTAAACGCTACAGTTTTACAAAAGCGACTTATCTCTTACTAAATATGTAGAGATAGAACAAACATGACACTCGATATTAGAATTTTTATATTTGTTAAACTAAGACAATATTTGGCAGATGGCGCAACCGGGATTCATTACTTTAATGCGAGATTGGATTTAAAATCGAATTGTTTGAATAATCACTACCGCTTTATATACGGCATGCGTTGCGCACGCGCTACCGGTATGTTATATGTATTAAGTTAACCCGTCAAGAGCCCTTCGAATATTATAGATCATTTTTTATAAGCGTGGTACACTAGATCTCTTCGATGTAGACATGTCAATGCTATAACATTTTGTACTTCCATAGTTATTATTTTTATACTTAATTTTCGAGACTGTTTAGATTTTTGATATGACCTAACTTTGTTAAATACGTGGACTTCACAAAGTCTGTCAGATATTCTTCAGCCAAAAAACTTATTTGACTATCTTTAAGTACTAAGCTAACGCTTTTCCAAAATTAACGTAACAATGGTAGTTTTGCATTGTATGTATTCAGCCCTTTTTAACGTCCCACTGTTGGGCACGAGTCTCCCTTCAATACAAGGGATCAGACCATAGTCCACCACGTTGACCAAGTGCGGGTTGGCGGATTGCACAAGTATTTCGAAAACTTGCTAGGTTCTCTCAGACATGCAGATTTCCTCAAGATGTTTTCCTTCGCCGTAAAACAAGTGGTAATGTTATTGGAAATTTTTGTATTGTATTGCAATAGTAGTTTAGTAAGATCAAATGATTAGGTTAAAAATCATTCAATGATTCATCATTTCTTAAAACAAAAAAAATCGCAATTAAGTTATGCTTTATATCACATTTACAATATACTTACGTACATTAATATATCGCAATTTTCCTTATTAATTATCAATTTGACCTCTAATGTAATCTCCTCAAACTAATGAAACGTGAAAACCTAAATACCAAAGTACTCGTACAATCAAGTAGTAATTTCGTTCATAAAATATTTCTGTAAAAAGTTAATGGTATATTTGATAAAATAGACGTCACGATAAGTATTTTTACTTAGAATTTTTATCTAGCTACTTGCTAGATAAAGTGTTAAAAAAAAATCAACGATTTTTCATTACATATTTGTGAAATAACAATATTTGAATGTAAAGATACTTAAGAAAATTTATACTTAAGAATATGACATATTATTCTTAATAATATAGGATTAAACATTATCAAATGCTATCACATTTCAGAGGCCAAGTCAATTTCCGTACTAACTTAATTCTAACCCTGTCGATTTCGCTAAAAAGAAGCACCCCAAATAGCCACGCTACCCATGTGCAACTGGAGCGCGGACACACGCCGCCTAATTCAATAAACACATTATCGCGATTAGCTAGTGAGAACCCCGCTGTGTTTGAACTACCCCAGCCGGACTTCAGAAGTAGTCCCGGAGGAACAGATTTCTACGGATGATTTGCTAATATTAATCATGAGGTCTTATTTAAATTGACCTAGTGAGCGTAGGGTTAACTTAGCCTTAATATCACACTGGAGATGAATATTTTTATATGTATATAGATGTTTTAGACTTCAGAAAATATACGTTTTCTTTAAAAAATATGTCTTACAGAGTTTAAATTTGACTGCAAAGTTCTTAAAAATGATGGTGAACGTAAACAAAATAAATGGAGTAAACTATGAACATAAAATATTAAGATGCAATAATATAATATTACTCCACTAAGTAATCTTAAAAGCAAACGATCAAAAGGTGTTATTTATATGAAACAAAGAAGACTACGTCACCAGCACTTTCAGACGAAAACAATGCAGGTGTCGGATTACTCAACGAGGAGAGAGGGCTGAGGACATTAATTTAATTACCCCTCTCTCTCGGGACCATCTAATATTGTATGGGAGTGAAGCGGCATACGAATTCAAATGTCACTTTTTCGCGTGAGAAAAAAATCTCGAAGTGATTTCTACCGTCCCTAGCGAGATCGAGTTACGTGTATCTGTGAAAAAATATAAATCCGTGATATTATATTTCTTTCATTTTTAGGAAAGAAAAAATATTTGGTAAGAAAATTTGTAAAAAAATGTATGGTTCTTGTTGACATTTTCAATAACCCCAATTTCTTCAGTAATTAATTATTATCTGAAATATAGAATATATGTATAGAAATTGTCAAATATGTTTGGTTAAATATTTCTTACATAAAAACACTCTAAAGAAATTATACGAGTATATTAGTATAAGTACTAATAATATAAGATCATTTTCAAATGAAATCTATCTAGCAAAGTTCAGTTGAAACAACGACATTTACTATGAAAGTGTGTTTAAGGAATGGAAAGAAAACGCCACTAAAATCGAAGTATCTGAAGACCCTCTAGAGTCCTTAATTAAACTCAAGGCACGTAGCACTCCTTGATTCAGTCCCCCCGACACCCCCACTTCTCCTTCCTTATGGACCGCTTAGATTTCCTCCCAGTAGGTTGTGTGGACGGAATTCGCTAAGACTTGAATCTTCTCTGAAGAATTGGTTTTGAGAGATTGGACAGTTAGTTTTAGTTGTTTTCTTAACACGGTCATGATTACTTTTATTTTTAGACCAACGAAAATAACTTTTACTTTTTATTTTTGCTAGTTCTAATATTAGATAATTCTCGTTATAATAAGATACTTATTTTTAAGATAAAGTGAATATTAAAAATCCTGGATTTAAACAACTCATTTATATGTAACATTCGTTCAATTGAAAGCGTCTTAGGGATCTAATTACGCAATTAGAAGAAGTCTTCAAATGACTTTTTACTATTTTTAAGCGGAAAGCCTTTCAAAGTAATCAGAGGGTTGAAAGCCGAGTAGAGAACATTTGGCGCGAGAATTGCAATTATTAAGTATTTTATACTTTTAATTTTGTTCTTCATAGTCTTGTTCCAATGGATATTGCCTTTGCCAGTATCCTACACGGAATTGTGATTTCACAATTTTTACTCTTATTACTATTACATTTTAATCTAAAATAAACATATATATTGAGATAAAATACAGTATCAAGCTTTAATAAAGTAAGTGTTTTAAAGAGGAAGCTTTACATAATAAAAGATGGAACAGCAATTAACTCTAAAGCCATAATTGCATGACAATGAAAACTAATTTCGCAAATGCTTCTGAATTCTTTACCACAAAACAAACCACGACCGGAAAATAATGCAAAAAATAAGCAAAAAACCAAAGAGAGGAAAATTTAGCCGCTGTGTAATTATTGCGAGAGCTAATGCGCCTCTTGTTTACTCCCCGACTAATTAAGAGCAGGAAGTGTTTAAAAAATGCCTTACTGGAGTATTTTGAAAATCAAACTTTTATGAAGCTAAAGCATTTAAATGATTCTACTTGTTTGCTACTACTGTCCATTTCAATTTTGACTTTCTTTTTAAGTATCTTTATTTTTTTACCCTTCATTCTTTTTTAATTGCTTTGAATGTCACAGGGTGACGTTTTCGGTCATAATTTATTCCATTTTTATACTAGAGATAACATTTTGTAATTGTTATCACATATATCTGCATATTAACCGGCACTAAGTGAACGATTCATTAAATACTCACTACTATTAGGATAGATAATTACCGTAACAGGTAGAAGTTCAGGGGAAACTAACTTCGGAGCTCAATTAGCGTCGAATTAAACCGGTTCGGAGAGGTGACAAATCGCGGGTCGCGGTCCTACATCTTGACATTGACTAATCGCTCCCCATTTAATTTAGCTGGCGCAATTATAAATAAAATTTCGACGATAAATTGTATGGTGGCACATTAATCAAGAAGTTGGGACGCTGATTAAAATGCTGTTCGCGTAACTATTTGCTAAGTTGATATTGTTAATAATTTACAGGTGGGGTGGGGGTGATCGGGTGTGGCTATTAATGAATTTACTCGCATAGGATTATGTGATTAAGGTCTAAAGTTATACAATGGTGTTCAATTGACGCTAATATTATTTCATATTATGAAACTTTATTATCTTTGTACACTTAGGTATACTTCACTATTAATTTTTCACCAGTACAGTTTCCAGTAATTTATTGCCCGTACTTATTTTTGATTAAAAAGTGTCAGACATCACCGTGGAAGATAACCTATTCGCTTTATAGGGACGAAAATTTATTCATTCATTGCCATATAAATAGTATAGCTACGGTAACATGTGCCGCAATAACTAACCCAACCTTAAATCTTGGCTCTCGGTCATGCCCGGTGTCTCAAGTATGTCTCTCTCCTTCACACCCCCGTAAAGCAATGAAAAGCGAATCACGGATCCCCCACCCCTGTCTTAAATGAACTGGGGGTTGATAGGGATGTTGAGATCTCTCTGAAGTACCTTGTTTACGTTACATAACAGAAATTCTTGGAAATAAATCAATGATATATATTTTATATGTATGTATATACATTTATAGTAGATTTTTTGGAAAATGTGAAATAATTTTCAATAGCTTATTCCATTATAAGAATAGACATGATAATTAATTAATTATTTATTATATTAAAAAATCAAATATAAACTTGTCTTTAATGATCTTGTGTATCTGGTATAGTAGCAGTGTATTTGCACTGTAAGCCTTGAATGAAAGCTTACGAAAAAATCCTAATTATATCATATATGCTACTAGCAGCTCACACTCGCTTCACTCGGGTTCGCCTCTAGAAAAACAAAAATAAATTCCACGTGAACCGTACATTTTCCGAGATAAAAAGTAGCCTATGTGTTATTCTGATGTATGAGCTATATTAAAGTTTCATTAAAAACCATTTAGTAGTTTTCGCGTGAAAGAGTAACAATGTATACATCCAGACATCCATACATCCTCACAAACTATCGCATTTATAATATTACGAGTAGTATTTATAATATTAGTAGGATTATCGTTCAAAAAATATATTATCAGAAAAACAATAGTGAAAGGTTACTAGCTACTACATAGAACCGAAATCAAATTGACTTTATTATAAGTCAATACTAATTTATTCTATGTTATTGTTAATAAACCATTTTTTTTTAAGTTTGCAAAATTAACAAATATATTGCTATATTACAAACTATTAAAATATTATTTATAGTTAATGTTATTTTAGAGATATTAATGATATAGATATAGAGATATTAATATTTATACAAGCAGTTTAGGTTTAAATAATTGTTTGAGCATCCCGTAATCTTGTCCCACGGCTTAAGTGATACCGAGACAATGGACTATGTACCGCGACATCTTGTATTCATGAATGACTGTATACTCACAGATACTACCCTTAAGAGACCGAGAAATGACTATATAATATTGGTCTATTTTAAAAGTAGTTTCTCAGCCTAAAGAATTACGGACGGACTCCGCCAAAATAAATGCCAATGTTAAAAATGGTAGCGTGATTTGCTATTTATGCTACTATTTCAGATTTTGTCATAAAGATAGCTTACTTTCTTTAAAAAACAAGGGAAATTTTATATTTTATGTATAAAAACTAAATTAATATACAATTTTTGAGAATTAAATATGAATAATAAAAAGAATCTTTTGTATTCTTTAAGCATTAGTTTTTTTTATTTTTTTTCTTTATTATAATAAAATTCGTTAGTTTTTAGGGTTCGTACTCAAAGGGTAAAACGGGACCTTATTACTAAGATTTCGCTGTCCGTCCGTCTGTCTGTCTGTCTGTCCGTCTGATACCAGGCTGTATCTAATGAACCGTGATAGTTAGACAGTTGAAATTTTAATAGATAATGTATTTCTGTTGCCGCTATAACAACAAATACTAAAAAACAGAATAAAATAAATATTTAAGGGGGCTCCCATACAACAAACGTGATTTTTTGCTCGTTTTTGCTTGATATTGATAACGGCAACAGGTAGACTCTTAAAATATTCACAGAATATTTAGTTATATATTCAATTTAAAAATAAATAATTAAATTAAAATACATATATATAATATATAAATTTAAGGGGAACTCCCATACAACAGACACGATTTTTTTGCCGTTTTTATAGATAATGGTACGGAAACCTTCGTGCGCGAGTCCGACTCGCACTTGACCGGTTTTTATACATTTATTTACTTATCACTCCATATACAAATTGTTATTTGTATACTTTTTTAAATATTATTGTTTGGTTTCGTGTCTACTTCTCTGACACTCTGCCTCTATCATTCCTTAGTCTGAAAGTAGTTTATAGTTACTATCTGTTAGTAAGTGATATTACTAAATTTTAGTGATGATGTCTACACACCAATATGCTTTATCAAAATATAAGTGAATAAGAAGGACGAAAAAATACAATTACGTTACATTGCGTTTGCTATACAAGAAAGAATTAAAGGATTTCTTTTTTAATTCTATTCAGCCATTTTAACGTCCCACTAATGGACACGGGCTTACCTTTAATACGAGAGCGATCAGGCCATTGTCCTCCTTTTTAATTTATTGACGTTATATTTTGAAATTTCTACTATTAGGTAATTTTGGGCTCAAATTACGTTTAAATTTAAATTTTCGTTATAGCATCCGTGTGTATCGAGTAAAGCAATCGCCCTATAACCCACCGCAAACGCCTTCCATTCTCTCTGCGATTATTATAAAACACCCCAACTCATCTTAGGTGCTAATGTACATTAATTATGTGGTGAGGGGTAAGATGTTGTGACAAAGTTGAAATACGCGGGTACTCTAAATGGAAAGTTAAGGTGAATTATTGTTTAAGCTTAGCTGAATCTTGTTAGGAATTTAACAGCTACAATATAGATACTTAGGGGTTTAATTATAAAGTTTAGTGTAGGATAAGGGACTTTATAAATTATATTATGTATGTATGTGATTTCTGATGTTTTATTATTTAAATGACGACACTTCCTGTGCCAGCGGTCGCGGGTTCGAGTCCCGCTGGGGGCATTCATTTATGTGATAAGCACGAATGTTTGTACTCCAGTCATGGGTGTTTATATTTATAAAATGTATGTATTTCAAGATATATATGTATTGTGTATCAATTATCTGGTATCCATAACACAAGCTTGCAATGGAACTAGATAGTGCTGTGTGTTAATGTTCATAAAATGTTACTGTCATTATTAAATGAAGACGTAAAAAATAGTAATATCAGTACCTTCATTCAAATATAATCTATCTAAAACAATATAAATAACTTACTAGTATGTATTCCTGTGCCAGCGGTCGCGGGTTCGAGTCCCGCTGGGGGCATTCATTTATGTGATAAGCACGAATGTTTGTACTCCAGTCATGGGTGTTTATATTTATAAAATGTATGTATTTCTAGATATATATGTATTGTGTATCAATTATCTGGTATCCATAACACAAGCCTGCAATGGAACTAGATAGTGCTGTGTGTTAATGTTCATAAAATGTTACTGTCATTATTAAATGAAGACGTAAAAAATAGTAATATCAGTACCTTCATTCAAATATAATCTATCTAAAACAATATAAATAACTTACCAGTATGTATATATGTGTGTTTCTTCATATCAGACTTCTGATGGAACCGCTTACCGCAGTACTGGCAAGGGTAGGGCCTGGTGTCAGAATGTATGAGGAGATGAGTGGAAAGTGTACTGGACCTCTTGAAAGTTTTCCCACATTGCTTGCATTCGAAGACTTTTTCTACACTGTGGACAGCCCTGTTGAAAGGGATTTCAATTAGATGACATAACATTCTATATCAAATTTGAATTCGCATGACTTAAGATGAGAAAGAAAAAAACTAGTTTAAATTAAACCAAGTATCTACACCAGTATTACTCATTAATATACCGTGCAAAATACAAAGTGCATTAATTATTATAATAATTATGATGAAAGTATTACCGGTGTTGACTGAGGCTGATTTCGTGACCGAACGTCTTACTGCACAGCTCACAGGCGAACGGTCTTTTTCCATTGTGTGATCTTCTCGCATGCACTTCTAATCCATGTGGAGTGCTAAACATTTTCTCACATTTTACACAAGAGTACACGTCTCCTATTGGTAGGGGTCTTGATAGCGGGCTTGGGTTACCAAGAACGGCCGCACGTAATCTAAGTAATTCAGGACCGGCTGCTTGCACTGCATGAAGGTATAAATTGCTATAACCACCCCATACTGGAAGGCCAAGGCTACCAGCATCTCTCAGAAATTCTGCGAATGGTAGAGGTGGATATAAAATTGGTCTTTGAGGTTGAACTCTTGGTGCATCTGGTCGTAATAATGCACTGACTGAAAAAGCTTCCGATCTTTTCAGAGGTGGTGAAGAATCAGGTGGTCTTCTTGGTGATGATGGAGGTGAATCTACTTCTAATTCGGGTGAAGTTGAACGTATTGAACGTGGTGAATGTGGTGATGGCGCCCAGCAAGGGCTTCCGCATCGTGATGTAGGAGATACATCTTCAACTCTAGAATTTTCGTTGTTATGTGATTCATTATCTTCTTCATCTGTTTTCTCACCAACTAATCGGTTAATACCGAACTTGATCTCTTCTGGAAAAGAAGAACATATTTAAACAAAACTGTGTAATTTATAAAAACAATTAATTCTTGTATCCAAAGGGACAATTTTACAGAAAGGTACGATACACTTGTACGAAAATTGTAGCAGAATACTCAATATGTTTGGGAGCGAGCGCTTAAAGGGACACAATGCAATTCGCTATTGTTTGCTAAAAGAGCACAAAGGACTGAAACGCCCCTAGGCCAGTGAAAAAGCGCAGGTGCCACACTTGTCGCTCCGATGAAATGAGCCGTATCATGTCGCAGCAGCAAATTGACTTTCATCTGTTCTACCCCTCGCCCAACCCAAGTAATTAACACGTTGGGTCGGAGGGACCCTAATCTTTTTTACAATTCGCTAATCCGCGGGCGCGAGCAAATGTAACTATGACCTTCGATTTTCTGTTTGTTTGGTTTTCTATTTAATTTTAGTTACTGTCTTTGTAGAAATATAATGTGGTGTTTGTATTATACGACATTATTGCGTCCTTTTCTATGCTATTTACAAAATTATTATTAATGTGTTATTTTACAATTTACATAATTGTTAAACTTTACTTTAAATATATTATTGGGTGTTATTTATTTAATATTTATCTTGTAAAATCTTATTTCTACAAAAAAAATATTTGTGTTTTTTCAAAATATTCGTTATTGACAATTTTTAGTCTAACAAACTAAAAGAACAAAAATATGAGATATTTGTAGATATACAATAAAATGCAGTGTGATAAATAATCCACAGATCATCAAGAAACCATCAGCCCAAACTCACGCTGTCCATAAACAAACATCCATCTCGAGGCGAGACAAGTTACACTAATGAAGAGCGACCCCTATATCTGAAATTCTGCAGCTGTCTTCATTCGGAGCGGAACCAATCGGCCGAATTCGGTGAAATTCGGCAATGACTTCGTCCCTTAAACATTTTACGCTTAGGACTTTTCAATGGTAGCAGTTTAGGGTTGCTACACTACACTTGTTTGTTTGTCCCCCACGCGACACGCTTTTATTACCCCTTAGTATTTATTACATATTAATGGTTATTTAGATTCATTGTTCTGCTTCAACAGTATGCTCGAATTCATGGCCTTGCGAAATATTGAATGGGGCTCTATTCAGGGTAATGGAGTGAATTGTAAAGATGGATATTATTGTGCCTATTGTGCTTTGTACTGTAATAAGATAATATAAGTTATTTGAAGTTTTGATTATTATGGACAAGCTTTTTCCTTTACTTACCCACCCATTTGAGCAATGTGTTATGTTGTTTTCATGTGTTTTAATAGTTATTGTTTGTATTAATAATGAAGTTTTTATTTAAAACTGGAAATTACTAATTTGGTTAAATTACGATTAAAGTTTTGGAAAAGCTTTAAGGAATTCCTTTAAATGCAGTTATGACATTACCATAGAGAAAACTAAATTGAAATTTTACTAGAGAATGTATCAACCCTATACGTAATTTTGGTAAAACATTTATTATCCGTAACGAGACCTAACCAAGGTACAATCCAGTTAAGACTTTTAAAAGGTAAACAGTGTTACCGTTGCATTTTTATTCAAACAGTGCATTCGTATCGTTACCGTCTATTTGCAGGCTAATGCAATTTTAATTATAAGAGGCGCGCCCGCAAATTGCACGATGCACTCTGACATCAAAAATAAAAAGCTATTAAAGGATATTAAGAAGTCGTTTCAATTTAGAAATGAATATCTTTTAAAATAGAATGTATACTATCTGGGAATTATAATTATGTCATTAATATCATTACATTGTTTATAGAATCTAGATTACGGTAAAACTACGATATGGTATAGTTATCGAAGTGATTCTGGTCGCAAATTCGACTCTTCAAGACAGTTAAAAATATCTCAAAATTACTCTATCCAAGTAGAACTATTACAACTGTTTAATTTTTATTTGTAAAGCTATTGTAGCGTATTATTTTAAAGGCCAATCTAAAGTTTTCATTTTATAGGTAGCTTAACTGTGTTTTTAATCCTTCACATCTCTTGTTGTGACAAGTATTACACGTTATGTCCCGTGTATTACGTATTATTAATTTATTTCAATCAACCATGGTATTAAATTAGGTTTCTGATTTCCTCAAAACCCTACTTAAAATTAGAAAGCAAAGAAACATAAATAATAAATGTACTAGAATATATACTAATTAGAAGCAGTTAAAGAAAGACTACTGCTAGATCTATTTTGTACTGCTAGAGAGGACACTGTTAAGAGGTCAGAGATTACAGATTTGATATCTATTGATACAAAAATATTTATCTCAGTTTGATGAATGCAGCCATGGCAACCATGACCATAAACTTCAAACTACCTGAGCCTTTATTTTTCCAAATTTTATCAGTTTATTTTTTATAATCATAATTGTCTTTTCAAAATTTGAAAACACAGTTGAATAATTATAAGTAAAATAAGAACTAGTTCATCTGAGTGATTTATAGATATACCAGCTGGAATTATAATATTGTCATAAAATGCAGTCTTGACAACCATGATCATAAAGCCAGCAAAGAATTACAAACTGACTGAGTCCTTATTTTTCCAAATTGTATTAGTTTTTTTTTCATAATCATAAGTGTCTTTCCAAAATTTGAAAAACCAGTTGAATAATTATAAGGAAAATAAGAACTAGTTCATCTGAGTGATTTATAGATATACGAGCTGGTATTACAATATTGTCATAATAATCATTTAGTTATATTTAGTTAACAGGTAAAACAGTCATTTAATAATCATCATAATATAATCTTATACAAAATGCGTAGTCACGTCAAAATCGTTAATCAGGATTAGAGGTTGTAGAAATGTTTAATGAATCGACTTATATGGGGAGCGTGACAAATACCATTTTTAATAAAGTGCACTGGGGGTACATCCGACCCATATTTAAGGTGGGTGTTAGATTTTAATTACAAATTTCATATTGACATGAATGATTTATATTTTATACAGTGGTATTGTGAGATATTTGACTGAGATGCACTGTGAAGGACGTCGCGAAGTCGATGCCTGTTTGAAGTAATATAATATATACCTATATTAACTTTGTTTTGGTCTGTTCAAGATACCTTAATTAGAAAGCATATTATATAATTTAGGTAGTATAGTAAGCGGCGTAATAAAAGGTAGCCTTACCCGTCTCCATGATGAAATTTCATAGAAATCTATTTAGGAGTTTAAGCGTAAAAAATTAACAAAAAGCAGACAGAGTTACTTTCACATATACAATGTTAGTATGGATTATTATCCATACAAAACAATTTGAGTTAAGTTCGTCAGTTCTTCATGGATCTGAAGCAGTAGCTTTTCAAATTTTCGGTGTGCCTACGCATAAGATGTATTCAGCAAGATATTATGTAAACATTTTGCACAGTTCTTTTATTTCAAACTTTTTAAATCAAACGCGAGACTTTGGCTAGATAATACTTCTTTTTTAGCCGACTGCACGACGCAAAGAAGGGTAATGTGTTTATCAGTCTATGTATGTATGTATATTTGTTTGTTTGTTCCTTTGTAGTGTTCTAGAGACCAAACGCTTAGGCCAATTTTGATGGTTCATATGTCGTTAGATTCTTTTTGATAACGCGAGTTTGATAAGATATATAAAAATAGTTAAAAATTAAAATGACGGATTTCATTCATCAATTTGTGTGTCTTTAAAAAATACTTCCAGACTAATCCAGTGGGGTATCAAAATAAAGGGTTTAAAGAGGCGATCACAGAAATATATACAACTATATGTTTAAAGATAATTTACGATAAATAATTGCTAAATACAACTTCAAATGTCTAAAAATTGACAAAAACTAAAAATTATGTAAATAAAAAAATATATTATAAAAATAAAAAAAAACCGACTGCATAAAAGCTAACTAAAGTTGACGAGGTTATAAAGTATTATGCAGTCGGACACATACATATGTGCAATGTGCATACACCTTGTGGCGAGGATGAAACGTGTATGTCTCCGACTGCATAATACTTTATTCCTTCGTCAACTTTAGTTAGCTTTTATGCAGTCGGGTTTTTTATTTTTATAATTCATAGGTACTCAAACGTAAAATTCCCAAGTAAATAGGTATGCTATCGATACATACTCAATAACACCTCGTATATTTAATATAATCATAACATAAAACGATTATTTCAGTACAGATAAACAATTTAGTATGGTGTTATCAAAAAATTTATTAAAAATATATAAATCAAATGTTATCATTCGCTTTTAATATCTTTTATCAGTTGTAAATATGTTTTAAATCCAAATTATCGGTTTAGATTAACTAAATCTTAGATCGTAAATGACGAAATTGATATTAATAAAATATTCTATACTGGCGACTCACACTCGCTTCGCTCGAACTTGTCCCTAGTTACGTTTTAACATTTAGTACAGATTTCTCAGAGTATTTTCCCGTAGTAAAAAGTATTCTATATGTTGGCTCGGATAACCAGCTATCATCATACCAAATTTCATCAAAATCTATCCAGTGATTTTCTCGTGATGCGGTAACAGACAGACAAAAATTCTAAAAACTATAGATTCGGTAAGATTTTCTTAAAAATATTTAATATACAGATTCGGCTTAGATACAATTTATATATATATATATATATATATATATATATATATATATATATATATATATATATATATATATATAAACTATATAAATATGATTGGTGCGTTTTTTAAATATTTCGCTTGGATTTAGCAATTGAAATCATTACTGTAATTACTGAGTGACAAAATATCTTGGCTATCTATCTGAAGTTTTGCTTACTAGCGACATAAGCTACATATAAATTACATACATTGAATTCCTAACGATAGTAACAACAGATAGATTGGATATTGGGATGTTTTAACTTTACGTCACAATATGACATGATGCATAAGTAAATTAATTACGTACGAGTAATATTGTAATTTATTGAATAGAAAATAACAATTTTTACACATTTATACTTACTTTTCTGTATAATCAAATCTTGCAAGACGATTATAACTTTTTCGAAGTAAAACTTCTTTACGCACGCTTGACTTGGGGAGTAAGCTGGTGAACGTGTGACGAGAGCGTTACGAAAAGTGTCGGGCGAGGCGAACGTTTGTTGCCGTGGTAACCGTTGTTATTGTCTAATAAATGATATATAATATTATATTCTTTCCTTAAATGATATTCTATAAATATATGATTGTAATGTGCCAAACATGCGTTATTTAATTTTTTAGTATCTAACCTATCTTAATTATTTGAAACATAAATGGAATTTCATAAAGAGTACCGATAACCTACAGAAGTTTTACTACTTGCGCGTGTACACATTCATACACGAACTGTTTATTTTTTTTTAATTTTCTTATCTATTTGAAATTTTGTATGTGTATCTGAATTTGCTTTATGAGATCGTACACAATTTCATGTTTTATTCTCGCAATTACTTATATTTAAAAACTATATGTTTTTAATCATCAACATACTATGTTAATTTAACTGACATTATAAAATAATTTGGTGCCATTTTTGGAAACATTGTATAATTTTGTGGATAGGTGCTGTTTGTAACTATTATATAATAAACCTTTAAGACATCTAACATTTTAGTTTCTTCCGTGACCATGAGTGCTGTAAGGCATTCGAAAAGTCGGGAGCCAAAAATCAAAATAAATCCGCGAAAAAATCGGAAAAAATAGTTTTTATTAAAAATGTCCAATATTCGCATAAGTCTAAGAAAATATTATGAAATCACTTGATGATATTATCTTTATATTCCGTAATTGATGAAATCGTTAATATTTGAATCTATACTAATATTAGGAAAGCTATAGACTATATATCATCAAGCCAATACCCAAGGCAGCGGAGCAGTAATCATAAATGTCATAAATGTCAACAAATCGGGCACACTTCCATACATTATTGTAAAACTGAAATTTATATCAGAAGTTTGAACGTGGGCGAAGACGCGAGTACTGCTAGTATAACCTAATAGTAATATTATTATGTACAGAAGACGAATATCGTGCTATAGCATATCCCAAGGCTTCCGGCAGGACCTCCCACGACATCGACAGCTTGTACTATAATATAACCGTCATTTAAGAGTTTTATTTGTAAACAACTGTATAATAAAATCTTAAAAGTTGATTTTACCTACTAATTAATATAAATAAATATTAAAATACATAAAATTATAACTTAACATTGTATCGATTTGAAAATTTATAAGTAGATATAAGAATGATGGATGAATGACAACATTATGAACTATTACCATCGAGATGATCAGAAAATAGAGCAAGACGGTGTATAGTAGAATCCTTCAATAACTACGAGTAACGTCTTCAAGTTGGACTCAATTCATTAATTTTTACGTCCCATAAATTATTTTTTTTACATAATAATCTGTAGGCACTAACGTACCAAAATTACTAAAAGTTTAACATATTGCCCGGTGGATCTCCAAAAATCGTATTTATCGCAAACCTCGGGCCTAATCAAATGGATTTCTCATTTAATCCTACTGAGCATTAATCAAAGCTATTTTCTGAAGGTCTACAAGATTAGCGTAGGACAGTAAAAACTGATATCTTTACAGTTTTGCTCAGGAAGTGACGTGAATGGCTGCCGTAAACCAGAGATTATTTGGCACGATATAGTGTTGTAAACTTGTTATCGTTTGTTTTCGTTATATATTGCGTTTTTAATAAATATAATATTTGCATGTTTTTAGATTATCACATATTGATCGACAGATTAGCACTTAATATATAGTTAAAATATTAAAATTTCTTATTTATTTACGTTTATATTTAATTTATATAAAAACTAAATAATTGAAATGTTAACAGGATTTACCCTAAATATGTTACAAATAATAAAACTCAAGAATATATGTGTAAATATTAAAAGACTATTAGTAATTTGTCTGTGCTGTTTTAGATTATCTAATCTTTCTATCTAATATATTTAAACGGGTAATTCTTGTATATTTATTTATTTATTTATACCGGCGATCTCGGAAACGGCTCTAACGATTTCGCTGAAATTTGGTTTTCTTGTGCATTATTTCACGCACTATTGTACTTTTAAACGTCACAGTAGGGACACACCCTTCAATGCGTGAGCGATCAGGTTATAGTCCACTACGCTAGCTAAATGTGGGTTGGTGGACTTCATTCGTCTTTCGAAGACTAGATGCGTTAACTTAGACATGTAGGTTTACTCGCGATGTTTTCTTTCACTGTAAGGTAAAAACGTAAAAAATGATTCGCGAATCGCATATGAAAATATCAGAGGTTTTCCAAGCAAACGTGTTACCACTGGACTACCACTGCCTTAGACAGACTTGTTTGATGCTAAAATAACATTTTATTTGTTTTATTATTATTATTAGCAGAAATACTCTAGATAAACATTTATATACGAATATATACCTGGATTTATAGTCATTCAAAACACATATAATCACTCAGCAAATGCATTCAATACTTGCATAAAAACGTCGAATATATTTTTAAAATATAAAACCTAATATCATTCATCCACGTCTATTTCACAAGCATTTGCATTGACAGCAGATATGTAAGATAAATCAGGTCTTAGCGGCGAGATCTGACGATATAAAGTGGGATTACGGTCACTCCCTAATCTAAGCATGTCATATACGTCATTGATTAAAAAATCCTAGCAAGTTAAACGTTTTCTCTTTCTTTAAAATGACTTTTTTGACGACACCTTTGGCTCAGTTTGTAGTGACTTGCTGTGCCAGGGGTCTTAGGTTCGAGTCCCGCTGGGGGTATTCATTTGTGTGATGAGCACGAACGTTTGAACTCCAGTCATGGGTGTTTATATTTATAATATGTACCTATGTATTTAAAGTTATATAATGTGTGGTGTATAAACTATCTGGTATCCATAACACCAGCCTCGTTGCCTACCATAGATAGTGCTGTGTGTTAATGTCCCAACATTTATATTTATATTTTTGTGGTAAAACATCGTCAAAATCTATACTAATATTAGGTATTAATATGAAAAGTAACTGTCTTACGCTTAAACCGCTGAACAGATTTCTATAAAATATGGCAAGGACATAAATTGTTTCCTGATAATAGACATAGGTTACCTATCATTCCCGCACTACTTACCACGCGAGAGAAGCCGCGAGCAAGAACTAATATGCTATAATATTATACATCTAATACTAGCGACGTACCGTCGATGTTCGTCCCTAGGTACGTTTTAACGGTTAGTATAGACTTCCTAGAGATGAGATATTTTTCCGCAGTAAAAAGTATTCTATATGTTGACCCGAATAACCAGCTATCATCATACCAAATTTCATCAAATTCGCTCCAGTGGTTTTCTCGTGATGCGTTCCCAGACGAACAGACAGACAGACAGACAGACAAAAATTCTGAAAACTATAGCTTCGGCCTCTGTATCGATAATAATGACTATTTCAATAAGATTCTTAAAAAAATATTTAATGTACTGATTTGAATCAGTTACAATTTTATTATTGTACGTATAGATTACATAGCGAAGTTTAGAATCTGAAGATAATGGTTAAATACTTTTAGTAAGTATAGAAGGAAAATTTTTGTACTTTGAAAAATTAAAAACTGTAAGTGATTAACGAGTCATTAAAAACATTATTACACAAGATTTAATTGAATTTTGAGAGTGTATATTTGACGACTTTACAATTTAATTAAAGATCGCGGCACACTATCTCGGCGGCGCCTTTGTGTACGCCCCGATTTCTCTCCAATGTTTCCACGAATTATTTGCCGAAACAATAGCACGTTTCATGTTTGTAAAACTTCTATGCATAATAAATCATTTAACGTGTAACTTATTACCTTTTGATAAGGTTGAAATTTCAACAAATTTCACATTTCCAACAGCAATTTTAAGCCTAGATTGTCAACATTGACGAAATGTTGCTCGCGGCATCTTTGAGATTAAACTGTGCCTCAATAATCGTTAAGGTGTCTAGATTTGTCATTATCACCACTTTACAAGGTTTTAGTCTTGAGAAGTTTTCGCAATGGCCTGATTATCATTCTACTTATAAACTACTAAAATCATTAGTGCTATCGTTTTTTTGGAATATATATGGAAAAATTTTGAAATACTCAGTAGCCCATTGCTAACACACACGCTGTCGCACATAAAATCAATTAAACCTTATTCAAATCCACAGATCAGACACTTAATATGTGCAAATTTTCAACATATTATTTATTTATTACAGCGGTGAAGGAAAACAACATAGGGAACTAAGAATCTTAAGGAACCTAACTAGCTTATTCCCCTCGCTTTGGGGAGAGTAACTAACGCATGATTTTAGTTTGACGTAAGTTGGATATAAATTTTTCTTGTTAACACAAGGTGAAAACCAACTCACTTTATCGTTTTTTAATTATTGATACTCAAAAATGCTTACTAAAGCATATTATAAATATTACACGTCTTAGGCTTTACTCAAAACCATCAGATCAACTTATTTCTCGTAGGTAAAGTTAAATCTTACACATTTTATATCATTCTTGGGTTATTTCTAATATACTACATCTGAAAGACAATTATAATTTTAATACAATTTAAACAAGTAAACGCAAACAGCCCGACCATTTCAAAGAAACGTTATTCCGGAACAATCACGAAACCCTTAACAATTCACGAGGCAGTGTATTCAATTGTCATAGCGCAAAGTCACGCGAACTTTAAACAAGAGGATAATGTAGCTTGGCCACACTTGGCCAAACATAAACGTGGATAAGCAAATAAAATTGTGGGGCGATGTCGTGACGGTGTAGCCACTTGGCAAATATTGACGGGACTTGGCGTGCACGAATGGACAACACTTGATTGATCGAGCATTGTTGTCTTATTTTATGACATAGTATGAAACAAGGTTTAATTTGAATTTTATATACTAACGTCTCTGTCTTTTGTATTGACTTTAGCCCTCGCTTTGTCGTGCCTAAGAGCCTATCTGTTTACTAAAATTCATCCGAATCCCTCCAGCCGTTACAATATGTCGTCATACAAACTTTCGCATTTAGAACAGTAGCGCGATTATTCTCATTTTTGTTTTGAGATTAGCGTTTATTATCATTTAACATGAATCGTTTATAAATTGAAAAATTCCTAGAAACGGTAATGCTAGACAATCCATACAATTCAAACAGGGAATGGTGTTATCTAGTAAACTAATGTTTACATACAAGAGTACACATGTCCAAATCGGATTTACAACGTGTTAAGTTAAGAAGGGCAGAGGAGAGATAGCAATAAAGTTATATTTTATTACAGGCTTCGTTTCTTATATTGAAATTTTAAATAAAAAAAACAGTAAATTTGCTTCAAGTAATAATCAAACTATTGATAAAGGAAACATTGTAGCGGAGTGTAATTTGAAATTAAATTTACACTAGCAACTTACCCTCGCTTCGCTCGGGTGCGTCCCTGGATACGTTTTAATTTTTTTGAGCGAAACCCTAATTCTTTTTCTAAAATAAAAGTAGCCTAAGTTACTCCTTATAATATCAGTTATCTGTTAGTGTAAGCCCCGTTAAAATTGGTCCAGGCGTTTTGGAGATTAGCCAGTACAAATAGACAGACAGACAACAATTCTAAAAATTGTGTTTTTCTTATAAGTACCGTATATAATTTTATATGCATTTAGTAAAAAGGTGTTATTTTGACATTACAAACAGACAATTCAATTTTACTTATCTGTATAGATTAAGACTAATATGAAAATTCATATTATTTCTACAATAGAAATATAAAAATAATAATTTCACTCCTTTCAAACGAGCCGAAATTACAAAGCATCATTAACCTTCATTTTTTAGTAAATCGTTCTATAATTAAACCGAAATTCCTCCTTCTGAATATATTTAAAAAAAACGCTGATAAAAAGCTCAAAAACAACTTACATCAAACCACACGTACATAAGTACGTATCATGTCACTAAAAATATCTTTTTTTGCTAACGATACCCCTTATCTATATCAAAATTTGTGTTAGATACATGAATTACAACCATCATAACATGAACGTTTACTCGATATCGATATAGCACTTTGTCGCTGCCGCCGGCAAATCAGAGCCATAAAACAAACGTAATTTTGCCGAGTGATACGCGCTGTCTGCGATAAGATAATTATGTCAGCCCAAATCTGAAGCCGTGGGATTTAAAGCCCAATGTTATTGGAATTTCTGTGGCCTACGTGCTTATGAGATTTTTATTAAAGCTCTCTATGCTAGGTGCGGTGTAATGAAGTTTCTGTTGTTTCATTGTAATCGTTATATGCCTTTATTGTACAGTAATACGTGTTATTGCTATATTAGTTACTAGCTGACCCGACAGACGTCGTTCTGTCAAAAGGTATTGGATTATGACAGCCCCAAACAAACTTACAGATTTTTATCTTTTTCTATGATTTTTTTTTTAATATTTCTCTTCATAAAAACCACGGCAAATAAGCACAGATTACTTCGCCAATGTTACGTAGAATTTCTTGACCTTACCTCTGACAGGATAGTTTTCTAACTGTTGTGGGGGTGACGCTACGCGTGGCTCTGGTCGCGACGGCGCCCATAGTGATTGGCAGATGCCGTTTCTTAACGCCTCACTTGCTGATACACCTGTGAAAATAAACCATTTAAATCAAATCAAAATATACTTATTTCAAATAGACTTATACAAGGACTTTTAAATCGTTAATTTTACATTTTAAATTTAAATTAAATGTCAGTATAGTGACATGTCAGTACAGTGAAATGTCAGTCCGTGAGGAATCTATCACCGGCTCGTACACCACCACCACCGCATTCGTATGTAAAAAAACTTATTGAAGAAACATTTTTTCGTCATAATCGATTTTTTGTTTAAAAAATTACTACTTATGGGTAATATTTATAATCGACTTACCCTCGCTTTGCTTGGATATGTTCTTGGGTGTCTTATAGTACCTACAACAGCTGGTAGTCTAACTGTATACTAAATTTTATCCAAATTCGTTCAGCCGTTTTAACGTGAAAGAGAAACAAACATACACACCTGTATAAATTTGGGCTTTTAAAAACCTTTAATTTTCTTTTAGATTTAGCGTTATAACTTACCGACCATTTTGTCATAAGTCAGAGAAGTAGGTATTATTCGTAATTCATAACATATAATTATTTGTAAGCTTCATTTGTATAAATATAATTTTCTAGCGACTCACCCTCACTCCGCTTGGGTTCGTCCCTGCTTACATTTTAACGTTTAGTATAGATTTCTCAGAAATGAGATAATTTCCTACAGTAAAAAGTATAATATATAAAAGTATATAAGTATAAAATCCCTCCAGTGGTTTTTCTGTGATACGGTAACAGACAACAGACAGACAGACAGACAAAAATTCTAAAAACTATATATTCAAACTCTGTATCGATAATACTGTCTATTTCAATAAGATTTTCGGCTTCGTTACAATTTTATTATATGTATAGATTAAATGGCCAATTTTTATCTCGCATTTGAAAAATCAGTTCTAAACGTTTTTACAAATATCTCTTGCTACTACATAAATAAGAAGCACAAGTTCATACGCCATTACGTCCCACCATAACGAGTGCTTCCTCATTTTTCATTCAGCAATTAAACGCAGTGAATCACTCAATTTTATATGGGTGGGACTTTAGATTAGCAGATTACGTACTTGTTTTCCATGGATTAGCTTGGTTTAACAATGTTATATATCATTTAAATACCAAAAATATGTACTTCTAAGTTAAATTAGTTTATTATATGCGTTCATTTGTCATTAATGAGTCAATTTTTTGACAAAAAACGTTTAGAAGTATTTTTCAAAGATTTAGAACTATTGGATTATAATAATACGTTACGATCGAGATTTTAATAGAGTTAGAAGAGAGTAAGAAAGATTTAAAATTAATAAATACACTAACATGAAAGTAATCTTTGTTTAGTCAATCTTTAGAGATGGGTTATTTTTTAATCTAGGGCCACCATTAACAAAGAGCTTATTATTATAAAAGACTAGCGACTCACGCTCGCGTTCGTCCCTAGCTACTTTTTCACGGTTAGTATAGAGTAAACTATATACATATATGTACATACATAGGTATAGAAAAATAAGTACCTACTTTAATAATAAAAAAAATACTTTTAGCACAGTAACTATTATTACTCCTTAAATGAAAACTAACACACAGAACAAAATAAAGTAATTTTCAAAAAAAATTATCTAGTTGGAAAACTGATAAGATTAATGATATAACTTATATTTTGCGAAGAATGTTGGATAGGGGAAGGACTTAATTTGAAATCCCTACACGTACATATACAAAAGGCAGAGTGTGGCTCAGTGGTAATGCGCTTGCTTGCAACTCAAATTTAAGTACGTTCAAATCCCGGGTCTCACACCTTTGGTATTCTCATGTGAATTATTTTCACCATGATTACTACAAACCTTACGGGTGAAGGAAAACATTGTGAGGAAGGATGTCTGAGAGAAAACTTAGCTTTTCGAGTGATACACGAAGCCCGCTTATTCGCACTCGGTCAGTATGTAATTAGATAAAATGTCATTCTACATTCGTTGAAAAATTTATAAAATTGTGTGGAAATGACAAAACTTGATATGTCATGGAATCATAATATGTTATTCTCGAGGTCAGTTTAGGACCTTTTTCTCTGTTTGTCAACCGGTTTTTTTTTACTTTAGTAGCGATTAACGAACTCTGGTGTTATCAATAAACAAAAATGAGGGTAAAATTTAAATCACTGGGCCGCCTAACACTAATTTTTCATATTAACGTATAGAATTGCGAAAAGAAACACAGATTGTCATTTAAAACAAAATGAAAGCGGTTCACTTATTGAACTACTATTATAATTGTGAAATTTTATATGTATGTATGTTTGTTTGTGTGTAAATAAAAAAAAAACGCTAAAACGGCTACGAATTTGGATGAAATTTAATACATAGATATAGACTTGGATACGTTTGGTATCTAGGAAAGCACACGAGTGGAGCGTGGGTAAATCGTTAGTATTCGTAATAAATGCGAAACTGATATATCGATAAAACAGTGATAACTGATAGTATACATTAACTTAGAATCGATTTAGGAGTTATATAGATTACTAGCGGCTCACCCTCGCTTCGCTTGGGTTCGTCGCTAGGTACGTTTTACATATAATAGATATTTAAAATAGTTATTTGTCAGCGTTAGCCATATAAATTTTAATACTTTTTTTTAAATATTTTCTGGTGTTTTAATACTTATTGTTAGTATCCTATTCCGGACTAAGAGAAATCCAAAAAATCAAATATCATAAAAGTTGGTCCAGCCGTTCTTGAGATATAAATGGCGTAACTAACACGACTTTGTTTTATATATATATAGATTTTTACATACAAACTAAGAAGATAATTTTGTATTGGGTAAGCGAAAAAGTAGAAGACTAAAATTATATAAGCACGTACACGAAGCATACCTTGATGATAATATCCAATTAGAGTTCCGACCCGATTGACATTCTTTTCATAAATTCATTTACGAACGGTCACTTGTTAATAAAAACTGGTATACTATTTAAGTTTTATTTTAGTAGTTAAGTGAACGAAAAGGCTCAATTACTTTATCAAGAAGTGTTACGATATGATTTGCTCGATCGCCCCTCTAAGGGCCTGACGTCTGACATCGACGGACATAAACTAATTCACATTACAGTACACTTACATTTATAACCCGACTATCCCCGAAAGAAGGTAATGTGTTACGAGTGGATGTATGTCTATTTCTTTACACGATCTTTATCCTGAATTAGATACATGGTTAAATACTTTATATAGTCTTTAAAAAAAATTCAGGATTCGTCTAAAAATAACTTAACAGGTGTTATTTATAGTTAGTAGATATTATTTAATTTGTTATATTTTTGTTTTATTTAATATTATTAATTCAATTATGTTTTGCATCTTCTCTCCTAACTTTGATATATGTGTTTTTGTAACTTTGGAAACTGTTATTGGTTTAGTTTTACTAATGATTTTCTATATTTGTTAATACAGTTTGTTTCCATGATAAATAAATAAATAATAATCTATTTTAAAAAATAGGACAGTAAATTAAAATAATAAATGATAAAATACGATATAAATGGTATTCATTGCCATATCATGATTAAATTGGGATATAACATATGTGAGAACAATACGAATATTAACCTAAGAGGTAATAAAACCTGTTATCAAAGTTCTATCGAGCAAAACCAATCCTCAACAATTTTTCTAATCGGATTACTATCATAAATGCAATACTGTGTATGTTTTTTACTCCTTCAGTCTTAAATGGCTGAACGGATTTGAATGAGACTTAGTACACAGGGAGACCATGAACTGGAGTAACACATCTATACATATAATAAAATTCTGAATCGAATCTGTACATTAAATATTTTTTTGGAAATTCTTATTAAAATAGTCATTATTATCGATACACAGGCCGAATCTATAGTTTTTACAATGTTTGTCTGTCTGCCTATCTGTCTGTCTGTCTGAGAACGCATCACGGGAAAAGCACAGAACAGATTTTGATGAAATTTGGCATGATGATAGCTGTTTATCCAGGTCGACATTTATATCGATAACCTGGATAAAAGTATCCTATAGAATACTTTTTACTGCGGAAAAATATCACATCTCTGAGAAATCTATACTAAACGTTAAAACGTAACTAGGAACGAACCCGAGCGGAACGAGGGCGAGTCACTAGTATTATTATACGTATATTAGGCACGAAGAGTCGCGTCTAAGCGAAGCGAGGATAAGTCGCTATGAAATATTTTAAAACTAAAAACAAAATACTTAATGAAACGATTTTGTAGATAAATTTTATCGAACACGCATTTAGGTAATCACTGCTACGGATAAACGATAACGGTCGTGTAATTATATTTATCACCTGTAATTGCATGTAATACCGTTTTTATTTGATACCAACCTGACAGCGAAATTTAATTTGGCCGCTTAAAATTTTCGTGATTAATGATTTTGTAATCCACTTTAAAAATCAGGTATTAACATTACTATGAATATAATGCTAGCTGATTAATAAATGAACGTTTTTGTACAGATAACAAAGTGTCTATTCACAATAGAAAACTTTCCTATAAAATTTTAAAAAAAACTAGTAAATGCACGTGGCAAAGAATGTGGTAAGGTGGTGGTGGTAACAACCCTTTTTATCGTCTCACAGCTGGGCATATACCTCCCTTCAATACGAGGGGGATCAGGCCATAGTCCACCAGGCTAGCCAAGTGCGGGTGGCTGACTTCAAATGTCTTTCGAAAACTTGCTAGGTTCTCTGAGACATGCAGGTTTTCTCATCATGTTTTCTTTCACTGTAAGATAAGTGATAATTATGTTTCGCACATGAAAATATCTTAGTGGTTTTGAACCCGCTTCACTCGGTTTCCCAAACAAGCCCGTTACCACTGAGCTACCACTGCCTACAAAGAACGTTATTAATAATGTTAGTATAATAATAATTTTAAGCTAATATAATTGTTGGCACCCATTGATTTTGTATGGCAAGCAACCTGTGGTGTTATTTATTTCCTAACTCAGCTACTTATCGATTTTGAAAGCAACTAAAAATCTATTTTTTCAGTTAATTGAAATTTGATTGGGTTTTCAGTGCTGAAAATAAGTGCTTTTAGACAAGTTGATTATTACTTAAACACATCTTTATTATCTGTTACATTACAACAATATAATAATATAATACCAATACTCTATTAAAGATGTAAATGTAAAAGATATAAAAACGGAGTAATAACTCAATATTTAGAGATCACAACGGACGGACATTTCGAAACAGGATAAGGACGATAAGAGCAAGGACAATCTGTGCTGCATCCTCAAGGAAGAGAGCGATTCTATGGCGCCAGCGCGTCGCGTGTCGCCCGAGTTGTCGAGCGACGTTAATATAGACTTATGGTCACTCGCTTTTTGACCGACTTTAAAAAAGAATGTATTATTTTCAAGCCGTATATTTAATTAAAAATGACGTTGAAGTTCGCGGATAATGCGTATTGTTGATAAATTTTTATATAATTATTATATACCTTTATTACCTTATTTAGTTGAAGTTTAAGTACTTGAAGGGGAGTGGAAGTCCCATACAAATCTTTAAAAAATGTATTTTGAATACAATATATTATATTAAAAATATTTATTTTTATTCATATACTAGCGACTCAACCTCGCTACGCTCGGGTTCTCTCCTTATTTACGTTATAATTTTTTTTTATTTATATCATTTTAATAATATTTTCAATTTATATCAATAAGATTTTCCAAAAAATATTTAATGTTTCGGCTTAGTTACAATTTTGTTATATGTATAATTTTTTATTCTTTCTTATCTGTTGGATTAATTAGGAGGAAGAAATGACATCTAGATAGCTTGCTATCACCTCAAGTAATTAGATTATTTTACAGATTTCCATATGTTAAGCGCCAAAATGGAATTTAATTTTTACTCTATCACTGCCACTTAATATTTATTTAAAAATTAATTTAAGAGTATCAATAAAAACATATTAAAATGTGAAGCTCTTTGGAATTTATACAGATAAATAAAATTTATGTGTCTGTTTGTAATGTCAAAATTACAGCTTTTCACTAAATGTGTATGAAATTATATATGGTACTTATAAGAAAAACACAATTTTTAACATTTTTGTCTATCTGTCTGTTTGTTCCGGCTAATCTCCGAAACGGCTGGACCGATTTTGACGGGACTTTCACTGCCAGATAGCTGATTGAAAAAATTAAAACGCACCCAAGGACGAACCCGAGCGAAGCGAGGGGGAGTCACTAGTATATAATATAATTGGGAGTATGCATTTTTTTTTGCATATAGATGAGATTTTTTGCGTAGAAATATGGACCAAAGAGTGCTAAAAAAATACTTCCTACTGTAGTTGGATATTAATTCAATGATTTCCGTGGGATATTACTATATTGCAAAATGTCACTATAAACTCACTAGATTGTTTCAACGATCGTAAAACTAGTAGTAAAACCAACTTAAGATTAAAAACCTCCAAAATCTTCATCTCCGTTGTGGAGATGAAATCCACAATTTGAGCAATTGCAACGAAACCGTCACACTGACCTCTATTCGCTATGATTCATAGAGTCATGACTCAGATTCTGGAGAGCTCAGGAAATAAAAATGTGAAGAGCAGATCGGGTCGAACGGCGCCAACGTTTAAGAATCAATGACCGGCGTCCGGCGCGAGCGCTAATTTGTCCTATACGCCAATTGTATGGGTACATCCTGTGTTTTCATGAATTGGTTTATTTAGAAAGTTGGATTATCTACTGCGTTTGAAGGAAATTGGAAGAGTTTTTCAAAATCCAAATAGTATTATGAATACGAAAGTTTATCTCACGTTTGACTCAGCTTGTAGTGATTCTACTTGCTATGCCAGCGGTCGCGGGTTCGAGTCCCGATGGGAGTATTCATTTGTGTGACGAGCACGAATGTTTTTACTTCAGTCATGGGTATTTTATTTATAATATGTATGTTTTTAAAGTTATATGTATGTAGTGTATCAACTATCTGTTATCCATAACACATGCTTCGTAGCTTACCATGGAACTAGATGGTCCTGTGTGTTAATGTTCCAACATATTAATTATTTTTTACTATTTACTAATGAAAATTGTGTAGTTTCTCCTGGGTTTATTATCAAGATCTATGATATCTAAGAAAGTATAATGTAAAGTACCAGGTAAGAATCTCTCTAGAAATTCACCCTTAAAGGAGTAAAAAGGGGGTTGGAAGTTTGTTTGAAAATCCTTAAACTACGTGGGCTGAGTCGAGCAAATGCTGCTTCTAGCACTTTCATTGTTACAGGCAAAACTATTTTTTAGTCAAAACTACTTTTGACTAAAGAGGTTGGTCAAAAGTAATTTTAACTGCAGGCTTTGGTCAATAGCAGTTTTGACTGGCATATCGATCAAAACTCTTAAAAAGTTAAGGAGGTAAGTTAGTTGAAGGTTATTCGGAAGAACCTTTCTTTCTAGGTTAAGTTAGAACAGTGACCACAGCGCACGAGCCGAGCGAGCGTGCCGCAGTAGCGGCTGGCGAGTGCCATAATTTTAAGAGTTTTGACCGATATGCCAGTAAAAACTGCTATTGACCAAGGCCTGCAGTCAAAACTACTTTTAACTGTTTTTGTCAGTCAAAAATAGTTTTGACCACGAAAGAGTTCTGACTGTAACATCATCATATAAATATATTTGAAGATAACAACAGCTATGTAAACAAAGCCGTTTAAATAGCGACAGAATCAGAACGAAGAAATGTGCAGAGGTTAATTGAAATTGCATCTATAAATAGCTTTATTAAGATCTAGATTAATCAACACGTAGTATGTAACGTTAGAACCCGCAACACTCCAAAACAATAAAGATATGAATTATAAGCTTACTTTCCAATGGTCATAGTGCTATATAATAATAGCAACACCAAATATATGTATGTTTTAGATTGCCATAGCTCTTAAATATATAGTTAATTCAAATTTTTAAAAAACCTTATAAATCCTCTTCGAGTTTTTTTGTGTTTTGTTTTTCTGTGTGTTGATAATATTCTACGTGATATGTAAGAAAGTCATGAAGACTGGCTTCAAAAAAGGTGAAGTATTCAATTATTCTATATTTTATAGAAGATCCATACAACCCATAAAAAAAAAATGCACCCCTTAATGTGAATCTTTTTAAGTGTTCTGTAAATTAATAATTATAATTGAATAGTTGCTCAGAAAACTATAAAATATTAATTATTTTATAACTACTCCAGATTGAGTACGAAAATAGTGTCAATATTTATTGCGATTATTTGTTACTAGCGACTCGGCTTTTCTGTACTATAATATGCATGTACCTATTATAAATATAAACCTTCCTCTTGAATCACTCTATCTATTAAAAAATCCGCGTTAAAATCCGTTTCGTAGTTTTAAAGATCTAAACATGCATAGGGACACACAGACAGCGGGAAGCGACTTTGTTTTATACTATGTATTGATTAAACATTTTTTGGCTCAGTTTATTATATTTACATATAAAGATTTGTTACATTATACTAACATTACTTTAACTTAAATTAAATCTAGTATGTATATAAATAAATATGTTGGTACAGTACCACACAACACCATCTAGTTCCATGGTAAGCTACGAGGCTTGAGTTATGGATACCAGATAGTTGATACAGTACACATATATAACTTTAAATACATACATATTATTAATATAAACACCCATTACTGGAGTACAAACATTCGTGCTCATTATACAAATGAATTCCTCCAGCGGGACTCGAACCTGCGACCGCTGGCACAGCAAGTAAGCACTACAAACGTGTCGTCTAAAATCAGATGAAAAACGATATTTTTAATAAAACCTTTAATAAATAGTCCGGCAATAAAAACTATGGTACAAGCTATACAGTGTTCACCTAATAGAAGGCCAGGCTAAAACTGTCTATCAGACGGCGCCAGGGCCCGGTGGCGCCCTCTCAAATAACGCCACTCCCTGATCGTGTGATCGCTCATTCAATTACGATTGACTTTATTGCAATTGTTATCGCGTTGGATGCAATTTTTTATATTTTCAGACAAATTAGGATCATAATATATCATATTATAAAAAATAACATACTGTTATCATCTACACTATCCATACTAATATTATAAACTAGCGACTCACCCTCGCTTCGCTTCGGGTTCGTCCCTAGACAAAACCAAATCTATTCCACGGAAACCGTACATTTTTCCGGGATAATATATAGACTATAGCCTTCCCCAGTTAACAGGCTATCTAATGCAAAAAGAATATTTCAGATCGAATTAGTAGTTCCTGAGATTAGCGCGTTCAACCAAACAAACAAACTCTTCAGCTTTATAATATTAGTATAGATGAGAAAGTAACTCTGTCTGTCTGTTACCTTTTTATTCTTAACCCGCTAAATCTATTTAGGTTAAATTTGGTAAAGAAATAGTTTGAGACCCGGGGAAGGACACAGGATAGTTTTTATCCCGGAAATTATTCGTTAAGGGGTTGAAAAGAGGGGTAGAAGTTTGTATGGGGAGTCAATCATTTTTCAAGTAATTCTATCTATTCCAAACTAAGCGTTAAAACGTATCTAAGGACGAACCCGAGTAAAGCGAGATTGAGATGCTGGTTACTGATAAAGCCAAACGTACTAATTTCCTTCAATTGTGCGTTTCGATTAATCATTACTACAGTATTTTAACGCAGGCGATATCGAAAGTGAGTGGATATTGGTTAGATTCTGTTAATCAACAACGTTGTAATCTTATTAATATTAGATTCAGTTTCGCGTATCTATCTAATCAAGGATTTGGTTTAACGTGGAATAAAAATAGTATATTTCGCTAACAAACAGATGTTAGGTCAATATGGTAACCGATATGAATCTTTTCTCAAAGATAAATGCTTAGATATTTGATGAGTTATGAAATATTTAATCTTATCATTTGAAAGTGTTAGATGGAGGATGGTCATGTAACATATGTTTGTTACGAGGCTAATATGGTGATTGGGGCAGATTCGTATGCTATTTGATGTATAGACATTGTCAGGATATACATATTTCGGGATATTAACACACAGCACCATCTAGTTCCATGGTAAGCTACGAGGCCTGTGTTATGGATACCAGATAGTTGATATACTGCACATATATAACTTTAAATAAATACATATATATTATAAATATAAACATCCATGACTGAAGTACAAACATTCGTGCTCATCACACAAATGAATGCCTCTAGTGGGACTCCAACCCGCGACCGCTGGCACAACAAGTAGGGTCACTACAAACTGAGCCAAACGTGTCGTCAGACATACATATCTAATTATATTTAAGGAAGGTTGGAATGAACAATTTTATTTTAAATAAAACAAATATCTGAGAATTACTCCGTACCTATTTAACGGAATTAAAAACATAAGTAAACTAAAAATTTTGGTATATATACCTATATGAAAAATAATTAATATTAGTGGGTAAAGTAGACCTAAAAATACCAACTATGTTATATCATGCGTGATAAGAATAAAGAATCTGTTTCCGGTGAGATAAAGAAAGTAATAAATATTGAAAAAAAAAAATGACGACAAAATGTCAATTCCACATATTGAATAATACTATTATTTCATTTTCCTTATGTAATAACTAAGCACAAATAAGTAATTAAATCTATAAATATGATAAAATTTTAACGGAGTCGAATCTGTACATTATTTTTTGGAAAATCTTATTAAAATAATCACTATTATCGATACAGAGGCCGAATCTTCAGTTTTTAGAATTTTTGTCTTTTCCTATCTGGGAAAGCATCATGAGAAAACCACTGGACAGATTTTGATGAAATTTGGTATGATGATAGCTAGTTATCCTTGTCAACATATAGCTACTTTTTACTGCTGGAAAATATCTCATCTCTGAGAAATCTATACTAACCGTTAAAACATAAGTCGGTAATAATTTAATAAATTTCAATTAAATTCTAAATTCAAGTCACTTCAGAACATCAACCTAATAAGCAAAAAGCTTAAAAAAATCTGTCCAACACACAAAGCTGTACTTTATTTAAGATTTTAAAAATAAAACAAAAACTAATCTTTTTTGCAATCATCCAAGTTATCTGTTATATATTAGTTATTGAGAATAACAAAATGTCACTTAGATAAAGACAATACCACCAGGACTGTTATCAATATCAAAGAGCACCGAACGTCAATTACATCTAGTTGAGAGACAATCGGTCGTTCATCAATGGGACCGTGCTCATTCATTGAATTATTATTAACAACTGAATTATAGACAAGCATCGTTGCAACTGTGACAAAGGAATATGATACATATTTCAATGAACAAAAGACGAAAATTGCGTAACTACATTTGTTTTAACACATTTAGGTTCTGCGTAAAGCCATTCGATGAGAATTCTGATGTATGCGCAATAAAGTTATGGAGACGAAAGTGTTTTTAATAAACGATAATTTTCGTTAACTATAACAAA
The DNA here is from genome assembly GCA_905404265.1 of Fabriciana adippe. Lineage (NCBI taxonomy): Eukaryota > Metazoa > Arthropoda > Insecta > Lepidoptera > Nymphalidae > Fabriciana > Fabriciana adippe. The sequence goes on from FR989986.1 coordinate 15,084,924, forward strand.
TGATGTCTTGGAATTCTGATAAATTATAAGCGAGTTATTTGAGATAGGTAATAAGACTGCATTGAAAATTGATAAAGAATAATATTTTATATTATGTTTTTTTTTTATAGGACCAAGGGGGCAAACGAGCAGGAGGCTCACCTGATGAAAAGTGATCACCGCCGCCCATGGACATCTGCAACACCGCAAGGCTTGCGAATGCGTTGCCGGCCTAGATAATGTAATTTTCTATACAGTAAATATTTTTTGAGGACATTTTCTATTGCTCTACGCATCTTCCTTTAGAAGATAAATATCTTGAAAAAAATATATAATAAATACATAATAAATAATCGATATCATTGGACAATAAAATAATAAATGCATCTCTAAAGATTTTATCTGCTAATCCAAGTGTTTCATTACAAAGCCTGGGTGGCCATCGCACAGGAGCGTATTATAATTGGCCACAACGACCCACTCATGACAATCTAGAGAATTCAAACGGAAGCCCTGAACAGATCGCCTCTCTGATAAACGATCACACGTCACATAATTACCACTTACCGTATGTTAGTCAACATTGCTAAGTGAGAAATAACTTAGGAAATTGCGTGCCGGAATTAAAAATCATACTTTTTAGCAAATATCTGCAACCTGTTGTGATTAAAATGATAAAACTTTTGATTAGCACTAGCTTTTTCTTTACTTTGTTTAAGCTTTCACGTTCAAATTAGGTACTTTTACTTATAATAAAGTTTCGAACGGGAACGACTCAAATTACCAATATAAAGAGGCATAATTTTTGTTCATCTCCATGCCTAACTTTTTTTCTTTTATTTTGAGCCAAACATAATAACAAACGTATGAGTTATTCTGTTAAGAGGAATAAATACATAAATCCATTTTAGTTTTCATATTTTTTACTACCGAACACATCAAGAAGATTGATAAACAATGTTTAAGAGGACCAATTTAAATTTTATACTATATACACCATTCCTCAAAGGGAGATTAATTTATCAATAGTATACCAATAAGTATAGCAATATTCAGTCTTCAAAACAACCCCCTCCTCCCCCCTAGACTAACTAGAAAAATGATTCTAATTAGATCTAGACATAATTGTTACGATGTTTTTAGATAATATAATCTTAATGCTTTGTCTCTAGCGGAGTCAACGTTTTAACAGACTAAGTTTGTCATATAAAGCTTAAGCACTATTATATATTTACTAATCGCTAGTGGCAGTGTGTGCTCATTATCTGGTGACGCGCAGTCTACTAGGTATTCCTTATCTAAGCCAGCATACTGACTCTTTATGTTCGAACAAGACTTTTTATTTGCGCAACACTGGCATTCCGGGTCAGGCGGGTCACCCTTTCCTGACTTCAATTCGATATTTTTATTGAACAAAGTTGCTTTAATTAATATAACTGTTTCAGACCTAATCTATTCTATGAACACAATCTCTAATAGAGGAAGTTGTTGATTGTTTGAGTTAATTAGTATTTATTATGTAACCTTATTTGTTACCGTAAAGTCTTTGTTTGTACCAACCGCCACTAAACCCTACAACTAAGAACAGTTATGCTTAACTCTTAAATCAGTTTCAGCATCTAACGCAAATATGTTTAATTTTTGATTAACTTTAAGCACGATAAGTATTTAATTCAGGTACAGCTTTATTCTGTACTAGCGACTCACCCTCGCTTCGCTCTGGTTCGTCTTTAGCTTGCTTCCCAATACAAACTTTCATCCCTATTTTCATCCTTTTAAGGGTTGATTTCCGGGATAAAAAGTATCCTATGTCTTTCCCCGGGTCTCAAACTATCTTTTTACCAAATTTCATCTAAATCGGTTCAGTAGATCCAGAGATTATTCCCTACAACGCCACAAACTCACAAAATCACAAACTCATAAACTTTACGTCTTTATAATATTAGTATAGATATGTAATGGTATCTTCACCAATCGTGAAGCAATTATTACGGATTCTTGATTTAATGATTAGCTAATACTTTATACTCTTATATGTAAATCAATACATAATATACAAATAAATATAAGTAAGTTATGTTAGTATCTAACTTATTTCTCATTATCGTGCATTAAATTGAAAATAGCCGTCACCAAACTTGCTACCTAATTTTGAACTACTATTATATGAGAAACGTTACATACTATGCGAAAGGTTGTACGTGTCCGTGTATGTTTATTTCTCCATTACCTTGAAACAGCTAAACTGATTTGAATTAAATTTGGATTAGGGAAAGACTTGATATAGGTATGACTTGAAGTAACACTAACAAATAAGTACCTAGAACAGCACCCAAGCAAACCGAAGACAAGTCGCTAGTTCATTATAAATTCTTAATAAACCTTTCTTTAAACGTACATACATTCTGGTTGTTTACATAGCATTTAATAATCCTGTAAATTAATTTGCTTGGTTATTTTGTAAGAATTTTTCAATCTACAGACAAAACCCATCCGTCTAGCCCACGTCTAATCAAGAGCATGATTCCCACGGCACGGCTCCTACGCATGCTTATTCACAATGTTTGTCATTTGCTCTAATTGATCTAAGATCTAGTCGTGAATTAAATCGTAACTCATCAAAGTGTGAATATAGTTTGCGTGACTCATTCAGTTTTTGGGGTCAAGATGTTGCTTTATGCTAAATTTGTTTTTAAATTTAAATATATTTTATACTTATTGGCTATAGTAATATTATTTGATACCTTTAAAACTTTCTATTAAATTTTCATTTTTTACTAAATTTGTTAGTTTAACATTTTATATTTATATTATATATTATTTAAAAAAATCATGTAAATATGAAGACAATAAACGTCTTCTAAAAAATGTTTCATCTAAAACGTTATTTCTTACATTTACTAAAGCTAAGTACATTCTAACACAATTGTACTTAAAGCTCAAAAACGACTCCACATTTGGCAATCCAGAGAAACCTTCAAAATTTTTAGAAGCAATTACATTGTGACCAGGGTTGATTGTCGTGTGAACAGCGGAACGGGTTAAGAGGTGTTAATTGTGCGTGATTGAATGTTTTCTCAGGGCAGAATTTCAATTGGACGCAATTGTTTGTCTGCCTGTTTTTACTACGGAAATCGTATTCTTCTCTTTCTTACTTATGTAATGTTGTATATCGTTATATCACTTGTCCTGCTCTTTCAGACAATGTTGGTTTTCAGCACGTTGTACGTTTTCTTTTGAATATTACGATACTGCAAAAACTCCTTTTTGATCAAAATCTTTGTTTCCAAAAGTTAAGTTAATATCTGTTAATAATTTTGGAATATAAACATTTTACTATTATAATTCTCTAACAACTTTTTACTTACAAGGATCACCGATTGAACTTGACAAATTACATTTAAGATTAATATCATCATGAAAATCATACCCATATTCTTAATGAACTTAATAAAATATATAAATTAGGCACAATAAAACAATATTTAATTAAAGTTCTTTTAGAAGTATATTTAGTTAATTAAAGTGATTAATTTTTTCAACGCAATCCCACAAGTATTTCTAAGGTCAAAAGTTCTAGTGATGGCATAATAAAATCATGCTTGAAACTAAATCCCGTGAGACCACACTTGAGAATAATTAGGTCAAAGTCATAGCGCTCTGCAATTACCAATACTTGCTTCTGTATCGCGGTATAGACAAAAATAGTTCTAATGTCGGACAGAAGGCGTAAAAAGTGCATAAAAACATACAAAAATTTTGCTGATGAAGAAAAGTGCTTTATAACATGCATGTATAACATGCAGTGTGAATTGATTTCGTTAAATAAAAAAAATAAGTACATATATATTATGTTAAAATTGTTGTAGTGTATTTTAAATAAATAAATCTGGATTTTTAATAATATATCTTACAAAAAGAGGGTGCGTTATCAGTCGGTGGTTTCTTAGCAATCTGAGACCCAAGCAAAACTAATCTAACTGAAACTTAATAGGTACATGAGCTAGTTCATAATCATTAACTTCCAAACAACGATACGCTCTGTTTAACATATCTTTCAACATATAATATAAATAAAAAAAATCACCGACTACAGTAGCGTTTCAATCAATTTCATTCGTAGTTATGATTCATGTCGCATCGCTTAAATCATTGGTCAGAGAGCCGCCGACGTTTGAAGTCGGCCGGCCATTTCACAACCTAATTCGCCGACAGGAAGATTCTAATAGGTTTAAGATTTAAAACTGCTGGGTCATAGGCGACATTACTCTGTCCGAGTTTTGGGCGTGGTACGGCTTTAGGACTGCATTGTTAAATTCTATTGATGTATTTTAATATTGAATTGAATGCGCCTATATTTGAACAGAAGGTGCGTAAAATTACATTAATCCTTACTAATTGTTATAAATAATTCTAACATGATTACCACTTGCCTTACGGTGAAGGAAAACATCGTGAGGAAACCTGCATGTTTGAGAGAACCTAGCAAGTTTTCGAAAGATACGTGAAGTTCGCCAATTCGCACTTGGCCAGCATGGTGGACTATAGCCTGATCTCCCTCGTATTGCAGGGAGGACCGTGCCCAGCAGTGGGACGTTAAAAAGGGCTGAATACATACATACATATAATTGTAATAAATGTAAAAATTATGGTAATTTGTCTTTTTTTTACGCTATAACACAGCGGCTTTTCAGAGTGATCCAAGTAATTTTTGCGGTAAGTTATAGTTCAGTGGAATATTCACCAGTTGCACAGAGTTGCTTTTTGACGGGTCGTTGTACGTAATTTAACAGTAGCTTATAATTAGTTATTATTTTTAGATATGATATGTATAATCTAAATTACATGCAAAGAAGGGAGGTGCTTTGATTCTTAAATCGTCGCAATCAACAAATCATCCTCTGGACCGCAGTTTCAAAGGGCCTATTAATAATAAATTTGGGCAAATCGCCTTTTGTGCTAAGGGATTTACGCCACGTGTGTGCCATTACTCTAATGGCTGGAATCTTCAGTCGCGTAATCAGAGCGAGAGGGTTTTAAAATTAACGTTGGAAGTTATGTGCGTAGGATTTTTGTACGTTCAAAGTTGACATACAGATTTATTTTATCGTAGAAAGGTTATTATATTTATTATGCTCAAAAGATGTTTATTTTAACTTTTAACTTGAGTATGATATTTGTGATAGGAGTAAAATATGTTTTATATCTTCTTCAACTATCTAATACAAATACTAGATTACTTAAATATTGATATATAATTGTAATATTTTTAATTACGGGTGAGATACCTAAGTTCATACAACTGATACTTAATATTTTTACCATATTGATTTAAGTTACGGTCCTAATAAGACTAAATGCGGCATTGGTTACTAAACAATCGTTGGTTATCCAAGAGTTTTTTTTTTAACCTTGATCAATTCCCGGGTCTTGCACCTCTAATATTCTCATGTGTATGTTCAATCATTTCCAGCTTGATTACCACTTGCCTTACGTTGAAAGCAAAACATTGTAAGGAAACTTACAAGTATGAGAGAACCTAGCAAGTTTTCGAAAGACATGTGAAGTCCGCGAACCCGCACTTGGCCAGCGTGATGGACTATGGCTTAATCCCCCTCGTATTGAAGGTAGACCCGTTTCCAGCGGTGGGACGTTAAAAAGGGCTACATACGTTTCTAAAATGATCTTTTTATACCACTAAAGAATAATGAAATATGCAAGAAACATTTAATAATCACCAATAACTAGAAAACTTTAGTAAAAGATAACATTGTGTGATTAAAAAAGCTAATTACTCATCGTTGTGATTGACAGATGCTTAAATTTTATTACGTATTAAGATTTAATGCGTGGCCGCGTAGTGTGAGAAGCGGATGTAGGATGCTGCCAAGGACATGCTTTTATTGTCGTTTTGTGACATGTGTGACTTGAAGATCACTTCACTTGTATTTCGCGACCATTTAAATTGTTAGTAATTGATTTGCTAATGATTGTTTTGAATATTTTTTTTAAATATACGTTGCAAGCTAAAAGATTTAATTTTGTAAGCCTCCAAATTATTTTTTAATGTATTTTTTTTAACTAATTTCAACGTTTAAGTCTAGGGAATATTTTCGATATGCGAGTTCTTAAAGTATAGCTTAATTTTCGAAATCTATACTAATATTATAAAGCTAAAGAGTTTGTATGTTTGTTTGTTTGTTTGGTTGAACGCGCTAATCTCAAGAACTACTGGATGGAATTGAAAAATTATTTTTGTGTTGGATAGTCCATTTATCGAGAAAGACTTTAGGCTATATATCATCCCGGAAAATGTACGGTTCCCGTGGGTTAGATTTGTTTTTGTCTAGGGACGAACCCGAAGCGAAGCGAGGGTGAGTCGCTAGTATTTAATAATTATAAATGCGATCTTAAGGTATTCAAAGACACTCTAAGTTCAATCGAAAGCATTTAATTGGCTAATACTAATGAAAAACTTTATTGCGATCGATATACTTGTATGTACCTCAAATTTTGTTATAAATCAAGTTTTGGTCAGTGCGCGTCACCTACTCGTATGTAGGGTACATATATATATATATATATATATATATATATATATATATATATATATATATATTTGTACACTAAGATTAGTAAACTGTCGTAAGGAAAGCCTCATTTTTGATTTTCTCGTCCTCCTTTTTGTTAGTCCTCCATAACCTATCAAAAATTAAAACATACAGATTTAGCCTATATTCCATAGTTGATAATATAATCTAGATATCACTTGCTATTCAATTACTTATTAAGCAGACTGTATATGTAAAAATCGTCGTACTCTCCATTGTACGGAGGAAATAAATCGGTTAGAGCAATAATAGAGGCGCGTGTCACCGGTAATTCATTTAGGGTGGCGAGTGCGATGGGCAATTGGATTTACATCCTGATGATGGATGGCACTCCCAAATCAAAGGAAAGGTACATTTTGCTTTGCGAAAAACTTTTATGTTAAATAATGTCTGGAATACAGCGTCAAATATTATTTTGTTTTGTATTTCATTAAGGTTTGAAGAACGATTGTAAAATTTTGTTAAACAGATATTGATTTTTTAAAGCTGGCATAAGACCCGAGAATTTAATGTAAAAAAAAAACTTTTAAAGTCATATTTTTATATGATATTTCATATCTTTAGAGCAATACACTCAGTTTCTATGACGAATTTGTGGAATAATTAATATCCTACACATTACACATCTACATAGCGAACGATTTACACATTTTATTGAGTTACAAACAACCAAACAATTTTACAAATTTTCATATATTTATAATACAAGCGGCTCACCCTCTAAAACAAAAACAAAAACAAATCTATCCCTCGGAAACCGTATATTTTCCAGGATAAAAAGTAACCTATGTGTTATTCAAGGCTATAATCTATCTCTGTGCTAAATTTCATCCAGATCCGTTCAGCCGTTCTGGCGTGAAAGAGTAACAAACATCCATACATTCTCACAAACTTTCACATTTATAATATTAATATATTTATAATATTAGCAGGATTTACTAAAGTTTAGTAGGTACAGTATAAATATATAAAGAGAAATGAATTTTATTTAAAAGCTTTTATTTTTACTACATCTTATTTATTTCGCGTAATTTGATAAATGGAGAAAAGTTATAAATAAGAACTAAATACGAACTAGAATAATAAAGATCATAACTGGACACTACTATCTATAATAATTGTGTATATTTCTTATTTGACGACGTTAGAACCGTAGTGGTCCAAGTCACATTTTCATCTTAAACACTTGGATCAGTGTGGCATGAAAAATATATGTTTGTTTGGGATGTTAATGACAAAAAGTTCCTTTTGACAAAAATGTCACTTGGATCACTATGGTTGTGACATCGTTATTTCTTCACACTTTAGATCAGGGTTTCCCAACCTTTCTTCTGTTGAGCATCCCCGGATTATAAAAAAAAAATCACGCCCCCTTTTATTTTTTTTATTTTAATAAAACACAAATTGTTTTAACGATTTTTTTTATTTTAATTTTAAGTTATATAAAACAAACTCACTACACCCGTGTAGGGGGATGCGCCCCCCTGGTTAGGAACTCCTGCTTAAGATGAAATTTAGGCTAAACTTAGTAGTAAAATGTGCTAAAAGGTGATGCTGTCTGTATATAAAATAAATACAAATGACATCTAGGCACAAACACGAGTGAAGTACGGGCAAGTCACTAGTATGCAATAACATTAAAAATCAATGTATCCAATAGTACGGTCAAATTTAATAACAGCCGGTGTTCGATCAGACAAATCGGATTACGCCCGGGATCAGATGTCTTCCAAATTAGAACTACCATTTTATATTAATTGCTTTCTGTTATCTTATTGTGAGATTTTATCCCATTACATGTTATAGAAAAAATAAATCATAGAAAACTTTTTTGTTTTATTTTTGGGTACCCATAAATAAATGGTAAAAATACAAGTAAATTGGTTTTCTAAAGAGGCAATTTCTTATATTTTAAAAATATGTTTATTGTGCTTTAGAAAATCAATATTTACATATAACGGACATGAGTCTGTCTGTTTCTATATATATTCGATGTATTTTTAAACCATTCATATTATTATTGCAACATAATTTTGTAATATATATATACTCGTATATATATGTATATATAATGGTCGCAGTCACATTATACAAATTCAAATTTAAAATATTTTATTAACACTAAATTATTACAATTTTTTACTGAACGTCATGAGTCTACTACCAGAAGAAGCCTCAAACCTAAGAAGAACTGGCGAAAGAACTTCAGCGGGATTATTATTATTATTATTGTATTAAATAAATAATAGCCATCTAACTACTTGGTTGCTAGTCACGATGGTCATTGTCGTGGTCACCATGGGAACAACTAAATATAAAGATGTGAAAAGTAGGTGTATCTTAACTTACTGGTGAAAAAACATTCAATATCGATTTAATATTTTCGAGTTTACATCTTACATTCATATCGCTATCATTCTTAATGCTTAACGATTAATATGAAATAGATGAATTATTATTAGTAGATAGATAAGGCATGGTGAGTTTTACATATATCCCGTAATTGAGAAATAATTGATTCCCCATACAAACTTTTATCCCCCTTTTCACCCCCTTAAGAGATGATTTCCGGGATAAAGACTATCCTTTGTCCTTCCCAAGGTCTCAAATCTTCATACCAAATCTCATCTGAATGGATTCAACGGGTTTTTAGTTTATCCATTACAAACAAACACACAAAAAAAAACATTTTATTTTCTATTTATAATATTGGGTATAGATACAGATGGCATAACTTTGAAGTACAGTTAGTACAAAAATAGAAAATATAAATTAATCAAGCGTTTTTAATTAAGATCTCGTTCATACGTCAGAACAATTTAAATGATGCAAAAGAATTTAGTTTTCTAACTGCGTAGGGTCATAGAACTGGGGACGCATTATTGTAACGATGTAATTGTCTCCCCTATGTAGGGGTTTGTGTGTTCGTTTTATATCGAGTTTTGTATGAAATCTTTACTTTTTATTACTTGTTTTTTAATTGCATAGTACCTGTTTGATTTTTAAAGATTTTTTTATTAATTCTTTCTTAGATTTACGCGAATATTTCACGTTTTATATTTTGGAATGTCACGGAACAGACTAAGGTTTTAGACGTCTCAAAAGACCACGTTTGCTGTAAAGTATTCGAAACGTCCGGAATAAAAGTTAAAAATGAAACCGCGAGAAAATCCGAAAAGATATAATCATTGAAAATGTTTTTTTTTATTTATATTCATAGAATAAAATACTTATATTTTTCATTACTTTACGTATGAAATCAACTAAATACTGCTTTATTTATTTTATGTTTATTTTTGATTGACTTCAAAAAAAATTCATCCACTTTTTCACTCCAAAAACACATTTACCCAAATTAAGTAAAATTTGTTTTACACTAAAAATTCGACGAAAAGTTTGACTCAGTTTGTAGTGGCCCTTACCTGCTGTGCCAGCGATCGCAGGTTTGAGACCTGCTGTGCCAGCGGTCGCGGGTTTGAGTCCTGGGTGCTTATTTTTATAATATGTATGTATTCAAAGTTATATACGTGTAGTGTATCAACTATCTGGTATCCATAACACAAGCCTCGTAGCTTACCATGGAACTAGATGGTGCTGTGTGTTAATGTCCCATTTAGTACCTACCACTACAATCAATTTATATTAACCTCAAGAAGAAAATGATAATTGAATATAACTTATTAGTCGAAAGTACTAAGGCAACAGAAAAATTGCGTTTTTTCAGAAAAGACACCTACAGGTACCTATAGATAAATTTAAAAAGCAAAACCTTTGCGAAATACAAAATTTGATCCAAATCGTTATAACCGTTTCCGACATACATAAAATAATTTTATAGAATTTTACAAGAAATGCTCATTTAATATTATTACATACTAGCGACTCGCCCTTGCTTCGCTCACGATCATCTCTAGGTACGTTTTGACGCTTAGTATGGAATAGTTCTTTTTTTTTCAATTGTTTTTCGTAAATTTTTCCGATGTTTAAATAGTTATTCTGCTACTCGGGGTGAAGACAAATCCAACATAACAAAGATCAAGAAAATCGGACCAGAATGACCCGAACTTTGTTTTATAATAGATGACCAATTTATATATTAAGTACCTATAAAACATAAAAGTTTTAGCAAAATAAGACATTTAAGTTTTAACTACTACACGAACCCTTTTTATCTTCATTGATACAGCAATATGCTTAAAATATCCACCAAAAGATCAAAATATCAAGCCATTGGAAAATTGTAAATTAATTTTTACTTGCATTTCGCATCAGTACCTCCTTTGTGGGGAGCCTTTGACCAATCACAATTGTACTGTTCGTAATACCTTGGCCGGTAATGTACGATAAATTGCTGTGCATTAGAAATAATTTTTGTAAAGTTGAATTTTCAGATCGTCTGTATCATCACAAATTATTGGTGCAGCCAATTTTATTTCAATGAAGATGAAAATTCAATTCTATGTATGTATCTATATATCTATCTATATATAATATACTCGTAATAAAATTGTAACTAAGTCGAATCTGTACATTAAATATTTTTTGGAAAATTTTATTGAAATAGACTTTATTCTCGATACAAAGGCCGAATCTATAGTTTTTATAATTTTTGTCTGTCTGTCTGTTACCGCATCATGGGAAAACCACTGGATAAATTTTGATGAAATTTGGTATGATGATAGCTATCCAGGGTATCCAGGCCAACATATAGGATATTTTTACTACAATTTACAGGTTTTTAAGTATTTACAATAATGTTTTATAATTTCTAACGAACATGACGTAGATTAGTTACAATTTTTATTATATGTAAGTATAGATTTTTCATTAACTGCTTCTAATTAACAATTTTTAGGACACCGAAAACTTTTCGCAAAGGGTTCAAATGTTTGCGGTAAATCTTTTTTGTAGTTACGTACAAGGCAAATAGTTTTTAAGGCAAAATTTTCTATTTTTGTTCACATCTAGCGGAAAACCAATGGTTAAAAATTACACTATTTTATTAATGTCACAATTTAGAATAGGAAAGGCTTTAATTATTTTTAGTGATGATGATCCTATTAATATTACAAATGCGAAAGTTTGTGAGGATGTATGAATGTCTGGATATATAGATGTATGGATGTTTGTTACTCTTTCACGCAAAAACTACTGAATGGATTTTAATGAAACTTTACAAAAATATAGCTCATATATTACAATAGCACATAAACTACTTTTTATCCCGGAAAAATAGACGGTTCCCGAGGGATAGATTTGTTTTTGTTTTTTTAGAGGCGAACTCAAGCGAAGCGAGGGTGAGCCACTAGTTTGATATAACTAAAACATTACACCAGCTTCAATATCTCCATAAAAGTAAAATTATTTTACTCTTAAATGTGATTTTTTGTTGGATTTTATATGACTTTACGACGACCCTCGACGTCTATACATTAAAAATAATCATAAAAATTTACCATTATCTATAAAAACAGCAAAAAATCATGTCTTTTGTATGGGAGTCCCACATAAATATTTTTTATTCTGTTTTTTAGTATTTGTTGTTATAGCGGCAACAGAAATACATCATCTGTTAAAATTTCAACTGTCTAACCATCACGGTTTATGAGATACAGCCTAGTGACAGACGGACGGACAGCGGAGTCTTAGTAATAGGGTCCCGTTTTACCCTTTGGGTACGGAACCCTAAAAGCGGTTCTTCATAGGCTAAAATATTCAGTAACAAACGTAATATATATATGTAGGTACGTACGACCAGATTTAATTAAAAAAAAAACTGAGTAAAAATACTGATTTTATTACTATATAAGATCTATTAGAAATGCGTTAAAATCGCATACCTTCTGTTTACATACTTTTCTGTTTTATTTTGCTAGTTAAATAATGGTGAAGCCAATAAAAGCGTGCTAAATATTACTTAAGACACGTCAAACGTACGGGAACCGAACCCACTATCTACATGACGTAGTAAAAATACTAAACTTATACATACCACAAAATATATAAGCTTGAAGAACATAGTACTAACTAATCCTAACATGTATCAGAAATTGTCTAATAGGAAAAAAAAAACACCAGTCAAAAAATCTATTTTATTATTTACACTAGCGGCGCACCCCCGCTTCCCTCGGGTTTTAAATAGATATAAATAGTTATTAGCCAACGTTAGCCATATTTTTTTTTGTTAATTTTTCTGATATTTTAGTACTTATTATCCTATTCCGGACTAAGAAAAACCCAAAAAATCAAATATCACAAAAATTGGTCCAGCCATTCTTGAGTTATAAATGGTGTAACTAACACGACTTTGTTTTATATATATATAGATTATGATTTATCTATAAACTAGCGACTTACCCTCACCCAGTACATTAGTAAAAACCACACCTAAGACCATTTCTGAGATTAGCGCGCACAAACGCATAAACTAACAGACAAAAATTCTAAAAATCATTGTTTTGCGTTCTATTGCGTTAATAAAGACCCCCAATAATAGTTTTTCTTAAATATCTTCCATGTACAGACAGCGACCAGATACAATTTTATTATATGTATAGGTTATGTCTTAAACATAAGTTTAAGGACTCTTCAATATTGTTATATCAAGTTTTATTTATGTAGTATTGGATAAGTATTGCTCATACAAAAATGTAATTATTGGTTCTTCCATCTTTAACGCCATCTTTCTTTTATAAATACCTATAATTAATGGGAAAAAACGGATACGTTTATCTCAGTACATGAAGTAATTCTAATGAAATATTAGTATGTTGCATAAAATATCTAGGTTCTATAAAGAGACCTAAACTGGGTCTAGATAGTTACTAGTTCTAATTGAAAGTTACAATAATAATAATTTCAAAATATTTCAACTCTTATATTTATTTAAAAAAACACTAAAGATAAATGATAAACGTAGCACTCAACACACAAGCTTTTGTGGTAAATTTTGTTGAAAGTTCGCAGAACAAACACATATACCTACTTAGAGAACGCGATTATTTTTTTAAATGCAATATAAAAATATTTGACTCAAGCAGAACTCGAATCCGTAACCTAATAACATAATAAGTACACAAATAACGAATAAAAAATAAAGAAAACTTTATAAATAACTTTAATTGAATTTCATATTTTGATTGTGAGTATTCAAATTGTTTTGTAATATCCATTATGTAGTTAGTTTATTAGTCTTAGAATAGAACTCAAAGCTCAAAAACTATTGTTAGAAATATGTAGAAAGTATATATATCGATATTTTAATAGATACTCTATATTAAATAAACAAAAGAAAATGAAGAATAGTATGTCTTCACTCATCTCAACATTTTTATTTATTTTCTAAAATTTAGTACAAATTTAGCGAATATATAAGTTGTATTAATTATTATTTATGCTTTTTAGAAGTATGTTACTTTTTAACTATACAATAATTCCTTATAAATAATTTTTCCTTTTACCATCTATTATTAAGTTATGTTGTTGAAGAATTAAAAATTAATAAGAACCTATCTTATAGAGACTCAAAAAGTAAAGCATAACTTGCAATTTTTGCTGTCAACTAATTTTTCTATATAGATTGTATATTAGCAGTTAACTAAAGTTTGATTCTAAAATGTTTAATGTAGTACCATGATATATAAAGTATCTTAATAGGAAGAAAGTGTCTGAATTTCTAAGTAAAAAAGAACTTTGTGTATGAAAAATAAATATTAAATGAAACTTAATGAAAGTTCTGAAATTCCATTTCAATACAACATAATGTTCAAAGTAAAACCTAACTATTTTATTTACGAAAATTATTCAAGTATTCTAACTCTACACACCAAAAACTTTATAAAGCTTTTGTAACAAAATTTGACAACACTCAGTTTTAGTTTTAAAACTTCTTCAATATTAAGTTAAAGTGAAAAAGCTTATAAGCTTAACCTTACCTTTTGGAGTGACAACTCTAAACGCGCTGTTGCTCGGCCTAGGCGATCCTTCACCCGGGGAATTACCACTTCTAACCATAGAAAAGTCCAAAGGCATCGGCGGCATCGCACTTATTTCCATCGTAATTTAACCAAACAAATAACATAACACACAAAAATACCGACGTGCGAGCGGCGCGAGAAACGAATATCTATTAAGGCACTCTACGGTTGTTCTCCACCGGCTTTTACGTTTATAAAGACGAATTTACAAACGATTTCATTGTATTTTCGACCTTATTAACGTTTTGGGGCGTGGTCAGACAAGCCCCGCCCAGACCCCCCGCCATACGCGTGACAATCACTTTGTATAGGTAACACAATAATATGATTCCTGATAGATTTTATTGTTCCGGCATGTATTTATACGCGACCAATTTCATGGTTTTATTTTAGGTTCTTTTTATACAGTTTTGACACTTTTTGGTTCTTTTTCACTTATTATTAATAACAAGTATAGTATATATATATATATATATATATATATATATATATATATATATATATATATATATATATATATATATATATTATTTTTTTATTAATTAGTATGAAATTGGTTTTTGTTCTTTGAAAATAAAAAAAATAGTATTAAGTTATTTTATACAAAATATGCTTATGTAAGAATAAATAATTTTATTGGAGCTACTACGCATACATGGTGTGATATTACTTATCACAATATAAAGAGATAAGAGATTTTCTACAATATTATTGCTTTACGTGTCAATCTGTTTATTTTTTATATACGATCCAGTTTTATTTTATTATTAAATTAATTATACCATTAATTAAATTGTATTTTTTTTCTGAAAGAAAATTCAAACTTCTAATAAAGTGATTGATTACATATTAAATATCCAAAGTTGATTTATAAATTAGTATTATAAAGGCACACTTATTGATATAATTGGACTATGTACTTATGCTTAGGTCGTGTGTTCGATTCCCGTCCGAAACAACTGGCTATACCTACAGGTATGAGACTGAAGAAAATATAATTATATTGTGTGTAGTGTACTTTATCATATTAATTAAGATATTAATAAGATTTATTTATTAAGCATAGAATAAAATGTTAATTAATTTTTCTTCTGATTACTTTTGGCTTTTATTTTCACTTTTTTACGGTTGATTTTTCCAATATAATAGATGTTTCATAGTTTTCTATCACACTTTTCATGAGATTCAACATAATGTAAATAAATTAAATTGACATTAATATAAATATTAAATAACTCTATTATTAACCTTTTACTTTTGTACAGTTATAGTTTAGTTGATGGATTTTTATCGAAAATATCTTATTATCCTTCTACAGTAATCACTCTCTCATTCTATACTTAAGTGTTCTTTGTTACTTGTTTTTCTTCTTATCAATGATTCTTCTTAGTTCTTAATAATGCCTGAAGTATATTTTTAATATAGATAAAATATCAAATAAAAACTCTTCTACATTTTCTCTAGCTTTACACTGTCTAAAGGAAATCACCTATTAGCGATAAGATTGCTTAAAAGCTTCTAGTATTTTGCAATCTAGAGTATCCTAAAAATAGATTCTATATATAAGACAGCCAAATAGATAGCTAGTCTGTCTGTCTTTATTTCACGCATATTTTTTTAATTTAATAGATAGATAATGCTGAAATTAAGTAAATAAAGTAACTAATTAAGTTAATAAATTAAGTAATTAAATAATCAAATAAAAGGGAATTAATTATTTTTTATAATTTTAAACTGTACCTATACTTGAGATTTTGAAAATAAGGCATTGTCAATCTTACCTCACAAGATATGAAACAGGATCTTTTATAAAATACGAAAATATAAGATTCCCAAAATGTAGGTAGGTATGTACATAACCCTTCATAATATTATTAAGAGTATCCACTCGCACTTGACTAATAATATATAATAATATTTGTTAGTATATAGTATTAAAATATAAACATAATATACATATGTATCCACCTACTATTAAAACCTCTAATTTACGTATTTGGTAACAGTATAATTATAAAAAAAATTAAACAGTGCGTGTATGAATGTATACACGCGCAAAAAGTAAAACTTCTGTAGGTTATCGGTAGGTACTCTTTATGAAATTCAATTTATGTTTTAAATAATTAGGATAGGTGAGATACTAAAAATAACGCATACTAGGCATATTACAATCATATATTTATAGAATATCATTTAAGGAAAGAGTATAATATTATATATCATTTGTCAGACAATAACAACGGTTACCATGGCAACAAACGTACGTACATTTTTTCGTAACGCATTCACCAGCTTACCCCCCAAGTCAAGCGTGCGTAAAGAAGTTTTACTTCAATATTTAAATTACTATTATTAGGAATTGATCTCAGGGACAAGAAAGATCTAAACCGTATAAAATTTTATCTGCTTTATAATTAATTCATATACTTGTTAGATATTATATCTCTCAAGGAAAACTAAATTTTTGGGCCTCAATTTTAAAATAGATAATTTAAGGGTAAGAGAGTTGGTAAATTCCCTAAAGTTGCACTAGATGACCTTAATCAATACATATATATGTATATGATCACAAAATAAACTAAAAAATACTAGAAAAGCTTTCAATGTTTAATTTAACGTTAGTTAGGTTAGGTTTGATTCTCTCTTGTGATGATAGATACAAGTAGTAGATACTTATCTAAAACCGTGATTTTGCTTCGTAGATGTTACATGGATTTTTTGTTTCTTTTAAAATTTACGCTGCGTAGAGTCTATTTATAGTGAACTTGGAGAGCCAAGTGAAGCCTGAGCCTCGAACCTGTTAATTAAGGTTTTTATTAAGATTACCTTTCATACAGTGAAGGAAAACATTATGAGGAAATCTGCATGACTGATAGAACCTATCTAGGTTTAAAATCGTGAAAAATCTGACATATTTATTATTTATATAATTCGTATTTTGCCAGCATGGTGAAGTATGACCTGATCTTCTTCTCATTATGGGGTGGTGTCCAACTGTGAGAGTAAGGCTGAAAAATATCCCATCGAATAGACCATGAAAAAAAGTAAGAATATGCACACGTCAAAATGGCACATCAATAAATATTTTCTTATCTGTGTAACAGAATATAGCTGTTGATAGTATTTCATTTTATGGACGCTACCTAAATTCCAAAAAGAAAATTATTTATTCATATTTTTTAAATTCACACAAAAGCAATATTTTTTTTTTTATTTATTCACTTCGTAATCTGTCAGAAGCTTTGCACAGATAATATAGTATTTATGTAAAAGTACGGTATAATACAGCCTACAGTGTCCGCGGCATTAAGGACGACGTCACGTACCGACATTAAAAACAATGGACGCCTCAATTTTTCACCGGCCTCGCCGAAATACTCCGCTAATCCGACCCGCAGGCATATTCTGGTAAAAATCATATTTTGTTCATTTTTTAAAGTAAATACATACGATCCTTGATTCATAATTTAATGTGAGTGAGCTAATTTATCGATAAACTGATGGAAATTATTCACAAGATATATGAATTACCTAATTTTTAAAATTGACGAAAAATTCACGTGGTATACCCACAAAAATAGAGGCGAATTCGGTAGTTATCTCTTCTTTTTGAAGTTGGTTAAAATAAACCATAAATGTATCAAACGTTGCAAGTATGACAATAAAATAAATTATATTATAGTTTAGCTTTCAGTGAGATTATAACTGACTTTATGGATACATTTTAAGTGATGATTGAAAAATCACTTAATTTTGGACTAAGAGTTTTTAAGAAATACAACAATATTTTCGGTCTGTTCATTATTCATTTTTAATTAGCTGTCCTTAAATATACTTATATTTTATAGTCGTCGGTTTTACTATAAACTAAATAATTTTCTAAATTTATGAAATGTGCAATATCGGGAAAAACAGTTTTGTTCAGTAATGCATTATGCAAATCTATGCATATGTATAATAAAATTCTAACTGAGTCGAATCTGTACATAAAATATTTTTTGGAAAATCTTATTGAAATAGTCATTATTATCGATAATATACATAAAATGCTTTGTCCTGACTGACTGATCGATCAACGTACAGCCTAAACCGCTGGTCGTAGAAACGTGAAATTTAGGGGACATATTCCTTATACAATGTAGGCATCCGCTAAGAAAGGAATTTTCTAAATTCATCCCCTAAGGGGGTAAAATAGGGGATGAAAGATTATATGAAACTCTGTTATTCTTAACGCGAAATACACGGTAAGTGGTATTCAGCTTTAAGATGTAAAATAAGAAATATATGTATTAGATTTTTTTCGAAATTCATCCCTTAAAAGGGTAAAAGGGGGTGATAAAGTTTGTATGGGCGAACAATTATTTATGATCAGAATTACTTGAAACTTGGTATTAATGCTCTTGAATACAATTAAATAAATATGTATTTTAACATTTTTTTGAAATTCATCCCATAAGGCTGTCAAATAGGGGATGAAAGTTTGTATGAAACTCTGTAATCGATGCACGGAAAATGGTATTTACCTTTAAAATAAAAACTAAAACAATACAGATATCTTTTTTTTTCGAAATTTATCCCTTTAAAAGGGTAAAGGGTTGTGCTGTTTATATAAGGAAAAAAATCTTTATGATCAGAATTACTTGAAACTTGGTATTAATGCTCTTAAATACAATTAAATAAACATGTATTGTAGATTTTTTTTAATTTAGCTCCTAAGTGGGTAAAACTGGCCGGTGAAGTTTGAGTTGTTGAATATATTTAAATAGAGTAACATGGCTCAAGTTCTCTGTAAGTACACACTATCTGTGTGAGATATAAAGCAGAGAACGGAAATTATTCAGAATCCAAAAGAAAATTATGTATAACTTTTCGGCTGGCCACAGCAGCGACAACTATAACAGACCTAGAGCGCGATAGAGAGAGCCTTACCTATATTTGTGGTTGGTTTTTTTAGTGTAGAACTGACTTAAGTGAATCTAGAGTTTTACTCTAGACATACTATTAAAAATTCGATATGACAACATATAAATTCAATGGAATTTAAAACTGAACAAATGTTTCAGTCCACGCGAGCGTAGCCGCGGGCAAAAAGCTACAACAAAACAAGAATGACACTTTATATACGTAACTTATAAAAGAAGGAGAAGGAGGGAGACTGTAAGCTTCAGGTGTACATAGTATTGGGTCTTTAAAAATAACGTAGATGTTAGCCTGTTAGTATGTTAGTAAAAAAAAAATTATATGCGATTGTATCATTGTACTCTCTTCCTTTAACTTTGGAAAGATGGAGTAGAAAAATGTACAAAAATACAGGTAGTGGAGCTTGCTAAATACGTGAAGTGTAAAATTAGGTAATTACAAAATACATATACGCTTAACATCTTTTAAGATACTAGATATTTTGAGTTACGATCGCTAAAATTAAATTTGTTTCCATATATAATTTAACAAATAATAAAACTTACACAAACTTATTTTTGCAAGTATAAAGTATGTATTGCGAAAAAGTTTAATTTTTTCGTCGTTTGATCGCGGGCGAAGCCGCGGGTTCTGCTAGTTATCGATAAAGAGGCAAAATGTAGAGTTTTTAGAATTTTTGTCTGTCTGTCTGGGAACGCATCACAAGAAAACCACTGGGCAGATATTGATAAAATTTAGTATGATGATAGCTGGTTATTCGGGTCAACATATAGGATACTTTTTACTACGAGAAAATATCTCATCTCTGAGAAATCTATACTAAATTTTAAAACTCTAGTAATAAATGACGATAATGATATCAATTAAACTATTTCTGTTGGCATATGAGGTTCTATCTGTTGAACGCTTTCAGAACATAAATGTATAAAAGCCAATGTTATAAAAAATATATTTATATACTGCATAGTGTATACTCCATGTTTTTTATTGTAATCATAAAGTATAAACCGGATATTTATTATTTAAAACAACAAAAATGACAAACAGAATAAGGCTGTCGGCTTGCTTTGCGAAAACTAATTACACCTCCGCTTCGCAATGATAAAGCAAAGCCGTCGTATAGGATATTTTTATTCCGAACAAAATGAAATTCCCTCGGATAGACCGTACAAAATAATCTCAACCTTATTTTTATGAAAAATAGAGTTAATTTTTCTACAAACACTTGGTGGATTACGGAAAATTTTTAGTAGGTGCTCAGTATAAAATAATCCTGGCATAATCTGGGGTAAATCCTATTATTTTGATCCCGCGATTGTGAAGAAACAAAGACGATCGTATGGTAATCGTAGCTGTAATTTTTCCTTCGGACGTTTGATTTGTACATTGATTTTCAGGATTTGCTACAGATTGATTAGAAATTCCCTTTGAAAATATGATTATTTCCTTTTGATATATAAAAATATTTTAGCTACTAATTTATTTTACTTAAGAGACTGTCCGATGAGGGACAGAATACTGAAAAAAAAACTTTGTTCAATACAATAACTACGGTCAATAACCAATTGTCTCCAACCTCACAATTTTGACTCCTCCAAACTTTAAATAAGTGTATAAAATATCTCATTTGCTTATACAATATTTAGTAGTTTTCTAGTAAAGCAAAAAACCTTATGGAATAATTCGACAATTAAACTAGTTCTTTCCCTTGGTTCTGCTCGCCTAGTTTATTTATATATGTATAATCGCACAGCTAAGTGCTGAGAGTTGTAGCGTTTTGTTAGAGTGTTTATAGCCTTATTGTAAAACAAACTTCAAATCTGACTGGTAGTTTCAGAGATAAGCACGTATGTACAAAAAATGCAAAATTGAAAAAATCTCTTCATATTTCTTACTAGCGACTCACGCTCGCTTCGCTCGCGTTCGTCTCTAGGTACGTTCTTACGGTTAGCTATGTTTATACATAAATAGTAGCTTGCTACTCCTGAGATATTCATTTAAACTACATAGCGATTTACCCTCGCTTTGCTCGGGTGCGTACGCCGTACGCGGATTTTGTTCACAATTTTATGGGTTTTAATTTTTATAAAAGTAGCCTAAGTTACTCCTTATAACATCAGCTATCTGCCAGTGAAAGTCCCGTCAAAATCGGTCCAGCCGTTTCGGAGATTAGCCGGAACAAACAGACAGACAGACAAAAATTGTAAAAAAATGATGTTTTGGTATATGTACCGTGTATACATACATATACATTTAGTAAAAAGCGGTTATTTTAATATTACAAACAGACACTCCAATTTTATTTATCTGTATAGATAACTAATGTTATAAATAGTATTATTTATATATAAATTAATTTAAAATTAACAAATCACTTAAAACAGACTCTATTATATTAAAACGTAACATTTGCAAATATTTCATTATATCCGACTATCAAAACAAATATCCACTTAAGTTGAATGGCTTAAGCTTAATATTATGAATAGTCTAATATAAAATAATAGCACCTGTTCAGCAATCCTTTTCATTTTAATACGTTTCGGAGATCAGACGTCGTTTATACACAAACTGCCGCAGTGTCGAAACATGGTGCAATTTTGTTCGCAGCCATAAACACGAAAAGGTTATTTTATTAACATACTTGTTTGGATTGCCGCGTTTTCCAACGGTATTGTGCATATTTATAAAAGCGATTCTGACCTATTATTTCCTACATTATGTTATCTGTACTAATATTATAAAGCGGTACAGTTTGTTTGTTTGTTTATTTGTTTGAACTTGGTAATCTCAGAAACTAATAATCTGATTTAAAAAAAAACTTTTTGCATTAGATAGCCCTTTTATTGAGGAAGGCTATATTATATCACCATGCTACTACCCAAGGGAGAGGAGTAGTAATATAATATACCTAGATATTAATATTATAAAGAGGCAGAATTTGTTTGTTTGTTTGTTCGAACGCGCTAATCTCAGGAACTACTAATCCGATTTGAAAATTTCTTTTTGCTTTACATAGCCCTTTTATTTAGGAAGGCTATAGGCTATATTATATCATCATGCTACTACCCAAGGGAGCGGAGTAGTAATACAATATATGGTCCATCTATTCCATACTAACCGTTAAAATGTACATAGGGGTGAACCCGAGCGAAGCGAGGATGAATCTCTAGTTTAATAATATTTAAAAATCATTACAAATCATTCGTTCCTTATAAGTTACTCCATATAAGTTATAGGTAGTTGTTACTTATCAGGCTGCGTAGATGATATTCTACAATCGTTCAAGAATTGAAAGTTTAAAAATTGTATTGAAATAACTTTAACCTTTAAGACATAGAATCGTAATATCTGTGGTAATATTATGCCATTTTGATATTATTTCAGTTTTCAGAACATCTTGTCTAAGTCCCCAGTTTTTCCACTAAATTTTAATCAAACGTAGTTAGTTCTCTTTCTAATTAGTTTTAATAGAAATGAAGATTTTTTTTTAAAATACACCTTTACTTAATCTAAACACAGTGTCTGACACGTAACTTTGAAGGAGGCAAAGGTGGAAACCCAGGCCAGTATTTTGTACACCACTTTAATTATACGGACTTAATTAATACAAAACATTATGAGAGGGCTCTGAAACTTGCGATTTCTAATTAGTATAATTTTAAAATAATGATTAACGGCGAATAAACGTATTTTCTTTTTTACCGTAATTAACAAGTATGTAGTTTTAATATAATTAATTTTATTAAAATATTTTTTTAAATCAGCAGAGTACCTAAAATTTAATTATTTTACACCAAATCTAAACTTTAAGTAAGTAATACTACTCCTACTTAAAAGATAAGCATATGAATAAAATAAATATTTTTATGTTATTTATGTAGATACTAGTAACATATGCCGTATTTGTCTGTGTTTTTTTTTATTAAACACTCTTTAACTAAACCCGTGAACCTATATCGTATATATAAATAATACATTATTTAAATTCCAATTTCATCCCCATAGGGTCGGATTTTCATAGTGATTAGAAATGCTAAAAATTTCTGTTTAAACGATGTGTCGTGTTTTCAGATCTTAAGCGAAATAATTCTCTATATAAATAATCCTCAATGATATTTATATCTGCACTATATATCTAAACTACCAAATATTTTTTTAACAATAATTTGTAGCAAGTCTCATGGCCCCACACTTAACCTAAAAGCTTAAATACAAGCAGGTAGTTAGCTATCAAAAATCATTTGGAGTTCGCCTACCGAGGTGTTTAACGAAATTACCTCGCCTGTTTACTTTTAATTCAAATTTTATTTCAAGCTCCCAGTTCATAGCGAGGAGCGTTTAGCGTTATTTTTGTCGTATACTTAATGAAAATTAAGTCAAAATTATCATTTCAGTTGAAATTTAACTATGTACAGGTTTTATTAAAGGTGAGTAAAAATAAAATCTTTAGAAAGATTCTCATTTATTCTAAATTACAAAAAAAAAAGAAACTAACAATATTGCATATTATATTAAAATTAAGGTTATTATTATTATACTAGCGACTCACCCTCGCTCCGCTCGGGTTCGTCCCTAGTTACGTTTTATACTAAACGATTTCTCAGAGACGAGATATTTTGCATAGTAAAAAGTACCTATCCTTTATATTGCCTCGGATATCCAGCTATCATCATACTAACTTTCATCAAACTCTGCCCAGTGGTTTTCTCGTGATGCGTTCCCAGACAGACAAACATTCTAAAAACTATAAATTCGGCCTCTGTATTGTAAATAATGACTATTTCAGTAAGATTTTTCAAAAAATATTTAATGTACAGATTCGACTCAGTTAGAATTTTATTATAAGTATAGATAACTTAATTTATGAAAGATTTTTTTATATTTTATGATCGATATCAAAATCTATATCTATAAAAAAATATATGCAAGTGTGAGGGTATAATGTCCATTTATTTCAGTAATTAAGGGCTATTTTATTTTATTTAAAAATAAAATCTTAATAACTGTATTGTACTGTATGTATTCAACCCTTTTTAACGTCCCACTGCTGGGCACGGGCCTGCCTTCAATACGAAGGGAATCAGGCCATAGTACACCACGCTGGCCAAGTGCGGATTGGCGGACTTCGCATGTCTTTCGAAATCTTGTTAGGTTTTCTCAGACATGCAGGTTTCCTCACGATGTTTTCATTCACCGTAAGGCAAGTGGTAATAACTGTATGAATTGTGTTATTTTTTTAGTCTCAAATACATTTTCCTCCAGTTAAGAATAATGATACATACAAGAATATACATTTGATTTGTTCATATCAAGTTGATAAATAATTAAGAAAATGATCTTTAATTAATATATTATAATGATGAATACTTAAAACATTTATGATTATAAGTTTGTTATGTAAATATTTACTAGTAATAAATAATAATAAACCAATTTTGGTTAAACAAATATATTAGATTTATGGAATTAAATTTTTTTATATATATAAGTACCTATTGGTTTACTATTCCGTAGCGTTTATATCTCGCATCCCAAGAGTAAACTCAAGTCCAGACAGGACTTGAAGCCACATATATACTAAAACATGGCTAGATAGCGTATTACTTTACTAAAAAATTATTATGTAAATCGGATTAGTAGGTTCTGGAGTTCTAAGCACACAAACAGACATACACAAAGATGTTGTGCGTTAAATGTAAGAATGCAAGTAGTTTACATGCAAAGTGGGTTCAAACGACCAGTGAAATACCCAAAAATCCTATGAAATGGTACTCAACCCTTGCGGTATTTACTGAGGAAAATTAGACTTAAAATAAATAAGCGCGCCCGAAACAATTTACATGTAGATGTGACATTAGGCGGGCTATCATCTGAACGACTGACCGTGGATCAAATTAGAGGCAGCCGCATTTAGAGAGTTTAATTTAGTCTTAAGTTTTCACCGATTTTTTATCGTTTAACAACTAAAGAGTTAAATTGAAAGAGGTGCTAATAATTTTCTACCTTCTAGGAAGCATTGTATTCAGCCCTTTTTAACGTCCCACTGCTGGGAACGGGCCTCCCTTCAATACGAGAGGCATCAGGCCTTAGTCCACCACGCTGGCCATGTGCGAGCCGACGGACTTCACATGTCTTTCGAAAATTTTGCTAGGTTCTCTCAGACATGCAGGTTTCCTCACGATGTTTTCCTTCACCGTAAGGCAAATCATGTTGGAAATGATTCGCACATGAAAATATTAGAGGTGCGAGACCCGGGTTCTGCTAGTACCTAGGTACTTACAATAAAATTAAAAATATATAATTTAATAACATTTACTTATAAAATTTTATTATAATATATCTAGATCTAGTGTTTATCGCTAGATATCCTAGCGCGGGTCAACGACACGCGCGACACATGACAATCGGCAGACATCCGCCGCCCATCTTGCTTTTTTATTATTTACATATGCGGCCATGCCATTGTCATAAACAGTACTTGATAGCTAAAATCTTTATTCGTACAATGAAGCGTAAATTTAATATGTCTAGACTAATTTTAATTATTATTGTTTTAGGGTTTTTGAAACCGAAAATAATGTAAATTTATTTAATTTAGACTTTACTGCTATTTAAATATAGTATCTTATAAAATGTTTTCGATTTTACAAATATTATTATGTTATAATTTATAGAAAAATATTTTTTACATCTCCTACTTTTACTATCTGTTAAGCTATAGCATAGCAAAAGAATATTTATTGACTGTATAAAAATTATTTAGTTTAATTAAAACCTTTTTTTGGCATCTTTAAATTGTTTCATATATATGTATAAAATAGAAAGTATTATATCTTCCAAATTTTAAAATTTGCTTAAAAATAAAAAAAAATAACCTGACTGCTTAAATAGCGAACAAAGAAGATGGTAGTAAGATGGCATAATAGTATTATGCAGTCGGACATATATGTACATTGTACATTCATACTTACATACTTTATACTTGCTGTGAGTCTTCCTAGCTATACGTACACGCATATGTCTGCGATTGAGAAAGAAAATATAAAAACACACAAATTGGCTCTTGGAATCCACCGTTAATTTTTTTTTATTATTTCTATGTAGCTTATAAGGCTCACGTTATCTAGACGAATCTAACGATATATAAGAATCGTCAAAATCTGTTAAGCTGTTTAGTAATTACGAGGGAACATAGGATCGGACATACATGCATACAGGTATATGTAAATACATACATACAGGTCAAACACATAATCCTCCTTTGTGTTTCACTGCATTCGGGTAATAATAAGCTTCAAATAAATTTTATCCATTTTAATTTCATAAAGAAACAATTTGTATGTTTTAAAAATGTATTTCATAACCATAGCTTTTAGTACAATTAAAATTTTCAGTCCACAAACACTTCTGCAGTTGATCGTATCGCTACGTCGTCCTCGGTACATCTGTTGACAAAAAAAACATCGATTCATAAATTCGCATTGCATAACATAGGATTCATCCGTTAACACCAAACACCATATGTTATGAATATAATAGCTACTCTTTTATATTATATTACGAAACTAGATAGATATTGCAAGAATCGAAAATAAAACTATCTTTTCGGTTTTTTTTTATTTATTTTGATTTTGATTAGTCTCGCCCCTGACCAAGTGGTTTTAGGGGGTAATCTCTGGACCTATTGAACCAATTTAGGTGAAATTTAGTAAGAAGATAGTTTGAGACCCTAGAAAGTACATTGAATAATTATTATCCCAAAAATCATCCCTAAAGGGGGTGAAAATAGGGGTGAACATTTGTATTGGGAAGCAAGCTAGGGGTGAACCCGAACAAATCGAGGTTGAGTTGCTAGTCAAACATAAACTAAAATATTGTTCAATTGCCAGGTCTTCTTACGCCTAACGAATTTCCTCTCCGAACTTATATTACACACAATTTGATTTAGCAATTTCGTTTTGTTTTTACCTACCTCAATCCACTGAACAGTTTTAAATAAAATCTGGCAAGGACATATAAGCTACCTTTAAACTCTACCCTTACCAAGCAAAGCGGGCAAAAGCTACTGAAGTATAAAACCTCTAATAAAATAGTTATTTTATACTAGAACTGCGGTCGGGTGCCTAATGTCTTACTCCAATTCTAGTCATATTCTAGGGCCTAGGTCTAGTCTAGAATCTAGGTCAGTCTGAGTGTGATCTACGAGTAAATATGAAAGTCCGTATTTGCGTTTATGTTTCTTCCTCCTTCACAATGGATCGATGGAAAGATTTGTTTAAAATTGAGTACACAGATAGATTGTGACCTAAAGTAACACAGCCACTGTTAGCAATAAAATTTGCTAAAAGGTAGAGCTGTTTGTATATAATATTATTCATAAAAATGGCACCCAGGGACGCATGCGAGGAGAACGAGGGTTAGTCGCTAGTTAAGTAAAAATGTTATTTCACTGTAATTATTCAGGTTAAAGAGATCACGAGCTTTAAGCTCACTCATGATGAAATTTTGTATTTGCCACACAAATAATTTTGCAAAACATAAACATCAGAATGGAAAGAAATTAAATCTATAGAATAAAATTTATAAAACAAAAATAAATAAATTATATAAACTATTGTAATCGTCCATTATTATTTTAAGTAAAATGTTTTTAATAATAAATAAATAATAGTCGACATTATCTTATTATAATCACACGTTGAATCCACAAATCATTGGACGTCGGATGTCAAGTCATACGTCGCATGGCGGAAGTTAATCGTCAGCCCGCGAACATCTGCGCGCAGCTCACACGCGAATTTACATGATTTTATATGATTACTTTGCGAATTTACTCTTTGGACTACTATAGAATACAAATAACTACTAGTAAG
This sequence comes from Fabriciana adippe, assembly GCA_905404265.1. Taxonomy (NCBI): domain Eukaryota; kingdom Metazoa; phylum Arthropoda; class Insecta; order Lepidoptera; family Nymphalidae; genus Fabriciana; species Fabriciana adippe. The sequence continues at coordinate 15,113,286 of FR989986.1, forward strand.
TTATTCGTTAGCGACTCAACCTCGCTTCGCTCGGGTTTGTGCCTAACTTGATTCCCCGTACAAACTTTCATCCCTATTTTCACCCCCTTAAGGGATGACTTCCGGGATAAAAAGTATCCTATGTCCTTTCCAGGATCTCAAACTATCTTTTTACCAAATTTTTTCTAAATTGGTTCAGTAGGTCCAGAGATTACCCCCTACAATGTCACAAACTCACAAACTTTACCTCTTTATAATATTAGTACCTATAGGTGAAATTTTTCGACCAGTTAAAATAGTTAGGTCATGCCGTTTCTATATTTCAGTTTTCTATTAGTAATATCGATAGCAGAATAGTTTAGAGTAGTGAAAAAGTTATTTTTAATGAAATAATTACTTTACCAAAAAATACCTCGCCGACCCGAAAAATGCCTTCGAGGTGGATTTTTTTTAAATTTATATGGGTGGTCCCTTGAAAGATAACGTATCCATAAAAAAAGTATCATGAAAATCGATTCACAATTGTCGACCATTTCACAAAAAATACCTAGCAATTAGCGGAGTGGCATCGTTTTCATTTCAGCCAATAAATTTGTTTCATTTTTTAGGTTGTTCTTAAGTTAGTTCAAATAAAAAAATCTCATCTGATGGAAGTCATGTATAGACTACACGAACCAATATATAATGTGAGATAGCGTATAAAGTTTCTTCGTTATAGAAAAGAATTATGACATTTTATTGAATTACTACCAACTTACCCTCGCGTCCCTATGTATGTCTTAAATAGATATAAATAGTTATTAAGTTTACATGTATGTAAACTTTTTTTTTCGCTAATTTTTCCAATGTTTTATTATTTATTCTGCTATTCGGGTTAGAGACAAATCCAACAAATCAAAGATCATAAAAATCAGTCCAACCGTTCTTGAGTTATAAATGGTGTAACTAACTCGACTTTGTTTTATATATATATATATATATATATATATATATATATATTTGATGACTACTAAGCTATATGGACGAAGTAAGAAATTAAAACTAGTGCTTAAATAAATCATTGAGTTAGACATAACGTCATTGGCGGAAGTCAATCGTCACATTTGAAACATCTGTAGCGAACTCACACGCGAATCAACATGGTTTCACTTCATGAACAATAGTAATTAAAGGCGACAATTTATATCATGCAAAAATAAACAAGTTTGAAAATATTCAGCTGAAGGCCATAACTTATTTTTATGTAAATTATAAATATGTATTAGTAGAAATTCATAAGAATTTAAAGAAGCTGTGATTGTAAGTACCTACTTGCTTTGTATAGCATAAGCCGTGTCGTTTCAAATTTTGTATTAATATTATAAATGCGAAAGTTTGTGAGAATGTATAGATGTATGGATGTTTGTTACTCTTTCACCCAAAAACTACTGAATGGATTTTAATGAAACTTTACAATATCTATAATAAATAAAATTGAAGTGTCTGTTTGTAAAATCAAATAACTGCTTTATACTAAATGCATATGGAATTATATACGGTACTTATAAGAAAAACACAATTTTTAAAAATTTTGTCTGTCTGTCGGTCTGTCTGTCTGTTTGTTCCGGCTGATCTCCGAAACGACTGGACCAATTTTAACGGGACTTTCACTGGCAGATAGCTAATATTAGTAAGGAGTAACTTAGGCTACTCTTATTTTAGAAAAAGAATTAGGGTTTTGCTCGAAAAAAAAAAAAACGTACCTAGGGACGCACACGAGCGAAGCGAAGATAAGTCGATAGTAATAACTAAATCTTTATTTTGTTTTAAGAATTACTTTTTGTCCATTTCACATTTATTCATAGGAAATAGAAATAAATATCATATTGAACATTCTCGTGCTTAGTTATCCAGCACAAATATATACGCTTTTAATACAGGTACTACTACTACCTGTTTTATTGTTTTGACCTTTTGAAGTTGACATGCAAGTATATTAATTACATCGACTTCTGTTACCTCTGACACTTAAGTAAGAGTTTGGGACTATTTATTCGAATAATGTAATATAAATATATGTTGGGACATTAACACACAGCACCATCTAGTTCCATTTTAAGCTACGAGTCTTGTGGTATGGATACCAGGTACTTGATACACTACACATATATACCTTTAAATACATACATATTATAAATATAAACACCCATGACTGGAGTACAAACATTCGTGCTCATAACACAAATGGATTCCCCTAGCGGGACTCGAACCCGCGATTGCTGGCGCAGCAAGTAGGGTCACTACAAACTAAGCCAAACGTGTCCTCACTAAGTCACGTCAATAAGTTATAAAATATTTTATTATTATAGTTTATTCTATACTTAGTAGGTACTATTTTAAATATGTAAAAGCAAAAAGTCCTCATTTAAACACGAAATCACGAAATATATTATTTGACCTATACTCGTCAAGCTGAACTTCGGTTAGTACGTAATTTATAGATAGCAAACGTCAACTTAGATCGAATTTAGCGTCAGGGATGAAGGCGATCGTGAGTTTATATGAAAATCTTATATTTTATGTTAAACAGATGAAGAATATTATAATATACATAGTTATTCTAGTTTAACTTGTGTCAAGTCGTCGGAGTCGTGAGCAAAGCTAGTCTATACATACCTATAATAAAATTCTAACTCTTCTGTCTGGGAACGCATCACGAGAAAACCACTGAATTGATTTTGATGAAATTTGGTATGATGATAGCTGGTTATCCGAGTCTACATATTAGATACTTTTTACTGCGGGAAAATATTTCATCTCTGAGAAATCTATACTAAACATTAACACATAACTAGTTTTTAAATAAAATGACAAAAAAGTTGGACTAAGGTGGATGACCTCTGTACAAGAGGTCTTTTCCAGTGAACCCATTTATATATAGCAAATAGCGATAAATAATAATATGTAGTAGACTATTGAATATACATACATATACATATAATATATTTTTTTTTCAACCGCCACAAGGGAAAGCTTGCATCTTTAAAATTATACAAGACAATAAAATAATTCATATTATTGATATATTATTATATAGGTATGTAGAAGCAGCATAGAACACAAAGTGTTCAAGAAAGGATTATCGTTGTAAAGAAATATGTAACGGTGTTTGAGGGAATAAACTAGATTGTTATTGTGGTTTCCAGCGTCGCGTCGCGAGCAGTTCGTGTAATATGTCTCCCTTGAAACCCGTTCGCTTTAATAAATTGTAATGAGCTCAACTACGATGGATTTAATATGAATATTATATTTTATATTATATATATTTGACCGATTTCAGAAAAAGGGGTTTTTTGACTCTATCAGGCATTTTTTTTTTGTATACAGTATGTTACGTGAAATCTTCGCCAATTGTGAGCCAATTTTTTTGATCTGTTTTAATGAATTTGATATATTTTTACCTGAAGGGTGATGTTATATGAATTACATTAATATGTAAATTAATTATTTGATGGCTGGGCTATTTTTTTCAATTGATATAGATATAACGTATAGGTTGCTGAAAAGCAAAGGCCTAAAATCTAATGTGTTTACCTATAAATAAAGTTTTTGTGATAAAATGTCGATTAATCATAAAAAAAATTATCAATTTATTTTCCTCAGATCACTCTTAAAGCCAAAGTCGATGATTAGGTTTAACTATAAAAATCTAATTTTACTTAAGAAAATAAAACGTCACAATAACCTTAAATTACCATAACAAAATTTCATACCCCACCTAACAAAAATCTACCGATTTTGTTCGCGAACATCAAAGACGCAATAACAAAGTGCCCTAAAAACATAATGAGACGGTACAGCGCAAGTGCTACCGTTCACATGGTCCCGTAGCAATTTTGGGGATCTCATAAATATGTATAAGCGGTACTCTTCTTTTCCTTTACTTATCAATTACGGGGTCGTTTAGACGCGGTGCCGCTGGGCGGAAATATGCCATCGCAAGGGTTAACACGTTAAACGATTTTTGAAGGTTTATATAAGACAGCTATTGTTATATTTTACATATACGCAAAAAAAAAATTTAAGAGGCTCTGTAAACTTTGGATAAAGCGTAATTTTTGTTAAAACTACGCTTTTCTATTCGAATATTTCTTGTGTTTAAGGTAATTTCTTAAAAATCAGTTACGTAATGTATATTGTGACTTCAAAAAATACATATTATATTTAATATTATGTATCGCATTGATTAATAATATTAGATATGTGCACATAATATTAAAATTATGAAACATTAACATTAATTCAATTAATACACATTTCAATTTGTTTTCTACCGAGAAGTAAAAACTAAGCAAACCAAATGTCAACCACGTTTATTTATAGATCACTCCTAACTATCAACCGTACGTAACCCTTGAGCCCCCAGGCGCTAGATCCCGCATTTTAAAGGGTGAATTTTATTGCAAAAAATACTAGACAATTTTACGCCGTACAAAACAGTCCCCGATGTCCCCGAGGTAGTTTCCATTCGTATTCGATTATTGTAGGGTTAAACGTCATTGATATCGCCCATTGGAGGGGCATTGAATTTTTTTCACTAATTTGTACGGACCATGTGGCAGAGTGAGATCGTATCGGTTATTGATGACTTTTTATTAACGTTATTTAATTGTGTATTTTGTTGATAGAAATGTATTGAACACATTTTACTTTCTATGCAAGATAAGCATATGCGTAACCCGCGGTGCTACCCGCATTTAAGTTGAAAAAAAACAAATCTTGTTTAATGCTTTCAAACAATGATTTTGTAAGTAGCTTCGATATGCTAACGGAAATTAAGTTTATGTCTATAGAAATGCACGCAATATGCAGTAAAATTTTATGTCTTTTGTGCAATAACTTGATAAATTAAGCATTAATTACTATGATAACTTTTTAGGATTTCTTAGGCGAAAGGATCAAATCGTAACGATTTAGTAAGACTACGTCTGTCCGCCCGACCACCCATGAGAAGCTACAAACACTGTATGATGTTACGGAACCCATGATGTTAAAATCGGACTCACACTTGACTGAATTTTCTTTAAATAAACTTTAAAACTATATCGTTTTAAAGACGTGAACCAACCTACAATAGCCCTTTATTTGGGGAAGCAAGATTTTACTATTAAACGGTGGTTCGTATATCAGTTATACAATTTGTCTTCATATCGTAAAGTTTTACAACATTAAAACAGTATCGTAAAAAATAATACCATGGGATATAATAATATCAATATATAAAATATAATCGATAATTGCGAGCTAAAAAGGAAGTAACAAATTTCCTTCCACATTTACTGCCATCATTAATAAAAAAAAACGGAAAACAATAATCATAAAAAACATACCCGCATTCCAAAAGAGCAATCTTTTAACTAAATCTTTAAATATCGAATCAAACCTTTAGCAATTTACGGTAAATTTAGTGTTGGGCCATTTTTACCAATTGACCGTCGACAGATCGGACCAGATAAAGTGTAGCCCGCATCTGCGCACACGCAACTGCATAGATCAAAACATTAAAGAAACTCCGAATTATTGTGTTTATTGTACATTTTTTGTAAAATAATTTGCTCCATCCTTTTTTCCATAAAGTTTTAATAGTAATTTTCAAGTATCTGAAGGATCCTTTTTATATGTTTTAACTAGTTGTTCACGCATTTTCATGGCATTCATGGACGAATTAAATCAACGAAGCAATCTCCATTCCAAATGGTCAAAACGGTTAAGCCGTTACAGCGTGAAAAAGTAACAAAAACGTACTTCTTCATAGGATATTGCAGTTATTCGTATAAAATTAATGTGAATGCATAAATTTGACTATAGTTGTTTTTTTTTTTCGTTTACTCATACATTTTTAATATTTCATAATTTTTATTTAGGTCGAAATGAATTAGGTAAAGTCATCTATGACTATTTATTTCTATTTATTACGCCAGTGGTATCCCAGTGGTAGCACGTTTGGTTGAGAAACCAAGTGAAGTGGATTCAAAACCCAGGTCTCACTACGCTAATATTTTTATGTGCGAATCATTTGCAACATGATTACCACTTGTCTTACTGCGAAGGAAAACTTCGTAACGAAACCTGCATGTCTCATGTCATTTAATGCAGATAACTTTGCTAGTTTTCGTAAGACGTGAAATCCGCCAATATTGAAGAGAGGACCGTGCCTAGCAGTGGGACGTTAAAAAGGGCTGAATACATTCCTATTGACTTATTATAAAGTTTCATTAATTTTATATGTATCAAACAAGTTAAATTGGTCCAAGTGGCGTGTCTATTGGTTTATCTTTGCCCCACGCTGGGCGCTCAACAGCTCGTAATTAATAAATAGTTAATGTTGAGACGCATCAGCGCATCTACGCGATTGTTTTAACCGCCTCTGCAAATGAGAGGTTGGATGCTGAGTCAATTCTGTAATTAAATGATAATTAAGATTTGTAAGTTTTGTATATAATTTACGAGTAAATCAGATATTTTATGTAACATTTTATTAAAAAAAAATATAGAACTTTTTTTGTGTATATGTATAAGAATTTTCGCTGGAGAAGACAATAAAAGGATAACTGGAAATTAAATAAAAAATACATATTTCTTTTATTATTTCAGAGTTATTTTCTAACGATTGTAGCCATATAGGTGTACATTTTTTTGTATATTATTATAATAGGTAAATGTGAACCAATTTTAATAACTCTTTTTGTAATTGATAGTGTCAGACTGAAGTTGAATTTTCAAGAAAAATATTCAGTCCTAGAGGTATATTTAAGTCAGTGATCCTTGTTAGTTAAAAAAAGTAACTGTCAATACTAAAAAAAGTTAATATTGTTTATTTTGACTAGCACATTTAAGAGATCTTTCATATAATATTATGTCTAAAATAATCATAAGCTGTACTAACTTCACTAGAAAAATAGGTAATTTTGAGAAATTAATAAATCTATACTAATATTATAAATGTGAGTTTGTGAGGATGGGTGTTTGTTACTCTTTCACGCCAGAACGGCTGAGCGGATCTGGATGAAATTTGTCACAGAGATAGATTATAGTCTAGAATAGCACATAGGCTTTTATCCCGGAAAAATGTACGGTTCCCGTGGGATAGATGTGTTTGGGTTTTTCTAGAGGCGAACCCAAGCAAAGCGAGGGCGAACAAAATATAATTTGAAGTAGGATTCAATTAAATATCAACATAAGTTAACAAGGTCATCCGTTACTTAATGAAACACCCCGCTCGTTACTCACAAATCCATATTCGTAATGAAAATAATCTCCACGATCGCTTCATCAAGCAATCTGACGGTATAATTAACACATAATCACTAAAGTAAGCATAATGACATGCGGGCGTTTATTTGCTTTTTTTTGTTTCGTCCGTACATTCACCCTTTGTCTTAGTGACAGATTTCGTTATGAACTCCAGGGGATATGTTTGCCTTTTATTTTATCTATTTATTAATTATTGTTACGTAAGTTACTTCCATATTCTACGTCTATATATGAAATATTTTTTTATTTTATATTGTGGAGATGCGTAGGAAGTTTTAGAGATTATTTTAAAATAAATGCTATTTCTCCGTCTATTCTAGTTTTTTGCTGGGCTTATTTATTATGATAAGGTTTAATTATTGTAAATAGTGTAGATAATAGACTAAATTAAATATAACAGTAATATTTAATAATAAGTAACATTTGTATAAAAATAGTCATCTTTAGAGGCTGTGGACTTAAATATAAATAAAATAATAGAGTCCTTCAGAACGATTTTTGGTGATAGCGATCAGTCTCACTGAGACAAGACATATTCCAGAAGGATAGTGCAGGCATGCGTGGGCAAATACAACTTTCTATTCCATTAAATCTTATAGTACTAAAAGATGTATTCGACATGATCGTTAAGAGATCAGGCACGATCCTGTGCCTGGGTGGCTTAGGCAAATGTTTTCCAATTCACTCTTGGCTGTTAGTAAAATTATCTCGACTGAATACATCAATAACTATTATTTGACCGATCCGAGATTCGAACCCAAGACTATTCTAATACTAAGTATATGCCTCCCTTAGTCAAAATTATGCTATTATACCATTTCCTGCAGAAACCCTTGGCTCGTGGAGTCAAAGTGCTAAACATTTCTTCGAAGACATAACACCTTGTCTTATCGCCTCTACTGGTGACAAGAGAGCTGGCTCATATTTCGCTCAACGAATCAGCATGGCTATTCAGCGGGAGAATGCGGCTAGCATTCTTGCCACTATCCACGCAGATATGATTTAACTATAATAATTAAGTGTATATTTATATTGTATATATAATTAAGTATATTTGTTATTACGTGGCAGAATACCCATGAGGTGGACAGACTAAGTGAGGGCTGCGGTGAATGTTCCCTTACACGAGTGTACAAGGAAAGCAGCTGTTAGGGAGGAGTGGCGACGAATAGTCAAGCATGCCACAGCGCTCAAGTGAAGACCACGACTATTCTGTCAAGAGTGTAACGACTCAGAAGACGAAATTTGTTATTATAAAAAACATAGAACTTATTCTTAAGCGTTTTCAAAGCTTAAGAATAAGAAAGTGTATTTGTTTTCTCTTCACGCAGTAATAGCTTATCGAAATTAGTTTCAAATTTCAATAGAAAATAGCTTATCAATTAGATTTATAGGTTATATTTTATCGAAGCAATTTGCAAGTACAACGCGAACGACGACGCGGAAAAAAATCTTATTAAAAATATATATTTTTTACATATTTTTATTTATTTCACTCAAATTCGTTTTTTTCTGGATTGGGTGATGAACTTCAATGAGTTGACTACTGAGTAAAATCCCAAAACACATTAACCATCGTTAAACGACTGCAACTAAGAATAGCACTCATTATTTATCAATTCATTTTCAACGTCACTCTTAACTCCACAGTTGTTCTATATCGCCTAATTACATGTTGTTCCACTGATTAAAGCACAGCTTGGGTCTAATGAGTGACTCAGACGATTTTTACAACTTAAATGTAACGATACGACAACGATATTTTGGAAGTAAAACTTCTTTACGCACGCTTGACTTGGGCGGTAAGCTGGTGAATGCGTTACGAAAAAATGTACGTACATTTGTTGCCATGGTAACCGTTGATATTGTCTGATAAATGATATATAATATTATATTCTTTCCTTAAATGATATTCTATAAATATATGATTGTAATATGCCTAATATGAGTTATTTTTAGTATCTCACCTATCTTAATTATTTAATACATAAATTGAATTTCATAAAGAGTACCGATAACCTACAGAAGTTTTACTTCTTGCGCGTGTACACATTCATACACGCACTCTTCAATTTTTTTTAATTTTCTTGGTTACTAATTTTTCCGGTGAAAAAAATTATATTTCATAGTGTTTATCTTTTCATATACATCTATACACATAAATTCAAACTGAGTCGAATCTGTACATTAAATATTTTTTGGAAAATCTTATTGAAATAGTCATTATTATCGATACAAAGGTTGAATCTATAGTTTTTAGAATTTTTGTCTGCTTGTCTGCGAACACATCACAAGAAAACCACTGGACAGATTTTGATGAAATTTGGTATAGGATACTTATAGGATAGTAGATAGATAGATGTGATCCTATATGTTGTATCCTATATCCTAATATAGGATACTTTTTATTACGGGAAAATATCTCATCTCTATACTAAACGTTAAAACGTAAAAGCGAACCCGAGCGGAGCGAGAGTGATTCGCTAGTGTTATATTAAAAGTAATTTGAAAGCTTGACCTCATATTTTGCAATGCATTTTTGCAATTTTTCCTCATATTTTTAAAGTTAGAGATAAAACTTGAGGGGGATAAAATTTGTCCGACTATAAAAGTGTATTAACTCCGTAGCTAGACTTAAGAATCATTTAGAAATATCTTTTCCATTTTTAATAACTTATCCACATATACTCCACACGTTGTAACATTATTCTTTTTAATTCCCGCTGTATGTATATGTAGTACTAACATTCTCTGAGTCAAATAAATATGTCATAAGGACAGTCTTATAACAAAATTATAACAGTTTTAAATCTGCCTTTTGGCTAGGAAATTAGTCAATTTAAAAAAAAACCGTCAAAATATCTATAATATTTTTACAGTCTAATTCATACAATATCCGTCTCAGTCCAAAAACATTAATTATTAATTATTTTATTAATTATTAAAGTACTAACGAATACTTTCATACAAAAATAACGATAATGTATCGTATAATATAATAAAGCCCACATAATCCATGTTCTCACAGCAGTCATCTTTCTCAATCAACGACCCATCGGGGGCACGATTTTTATTGTTTTCCGACCAATGCTACGGGCTACTGTATTTTTTATAATTTCCTAAAACACTCGATTAGATAATTAATTTTACGGTCACTTGATTACAGTTAACGATTACGCTAAAAATATACTAAAACGAATTTGTGGTTTATTGTTGTAACGCTTTATATATTAGTTTAGGAACCATAAAAATAATCATGAAAGTTATGGTGTTTTAAAAAATAATGGGAAGTTTTATGATAAATGAACTATAAATGTTGATAACATTAGAAACCTTTATTTTTATTATTTTTACAGACTTTGAAAATATATCAAAAGATTTTAGATAGCTTAAAGTAATTAAGTAATTACGTTATTTACATCATAAGGTGGCGTTATCTCGCGGTTACGCTGGCCGAAGGTAAAAAGCCTATGTCTGCCTCCAGCAAACAATTTATGCCTTTGCTAAATTTCATTGAAATCAATTCTTTAATACGTACATTTTCATATTTAGGTATAATATTAAAATAGAAGAATCAAAATTTAATTAAACAGAAAGTTTTTTTTATAATTTTATTTCTTATTTAAATACCTATATCAAAACATCATTGATAAGTTTAAAAACTTATTTATTTGCAATTATGAAGGTTCCACCGAGATTTGAACTCGGATCGCTGGATTCAAAGTCCAGAGTGCTAACCATTACAACACCATGGAACCTCTAGTTTACGGTTTATTATTCAACGTACTTCTAAATCGGTTACTATATACTACAAATGTGAAAGTTTGTGTGTGCACGTTTGTTACTTCTTCTCGCTGAAACTACTGGATGAATTTTAATAAAAAGGATATAGGTTATGATGTCCTGGATTATCATATAACCTATCTTTATGTATATACCTAGTTCACTCGTTGCTATTAGGTTATGAGTATATGTATGTCTGACTATACATATAATAAAATTTTAACTGAGTCGAATCTACACATTAAATATTTTTGTGGAAAATTTTATTGCAATAGTCATTATTATCGATACAGAGGCCGAATATATAGTTTTTAGAATTTTGGTCTGTCTGTCTCTCTGTCTGGGAACGCATCACAAAAAAACCACTGGACAGAATTTGGTAAAATTTGGTTTGATGATGACGATAGCTGGATATCCGGGTCAACATATACTCTGAGAAATCATTATCGATAAACGTGAAATAAATAAAAAAAATATTAGCATAACTTACATACCTTAATAATAAGTCCAGACTAAGCTAATCACAAAATGATATATTGCTTACTTCAGTATGTTACTGCCGACTGTACCTATTAGGCTAGGCCGAGTCTGTATTACATACGGCAGGATGTTTCACAATAACGCTTTTAATAAAAATTCCAGCGGATATAAGTAGCCTTAAAAGTGATAATAAAACTATTTAGATATAGTTTTTAATAGGTTTATTATTTGTTTGCTCAATTCAAAGTGGATAATAAAATATAATTAGCCCTTTTTTTAACGTCCCACTGCTGGGCATGAACCTCCCTTCAATATGAGGGGGATTAGGCCATAGTCCACCACGCTGCCCAAATGCGAGTTGGCGAACTTCACATTGCAACTTGCTAAGTTCTCTCAGACATGCAGGTTTCCTTCGCCGTAAGGCAAGTGGTAATTATGTTGGAAAATGATTCGGAGGTGAATATATCAGAGTTGTGAGACCCGGGATTGAACTCGCTTCACTCCGTTTTCCAAGCAAGCAAGTCCTAGGTACTTAATACAAAATGTATATTCAAATCATGAATTACATACAACATATATTACTATAAGATAGTTTTAGTAAATCTAAATTTTTTAGATTATTTAACCCTTTAGAGATATCTACAGAAATTGTTGGTCATACCGCTACGTGCCCCCAGGGCCTGTCACTCTAGGCGTTTTGTTTCTACATGCCTTTTAATAAACGACAGTGTGTTTTTTCTTTATTTTCGTCGCGTTTTCCAATTCCCATCAGAGCCGTTAATGACTGTTACTTTTAAGTGACAGATGGTTGCTTGAATAATTATTCTTTTAGGGCGCAGGCGGTTAAATTATATGTTATAATGTACATTTTTTATGAGGCTTTAAATTTAGCTTTATTTTTACCTTTCTACGTAATTCAAACCACGATTTAATTAAAAGTGTTTTTTACGGGTTTAAAAATCAATTACATATGAAAAACAGTGTAAATTTCTTATAAAAAGATATAAAATGTAAAAAATCTTAAATTTTAAGTAGCGGAATCATTGTGATAGACAAATATATCATATAATACACACGTCTTTTTGAAAAAAAAAACACAGATTCTTCAATGTTTATTATATACATCTTCATCATACACGATTAATAATAATGTCCTCCTGACAGATTTCGGCCACGGCGGCCAATCTTATTGAGACTAGTCTAATAATCTTATAGACACTTGTGTACGCGCAGACACAAGTGCACTCTCTATTCCTGTCAATCTCATGCTCCGGTGGGACGACTACTCAACAATAACGAATTTCATCTACTAGTGACTAGACACTTCTGTAAATTTAATAATATAATAAATAAATACATATTTTATAACTCAAAAACTGTAAATCAGTATCATTTTCCTGAATAAAATTGGTTTAATTTTATCATAGCGCTTATTACAGCTGACAGCCCTTCCCTTAATGAGTGAGCTTTTAAATGAAACAGCGCGTGACCGACCACTGAAAACAACAACATACATACAATACTAAAAAAAATTTCCAATTAACAACGAAAATGACCTTAAACCAATAAGAAATAGAGTCGATAATCGCTTGCATTTCAAATAGACCGTATCATAACTTGTGTGGTTGAGCATACAGCAAATAAGTACTAACCCGCGATACACTGATGGGCAAATAAGGGTGAAATAACAGGCACGTTTAAAATATTTTGATATATTGGCCATAATAACAGTTGGACGACATTTCGCTTTAAAAAATCGGACGTCAGTGTTTACTTGCCTACATGGCAATTGTCGTTTAAGTCGACATTATTTACAGTGTTGGTCATTATGGTGTTACTATGGTTTCTATTAACCTTTTAATGCTTAAAAATTTAAGTATTCCAAAGAAAATATCGCGCATATTTAAAATTTTAAGGAAAATAAACCGTTTGCTTAATTAATTTTAGTTTAATTAGTTTATTACAAATAATAATTATATATTAATTGGAATAATTATTCAGTGGTTATCCTTTATTATAATTTATATTCTAAATTGTATAATATTTTAGAATTCAAAATAATATTAATAAACGGTTAATTATTTTTGTTTATTTTTAGGTTTATATTTTATTACTATATTTAATTTATATTTTATTATTGATTATTAAATAATTTATGATACAATTAATTTATTCAATTAATAAATTTATTTAATATATTTTAACACTCATTTATTTTTAAAATATAACTATTTTAAAAATAAAATGGTTCGAGTTACAATAGTAACATTTTAGTGTTTGAATTTAGATTTTTTAATGAACGTTGTTCCATTCTCATAACGCTGTAAATATTTGAATAATACATCGTTTCGGCGCACGCGCCTCTTTTATGGGTTACACGATCATTGTTTTAAGTCAATATAATTTTAAGTTAATGGATATTTGGTAAATTACAAGTTAGCTTACTTCACGTTAGCTACTTGATAAAATTTTGTTTTCTTTGGCATTTTTTTAAACTGTTTTAATAGATTTACTTGGATGTATAATGTAACTTACTATGTACGTACTATTTGAGTTCAAACTTTGCATGACTTTGCAAAATGTATGACAATACAATTATTTTGTATGATACTGATCTGATGATACTGGTCTGAAGATGGTTGGAGAAACTCGTCAATGGCTGCTAGTAAAACCTTCAAGATTAAGACAATTAGTTTTGACAAGTCCCATAAATGTTACAGTCAATCAAAAGTTTTTGAAATGATATATGTATATACACAATCATACATATGGTGTCTAAAATCTCTACTTAACATTTTTCCCAAATTTTCCTTGCAAATTTCCCAATTTTTCCCTTAAAAACCTTACTTAAAAATACCGAACTGGACCAGCCGTACTAATGAGTACCTGAACTCCTTTTTTACCATAGATAATAAATAATAATAGAAAAACCAAGAGTAATTGTGATGATGATAAGCATATATCGATCTTTAACTGGATATATGGAATATGCATATTTGATAAGACTTAAGTATTCGAAGTATGATTAGTAAAGCTATAAAAATAATGCTAAAACATGATAACGTGACACAATAATTGCCGAAAAATCCAGTGACATATCCACCCCTCTACCCTATATTACACGTAATAACCTAGATGACTCTATTAACCCCCAAATTTTGTTTACTTAATTGAATAACGACCTATTGTATAATAAATTGGTAGATCTCCATACTTGATAGTACGTTTATCATTTTAATACTGGTGAGTGCTTAAGGGTATGTCGTTAGCTTGCACGATACGACAGAAAAAGTTAAAAAATCATAAAATAAACTTTATTTCTTAGTAATACGATTTAAAATTGAATATTAATCTGTTAAGCAAAATTGCTCTAGGTGGAGTTAAAGAGGGAGTCATCAGATGATTGACAGAGTACGTGTTATTAATTTACCAACAAGAAGCGATGATTATAGGATATTATATATTCATATAATAGCTTAATTTGGGTTATAAATAAATCCGATTTTTATTTTTATTATGATTACGTACGTAATAATATATCTTCTATGTCCCTTAGGACTGGGCTTAGTTATATAGATCTATTGGTCTACATATCCGCTACTTGTGACAATAGTCGTAGGTTCGATGCCTGAGTTAATATAATATTAACCACTTGACTTTATTTTTCTTGGTCCTAAATCGCAAGTATCTTTGTTAATTAAGTGCAATATGCTTTTATCTCCGAAAAACACTTTACGTGCCGGAAGTGGAGCTTTAAGTCACTTTTTAAGCCTTAAACTGTCTATATAAAAAAACATATTTCATTTTAAAATATTAAGACTAATGTTCTACCATTGCGTGTAAACATGTAATAATATATAAATTGTTATATAATTAAATACTCAATTCCCACTTAAAGTAGATTCGATAAACAAACTCAACCATCGCAAAAACCATCTCCTCGAATCGTAAACACAACTGTTTCCACCAAATTAAACTTTATTTTTAAAGTACCAATGTTTTTGTGCTGTGTAAAAACACGGGCTATAATACTGTTAAAAACTGTAGCGTTGCAATTTATTTAAAAGTTAAACATTTATTCATTAGATATTTGTCATTTAAAAACACATAGAGAAATAATTTAATTTTATCATTTGTAAAACGTAATTTTTAATTTGTTCATGCTTTGTTTTTTTTTATTTATTAAAAAATTTTAATTTCATTGATAGAATTTATCACGCATTCAAGTTTTTTTATTTATTCAAGCCAATCATGATGTTTTTTCCTAAAAACATTATGTACAAGTTAAGTATTGATTTATCACAGATATATAGCTTATAATTTACGTTATAAAAGTGTTACCGGTCATTAATCATAATAGAAAGATGAGTCAACGTCAATCTAAGTTTGAATAGCAAAATAAGTAAGAAAGGAAAATCAAACACGAAACGAATGTACACCATATTTTAATATATTTCATTTGTATAAAATTAAAAAAAAATATAACGAAATTATGCTAAAAAAAAACATTCTTTTACTAAGATAGTGTTATTATATATAACATTTAAAAAAGAATTTAAGATCGTATGTATACTACAACGGACAGTAATTCAATTTCGGCAAAACGTATGTGTTGTTGCTCAACTCGCTCCGTCTCTGTATCAAGTTTCTCGTAATTTACTTAATTGAAATTTTTCAAGAGAACAAGTCCTCGTGGTGTTTCTCGAAAACTATGAAACAAATTAGTTTAAATATATATTTCCAACAATAGCGATATAATAGCTATATTCACTCATTTAAAAAATGTATTAAAAGTCATGTCAAAATCTTTATTTACGACTAGCGACCCACCCTCGCTTCGCTTCGGGTTCGTCCCTAGACAAAAACAAATCTATCCCACGGGAACCGTACATTTTCCAGGATTATATATAGCCTATAGCCTTCCTCAGTTAACAGGCTATCTGATGCAAAAAGAAATTTTCAAAGCGGATTAGTAGTTCCTGAGATTAGCGCGATCAACCAAACAAACAAACTCTTCAGCTTTATAATATTAGTATAGATTATGTATCTTGTTTTTTTGTATGTCTGATTTTTGAAACAACCTAGCAAGTTTTCGTAAGACACATGAAGTCCGCCAACCCGCACTTCGCCAGCGTGGTGGATTATGGCCTGATCCTGACTACATAAATGTATCTTGTTTGATAATGGATCATTCGGTATTTCTAAATAATTGGAAAATTAAAACTCTATTTTTTGGACAGATCAAAATGGCATATAAGGGAACTCCTCCACAAATCCTAACTTAAAATATGAATGCGAAAACTTATATTTGCGTTTGTTTCTTTACACTGTAGAACAACTTATTGATACGAAATTTCGAATAAAAATACGTCTTTATGGTCTACTGAAGGTTTTTTTTATTTCGGTACATTGATAGATTCCGTAAAATATGATGTATTTTGCGAAATATTTTAGCTATGAGTATTATCATAAACGATATGGTGTTGATATAAAGCAATTAATGTAAAAAACTTACGTAAAAAATACTTTTAAAATTATGTACTCTTCTTATGTAAACATTTTGTTTAAGTGATTTTTTTTTAAGAAGTAAGTTTGTTCAAAAGCGTATGTTGTATAAAGATTAGTTTATCTCCGAGTATCAGGTGTTCTCTTCGAGATTTTCACTAATCAATGGCTCGAAAGAGATCGGGAAGCAATTTCTTAGCGCGGGTTTACTGCCATCAGGTGCATTATAGAGTTGCGACCTTCTTTGAAATAAATGCTATATAATATGTAGGTATAATGTACATATGTATATAGGCGTTTACTTTATTTGTAGCAAGGTTTTTACTTCTTAGTATATCTATACATATAATAAAATTGTAATTAAGCCGAATCGTTACATTAAATATTTTTTGGATTGTTTTTAGAATTTTTGTCTGTTTTTCTGCTTGTCTGTCTGTGACCGCATCATGGAAAAACCACTGTAGGGATTTTGATGTAATTTGATATGATGATAGCTTGTTATCCGGGTCAACATATAGGATACTTTTTACTGCGAAAAAATATATCATTTTTGAGAAATCTATACTAAACTTTAAAACGTAACTAGCGACGAGCCCGAGCGGAGCAAGGGTGAGGCACTAGTTTGGAATAAAATTGAATATTTAACCTTTTTTCAATCATGTCTCTCAATCATGTCAATCAATACTATTTAGCAATAATTTTAACTATAAAACTCAGCAGTAGGTACTTTCACAAGAACTTTTATGTAACTACTAGCGGCTTACCTTCGTTTCGCTCGGGTGGGACCCTAATTCTTTTTCACACAGACACACTTTTACAGACAGACAGACAAAAAAAATTTTTTTTACTAGTATCGTATATGCTTTCATATACATTTAAAAAGCTGTTATTTTGACATTACAAGCAGACACTTCAATTTTATTTATCTATGTAGATGTAGCTGATACCAATATACCCATACTAGTATTATAAATGTCAAATTGTCAAAGTAACCCTGTCTGTTACCTTTTCACGCTTAAGCCGCTAAACAGATTTCGATTAAAATTATATTTATAATATAATTCTCATAAACGAACAAATAAATTGAAGATAAAAAGCTTGTATTATCTTCCGGTTCCATCTTCAGACCCTCGTTACTATTTTAAAATTAAAATCGTTAAAATGGTTTGCAAATTTTGAAACGTATGATACACACATAAGAATATTGCAAGTTAATAATAAAAAAAATTGTAAAAAAAAACTTGTGTGTGTACTTATGTACGCACGTAAGAAGTTATACTTTTTTGGCGTAACAGAACAAAAATAGCTAAAGATTTCATCCCGTATGTCACAACTCTCTGTTTATAAAAGGAATGCAGCTAACTTATCATGTCGTTTTCAGCTAACTTCATCATGTCGCTTTTTAGCTGTCGATGAGCATGCGCTAAAGAAATATAACTTATAATAAAAAAAATCTTGTGTAAACTTCATTAAATCTACAAGTACATAGCATGTAATTCAGAATTGCCACTGTACATTATAATTGGCGCCCGTCCTCGCCGATTATGTAGCTTCCCGGGGATTTGTTATGATCGCACTAATTGCTCGCATCCCGGTCGAGGTTCGTTCCTTCCTCATTAACAATCTGACGTCACTTTAACTGGACAAATCGATTCTGGTAATGCTACGGCTTATTTAGTTTTGTGAGCAGTTTTTTTTTAGTTTATCTGTGTATATGAAGTTACTGAAATTTTAACACCTTTTTATATCGGAATATAATTGGGAACCACCAAAAAGGGTGGCCGAAAGAGTAGTAAGGCTACAGTAAAGTATTCATGGAAAATATTCTTCAGGTGTCCAAAAAAATTAAGAAAATCCGAACAAAAACTATATGCAAGCATAATATATATCTACTATGTTACCATTGTTGTTTCATGATTGATTCCTCGAAGATTAGGCCAAACACTGTAGTAGCTGAAAATTTGACAGTCTATTTCTACAGATATACCAACCATTGAAACATTTTTGAAGTGAAAGTTCTTTAGAATCGTTGTGATTTGAAACTCGATGAAACGGAAATGCAACACCAAAAAGAGACAAGCACACAAATATATAGCATTAAGCCGGCGAGAGAATGAGATAGAATACATTGCCATGTTGCCATGGTAACCGTTGTTATTTGAGATAGTATACATACATTACACAGGAAGTGAAAAATAATAAAATTAATTACTTAATAATATGTAATATATATTCATCTATATATTATACATAAAATGCTTTGTCCTGACTGACTGACTGATCGATCAACGTACAGCCTAAACCGCTGATCATAGAAACGTGAAATCTATAGGACATATTTCTTATACAATGTAGGCATCCGCTAAGAAAGGATTTTTCGAAATTCACCCCCTAAGGGGATAAAATAGGTGATATAAGATTGTATGAAACTCTGTCATTCTTAACGCGAAATGCATAGAAAGTGGTATTTAGCTTTAAGATGAAAAATTAGAAACATATGTATTAGATTTTTTTCGAAATTCATCCCTTAAAAGGGTAAAAGGGGGTGATAAAGTTTATATGGGCAAACAATTATTTATGATCAAAATTACTTGAAACTTGGTATTAACGCTCTTCAATACAATTAAATGAATACGTATTTTAGCATTTTTTGAAATTCATACTATACGGCTGTCAAATACGAGATGAAAATTTCTATAAAACTCTGTAATTGATGCACGAAAAATGGTATTTACCTTTAAAATGACAACTAAAACAATACAAATAACATTTTTTTTTTCGAAATTCATCCCTTAAAAGGGTAAAAAGGGGTTTTGCTGTTTATATGAGGAAAAAATTGTTTATGATCAGAATTACTTGAAACTTGGTATCAATGCTCTTCAATACAATTAAATAAAAATGTATTGTAGAATTTTTTTTAATTCAGCCCCTAAGTGAGTAAAACTGGGCGGTAAAGTTTGAGTTGTTGAATATATTTAAATAGAGTAACATGACTCAAGTTCTCTTCACTTAGCCGAGTTACATGATTCTGATGAGTCGTAAACATTGTATGCGATTGTATCATTGTATTCTCTTCCTATAACTCCGGAAAGATGGAGTGTAGAAAAATGTTAAAAAAATACAGGTAGTGGAGCTTGGTAAATACCCAAAGTGTAAATTTATTTACAGAATATAAGTAAAAAAGTTTAATCGCGGGCGAAGCCGCGGGTTCTGCTAGTGTCAAATAAAATGTAAAGTAACTTTTAAACTTGGTAAAAATATTGTTAAAAAAAAAAACTTATAATTATTCTACTTCTGATACTCTATATTCATCTCATTCTCTCGTAGGTTACGTTTCTGAAGTTTCACTTCTACCGTGTGCGAATTGCACACACACGCACTTTTAAAGGGTAAATCCGTACTAATATAATAAATGTGAAAGTTTGTGAGTATGGATGTTTGTTACTATTTCACGTCAGAACGGCTGAACGGATCTGGATGAAATTTGGCACAAATATAGATAGAGATAGGCTACTTTTAATCCCGGAATAATGTGCGGTTCCCGTGGGATAGATTTGTTTTTTTATTTACTTATCTATGTAAAATCAAATATGAACTTATATATTTGTTAACGTATCTATAATCAAAGAATAAGTATATTAATTAATAATTAATAGATAAATCAATAATTACTGTTAAATATACCGTTTGACTGTTTAGTTGTAAACTTTTCGATAGTCAAGGAAATTCAATATGACGTTTTAATAAAAACAAACATAGCTATATCTTTAATACCTAATGTTAATCGAAAAGTGTAGTCTTTTTATTTGGTGGTTTTTGCATATACATATAAATAGATGATTTTTAACTGATTTTGTATAGAAAAGCTGTCAATCAATCCATAACATTAAAGTTAAGAAACGTTTATAACTAAGAAAGTGTATTTATACTTACTAGTGATCGCCGCGTGGTTGAAAATCAATCATTCTTGCGTATATTACAATATTAATCTATTCTCAATTTGACCACAGACTTTAACGATAAACAAAAGAGTATATATGCGTGTGTGTCAAATACATGGTAGTGTGTGTAACGTTTTTTTATTGATTTAATGTATTTTTTATGCATAATTTAAAAAAAAATTAGCATTCTGCACTCCTTCTATATATATACTGTAAGTGTGGGAAATATCATACTCCTCCGTCCGCGCAATTTTTGTAAAAAGGGGTACCTACAAAGTTTTTGCTTCACGTATTAATATATAGATACACTGCTAAAAACACATATGTACATTAATGTTCAAGTTATATCAGGTAGGATACATGAAAAGTTACTAAGATGTGAGGTGGTTTCAGCAAAATTTGCAGAATGCATATGTATTTTCATACCACAAGCTCGGTCTGAGGCACTGAGAAACTTAAATTCCAAATCTTTGAGATTCAAATCGCCACAAACGATGTTAATACTTTTGGATAGATAGTAAAAGAACTGAAATACGTAAGTTGTCTATGTGTTGTAGATCAAGTTATAAATATAACATTTTTCATAATGCTCCAACAGTTTGAAAACTATCTAAGCAATATGAGAGGGCGATATGATAATAACTATTTAAATAATTACTGGCGGCTCACCTCTAGAAAACCAGAAACAAATCCATCCCACGGGAAATGTACATTTTTCTGGAATAAAGCCTATGTGCTAATCCAGACTATAATCTATCTAATTGCCAAATTTCATCCATATCCGTGCAGCCGTTCTGGCGTGATTGAGTAACAAACATCCAAACATCCATCAAAACTATTACCTTTATAAATATATTAATAAGATATTGACCGGGCTGTTTAAATAATGTCCTTTTTTTATTGTGCAGAATAATAAAAACGCAAAAATCTTTATTATCTAGTGATATCTTGATAGATTTTTGAAATAACATGTTATTAAGTCAATAGTTGCCTAGTTAAATGCTTCTAAAGTTATTGATATTGTGTTGTTTAAAATATTACCAGCATGTTTTGTTTTTTACACTATTTTATTTCGTTTCCTTTAGTTCGACGACACGTTTGACTCAGTTTGTAGTGATCCTACTTGCTGTGCCAGCGATCGCGGGTTCGAGTCCCGCTGGTGGCATTCATTTGTGTGGTGAATACGAATATTTGTACTCCAGTCACGGAATATGTATGTTAAGTTATATATGTGTAGTGTATCAACTATCTGGTATCCATAACACAAACCTCATAGCCTACCATGGAACTAGATGGTGCTGTGTGTTAATGTCCTAACATATTTATTTATTTATAAATTGTTAATATGATATAATCACATTACACAACCATCATTTATTGAAACTGTAAAAAAAAAAGTCCTAACAGTTGAATAGCATTCCACGTTACTAAAAAATACAATCTTTTACTCCAAAGAAAACAATTTAAAAAAGCTCTTTCTAACCTGAAATTCGGCTTAAATATTGATGGAATGAAGCTCAGCGCTCCCAGCTTTCATATATTTAAAAGCAATTCCAAAACCGTGTGCAATCCAAACTCTGCCATCAGCCGTATTCAACAATACGGACCGTCCCGCGGGGGTCGTTTCCGCTTGCTAACCCGTCATACCTGCGTAAGTGTTTATTTTTATGAGAATGGCCCCGAATATTAGTTTTGTGTTTTCATTTGCGTTAAATTTAAATACACTTTATATTGTAATTGTAATGATCTTTATTATTCTGTTATTTTACTTAAAAGCTCTTGATACGTGGAGATTCACTCTTTGACTTGTGAATTATCTCTATGCAAAAGAATACTCTATGAGCTATTATTGTGAGAAATACAGACAAACACACAAAAACATACATTTATTATGAATATTATAATATTGATGTATTTGTTCTATGTCAAATTGCTACCTACATATGGTGTAGAGAGTAACGTGTCTTCATCAAAGAACTTGTGTTAGTGTAACTTGTGTTAGAGTTAAGTTTTACTTTAGGTAATGGAATCCAAGTAGTACTAAAATGAGCCTTGTTATGTTTTTCTTTTCATTGATATACATGGTCCTAAGAATATTAAAGATTTTAAAAATGATTTGTGATTTTATTACCAAAAAATATAGGTACCTATATAATATTAACAAGCGAATCACCCTCGCCTCGCTCGGGTTCGTCCCTAGGTACGTTTTAACGGTTAGTATGAAATACAAATCTTTAAATTTCTCGGCTTTTCTGTACTATAATATGCATGTATTATACATATAAACCTTCCTCTTGAACCACTCTATCTATTAATAAAACCGCATCAAAATCCGTTGCGTAGTTTTGAATATCTAACCATACATAGGGACAGACAGATAGGAAAAAATTGATACAGATATGTAAAAATCTCTTATTAATTAAATTGGACTTAAATTTTCCACTAATTTTTGAATGACGCAATCAACTTTAAACAAATTCTAACAAATATCTATATTTTCTTAATAACGTAACTCAAATATTAACTGAATTAAAGCAAAATAATTCAGAATATTATTATAATGTTCAATCTGCAGGCTCGCTCGTATATAATTTCATACATAGAATTTAGTACCGAAGCGCTTATGCAATTTCCCTCTATGTCCCTGAATAAAATTACCATAAAATTTTTGTAAACATATCTGAATACGATTTGTTGCGAAGATTAAACTGGAGCTTATTTACATACGTTTATATAATATGGTTATTTATTGCGTTATATTCTCTTGAGGATTCCACTTGCATCATTTCAACTAAAAGATATAGGCAAAATAAAAAGATTTGCTTGGTTTTGTTTACATTTGGTAGGCAGACTAAAAGCGCTTTTAATAAGCTTTTATAAGCTTTACTTCAAACTCTCTTTTAAGTTAAGTTACTTCTAACTATTATTTTAGTTTTTATTACATATATGTATCTAACGAATATTGTTGTCTATATAAATATATATATATACATATATACACACATATATATATATATATATATATATATATATATTTACTATCACACAGTCTAGTATCAAGTTTAAACAAGCAAGTACTTAGCTTATCCACATACTCGTCCGTAAAATAAAACTACAAAAAAGTTCAATAAACTAAACTATTTCGACCAAAAAAGCTTCCGAAAACAACCCACAAAAAGCATACGAAGGACAATTTTCCTTATGGTTTTAATTAAGCCGGCACTAACCTGCGCCATTTTTGCGCTCCCGCATTGCTCGTGCAGATTGATTAAAAGTCTATGGCCCATGCTTTATAACTGAAATCCATAGAAAGCTACGATACGAGATTATGGTGATATTAAAATAATACGACTTAAGTTGTTAGAATTTTATATTTATACTTTTTTTTTTTAATATTTTGAAAAGAGTTCTTCTCTCTTCTTTTGGCTATAAGTTGTTGGGCATCTCTATTTTCTTTATAATTTTTCATGAATCTATACTAATATTATAAATGTGAAAGTTCGTGAGTATGGATGTATGTTTGTTACTGAACGGATGTTTGGCACAGAGATAGATTATAGTCTGGAATAACACATAAGCTACTTTTTATCCCGGAAAAATGTACGGTTCCCGTGGGATAGGTTTGTTTTTGTTTTTCTAGAGGCGAACCCGAGCGAAGCGAAGGTGAGCCGCTAGTATTATATATTATTATTATTCAAGATTATTTTAACATAATTTTTCTTTTATTTTGTAAATTCTGATAACTAGATTCATTTTTATCTAAGCTCTCAAACTTTGACATAAATATTTTTAAGTTGTTTAATTAATAAAATTAAGCGTCGTATATTCGAATTTCATTTTTAATTTTAATAAAATATTTATATATTGATATTAGCTTCACCTAAAATAAAAAAAGGGAGTAAAATTTCCCGCATTTTTGGGTAAAATAATGAACGTGGGTTGTTAACCATTCTACTATGGTAACTATAGATAACTTCAGATTAAGCCTTAAATTCAAACATAGCAATAATCCAAACTGTCTAAACTAATATCTATAAATGTGAAATAACTCTGTCTGTCTGTTACGTTTATACGCCTAAACGACTGAACCAATTTTTATGAATTTTGGTATAGAGCTAGATAGGACCTTTGAGAAAGACATAGACTACTTTTAGACGTGAAAATAAAACTGGAAGGGCGTGAAATAGGAGTTGAAATTTTTTATGGAGTACTTACTACCTAAAGTACACTCACGATGACTATTTTTTTTATCTATTTAAAACATACCCACTTAGGCACGTAATCAAAGCTAGTGCTTTAACAATTTTAATAAATTGAGGAATATTAATTTCATTTACGTTAGCAATAATTAGTTTTTTTTTGTAAGGTTTTGTAAGGTTTTCGTTGTTTTTTTCCTCTTTTTTGACTGCTCATTAACATGATATGTATATTAGTGGAAACTTTATTGGTGTGTGTACACTCTTTTATGTATTTTCTGTAATTGTTTTAAATACTGTTTGTTTCCCAAAAATAAATAAATAAAACTAAAATAAAAATATACAAGTAAAATATAGTAGATATAAGGTATCAATGTATTACAGTCCTTGTATGCAACAATGTAAACGCGACGGAAACGCTGGAGTCAACCCTTGTAACGTTCAAGTGGAAACTAATTTATTGAGATGGGTATTTGAGCCTGTAGTTTCATAGGACGTTACGACGCATTATATACTTTACGAAGACTTTTTATTAACTAAAATAATCTTTAGTCGTTATATACATAAAAGATATTTTTTTTTTAAGAAATAATTATTTTCGGCATTGGGATTTAAAATGTTATATTTTTTATGATATTTGTACTAAAATAATACCTACATAGTCCTCTGTTAAATGTTAAGCATAATTGCGAGGGAAGTCTAAAGAATATCAACTTAAACTCACTTTCAACGTATATTGAAAAAAGAGAAGCGTTAACTTCACTCAACGGATATTTTTACAATTACTAAAATTTTACATTTACATATAGGATTCGAACCCGCAATATCGGTCACAATAACCTGGTAATATATTACCTGGTATTTTTAATACAATATTAAGGAATATAAGACGAATATGCCTTACAAATATGCGGTATGAAACAATGGAAATACTCTCAACCCTGGTACCGGTCATGTGGCAACTAATTTATGGTCGAGGTGGGCACCCGGCCCGATAGTTACGCCGGACGCTAATTCTGACGGACACGCTGAAAGTTAGCTACGGATTAGTTAGCTTATAAACAATTTGTATTCAAAATGGAGATTTATATTCAAATTTATATGGCTAGTATTGTATAATATCACTAGAAGATATTAGTGTCTTTCGTTTGTGAATCTTATCTATATATTAATAAGTGAGGCAAAAACTTTGTACCCATTTTTACGCAAAATTGCGCGGACTGCGGAGTATGAAATTTTCCACACTTATAGAGAAGGAGTGCAGAATGCAATTTTTTTTAATAATTATGCACAAAAAATACATTAAATCAATAAAAATATATATTACACACTACCATGTATTTGACACACATACGCACACACGCTCTTTTGTTTATTGTTGAAGTCTGTGGTCAAATTGAGAATAGATTAATATTGTAATATACGCAAGACAATAAATATATAACTTAATGAATTATGGTTGATTTTCAACCACGCGGCGATCACTAGTAATGTTAAATGAACAATTCTTGTATATATACTAATTTATTTCGTCTATCTCGAAAATGGTTCTAATGATTTGGATCAAATTGTGTATTTAGATAAGATTTTGCTTTTTAATTTTATCCATATAGAAGAATTTTGTGAAAAAAAAAACTAAGGAAGCTCGGTTACCCAGGTACTTTTTCTATTAATTATCAAGGCAACGTTGTCAGGATTACATTAAAAATTTTAGTTACACCTTATGAACCTTCTTTTTACAACGAGGAAAAATAAGATCCCTTCCGATTTTAAAGAGCTTTCACTAGCATGTAAAAAAATCGAAGGAGTGCGACTAAGAATACTTTTATTGCCATAATATTTGAGCAAAGCTGCGGATGCTAGAAGTAAATAAAATAGATATTAATTGTTCTCAAAAGACATCATCTTACAACTATATGAAATGATAAAAGAAAACTCTGTAGTGTCCTGCATTTCCTCCCGAGAGTAGGATTGTACATGACATATGGGGTGGAAAAACCACCGCTAATACAACTTTCCTACTATCAATCGTGAACACGCGATTCTTGTGTTTTAGGCAATGAAAATAGCGATGAATCCATAATATTATAAATACATTATCAAAATCTTAAGTATATATATTATATATAATCTTTGTAAATTTTAAATTTTTTTAACAAAAATATAAATAACTGATATGTTTTTAGATAATAAATGTATTCTAAGGGGTTAAAATTTATTAAAATAGTTTGTTTCGTAGCTTTACCCCTGTGTCGTCACCCACGGGGAATATAGAACATTGCGAAATTTGTGGAAAAAGTTAGCCTAGCCAAAACCTTTCGTTAAAGGGTCATCCACCCACTAACGTCAGGTTCTCGTTTTGCTATCAAACTTTGCATTTCCATATCGTAATAAATATTGTAAAGCTAAATAAGAACTGTTCCTTTACTTTATACAGTTTTCTCTAATTGTTCGCGCAGTTGTTTCATACCAATTAGACATGATTTCTTTTTTTAATTTTATAGACTAACATAGCACTACGACATTTAAAATGTGGCGGCGCGGCGTAGCGGGCAAAAGCTATACAGAATGAAACATATTATATTCTTCAATCGCGTTTTCTATGGCCGTTCCCAAAGATCCCACACACAAGGTGTCTCCATTTGTCACGTCGGCGGATCATTTAGTTGATATTTTACAGACGTTGCCGGAGTGATTACCGTGGACAATCGACTGAGTGGACGCTGAAGCCTGGACGTATTTCATGCGTTAATGATAACTGTGTTGCTAGATACAAAAAGCAATAGTGGCCAAAATTTGTTATAAAAAAGACTTATAATGTTTATTTCTGTAACACTTATGGAATAAGAAATTTAAGGTAGGTAGTTGTGTGTTGAAAAAGTTTTGGAGTTTTGTTTTCTGCGTTGCTATTGGATGTTTCTTGTTTAATTACGACTGCTTATGTTTACTGGACTTGATTGATGCATACTTGTTTGATTTTTCGGCGTTGCTTGATGGTTTATTGATTTTTGCTTATAGTTTGGATATTGTTGTTGTTTGGTTGTGTTTTTGGTGTGTTTGGGGTGCCTGGAGCGTCTGAGACATGGACTCAGACGTGTCCGAGGGAACGGACACTGATACGTCCGTGGGGCGTAAGCGGCCCCATCCTATACCGCCTTTGGCGCAGTCCTCCGGGTCCGAGACCGAAACGGAGTTGACCGTTAGCGCCAAGACGGTAAAGGCGCGCAAAGGAGGATCCCAGCGAGGTGCTGGTGGTACAGGGGTAGCTCGCGCACGTCGCGAGTTGAAAAATATGGAGGAGGAGGCCAGAGAGCTGGCATTTGAAAGGCGCCTAAGCCTGCGTGCTTTCTCTAAAGCTGGCACGAAGGCGCTAACTGATGGGGAGTTGTCGGCCTCGGAAGCCCCAGCTCAATTAGACCCGGCCGAAAGTACGGCCGATGAATTGAAAGAGATGGCGGCCAAGAGCGTGGCGGCAGTGTATGAAGTGGCACGAAAGTCGGGCAACTTACAGGGCGGAATGATAAAGAAGTTGAAGGAGTCTGCTGCCACGCTCCAAAAGGTGGTGGACGCCCTGGCTGGACGTACTGAGTCAGAGGAGGTCCAAAAAATTAGGGCGGATAATACTCGCCTCCGCCGAGAGACGGAGAGTTTGAAGGCGGAACTGAAGGCTCACCGTCGTGAGTTTTGCGAGTTGAGGACCGAACTGGCAGCGGCCAAAGCTGGTCCCTCGGATACCTTCGCGGGGGATTGGCTGGAGGAAATAAGGGCCTCTATAGTCGCCTCGGTGGGCACTCTTATCGATGCCCGATTCGCTGGGATAGAGGATCGTCTTCTCCCAGCGAGTACGGTGCGTCCCCCACTGGCTGCGGACAAACGGCGAGAGGCGGCTGCGCCAGTTTCTGCTCCGATCCCTGCACTCGCAAGGCAAGTGCCAGCGCCGGCCGCGGCGGTGTCTGGGGAGGGCTCGGGGTCGCGTGGGCGCAAGACTAAGAAGAAGAAGGCTGCGACTCCAGTGCGCCCACGTTCCTCTGCTCCGGCGCCAGCTGCATCAGCCCCACCTCCTCCGGTTGCTGGGCCGAGTCGGGCAGTGGCCCCACGGGAGGACACCTGGGCCACGGTAGTCAGGAAAGGCAAGGGGAAGGGGAAGAAGTCGGCACCTTCCGCTCCGACCTCTTCGCCTGTGGCTGTTCGGGCGTCAAGGGCCCCCCAGGCGCAAGAGAGGCCTAAAGTTGCCGCCCCGCCGCGCACCGCTGCGGTGATCATCACTGTTTCGCCGGAGGCGGCATCTAAAGGAGTGACCTACGCCAAGGTCCTAGAGAGGGCTCAACAGAATATAGACCTCCCGCAGCTTGGAATAACGGGGGGTCTATCTGTCAGAGTGGCAGCAACGGGGGCCAGGCTCTTAGAGCTCCCGGTAACCGTTGCCCCTGAAGCGGCGGACAGACTGGCGGAGAAGCTCCGTCAGGTCCTGGACGGCCTGGCGATGGTCATCCGCCCGCAGAAGATGGCTGACGTGAGGATCTCTGGCCTGGACGACTCGGTCACCAAAGAGAAGGTGGCCGCGGCAGTTGCCTGTGCGGGCAACTGCCCTATAGCCTCGGTCCGGGTCAGCGAGATCCACACGGGAAGGCTGGGAGTGGGCTCAGCCGTAGTAAAGTGCCCCGTCACGGCGGCTAAGCAGATGGTGGACGCCGGGAAGCTGTTGGTGGGCTGGTCGGCGGCCAAGGTGCAGGTTCTGGAGCAGCGCCCGTTGCGCTGCTTCAGATGCATGGGCGTCGGCCACACTGTGCCGGTCTGCCCATCAAGAGTGGAAAGGGGCCGCCTGTGCTTCAGGTGCGGTGGCGAGGGGCACCAGTCTGCGGAGTGCTCCGCGGCGAAGACCCGCTGTGCCGTTTGCGCGGACGCAGGACGCCCGTCGGGGCATATAATGGGTGGGGGCGATTGCCATCCACCCGTTACGAAGGGAAAGGCGGCTCATCAGACCAGAGCCGCCCCCAGTGTTAATAGCCGCCAGGCTGAGGAGGAAGCTGTGATGTCATCTTAATGGCCGGACTCACACGCTTCCTCCAGACGAACGTCAACCACTCGGCTGGAGCGCAGGACTTGCTGCTGCAGTCCATGGCCGAGTGGGATATTGACCTGGCGGTGGCCGCTGAACCCTATTTCGTCCCCTCTCAACCACATTGGGTGGGGGACCTTGAGGGCTCAGTGGCAATTGTGTCTGGGAGCAGCACCGGCCCCCGTCTCTCGGCAATCGAGAGGGGCCAGGGACTTGTCGTGGCAGGGTGGGGGAAGTACGCGATAATTGGCGTGTACTTCTCCCCCAACCGTAGTCTGGCGGAGTTTGAGGTCTTCCTTGACTCCGTCCGGGCTGCGGTTTGCAGGGTGTCGCCGAGGCCCACTATCGTCCTCGGCGACTTTAATGCCAAGTCCCTGGCCTGGGGGAATCCCACCACGGACGCTCGCGGTCGAGCTGTCCAGGTGTGGGCCCTACTCTCCGGGCTGTCCCTTCTTAATGTGGGGACGGCATTCACCTGCGTGCGGCAGCAGGGGGGGTCTGTGGTGGACCTAACGTTCGCCACCCCCGATGTTGCGCGCAGTGTGTCAAACTGGAGGGTAGAGGAGGAGGTGGAGACTCTGTCGGACCATAACTATGTCCGATTTGAGATCTCCACCCGTCCGGTGCCGATGGACCGCCCTAGAGGGCCCTCTCGAGCGTTTCCGAGGTGGGCCCTTGGTCAGCTTGATCCTGAGCTGGCCCGTGAGGCGGCCATCGTGGAAGCATGGTGCTCCCAGGGGAGTGTGGTGGGCGCCAGCTCCGATGTTGAGGAGCTGGCTGGCCGCATACGCGATGCCCTGACAAGGGTCTGCGATGCGGCCATGCCGCGGGCGCGCCGGTATTTAGGCCGGCGCAAGGCGGTGTATTGGTGGTCGCCCGAAATCGCACAGCTGTGGGCGGCCAGCAATAGAGCTAGGCGGGCTTACGTCCGGTGCCGTAGGAGGAACGGCCTGGACCCAGATCTGGAGAGCGAGCTGCGGCAAGCCTATAAGTCTGCGAGGAAGGCCCTGCAGCTCGCCATTAGCCAGGCCAAGGCGGCGGCTCGCCAGGAATTGCTGGCGGGCCTCGACAGGGATCCGTGGGGGCGCCCCTACATCAGCGCGCGGAACAAGCTCCGCGCGCACGGCGCCCCGGTCACGGAGACCACGCCGCCTGACGTCCTCCTACGGCTGGTGGGAGGGTTGTTTCCGGAGTCGCCTGGACACGTCCCCCCAGTGATGGCTCCTCCCTCATCTTTCGAGGGAGTGGAGGATATCCCCCCGATCACTGAGGGGGAATTTGACCTGGCCCTAGATAAGCTGCGGGCCAGGAGGACGGCTCCGGGACCGGATGGTATTCCGGGGCGAGTTCTGTGCATCGCCCTGGAATACCTGGGAGGGGATCTTCGGGATCTCTTCAACGCGTGTCTCCGTGTTGGGCAGTTCCCGAAGATCTGGAAGGAGGGGAAATTGTGCCTGTTGCCCAAGGAGGGTCGACCTCTAGACTCCCCTTCGGCATACAGGCCAATCGTGATGCTGAGTGAGATGGGCAAACTCTTCGAGAGAATCCTCGCTGCCCGTGTCACTCAGCATCTGGAGGAGGTGGGGCCGGGCCTTTCAGAGGCTCAGTTCGGGTTCAGGGCGGGTCGGTCGACCGTGGACGCCCTGAACGCCCTGAAGGTTCGGTCCTTGGCCGCTGTGGAGGAGGGAGACGTGCTCCTAGCCGTCTCGTTGGATGTGGCCAACGCCTTCAACACCCTGCCGTTCGAGACTCTACGAGAGGCGCTTCGATATCATGAGGTGCCTCTCTATCTCCGGCGGGTGTTGGACGCGTACCTCCACGACAGACAGGTCGTGTGGTTGGGGGCAAATGGGACGGTCGGTCGGCGACGTGTCGACTGCGGGGTTCCACAGGGGGCGGTTCTCGGCCCGGTTCTGTGGAACCTCGGGTATGACTGGCTCCTGCGGTGTCCGCTCCTTCCCGGGCTGGGTGTCATTGCTTACGCTGATGACACCCTGGTGACAGCCCGGGGTCGTACATACGAGGAGGCGGCACGCTTGGCCACAGTCGGCACAAATCTGGTCGTCGACCGGATAGGGATGTTGGGCCTGAGGGTCTCTGTGTCAAAAACGGAGGCCCTCCTTTTCCACGGCCCACGGAGGGGTGCCCCCCGCAACGCCTGTCTGCGCGTCCAGGGTAGGATGGTGGAGGTTCGGGCCCAAATGAAATACTTGGGCCTGACCCTGGACGGTCGCTGGACGTTTCGTGTCCACTTCGCCCAGCTCACCCCGAGACTGATGAGCGCCGCCTCGGCCCTCGGCAGGCTTCTGCCGAATGTCGGGGGCCCTGGATCTCCTTGCCGGCGGCTCTATGCCGGCATCGTGAGGTCCATGGCACTGTACGGTGCTCCTGTTTGGATCGACGCCCTCTCCGCGTCAAACAGGGCCCATTTGCGCAAGGCGCAGCGGGTCCTGGCGGTGAGGGCGATACGGGGGTACCGTACGGTGTCCTTTACGGCGGCGACGCTTCTGGCGGGCGATCCGCCCTGGGAACTCCAGGCGGAGGTGCTTGCCGAAGTGTATCAGTTTCGGGCGAGTGAGCGTGCGCGCGGGGAACGTCCAGCGCGGGAGGGAGTCGCTCGGATCAGGCGCCTAGCAGACGAGGCCCTGATCCGGCGCTGGTGGGAAGGACTGGGGAATCCGGCGGCTGGCCTGACGACGGTGAGTGCGGTTCGTCCGCACTTGTCTCGCTGGGTCAGGAGGCCACACGGAGTCCTGACGTTCAGGCTGACACAGATGCTTGCCGGGCACGGGTGCTTTGGTAAGTATCTGTTTCAGGTTGCGCGTCGGGAACCGTCGCCCGTATGCCACGAGTGTGGTGCGACCGAGGACACCTCGTACCACACCCTCGTGGAATGCGCCGCTTGGGCTCCCCAGCGCCATGCCCTGATGGCGGTAGTGGGTGGAGACCTCTCGTTGTGCAGCGTGGTCGGGGCCATGCTGCGCGACGCGAGGTCCTGGTCGGCGATGGTCTCCTTCAGCGAGGCCGTCATCTCACTGAAGGAGACGGCGGAGAGGGAACGCGAGGCTAACGCCTTAGCAGACCCTCTTCGTCGCCGTCGGCTGGGGGAGAGGAGGCGCCGGTATGCGCATCTTCTCCCGCCACCCTAGAGGAGCTACTGCGGGGGGGTCTCTCGTTGACTCCCCTGCACGTCATCGGGGCGGTCGGGATGCTCTGAGAATCGAGGGCATCCTGATTTAGGCGAGGATGGCCCGCGAGGTACGGGCCGACCGCAGGGGTGTTGTAGTGTGTGCGCAAGCGATCCTGCAACGCCCCATTGCACTGCGGCGACGGATTCCGCTGTGGGTTTTAGTGAGTAGGAGTCTCACAGTACCTTACCCATTGACGGCCGGTAAGGTCCCCATGATGGGTTTCCCCAGCGTCAACAAAAAAAAAAAAAAAAAAAAAAAAAAGGTAGTTGTGTGTTGTTTATTGGTTGAGTCTCAATTTTACAATACTTAATTTAATGTTATGTTGTAGAGTATAATATACATTAGGTATTCCATTATAATATAGTAGGTACTTAATATATGCGTAATATACGCATAATATTATGAAATATGTAATAGTTTCAGTGGTTTTGTGTAATTGTTCAAAACGCATAAAAAATATTTGAACTACTTAATTTAACAAAAACCGGTCAAATTTTGATATCAAAAATGTTTATTTTTTTATGTTTGCATGTAACTACCTACTTGTATCCAGTATTTGTAAACCTTTTATATAATATTTAAAAACATAACATAAAATCTTATGTTCGAGTACCTAACAATATAAGCTATTTTTTGTCAATCTTCACTGATCCATAAAATGAAATCCTAAAACAGTTTTATTTAGATATATAAAAACAAAAAAAAAAAACAAACTATTTTCCAAACAAGGAAATAAGTCAACAAACGCTTGGTCACGGCCACAATCTGTATTCAGTGGGAAAGCAGCAGCTGAAGTGTCTAAACGCGGATGACGTGGCGGAATTCACAACTTCACAGCTTTATTGCGGTTCTAATGCTATTTCTTTGTTATATTAAATAAATACTCTTCAAGAAGTATATAACATAAAATAATAAAATTTAACAAAAAATAGTAATAACTAATATTAATAATAATGTAATTTCTATGGGAGTTTGAAATGTATGTTTAAGTATTTTTTCTTAATACATCTGCCACATTCGAGTTTGCTGCCATAGAAATTTGGTTCATATTCAAATTTAAATTTGTTAAATGCTTAACATATTTTTAACGAATCTTATAAAGTTGATTTAATCATTCCGGTATCATTACCTCAACTTTCCCATTACTTTGAAGTTGAAAACAGGGAATATTTCGGTACGCAAAAGAAAATTTGTCTTTCATCTCGACAAAATGGTTTCAAAACATAATCAGCAAAAGTAAAAGGTTGCTCTCAACAAAAACATCCGGCATTTTCATTGAAAACAGATGAATCGCTTAGACATTTAACCCCATCGTTTATTTAGCGACATGTAAAACGGGGAGAGGAAAACTGAAGCAGTCACAAATACTTTTTGTACAAATAAGGCTAGTTCACTAGTTTATTTACTGTACAGTGTACAAGAATAAAGGCAATTGTAATAAAAGCTACCATTTACCTACTTAATTTGAAACGATGTAATTTTCTATGTGATATACTTACGAATTACGTTGAACAAAACGAAAATTAATTATTTCTTTTAATTGACTCGTATTTTATAGAAAAAAATGAATAAAATTGAAGAAAATGGATTAAAAATATGTATTCAATAATACATAATAATAAATATTTATATATTATAAAAGCTTAGAAAATATAAAAATTAAAAACACATTCTTTATTTGTAGCTTCTGCCATCTATGATCTAGAACTAGGAACTAAAAAGGAGAGTTTCAATGTAATGCTAAAAATCAAATTATTCATACTATTTTTATAAATTATATAAAAATTAAGATTAAATTGCATATTGCTTTCATGTACTGATATTATTATTTTGTAGTCTTATTAAATAATTCATTTTCATTTTTATATATGGCAATAATTAGTGACATTTTATTATTTTGACAAATGGATTTTGACAGTTGCTATCGCGCGGCAGTGCGGGAAAATAACCTAAAATAAATTGGTGTTTGACGAGTTTTTTAAATTAACTAAACGGTAACTATAGTTGAAATAAGTATTTTTAAATATTAAATGTGCTTTTATACTTTATGTGCTAGTGCCAATATAAGGAAAGAAGTTCTCGTCTGGAGTGAACTTTTTTTTGTAGTTGTGTTTACAAAAATAACAGTTAATATCTCTTAAAAATATAAATAAAATAAAAACGTCTTATCAATTATAATTATATTATCAATTTATTTATGTAATACTAATTATATATATCTACAGTATAAATACTCTATTGTAATATTTGTGTAAATGATGATAATATTCATATAATACATTAAATATTTAATATCTTGAATAAAATACTAGTTAAGTGACATATAATTAAGAACTTTAATTATTTTTATATCATATGAGTTATTATATATCTTATTTATTTAATTTTAATAAAACAATATTAAAAAAAATCTCACCTCCTATATCTAATAGGATATATAAATTTGCCAATCGTTACAAGATGGCAAGTCTGTGTGATAAAACAAAAAGTGACTCAAGTCTGGATGAAAATCCAGTAAAGAAGTTAAAATTAAATGATGACGCAGATCTTTCTAAAGATAAGAGGACTGTAGCAACTATGTGTGGCGCTTGGAGGCCTGAGGAAGAAGATGGTGGACTTATCTTTGTTTTTAAAACTAGAACCCCAGCGTTGAGTCCTGATCCTACTAAAGAATGTGATTATCCTGAGAACATCGAAGACTTTTGGGAAGGGAGTTTTGTCGACACTGATATAATACAGGTATTTACTTTTTATGACTATTTATAACTTAAGATTAATTTAATTAATTTATAAACTTAAAAAATTTAAAATAATATTTAGGGATTTTATTCAAGATTTGGATCAGCGCCATCTCTTAAAGTAATATGGAATTTAGTTGTAGAGAAAGAAAGTATAAACTACTTCAGTGTAAACATAATAGATGGCGCTGTTTCATATTATATTTAATATACACCTGAAATACGTAAAAAACGTTCACCCTTACAAAATTTAAATTAATTTATTACTTAGAAGTGTTTTATTTTTATTTGCATATTTTAAATTTTTTGTACTTAGTAATTTTAACTTATCGTGATGTGTAAGTTATCAAACAGATGGCTCTGAACTGTGTGTCATATGAAAATTAAGGCATGTATCGGAAATCTTTTATAAATACTAGTGTTGTTATTTTTTTACTGATTTAAACACTTAAGCTCGTCAATGGCCATTAAAGAAAAAAAAAAGAAAATCCGTTGACAAACAGAATAAAAAGGTACTGAATTGTTTTGTCTTTGCCTAAATCATTCATATAATATAGATTACTAGCGACTCACCCTCGCTCCGCTCCGGTTTGTCCCTAGTCGTTCTTACGTTTTAATGTTTAGTATAGATTTCTCAGAGATGAGATATTTCCTCGCAGTAAAAAGCATCCTATATGTTGACCCGGATAACCAGGTATCATCATATCAAATTTCATCAAAATCTGTCCAGTGGTTTTCTCGTGATGCAGTCACACACAGACAGATAAAAAATCAAAAAACTACAGATTCGGCCTCAGCTCTGTATCGATAATAATGACTATTTGAATAAGATTTTCTAAAAAATATTTAATGTACAGATTTGACTCAGTCAGAATATTTTTATATGTATAGAGGATAAAATATTAAGGAGAAATATTAAACATATTATAGGTAATAAATATTCGTCTAAGTAATCATAATAAGGATGCATAAATAACTACAATAAAAATAATTTATACTTAAGTTTCTTATATAACTACAAACTCACACCGTCATTGGTCTAGCGATCTATCAATTAGATAGGGTTGTGAAAATCCATGAACCCTCTAATTTAGATTCATTAGGTTTCGATTCATTAGCAGTTTTCTATTCGGTTTCGTTATTCGTACTGTTTTGCTTTGTAATTGAAACCTAAGCATTATGAATAATAAATAAATAAATATGCTGGAACATTAACACAAATCACCATTTAGTTCCAGGGTAAGCTACGAGGCTTGTGTTATGAATGAAAAATAGTTGATACACTATATAACTTTAAATACATATATATTATAAATGTGAACGCCCATGACTGGAATACAAACATTCGTTCTCAACACATAAATGAATGCCCCTAGCAGGACTCGAACCCGCGACCGTTGGCACAGCAAGTAGGGTCACTACAAATTGAGCCAAACGTATCGTCAATGAATGTTTGTTCTTAAAGTATAATATAATAACTATTAACATAGCTTTTCTCTTACAATGTGGTAAAATGTAAAAGAAAACTAATATTACTGGTCTAATAAACTTGATAAGTCTAAAAGCCTGCTGCGTTCGCTCCATGGCGCCGTTAGTTTCTTTGTAATGAGAAGCTTATATGACTTCAGTATAACAATGTGGGTAGTCAATTATTGTATATATTTTATATATACATATATATACTCGTATTTACTGATATTTTTCTCTTCTTAAGATGATTTTGTTAGAGCCATAAACTATACATATAATAAAATTGCAACTGATACGAATCTGTACATTAAATATATTTTGGATCTTATAGAAATAGTCATTATTATCTATATATAGGCCGAATCTGTAGTTTTTAGAATTTTTGTCTGTCTGTCTTTCTGTCTGGGAACGCGTCACGAGAAAACCACTGGACAGATTTTGATGAAATTTGGGATGATGATAGCTGGTTATCCGGGTCAACATATAGAATACTTTTTACTGCGGGGAAATATCTCATCTCTGAGAAATCTTTACTAAACGTTAAAACTTAGGACGAATCCGAGTGGAGCGAGAGTGGGTCGTTAGTCTATAATAATTGCAAAAGTTTGTACGTGTGTAAATGTGTGTTACGTACGTACATACATAAGTATTAGGATAAAATATAGTACAATTTTAGACTTGAAATAACATAACATACCCTAACAATGGTGTGAATAATCAAGTTTTCCTCAGGTGGTGCTACCTGTGTAAAATATTATGCATTATACGTAAGGAATTCGGGAAGTACCTACCTGAGCGAAGCGAGAATAAATTGCTCGCTATTCCAATTTTAAATTAGTTTCGTTACTAAGACAGTGTCTAAATGTATTTTATTAGTTTTACTTGTAACTTAAATCTTGTAAGTTGATTTTAACTTCTCATAGTCGGTTCGATTTGAAACTTTCTAAGTAAATGAAGTCCCAGAAGACCTTACTATAATTTGATTCCACCGAAATGATCTGATTGAGCCAGTAGATGGTTTGTGGAATCTCATTCGATTCGTTATGACGAATACCATATTTTACATTGTTATAATTATATTACTACTAGCGACTCACCCTCGCTTCGCTTCGGGTTCGTCTCTAGACAAAAAGAAATCTATTCCACGGGAACCGTACAGTTTTCTGGGATGATATATAGCCTTATAGCCTTACTCAGTTAACGGGCTATCCAATGCAAAAAGAATTTTTCAAATCGGATTAGTAGTTCCTGAGAATAGTGCGTTCAACCAAACAAGCAAACAGACTCTTCAGCTTTATAATATTAAGTGTAGATTTATAGTAAAGAAAAATACACAAATAACATTAAAAATTAAAATCAGTATATCCAGTTAAGAATTCAAAGTTGGTTTGAATGCTTTACTAATGACTACATGTTTGGCTCAGTTTGTAGTGATCTTATTTACTGTGGCAGCGGTAGTGGGTTCGAGTCCCGCTGGGGGCATTCATTTGTGTGGCACGAATGTTTGTACTCCAGTCAAGGGTGTTTATATTTATAATATGTATGTATTTGAAGTTATTATATATGTGTAGTGTATCAATTTTCTGGTACCCATAACACAGGCCTCGTAGCTTATTATGGAACTAGATGGTGCTGCGTGTTAATGTCCCAACATATTTATATATTGAATTGAATACGTGTATTTAGTTAAAATTTACTTGTGAAGTAGTGAATTTACTTGTACATTTCTTTTTGGTTTATCCGATAACGTAGAATGAGAGCTATCGTTCCTGGTGGCACCAGTTGGCACCACTAGCGACTAAGATCCTATCGTTGTAGTTGAAACAGTATTTGCTAGTGCGGCAGGCCAATGAATTTATAATAATAATAATAATTGTTAGCGCGAAAACAGTTCTAGCAGGATTTTAAATTATAATTAATGATACCCAAATAAATAAATATTGACTTTTCTTAACTATTCTTTTTAAGGAATAAGATTTATTGGGCCGTACGGTATCTGCCATAATTAATCAGAAATGGCAAAATCTATACAATAATCATGAATGTGAAAATCCGCGATGAAAAGCTCGCAAACAGTGCACGTTCAGTAGCTACCTACTATTTGACATTTCTAGAGACCTCACTCTACACTAGCGCCGTCTGGCGGCGATTTCAAGTATTCGAAACGTCGCGTCGGAAACTAAAAATCAAAATAAATCGGAGAAAAAAACCGAAACTATAGTTTTATTTTTAAAAATAGTCTTGAACTGTAAAGACTTTACTGGAGCTAAAATGTACCTACTCTGGTATATTCTTCTATATAATTCGTTTTAACATGAGTACCTACTCGTTTTAATTTAAAACCAAGTGATACTTGAAACGTTTTTAAATGAATTTATTCCGTTAATGAGGGTCACTTAATTAATTTTCCGTTTCGCTTGTTAATATAAAAGCGATTTGATCCTTCTTTGTTTTATTCATTGCGCGGCTGAAAATTTAAACCACTCGGTTGCAGGAAATCTGTGGCTTCTACTTATCAAATGTTGCCATTCACAAGAAATTATTTAATGATGACGTGATTTTTGTGGCTTTCGGTTTAAATTGCCTAAATGATCTCGTTTTATATTTTAGTTAACTGGCAACTTTGTAGATTTAATCTATACTTATATTATAAACCTGAAGAGTTTGTTTGTTTGTTTGTTTGGTTGAACGCGCTAATTCCAGGAACTACTAACCCGATTTGAAAAATTCTTTTTGCATTAGATAGCTTGTTAACTGAGGAAGGCTATAGGTTATATATCATTCCGGAAAAACGTACGGTTCCCGTGGGATAGATTTGTTTTTGTCTAGGGACGAACCCGGAACGAAGCGAAGGTGAGTCGCTAGTATTTATTATAATTAATTTAAAAGTATTTACTTGTAGGGACGATAATTTGCAGGTGACGTTATTACCATGAGGCTAGTCTAGATTGATTTCATTAAAGGAAACACATAACTGCATTAATCTAACACAGCTACTTTTAAAATTATTAAATTTGTCTCATATAGAAACACCATGCAACATTTCTTCTCTAATATACCTATACCAATATTCTAAACAGGCAGTCTGTTTGTTTGAACGCGCTAATCTCAGGAACTATTATTTGAAGCTTACTGACTTTTGAAAAATTCTTTTTGCATTACATATCCCGTTTATTGAGAAACGCTATAGGTTATATATCATATAGTATATTGTCTATATATTCCGTACTTACCGTTAAAAAGTACCTAAGGTGAGTCGCTAGTAAGAGCTATAATAAGGAAACAGTATAGCTCCTCAAATTTCGTTATTTATTTGCAGACAAACAAACCTTCAACTGTGTATTTATCTGACCAAATATACTGAGAAAAAAATAATTTGTTGATAGTAAATAAATAGAGCAAGGCGACCTCACGTAAGTTATATTGCGTTTCCATTTTAAATAAGAAAATTTGTAATCTATATATATGACGGCGCGTTTGACTACTTAAGAGTAAATGGCCACTCAAACTGTCAATTTATAACTATATCGATGAAAAATATGGGTGGTTGTCATATTTACTCTGATGCAACACCAGACGCTAGCGTGGCGAATAATCGGCTGCCGACATCAAGATTAGGATTGGTAAACGGTTTACATCGCTGAATATCGCGTTACGTGTGTGGTGGAGTATCTTTGGATAAAGTAAGGTGTACTTGGACGTGATTGACTTTCATATAAAACGGTTGTAGAACTATCAGTGTCAAATCTATGCATAAGGATATTGTAATTATATTTTGTGGTATAAAGAAACATTACATTTTCCTCGCCCGAATACCCACGTCCGCCTAAAGTTGAAATATGGAATTAAATGATAAAGTGGATCTATCTGATGTCCCTTTATCAGAAGTGGGATGCGAAGGGCAACCACTTGGAGGAAAAAGTGATGATCACGAACATGCATCATCGCATAATTTACTATCTAACATGGGAGCATTGTTATCTCGCCTCCTGAAGAAGTCGCAACCCACTGAGGTTTCAAATAATACGACTACACAACTTATTCGTTTTGACCCTGATGAAGCACATGCGGACATAGAAGGGTGGTGTAGAATAACGGAGATAGTTGTAAATAGCAGAAAACTAGATGGTGCGGAGCTATTGGTAGCACTCACGCATGCATTGCGGGGCCGCGCTGCCACCTGTATAACTAAATTGCAAACTTCACAATTAACATGGATGCAAATAAAGGAATTACTGCTGGCAAAATTTGGGAAACCCATGTTACCTCAAGACTATTTTGATGAAATACTGAGGTTTCAATTTGTCACCAAAGAAACCGCATGTGAAGCTGCCATACGTATCTGGAGTATGATAGAACGCATCCCTCGGACTGAAATGCCGGAAGATATCACCACGGGATTCGTAGCCTCCATTTTATCCCAAAGAGATGGCAACATACGACGTGAGTTACAATCTTGCACAGTATCTACCCGAGCGCAACTATTCAGGATTCTCAATGGAATTTCTCTGAAACGAAGACATGAAGTACCTGACGCTAACGAAGCCAATGTGAAGGAAAGTTGCTATAGTGACTTAAGCTTTATTGGGACGTGTCACCGTTGTGGTTTATCTGGTCATCGGGCTATAGATTGCCGCAAACGACATGAAGAGCCAAGTTCCAAAGCCACAATAAAAGCACCCAATCAGTCTTCAAAGCTACCAAGCACCTCTCGTCCGGTCGTATGCTTTGTATGCGGACAGCAAGGGCATGTGGTGTCAGCGTGTCCAGATCGTAAGGGGTTCGACGAGCAACCAGTGGTTAAAGAAGTTAATTTATGCGAAAGGAGACCGGCGACTGGCACCTTCACTACTTCTTTTGGTGAGACCGTTTCCTTTCTTTTTGATAGCGGGTTTGCCTGCTCATTGGTAAATGATAGTTTAGCCAGTAGGCTGTCGGGCACTAAGTGTAATGATTTGGTATAGTATCTTACTATTAACGTACAAAATGATGTAGTCAAGTGTGACTCCGAAATTCTCAGTCCCATTAATGTCTGAACCGTTTCGTTACTAATATTCTTTCATGTAGTTACCAAAGCGACTATTAGTGTACCGGTAATTATTGGTATGAGTTTAAAAAAATATTGATGGGTTTAATAGGACTTACAAATAACTTCATGAGTAGCTGTGTCTAGTGCCCGGGGGTGATGACGGCTTGTTATAGGTAGCCACCACTTTAATTAATAATGAGGATGAGGTGGCCGAGACGGCGGATTGAGGTGAAATGGATTAAATGATTTCATCAGATGAGGATAGAGATAAGGTGGTGTCTGTGTGATATGTGAGTTTAAAAGAGTGATGTCAGTTTGTCCGGTCCATGCCATCATATGAGATGATGACAGGTCGAGGGGCGCTGACGGATTGTTCGGGTCATAACGTCATATGAGATGACGTCTGATCGAAGTTTCAAGTTGTCCGGTCCGTGTCATCATATGAGATGATGACAGGTCGAAGGGACGCTGTGGGATTATCCGGGTCATGATGTCATATGAGATGACGTCTGATCGAAGTTTAAGGTCGTCCGGTCCATGTCCTCATATGAGATGAGGACTGGTCGAAGGGACACCTTGACGAGATTT
The DNA here is from genome assembly GCA_905404265.1 of Fabriciana adippe. Lineage (NCBI taxonomy): Eukaryota > Metazoa > Arthropoda > Insecta > Lepidoptera > Nymphalidae > Fabriciana > Fabriciana adippe. Next base: position 15,156,538 of record FR989986.1, read on the forward strand.
TATTTGCATCAGGTCAAATATTGTGATTATGCTGAGTATATATGTGTGTATGAGTATGTACGTATGTATGAGTATGTGTGTATATATCATGGTATCTATAACAATGTCAGGTTTGGACGAGCGTAATAGAAGTGATGATCCCTGCGATTCCTTTTTATATCATTGCAGATTAACTGTGTACCAATGAGAGCATCAGCGCACGAGGGCGCGCGCATGTCAGTCTGGCCGTGACGGCGCGTTTGACTACTTAAGAGTAAATGGCCACTCAAACTGTCAATTTATAACTATATCGATGAAAAATATGGGTGGTTGTCATATTTACTCTGATGCAACACCAGACGCTAGCGTGGCGAATAATCGGCTGCCGACATCAAGATTAGGATTGGTAAACGGTTTACATCGCTGAATATCGCGTTACGTGTGTGGTGGAGTATCTTTGGATAAAGTAAGGTGTACTTGGACGTGATTGACTTTCATATAAAACGGTTGTAGAACTATCAGTGTCAAATCTATGCATAAGGATATTGTAATTATATTTTATGGTATAAAGAAACATTACATTTTCCTCGCCCGAATACCCACGTCCGCCTAAAGTTGAAATATGGAATTAAACGATAAAGTGGATCTATCTGATGTCCCTTTATATATAAAACAAAGTCGTGTTAGTTACACCATTTATAACTTAAGAACGGCTGGACCAATTTTTATGATAAATGATTTTTTTGGATTTCTTTTAGTCCGTAATAGGATAAGAAGTATTAAAACATCAGAAAAAAAAAAAAATATATATAATAATATTAAAAATATGGCTAACGCTGGCAAATAACTATTTTAAATATCTATGTAAAACGTACATAGCGACGAACCCGAGCGAAGCTAGGGTGAGCCGCTAGTCGTCTATTAAAAGATGTTGAAAAATGAAAATTGAACATTAGGAATAAATAAACATTAATATAAACACTATAAAGTGCCTTCGAATCTTCAAAATTTGAATTTGCTGTAAAAAAATATTTTGAAAACTTTCAAAAATACTAAAATAAGGACTTCATTCATAGTACAAGTTCGTAGTTTAAAGTTTTTTTTTAAAAGATAACTGTAATATACTCGTAACTTACTTAAATAATTTTAACGTCAACCTTGAAACGGACTAAGGATCATTCTCCGTTTACCCGAAATGTAGTCTGAAAGATCCTAAACCCGGCTTAACTTGTCCATAATAAATGGAACCACAGAAGCCAAAAGCATTCGTGATTCGTTGAATATGAAATTAATGACAGATTAGGACGGATTTGGCTAGTTGCATTTGGTAACACTAATAGGGGCTTATATCATTATACCAACCAAATATGTAAAAAAAATAATAATTAAAGAGTGCGTGTATGAATGTGTACACGCGCAAGAAGTAAAACTTCTGTAGGTTATGGGTACTCTTTATGAAATTCAATTTATGTTTTAAATTTAATAATTAGGATAGGTGAGATACTAAAAATAACGCATATCATGCGTATTACAATCATATAAAAATATAGAATATCATTAAAGGAAAGAATGTAGTATTATATATCATTTGTCAGACAAAAACAACCGTTACCATGGCAACAAACGTACGTACATTTTTTCGTAACGAATTCACCTGCTTACCACACAACTCAAGCGTGCGTAAAGAAGTTTAACTTCAAAAAATTAATAAAATTAAGATATATGTTCAAAAATAAATTAATAAATCGTAGGAAATCTAATTAAAGTTGCTACAGCGCGATGGTTGCGAAAGTATAATTTTACTACTCACTAAGTGCCACTATGAAGTTTAACTTTTGAAAAAATATTTCTAATGAGATCCGAAAAATAAGTAATTAATAATAACTTTATTTTATTTTTTAATTTTACTAGTGATTCAATGAAAGGCGCAAGAGATTTAGAAAAAAATCATAGTATATATAATATAGTCCTCCCTTAGAATGCTGAAAATCAATTCTTGAAAAATTGTATCAATTTACATCTCGAGCGACATCGATTTGAATCAAACCATTTGGTGACGTAAATTTTTTTCATTGGCAGACCGTGAAACACCTGGTGGAGTAAAATTTTCAATTGAAAATATCGTTTGACTTTAAGACGTTCAGTTATAACGAATGAAATTCGTTAGATTCGTATTTGAAAAACCCGTCCACAATTGAAAGGCTAACCTTAAAATCAACCAAACAGTTTCCTTTTTTATTTTTTTTTGTAATAATTTATTGAATACTTTAGACATCCTCTGGCAAGACAGCCAAATATAATAATTTTAGTTTTGTTCATTAGCGACTCGCCCTCTCCGTTCGGGTTCGTTGACTCGTCGACGTTTTAACGTTTAGTATAGATTTCGCAGAGATGAGATATTTTTCCGCAGTAAAAAGTAGCCTATATCTTGACCCGGATAAACAGCTATCATCATACCAGTTTCATCAAAATCTGATCAGTGTCTATCAGACAGACAGGCAGACAAAAATTCGAAAAACTAGATTCGGCCTCTGTATCGTTAATAAATTATTATTTCAATAAGATTTTCCCAAAAATATCAGAATTATATTATATGTATAGATTTTATTATAGGTATATTGTGTGTTATAATTAGATAATATTTTGTTATCTTTGTGACCATAAGCCCATCTTGACTTGACTATCTGAACCTCGCACATTCCTTTATTATCTAGTTATTAGTATATATTTTATTTTTTGTAGCTCAATAATTTCATTTAAACATCGTCGTCTCAGCCCAAACACGCCGCCCACTGCTGGACATAAGCCTCCCCCAAAGATTTTCATGACAACAAGTCTTGTGCCATCCGCATCCAGTGTGCTCCAACGACTTTGACCAAGTCGCCGGTCCACCTTGTGGGAGGCCTGCCCACGCTTCGTCTTCCGGTACGTGGCCGCCACTCGAGAACTTTGCGTCCCCAACGACCGTCCGTTCTGCGAGTGATGTGCCCTGCCCACTGCCATTTAAGCTTGGATATTCTGCAGGTTATGTCGGTGAAATTGGTCCTTCTGCGTATCTCCTCATTCTTAATTCGATCTCGTAGGAATCCCCGAGCATAGCCCTTTCCATTGCTCTCTGTTTTTCCATTGCTCTCTGAATTAAAACATAGAGAAATTTAAAATCATTCTATTTATAACTTTTACAATCGTAACAAATCCATTCGCATTTCATTTTATCGATTAGATTTTTTTTGAACTATCAAAATAGGTACTAACCTATATATTAGAATAATGTATTCAGTGATAAAATTTTAGATTTCGTTGAAATATATTGAAGTAGACATTTTTACAAAATTTATTCTGGTACGTTATTGATTCTGTAATATTTTAGATTAATTTTAAAGAATGTTAAATAAGGTAAACATCGTGAGGAAACCTGCATGTCTGAGAAAACCTAGCAAGTTTTCGAAAGACGTGTGCAATCCGCTAACCCACACTTGGCCAGCGTGGTGGATTATGACCTGATCCCCATAGTATTGAAGGAAGGCTCGTGCCCAACAGTGGGATGTTAAAAATGGCTGAATACATTTTACAAAAAATAGCTTGAATCTCGCCGAACGCACCATGTACACTTTATCATGAACATTGTATCATAAAATCTTATTTACTAGTTCTTAATTCTAAGAGCTTTATATTCTATTATAGTGATGAAAATATACATAAAACAAGTTATTTTAATAACAGTTGCTAGTAAATATTTTTACAGTTACGTGTATCTCTATGTACTGGAACAACATGAGAGATTCCTCTATACGCTTTTTGAATTACATGAGTGTCTGCTCTTAGATTTTACAGGGAAATGTGCACTGGGTTTTTTAAAAATATTTTATTCAAATATATGTGCCAAATGTCTGTAGTTGAAAGTTTCGCGAGTTTTTAAAATTTTCTGATTTTATACATTTGTAAATACTAGTATGTAGTGCAAGTAGCCACGTACTCGTTTACAAAGTTTGTGATCGGAGTTTGAATACAGTTTTGCGTAATTATTTTAAAGGTTTACATTGATATGATGACCCCCGAAAGTTTCCAGCCATGGCGGCCAATTTCTCTAAGATTAAGAAGATACTATAGTGCATACGTGTGCTTACAATTTTATACTTGTTACATTTGCTTATAAATATACTGACATAGATCTAGTTAGAATTGAACATTGATTCTGTGTCTGAGCGAGGTTTCGTTGAGCTTTTAATGAGAACGACTATAAGAATATTTATAATGAAGTGAAAGTTTTAATATAGCCTAAAATTATATCCGCTATTCTAAAAACTTTCATAATAAAAACGAGTAAAGCTTAAAACAAAATTTTACCGCGCACTTAAAAAGTCTTAAAGACTATCAAAAGTGATGATAACATAATGTTCTCGAAGTTGCCTTGAGAATTCTCCCGTTTTGTGGAATGCTCTCAAATTTTGTCAATGCACAAAAGGGTAGAGAACTTCTTCGGGTTTCTAACATTTTCTTTGCATGTTTTTAAGCATTCTTCGTAAACGTTATTGTAAGGTAAATTTTAATCAAAATTTAGATTATTTATACGTTTTTAAATTCATTTGTTGTGTGCAATATTCTTCATATGCTTCCACTAAACTGTACCACGATCATTAATATATTTAATTCATTATATTGCTATAGTTTCATATAATTTTGAATGTAAAAATAATAATTTCAAATTAATTATAGAATAAACTGTGTAGCTTTACACCGGTTAGATTACGTTGGCAAAGTTAAATGTTTAATTGGTCTCATTTGTAGCGAGCTCATTTAACAGTTCAAGCTCAGCAGCTCATTTATAACCTAAAAAAGGTTTTATAATTTCATTAAAACCGAAATTTCCCGTAAAATAATTTTATCGGTTATTATATTTGGGTGAAACGTTGATTAATTTTCTACACCTTTATTATAATTTACAGCATAAAATGGTACAGACCCAGCATTTTATTCTTCATAGAACGACATTTATAACATATGAAATTTAACGTTTATTTGTGTAATTATTATTTTTAACAAAGCATTGTACTTACCTTATTTAAACGAACATGAAAATATACAAAAAATGAACAATATTGTTTTTTTTATTGATAATTCTTAGATAAGTTGTAGGTATACGTAAATATTTCATATTTAATGATATTATCTTGTCGAATTTTATCCCAATTTTGTCGGTTTGTTTCCAACATTACAAATTTTGCAGCAAACGTGCAAACGTCGAGAACTAAAAAATAAAATAAACCGCGATAAAATCGTAGACGGTTTCATTTTAAATTCGCTTATATATCTAAAAAATATAATATAGTTTAATAGTCTTAAATCATTTATCCCATAGACCGAATTCTCATTAGATCTATTTCCCTTGAGAAATTCACTTAGTTGTTCTATCTAATTAAACCTTTTATCTGGCAGTAGATTGGCATTCGTATTCACTATGCGCATTAGTGGCGTTATTGGGCAAATCGCGTGTTTGATAAGAATTGACAGAAATTGGCTGAATGATGGATGGATGCCGAAATCCATGGAGAGTTCTCTTATGTTGTGTTATTTATACTTATGTTCTCTTACGATCTTCCAGTGTTATTGCACTGTAAGTTTATTTTTATTCTGTACATAATATTATAGAGATGCAGAGTTTGTTTGTTTGAACGTGCTAACCTCAAGAACTACTAATTCGTTTTGAAAAATTATTTTTGCATTAGATAGCCCGTTTGTTAAGGAAGGCTTTAGGCCTATATATCCTATATGACATATATCATATATTCGATACTAACCTTTAAAACATATGAAGGGACGAACCCGAGTGACGAGGGTGTGTCGCTAGTATAGTAATATATACAATTTCCTTATTAATGTCATCAGATTTGTTCAATAGTGAAACACGAGTAAATCCTCGATCGCTTATAAAATATTTAAAATACAAAATGAATTCAAAATCTTACAAATCACACCCTATTTATTATGAAACGTGAACGCTAAATATATATCAGAACAGTCCTAACCCGAAATCGAATTGAATCTGTATTTTCTCAAATTCCATTAGTGAAAACTACTGACTTGGGAATCCAGAACTGTCCCTCCCTCGACCTTGGCAAATCTTGCCTAACGTTTTCTATAGTTTCTTCCCTCTGCGTTTATCTATAACGTTGTGTTATATCGGAGATTATTATTTATACCAATAGTACGAATGTTTGCTCAGTCTATATAATCGATACAGTCTGTTGGTCAATTGGTTTTGTACATAATGTTGATTATCTCAAGGATATGTGTACTGTATTGCGTGTGTTTCTTGTTTAATCAATTATATTAACTAGTGTACGTCCAATGTTTGGAATTCGACCGTCATATTTGTTTTTATTGATCTACAGCTCATCAATAGCTACTAGAAAAAGAAAATTGGTTGACAAATATGGAAGAAAATGGTACTAAACTGTTTTACCTTTGCTCAATTTATAAAATGGTTTACGAATATGTCAACCTGGTAATCCCTAATGTTCAAATCGGTTATACCTTCTTCTATCCTTTATTTCACCATAACAGATTTTTTTCCCCAATTATCTTTTAATGATTATTTGGTTCTTGGTAAGTGCAAATCACCATATAAGCTTCAATATTAAGTTTTTTTTAAACAAGTACCCAAAATAAATGTATTTTTATTATATCACTAGCAGAACCCGTGGCTTCGCTCGCGCTAAAACTACAAAAAAAATATTAAAAAGTTAGGTTTCATACAAACTTTCATCCCATATGCTAAAACACGTATTTATTTAATTGTATTGAAGAGCATTAATACCAAGTTTCAAGTAATTCTGATCATAAATATTTTTATTGGATTGTATTATAACATGTTTTCTCGTGGAAATGAGATAATCTCCCGCGGTAAAAAAAAAGCTTATGTCACTCTCTACCCTCCAACTATCTCCACACAAAAAATCACGCCAATTCGTCACTCTGTTTTAACGTGAAAGAAGGACAAACAAACAAATAAACACACTTTCACATTTATAACATTAAGTATGGAAGTATGGATGTCATATCATATCATTATGTTAGTATGTTATCAGCAAACCTTCTTTTTTTTAATTATCTAACTTCGAAGTACCACACAAAATTTAAGAGTATCCTGCCTAATTAGAGGACCGTATCGACAGATAGAAATCTTCTGAGTACCTACTAAAGATCTCACTCTGATTATTCATTATCAGCGTCAACCACTTTATTGAAGTATATTAAGACTTTAACAGGTCAGGTTTAAGGTTCTTTCAAATCGTCATATTTTGTGCCCCAGTGATTTATTTTAACGATCACGTCTTAACTTTAAGGTATAATTATAAAAATGTACCACTTATATTATAGCACTGGATAAGATGAAAGTTATAAACTTATATTTATGCTAAATACCTCTGCCAAAGATAGTTGAGAATCTAGGAGCATTGTAATTGAAATAAGTTTGTAATTCAAAAACTTTTTGCAATTTTGTAGCTTTTCAAGGTATATTATTATAAATTATAAGTGTATTCTATTAAATGCACGTATATATATTTGTACTGCGATAAATATACCTAAATATGTATTATCTATACATATAAAAAAACTGTAGAAGTCAAATGTCTGTACTCAGGAAAAAAATGCTAGAAACTGAGTCAGGGGGATGGAAGAAGAGAAATAGAACAAATCCAGTTTTTTTAATGTTTTTGTTTCTCTGTCTGTTTGTCTGTTTGTACGGGCTAATCTCCGAAACTGTTGGACCGATTTAACCTGATATCCCCGGTTAACATTTAGATACTTTTCATCTATACATATAATATACTTAATAAAAAAATTAGAGTGAAATGGATATACAAATATGTTAAAAAGTCTTCGAAATATACATTATAACTTGTTATCAAACAAATTTTATAATCAAACTTTTTAATATAACAATAACAAAAACACACGAAAAAGTTAAATAAACGAAAAACGGTCGTGGAGTGGAAAATTCTATTACGTCGCTACGTTCCATAATGACATCACAAAACCAGAGTTTGATTGAGTCGGAAATCGAGACAGTTAAACGCAAGATAAATTGGATCAAGAATGACGCGGAGTAGAGGCAAACATTTTAAATTGTTCCAATTCAAAGGGAGGTTGGTTTGAATCTAATTATCTGCAGTCAGCAAAAACGGAAATGCGTTATTTAGCGACTAAAATTATGAGTCTAGGTTTAAGGCTTTTATTTAATATATCCTAGGAATTGTTAATAATAACTAATTTATATAAGTAAGTACTCTTGAGTCGCAGATCTACTGTTTACAATACTTATTGTTGTCGACTGTGGCGATCGGTTACTTTTCGTCTGTTTGTCAGTGAAAGCGAGGTTGGTAGATAAAATAACGAAAATCAACACTAAACTTCGTATATATTCATTAAAGAAATTAATTTACACGAAAATTTTGTTTTACAAAGTACAAAATGTAGATTAAACATGATGTCATCATTTGCGGTTCACTTTGCATGAAAACTTTTAACGATGGTTTTGCGTGCGCCGTTCAAAATTTACAACCAAAGTTACAAGTAGAAAGAACGTAAAGCATCCTTTAGCTCACTTAATAATACGTCTTCAAAGATTTATGATAAACTTGCTTCAACTAACTTTGTTTCTTTTTAATAAACGAAATATAGGAAGTAAAATTTGAACAACTGTCGTTATGTCGCTCTACTTTTGAACCACAACTGTAGACGATCGCTACTAACGTAGAGACGACAATGCACAGCTGATTTTGAAATGAAAAACTATTTAAAATAAAGAAGTATTATAATTAGGACAGCTCTTAGTTAGTCTGTTACTCCTTCACCCAGCTATGAAGCAAGGAATCTGCAAGATTTTTGCAAAAAGATATGATATCTATACGTGTTTCTGAATACTGAAGAATACACTGAGTGCAGTGAAAACCTGGGAGCAGCAAGTAGGGATTACTAATATTAAATTGTACTGTCGCGCAAATGATAATATCGTGTTTTATCTCCATATTGTGCTTTGTGCAATGAAATTTTCAAACGTAATTTGCGTAAAGTGCTTTATTATTTTATCATGGCGTTGTCTAAGTTTACTGTGTTGAAAAAGGGGACAATAAACACATTTCAATATCTACTTCTCTAAACTCCAGTTTAGCAATAAGTGGGCTTAAATATTTTAAATGTGCTTGTCAATAAGGCTTTAAAATGTGGCCAAATTGAATAAATTATAAGAATGCATTAATGCCTTAAGTTCATAACACCAGCAACAGATGTCTTCAAATCTCCAAGTTTTGCAGAAAGCCAATTATCGCCAGACGTTGCAATGGCATAAACCAATTTTCATTTTACCAAGTGTTGCAAAATTTTTAGCAACGCTTGTGCTTCTTAACTGCAATAACGATTTTTTCTACTGTATTTTTGGATTTTATTCCTTCCCATTAAGGTTATTCCAAAGGTCAAGGTATTCGTTTTTACCTACTATCCTCGAAGAGTTGTTTTGTGTTGTAATACGTATGTATGTATAGATTATATATCGTTACGGCAGATTTCCTGACATATAGTAGAGATGACGATTAACTAACTCTGCTAGATTCAAGTTTTATCTCGATGCAGGGTTCTCAGGCCATAATCTACCACGCTAGTGCTATGTGGTTTGGTGAACTTCATAGGCTTTCCTTTACAGTATTACTAAATGCCGCGGACTAGGTTAGGTCAGTAAGAGACGCTGGTGATAACAAACTAATAAGCAAAACTGTTTGCGAATGTATGTACGTATAGAAATGGCTGAAACAATGCAAGGGCGAGTAACTAGTCACATTTATAAATACGAAGCTTTCTTATTTTTCACTCTGGAAAAGCTCGTTGGATTTAATTGAAATTCAAAATGGAAAAAGCTTGAATCCTGGACACATTGGCTACTTTTTATTGACGAAATTGTTATTCACGGATAATAACAAGCCATATATAAAATTATATGTAAAAAGATTTTAAGGAAATATTCAAAGCAAGTACTTACATATTTTTTTTTTATATAATAAAACCAATAATCTTAGTTTTCTTTCTTATTTAAAACCTCTTCATTTTTGTCAGATATTATGCAAAATATTTATATTTTTGAAATTTTGACCAACGCCGTCACATCGTTAGTCTAAATTATGAAAATGCACGGCTTTATTCCCATAATTTACTTACCTTCTTCTGAAAAATCTAAGTCCCAACAATCGACGTTCATTCCGCAGACAGAGATCAGGGGTAACGCTAATGAGGGTTTCTCACCGACATTTCTTTTACACCCTCCCTTCTAATTACGAGACGAACAAAGCTTTAGTAAATTAATATACGGCTTTTTTCAGTACCGCATTTTGTTAATATAACAGATTTTTTTGTTAAAAAAACCTAAATTACTTTTAAAAGCAGTGGTATGTGGTATAAAATGACCAATTGGTTAAACGCGCTTGAATTAAAAATCAAATGAAGTGGGTTCAAACCCGAGTTTCGCACCTCTGATATGATCACGTGAGGCATTTGCCTTTAAGGCAAACGAAAACATCACGAGGATGCATGTCTCAGAGAACCTGACTAGTTATAGTTTTTTTTTATTATAACGACTTTTAATAGTCTACTACTAGTGGGATAAGTGCATATAATGTTATTATAAAGTTTAATACAGATTATTGATTCAGTTTCTAATGAAGCATCATGGCTTTGATATAACAAATTATCATAATTGTTCTCGAATACCCCGATGAATAAAATATGTTTATTCAATTAGACAATCCTTTAATTTATTATATTAATTTCCCTACACTTATTATTGCCAAAATTGTTCTTAATGCAAAATCCATGTATTTTTCCTTGGCATTTTTCGAGGTGAAAAGTAAACAGATAAAAAATAGTTATTATTAATCCAAATATTAAATAGCTATAGCTATGTACAACACACATACATATATGTATGTATATATAATAATTTAAATCTCTTTTGGATAATTATCTTAAGTCAAGAATATAATGGGTACATTTCATAGTTACGTTAAAGGAAAACATGGTAAAGTAATTTGTATTAGATTTTTAAAAATCTATGAAGACCATCAACCTGCTTTGTGTATGGCCTCTACTCCATTCTCACAGGTAGTCCTGCTTGGAATATGAGACAATTCCTATGTGAATGGTACATTAAAGAGGCTGATTAATAAAGTAGGATATAAAAAAGTAGTTGATGTCCTTTGAATCAGCACAGTACATATATATATATCGATCGTCTTAAGGTCTAACAATATGACGTTGTATACAGTCTAAATGCATTAAATTCTTATTGTTGATTTTCTTCACGAATATGTGGCCTACCAGAGATAGATATTGAAATTAAGCGATATGGAGTTTATAAAAAATTTCTTTGTCTAGTAAATCAAATAATAGAAAGCTATTATTAATTTAGGCTGGTAATATTATTCTAGATGACATATTATTCGTTCGAAGACGATTATGATAAACTGTTTGAGCTTCATGTTGGCGTGGATTGATCGTTTTTACCGCCCGGTTCATTGCATATTTATTGGGCCGCTAAACTCGATCTGGGCTTACTAAGATCGCTGTATATTGGATTGTGGAAATTGAATTTGATACAGACTCTTTTTGTAGTAGTTGATTAAAATGCGATTTAGGTGTCAGTTACGGCTACGTAACGTGTTGAACATGTATTACCTAAGAATTATTTATTTCTAACTATATTTTAGCTACTGTATGTGACTTCGCCTTCTTTTGTATTTGTATATAACTCGTAACTATTAAACATCACCTATTATACATGAGAACGCGTAGAACAAAAAGCTCCTAATAGGAACTTAATAATACTACTAGATATGTACCTATATTAAAAAAAAAACCAAAAAAAAAGAAAAAAAAATGCATGTTAAGTTAATTAATTAATGTCAGTCAGTGTCGAACCACATCCTTCAATGTATAGCCTTAAGTACCGCTGGTTCTAAGTATAAAAAAAAAGTGTAATCGCCAATCATAAAAACTATTGTCAATGTTATAAAAAGAGCACGGGCAATTAAAGCCTGTGGATGTAATAAATTGAGTAAAAAAAAATAGGAGCTTAATAAGTCCTAGAAGCTGTCTTTTTTTCGACTGATGAGCAATATTGAATGTAAGTATACTCGATAATTATCTGCTATGAAATTTAGTCTTTCAGGCTGACTGCAGTGACTGCACTAGAAAATGAAGTTTTGGTAGTTTTTACAGTAACGTGAACCGACGACCAAATCGTGGGAATCCCCTGGATGTGGCTAGCTCAAGGCCAAAACATGCAAATCTCTTTGCCGGTAATAGAGCAACGGCTGTAAAGAATATATGAAACTATTTCTAACTATATGAGTCTTTATATATTTAAAATTATCTACTTTGTAAGTACACATTAATTTTATAGAAAAACGAAATGTCCCATAAAAAGCCCACCAGCTTAACCCTTCTATAGGAAAACAATAAAGCACACTTAGGGAATTGTTATAAATATAGCGAGCTATAAAGATAAATTACAGTATCCTAAAATTTGTGATGGCCTATAAAGTACCCAATATATCTTGTGACATTTATTTGAAAATATTTATCCAGTCGTTTGATTAAAAGTTTTCTTGCTTTTTGTACATTTTCTCGAGCTGGTTAGAGAGGACCATGTGGGATATCACTCCATTTGACGTTTTCCGCCTTTATTTTAATAATGCACGCATAAGAAAACGTGAGTATATAAGATAAACATAAGTAATAATTCCTTTCAACCCACATTCGTACTATTATTAAAAGTACTTGGCATATTGTTGATAATAATAATGAACTCCCGACCGACGTCTGCCACGGCGGCCAGTCTCATTGAGACTAGCCATCTGCGCAGGAGATATTATGGTGCACAAGTGTACGCGCAGGCACAAGTGCACTCTATTCCTGTCACTCTCATACTCCGGTGTGACGACATGAGACACAACCGGTAAGAGTTAAGGCGCAGGACCGACGGCCTTACGTGCTCTCCGAGGCACGAGGTTAAAATACCGCGAAGTTCCCAACTCCGGGCTGTTACTGAGACTTACTAAGCAGAAAGACTCAATAACTAACTCGATCCGGTATTCGAACCCAGGAAATCTCGATGTGCAGCCGTACTTGCTAGCCACTACCGGGGCAGTTATTGTTGATAATTGATATATCATATTATGTTATTGTTAATATTTTATTAAATACACGTGTATTTTTATCCGTGTTATTTATGTTTTATTGTGTGGAAATATTTTTATATTATAATTTTTAAGTTATAGTAATTATTTAAATTTTTATTCTCATTAGATACCTGCTACTAATGATCCCTATTACAGTTTGCCATTTTCTACACCACAAGGTTACCGGAAACAGATCGCTGTTTTAACTATAAGACCGTTTTATACATTACTTATTACATATACATATATGTACATACATTAAGTTTTATTTTATTTTTGTACTTGTGCAAATAATTATGTAGGTGTATTTGTCGGTTCACGTTAACATTACTTAATATTATGTTATAATCTTTACCGTATCGATTTTATTTGAATGGAAATAGGTTTTTTTTTCATCAACTCTACTGTTTGTCTTAATAAAAATTAATAATCCTACTAATATTATAAATGCGAAAGTTTGTGAAGATGTATGGATGTCTGGATGTTTGTTATTCTTTTGCGCAAAAATTACTGAATGGATTTTAATGAAACTTTACTATAATATAGCTCATACATCAGAATAGCACATAGGCTACTTCTTATTCCGGAAAAATGTACGGTTCCCGTGGGATAGATTTGCTTTTGTTGTTCTAGAGGCGAAGCGATGGGGTCACCATATAATAATTATATAAACTAATAACGTTCACTTGAATTGAGTTATTACTCTTTTTTTAAGTGATTATATATTTAAAGAATAACATATTTAAATATGTCATCTACTAGTAACCCTTCGCCTCGTTAATACTAATTAGCTTTTAGCTACTTATATCTGCGTAAAAGAAGGACGTTTGAAAAGTTACTCTTTTATATATATATATATATATATATATATATATATATATATATATATATATATATATAATATTAGTTAACCTATTTTCGACATTTTGAATTTAGTGTCAACAATTTTTATTACGTACCAGGTACACTGAAACTCCATTACTGGGGTCGTCACTAATTGCTAGGGATACTCAGATGTCAAGGCGAATTCCCTAGGCTTAAACTATTAATGCAGCAATACTATTCCTAGTTATTTGTAGGCTCAAATTATATCTTGATTATAACTTTAGTGTAATTATGTTTGTTCTCTATATTCGCTTTTCATTAATTATTGGGCTTGCATAATAAGCTCTGTAAGTTACGAGTAACTTAAGTAAGAGAGCTTTTAAACCAACTTTATATTTTTAACCGACTTCAAAAAGACAGGTGTTTAATTTAAGTCAATGGTTTTAGTATGTTCTATGCGATATCTTCGTAGATAGTAAACTGCTTTATTAAAAAAAAAAATACTTGCTTCCTTTCCCATTTAATTTATAAGGAAAACAGATGGTATAATAAACATAAAGAAAACATTTAATGAAATAATTACTTATAACTTTATTTTATCTTTTGAGTTAAAAAATATTTATTAATAAACCTATATTATTTAATGTGAAATAGAATTTTGCGACCGTTTACTGCAGCAACCGCATGTTCGGTTGGCGCGGCCTAATTTCGCGTTCTATTCGCGCACTGGTCCGTGGCCAATAGCCATACAGATATTAGTATGGTTTTGGTTGAGAATTTGTGGCGCATTTATATTCGTAGTATTGAGAATGTGAGGTTTTAGGAACGCCATAATATAGAAATGAAGTGATTAATTTTATCTTTGACTAGCGATTCACCCTCGCTTTGCTTCGGATTCGTCCCTAGACAAAAAAATCTATCCCACGGGAACCGTGCATTTTTCCGGGATATATAGCCTATAGCCTTCCTCACTTAACGGGCTATCTAATGCAAAAAGAATTTTCCAAATCGGATTAGTAGTTCCTGAGATTAGCGCGTTCAACCAAACAAACAAACAAACTCTTCAGCTTTATAATATTAGTATAGATCCAGTAAGATGATTTTATACTTAAATATATTAACAATTTCTTTTTTTAAATAAAACTTTATTTTTTTATTTTTTGTGGATTTATTTTGATTTTTGGTTCCCGAGGTTTCAAATGTAAAAGTGTGTTTGTTTGTCCTTCTTTTACATCGAAACAGAGTAACGGATTGGTGTAATTTTTTTTATGTGGAGATAACTGGAGGGCTGGAGAGTGACATAGACTTCATTTTACCGTGGGAGATTATCTCATTCCCACAGGAAAACACGTTATAATACAACCTACAACAACTCATCATACCTATGTATATATATACCTATATATATAAAACAGTCGTATCTATTCCACACTGACCGTTAATTAAATAACTTTGTCGTAAAAACCTAATTTTCTCTAATTGTTTGCCATAAAAAAAGGATAAGATACGTGCGACCTTTAGACAGTGTAAGAGAAATTAATTTGTGTTACCTAGGTTTACTTCTTCGTTTAATATGTGACGAGATTGACAAGGCACGTTTCAGTTGATGAGATTTTGTTGACTGAAACGTATTTGCGCAAATTATTAGTAGATACTATTTCAGTATATTGATATTTGTTTGCTTTCTCTTGAAATGCTTGTTCTAAGTATCTCATAATAATAACTTAGAATTACGACTATTATGTTGTTATTATGTACTCGTATAAATACGAGTAAGGAATGACTGGGATATTTATACTATTGATAGCATAGCAGATTCGATTCTTGTGTGTGGTAATTGTTGAAGCACCAATGTCCAAACTAATATTATATATACGAAAATAACTCTGGATGTTTGTTTGCATGTATGTAACGTTGTCACGTCTCAACCGCTGTACAATTTTTTTTTGTATTGGATACCTTAAATATAGGCTATCTTTTGCCGTAAAAACTTATTGAGATTGATGTAGGGATGAAAGTTTTTATGGGAAATTCATTATTTCTCAAGTTCAAGCGTCAGAAGGCACGAGAGTAACATAGGTATTTTTCATTCTGAGCCGGTTGTGGCTTCCTCAAGGACCGACTACACTGACTTTCTTTAAAATTAACGATTCAAAAGTCTATTTGAATAAAGTGTAATTACATTTCATTCTGTTTACTTACCTAAGTACGAACGTTGTGTTGCTAGTTTCAAGTATCTTTATCTTTATATTATCTATTCATATAATAAAATTCTGAGTGAGCCGAATCTGTACTTTAAATATTTTTTGGAAAATCTTATCGGTATAGTCATTATTATCGATACAGAGGCCGAATCTATAGTTTTTAGAATTTTCGTTCGTCTGTCTGTCTGTCTGTCTGTGACCGCATCACGAGAAAACAGAGATTTTGCTGAAATTTGGTATGATGATAGCTGGTTATCCGGGTCAATATATAGAATACTTTTTATTGTGGGAAAATATCTCATCTCTGAGAAATCTATACTAAACGTTAAAATGTAACTAGGGACGAACCCGAGCGGAGCGAGGGTAATCGCTAGTTAAGAAATAAGTCTTCAAAATTTTTTGTGTTGTGTGCAGGGAATGTGAACACAAATGACTTGTCACTATCTGTGTATCTTGAAATATAAGCAGTACAGTTTATTAAAACTAGTATTTTTCCGCGGCTCTGCATTTATACTTTATTTATGTATTCGTTTGTAAAGGTCGTAGCGTAATTTAAATAACCTTCCTCAATAAATATGCTAAAAAATTCAAAAGGAATTCAACATACCGTACTAGTAGTTCCATACATTAGTTCATACAAACACAATAATTCAAGTATTAAGGCTTTATATTCTCAATACCATCAATTTTTAAAACAAAAAGATCATGATGTTAGTAAAAAAGTATTATCTAATCTAATAGTAATATCCGTATTATTTTTCCGTATTAATGTTATAAATTGAAAGTTTGTGAGTATGGATGTTTGTTACTCTTTCACGCCAGAACGTCTGAATTCTGAACGGATCTGGATGAAATATGGCACAAAGATAGATTATAGTCTGAAATAACACAAAGGCTAATTTTTATCTCGGAAAAATGTACGGTTCCCGTGGGATAGGTTTGTTGTTGCTTACCTAGAGCGAACCCGAGCGAAGCGAAGTTGAGCCGCTAGTAAAAAATAAATTAATATTTTTATCTAATCTTGTCAAACAATTTTGCATAATTACCTACTATAAAAAATATTGAATATTAATTAACACTTACCAATTTTCAATCATCATAATTAAGGTCGTTCGCAGTTTCGCAATTAAACTTCAAAAATAACTTCGTGAATACAAATTGCGCACGAAACAACTTAGGGTGGGCTAATGTTTTTAATGAACTATCTAAATTCTTCACTATAATTATTATTTTATGCTGCTATCCCTACTGACGCCATATTGCTTAAATTTTTAAGCCGAGAGTTTTATGAAGTTTTACCTATACGCTTAAATAATTATTTGTTACTAGTTTTTGCCTGCGGCTTCATCCGATTTTTTATATTCTATCCCAGGACGAATTGTATTCAGCCTTTTTTAACGTCCCACTGCTGGGCACGGGCCTCCCTTCAATGCGAGGGGGATCAGGCCATAGACCACCACGCTAGCCGAGTGAGGGTTGGCGGACTTCACACATCTTTTGAAAACTTGCTAGGTTCTCTCAGACATGTAGGTTTCCTCACAATGTTTTGTGTTTATGTTATTGCCAAATTTAATCGAAATCTGTTCAGCAGTTTAAGCGTGAAAAGGAAATAGAAGTTACTTTCATTATTTTTCATTTATAATAATAAGTACGGATAATGTACCTAACATTGTAGTGATAATGTCCTTTCGATCGATTTCGGCCGTATAAACGACTAGCTGCTCACTCTCGCTTCGCTTCGGGTTCGGCCCTAGACAAAAACAAATCTATCCTACGGGAACTGTACATTTTTCCGGGATGATATAGCCTATAGCCTTCCTCAGTTAACGGGCTATCTGATGGAAGAAGAATTATTCAAATCGAATTAGTAGTTCCTGAGATTAGCGTGCTCAACCAAACAAACGAACAAACAAACAAACTCTTCAGCTTTATAATATTAAAATAGATTTTATCTAAACACATTTTATATTAACTTTTATTGGCCTATTTTTAAGCATACGAGTATTTATGTATTTGTTACTTAGTTATTTCCTCATTTTGATGTTAGAATATTTTTTCATATTGTCTTTAACTTTTCATCTATGAATATGTGAATGGCGGCTTTTTAATCAACAACCTTTAGAAATATATAGTGAGCATTTATAGCACCCGATACGATATTTAAAAAAGAAAAAGGTGAATTCTAATTCAAATGTTTTTCTCATATTTTCAATAATATGTTATAGTTATTATTAAATATTTGTATTTAGTTATACGTTAGAAATAAATCGATTTTCATCAAATTCAACATACGTTTAAACAACAATCATAAACAATTATTTTTATATTATTTAAAAAAAAAAACCTCAAGGCTTATCCGTAAAAATTGTCTTTACGGATTTTTACCACATGGAAATTATAGGTAGGTACCTCATTTCTGCGATTTTTGATTTTAGCCCGCACTTTCTGTTCATAATTACCAATGAAAGATGTCTCAACTTCATTTCACTCAATTAGCGAACTTCAAAGACAGTCACATGAACAAATCTTTTATGATTGGTTAGTTTTTGGTATCGTGGAAATAACACTAACCTGTTTTGATAAAAGAGGAAACCTTATTTTTATTTTTATTTATAGGTTATTAATTGATATTTAATTATATATACAAAACAAATGTACACTTAATTATTACTGTACGAGTTATGTATACACGGAATTGCGGCAAAAATGCTAGCCGCATATATTAAGACAATATAGATTAAAAGCATTTTATATTAAATTTATCAACAAAATGTATATTTTGCTATCAATTTATCTAAAAAATTAATAGGTATACAGTATACTTGTATGTATAATATAGATACATATTTATTTGAATGAAATATATTAAAATATATGTTTACGGTAACAATAGTCGTGTCATAGAAAAAGAATTTTTGAAGAGGATGTAAAAAGGGCAGGTTTTCA
Organism: Fabriciana adippe; assembly: GCA_905404265.1. Lineage (NCBI taxonomy): Eukaryota > Metazoa > Arthropoda > Insecta > Lepidoptera > Nymphalidae > Fabriciana > Fabriciana adippe. The sequence goes on from FR989986.1 coordinate 15,175,721, forward strand.
CGTCAAACGCAGGAGGTGACAAAAAATAAAGAACGGTAAAAATCTCGAACATTGAATGTGAAATTAAGGAGCTCATTGTTTGACAGTTGAAATCTTTACCATCCACAAATGACCTGTCAGGCTAAGCTGAGCTCTCGCCTCGTTTGATTATACTGTGGTGGGCTTTAGCACGATTTTTATATTATGACTAGCGACTCACTCTCGCTCCGCTCGGGTTCGTCCCTACTTACGTTTTAACATTTAGTATAGATTTCTTAGAGATGAGATATTTACCCGCAGTAAAAAGTATCCTATATGTTGACCCAAATAACCAGCTTTTATCATACCAAATTTCATCAAAATCTCCTCAGTGGTTTTTCCGTGATGCGGTCACAGAAAGACAGACATACAGACCAAAATTCTAAAAACTAGGTATAGATTCGAACTCTGTATCGATAATAATGTCTATATCAATAAGATTTTCCAAAAAATATTTAATGTATAGATTCGGCTTAGTTACAATTTTAATTATATGTTCTTATTTATAATATATCGTGTATGTATACAGCTCTTTTTTAACGTTCTACTGCTGGGCATGGGCCTCCCTTCAATACGAAGGGGATCTGGGATCAGGTTATAGTTCACCACGTTGGCCTGTACGAGTTAGCGGACTTTACATGACTTTCGAAAACTTGCTAGGTTCTCTCAGACATGCAAGTTTTCTCACTTTATTTGCACATGAAAATATCAGAGGTGCGAGACTCAAAATTTGAACCCGCTTCGCTCGGTTTCCCAAGCCAGGGCGTTACCACTGGGCTACCACTGCCTATATCTTACTTATAATAAATATGTATATCCTGTCTATAAAATGGATTGTAATTTATTTTATAATTAAAATCTATCCTTGGGAAACCCCAATAATAGATTTTAGAGTTTCTTGTCTAAACAGTCAAGATGTCATTTTACAATCGTTCATGGATAGATATCTAAATAATATATGAGAGTGACTTATTATCCTATAATATAACGGCTTTTATCATTTCAATATAATTTTGATTTAATATTTAATGATTGTAGAGTGACATTTTGTCTTAGCCTTTACTTTTTTCTCACTTAAATAAAACTATCTTTTCGGATTTTTTCGCAGATTCATTTTGATTTTTGATTCCCGACGTTTCGATTGCTTTACAGCAATCTTGGTCACGGGAGAGACTAAGGTGTTAGATGTCTCATAGGTATTATATAGTTGTCACAGACAGCCTACCCACAAAATAACAAAATGAATTCACTTTTGAGTTAGAAAGTAAGAAAATGTGTAGTGTTTTTGTTAAAAATAAAAGAAAAATATTTAAATTTTTATTCATGAAATTTTATTCGAAACATAACAAAGAATTTGAGAAAACAACAAATGAAATACGGTAAGGCTTCAGTGATTCAGATCGGGACACAAAGGTTATTAATTTCTTGGAAATGTTCGCCTGAATGCCGGTCCTGACTTATAGCTTTTCCACGTGCTGAAAATCAACGAAGAAGGATAATAAATGTAATGGTAGTTCATTTCGAAAAGAAACGTGGAATTTCATCTAAAATGTGCTTTCAATTAGGCGACATCAAATGTTAATAAACAACGTGTTTTATGACGTTGGTTTCTATGTACTCGATTTAGTTTACTAACAGACAATGTGTCTAGATTTTTATAGGTCCTTGTACTAGTGACTCAACATCGCTTTGCTGGAGTGTATTCTTAGGTTTCTTTTATGTTTGTATTATTATATATAGGCAATAGATTTCTTTATATTTATATTATTATATAAGGTGGCGCTGCGCCACCTTTTGGTAGATTTTAATACTAACAGTAACATAGTGGGTATGTTTTACTTCAAGTCATCTATCTGTGTAATAAACATTCATACATACTTAAACGCACTGCATTTATAATAATATTAGTGCGATAAGTCCCCATTATTTGAGAAGTTCATACTGAATATGTAAATAATAGTAGACCACATAAACAAAAACTGATCAAAAACTATCAATATTCAATTGAAATATATAATAATTTTACAAGTACTTAATTAACCCTACTTTCTGTGCCAGCGGTCGCGGGTTCGATGGTTCATTTGTGTGATGAGCACGAATGTATGTACTCCAGTCATAGGGGTCTATATTTATAATATGTATGTATTTAGGGTTTTATACATACATACATATGTGTAGTGTATCAAGTATCTGGTATCCATAACACAAGCCTCATAGCTTACCATGCAACTAGATGGTGCTGTATGTTAATGTCCCAACATATTTATTTATTATACCTTTCAAAAAGTGATTTTATATTATTTCTCCTAAATACGCGTCTTGACAGAAAAAAATGAATCACATCGCTCGGACGTGATGAAAACCAACGATTATAGAACGGATGATTTAGGAAGGGTACAGGCTTATTTTAGTCGGAAGTTCGTGTGTGGTACAGAAAGTATGAGTGATTAATCATATGTTGCAGCCAGTGAGTGATTAATCAAATGGTATAAAAGAATGAAAAAATATAACAAATATCAACGTTATTATTTAACAAAATTTAAAGTAGAAAGGTGTATATATATATATATATATATATATATATATATATATATATATATGATATTATATATATATATATATATATATATATATATATATATATGTATATGTATATGATATTTTTACAGGAGAGGATGGAAGAAAGCTTATCTGAGCTGTTTCATATACGTGGATTGTGAAATTTTTATATTATAATTCACAGGAAACAAAATATTAATCTAAAAAATACTTTAGGGCGTAGCGACGCCTTCGCGATCTTACCTTTGTGCTTTCGCAAGTAAGAAATAACATTAATATGAAACCCATGTTTACTCTGCTTGTGAATTGACTTTTGTATCTTTAACTTAGCTGATATACGAGTATTTATGAGTTCTATATCCCTTACCTACTTGAGAAATGATTGATTCCCCATACAAACTTTCATCCCCCTTTTCCCTTGAGGGTTGATTTCCTGGATAAATACTATCCTATGTTCTTTTTATGATCTCAACTGCCTCGATGGTGTAGTGGCTAGCATGTACGGCTGTACATCCGGAGGAACTGTAGTTGAGTCTTTCTGAAGTATACAAGTAATAAGCCTCAGTAACAGCCCGGAGTTGGGAAATTGGCGGTGCTTCACCCCCGTGCCTCTGAGAGCACGTAAAGCCGTCAGTCCTGCGCCTTAACTCTTACCGGTCGTGTCGAGTAGTCGTCCCACCGGAGTATGGGAGTGACAGGAATAGAGAGTGCACTTGTGTCTGCGCGTACACTTGTGCACTATAATATCTCCTGCGCAGTTGGCTAGTCTCAATGAGATTGGCCGCCGTGGCCGGAATCGGTCAGGAGGATATTATTATTATCATTTATGATCTCTAAACTATTTTCATACCAAATTTCATCTAAAACGGTTCAGCGGATTTTTAGTTTATCTATTACAAACCAACATACAAACATACAAATTTATCGATTTATAATAGTAGTATAGATGACCTGGAATAACTCATAGGCTGTACATACTCATAGGATGTGCATTCACGAACGCATCCGAACGAAGGAAAACTAAATAATGAGGATAATTCGCTAGTCTTTATTATATAACTAGCGACTCACGCTCGCTTCGCTCGCGTTCGTCCCTTGGTACGTTTTCACGGTTAACTATGTTTATACATAAATAGTAGCTTGCTACTCTTAAGATATTCATTTAAATTATATAGTGATTTACCCTTGCTTTGCTCGGGTACGTACGCCGTACGCGGATTTTGTTCATAATTTCATGGGTTTTAATTTTTTTCGCGGAACCGTGATTCTTTTTCTAAAATAAAAGTACTAAGTTACTCCTTATAACATCAGCTATCTGCCAGTAAAATTCCCGTCAAAATCGGTCCAACCGTTTTGGAGATTAGTCGGAACAAACAGACAGACAAAAATTGTAAAAAATGTTGTTTTGGTATATGTACCTTGTATATATCCATATGCATTTAGTAAAAAGCGGTTATTTTATTATTACAAACAGACAGATGAATCAAAGGGAAAGTGGTTTCATTTACTCATAGATCGCAATTACGAACGAGAAACTTTTGTTCAGGGTTGAAGTTTGTGGATTGCGTGGCTAAAAATATTAAAAGGATTAACTGAAGCGAGTTAGCATTTGTTACGAATTTTGAATATAAAGTTATTTGAAGTTTTAATCAGAATTATAATTATCTTTTGCGTTATAATAAGTACTTACCTAATCGGTATTAGTTTCTATGGAAACGCTAAGAATCACCAAATACCTACCTATTTCATTTGTATGGATAATTACTATACAACTGTCTCGCTAGTCTGGTAGCTAAAATGTATGACTGCAGAATTGAAGGTCCTAGGATTGAGTCCTGTGTCGGGCCCAGTTAAGCTATTGAGGTTTTCTGTCAAGAAATTCTCAGTAACAACCCGAAGTTGGGAATTTGGCGGTGTTTCACCCTTATCGTGGAGAACACGTATAGACGTCTGTGTTATGCCTAATTCCTTAACGGTCATGTCGAATTGTCGTCCTATCGGAGTATGAGAGTTGTAGTAAAATGCACTTGTGTTGCGCATATGCGCGTATACTTGTGCTTAATATTTCCTGGGCAGATAGCTCTTAGTGCTATTGGCCGCCATGACCGCAATTAATCAGAAGGAAATTATTATTAAAGATTAAAAAGTCATTTTTAATATTTGTTACCCATACAATGACAATATATTACAAAAAATATTTAATTGAAACAAAAGGTCTTTCGAGGATATATTTTCGGTTAAAAAAATATTTACTGTGCGTGTAAATTTTGGTAACACTTAGCGAATTTTATGACGACTCCAGTAATTTATACCGTCGCGGAAATGATAATTTATCGCGCATGAAACGCGCAGTAAAAAGCTTTATGGCCTTATCGAATGCGTGTAAAAGTGACTATACCTTCGTGTTATACAATGGTATAATGAAAATATTGATAAAACGTTAAAATTGATCTTTTTACAAAGAATCTTCAAACTCGAATTGCGAAGATATCCATTATGTACACAAAAAAAGCATTTACCCGAACTGTGTACGATTTGAAAGATTCTTTTTGTACTGTATAGTCTACTTCTTATGAAATGTTATTTTTTGGTCTGACATTTTGTAGTGTATATAATACACATTATATTAGATATTTAGAATATATGTTTGTATGTATAAAAATCAATTACGCGAGCGGATCCGCGGGAAAACATCACTAATATTATATAATAATTAATTTTGTTGTATGTTACAGTAAAGCTTTGTAGCTACTTTTCTGTATAAGAGCGAGGGTTTAGTCAAATGATGCTTGAGATCTCTCAGCAGGCGTCGCATTTATACTGGACCCTTTGATCTTACGGAGAGGCTGTTGATTGTACTTATGGGACGTTTTTGAACCACTTACCTGTTGCACGCTACTTTCTTTTTTCCATTGTTTTTTATCAGGTTAATTTTGTCCTTAAATAAGTTTAATCTTTGGAGTTTTATGGGAATAATGTGTTAATCTACTGTTTGTATATTAGTACGCTACAGTGATATTCGTTGAATTTATCACAATAACGCTTTAAATCGTTTCGTCTATGGCTTAAGGGATAAGAGAGTGGCGGAGAATTAAAAATAATTAGTAAAAATAGTTAGTTCTTTTTTAGAACTCTGCATTATAAAAATGACCTGAAGTATTTATAGATTACTTAGCAACTTGCTTCTTAGATTCTTGTCAAATATGAATTTACGATTTCTAACAAATAACTAAATGTGGCTATCTTAATGCGAAAATTTGTATGTTTGTATGTTTGTTACTAAACAGGTTTGTGCACGCTTAAATGGATTAAATGGACGAATTTGGATCAGTGCACATATAATATAACTGTGCACTACATTTCATGCGGCCTGGAGTAGCACATAGGCTACAGTTAAGCCCTAGGGACGCTCCAGAGTACAATAAAAATGCTACATTTAAATTAATTAACTTAACTATATCTCATTTAAATCTATACAGATAAATAAAATTGGAGTTTCTGTTTGTTATGTTAAAATAACCGCTTTTTTACTAAATGCATATGGATGTATACACGGTACATTTACCTACCAAAACTACATTTTTTACAATTTTTGTCTGTCTGTTTGTTTCGGCTAATCTCTGAAATGGCTGGACCGATTTTGACGGGACTTTCACTGGCAGATAGCCGATGTAATAAGGAGTAACTTAGACTACTTTTATTTTAGAAAAAAAAAATAGGGTCCCCCGAAAAAAAAAATGAAAACCAAATTAATTAATTAATTTTGTTTTGGAAAGTAACGAACCCGAGTGAAGCGAGGGTGAGTCACTAGTGTTAAATAAAAAACAAATACAGCTACTACTAGTTAAATAATACATTTAACATGTAGATGTATCTATTATTTTGTCCCGTGTTGTTCATGTGTTTGTTACCGTTGATTGCGTCAGCCGCAGTTAATCAACACCTCATTCCAGCAATCGAGTTAGTTCAGAGGGTTATTCGAATCGTGAGACAAATGTTGCTACATCGATTGTGTAAACTATGTACTTGTTTAGATCGATTCACTGTTTGAACAGAGACAATCGAATGGGTATTTGATTGTTGTCGGAGGTTTTGTCTTTCATTGTTTTGAAATTGATTTTCTTCTTCCTTTTAAATAAAAGGATTTTACCGAAATGGAATTTGTTTTTTTTTTAATGTCTCTTTAGTTTATACCTACAGAGGCTTATCCTATGCAGATTAATTTTAATTCCTGTATTAACTTATAATAGACTAGCGGTTCACCCTCGCTTCGCTCGTGTTCGTCCCTAGGTACGTTTTAACCGTTAGTATGGATAAGTAGACTATATATTATTTTACTGCTCCGCTCTTTTGGGTAGTAGCGTGATGATATATTGCCTATAGGCCTTCCTCAATAAACGAGCTATCTAATGCAAAAAGAATTTTTCTTATTGGATTAGTAGTTCCTGATATTAGCGCGATCAAGCAAGCAAACAAACAAACAAACAAACTCCATCTCTATATAATATTAGTACAGATAATGTTAGAAGGCGAATTTACTTAAACAGCATGCATTATACAGTACTAAAGATTTAGCAGAATGCAAGTAGGTAATTTTAATTTCCCTTGTCCTCTTCCGCGTTTACGGAACAAAATATAAAAAGTTTTAATCGGGAAACAGGATATTCTTACTACCATTGCAAAGATATCGGACAGGGAATTGAAACTAAAAGAGGACCAAATCAAAAAAAAAAAAAAAACTAGTTTACTGCGGAGCTTCCTTTGAACCAGAGGAAAAGTTAGTAAAAAAAAGTTGCAAAATGGAACGTCTTTATCGGTAGGTATTATTGGATATGTATTCAATCTATGTTATACTTCCACCTTGATATAGTTTTGACGAGACGAGCTACTTTACGAATTAACTAGCGACATCCCTGCTTTTTGGCCATAGATTTAAATTTTATTGCTTCCATTTCAAGTCATTTAAGCAACGGATGTCGCTAAAGCAATACAACAGCAAACACAATTTTTATAGAAGTAAAAAATAGATCAAGCAATTTTGTATATGATTTTCTTGTAGCTCTATTATTTGTGCAACGTAACTTCAACGCCTTGGCGAAAAGGCGCACAGAATGCGTGGAGCTTTCGATCTGAAGGAAAATGGAGTACATCAATCGATTCCAAATATACTGTGAAAATATGCGAATAAAAATTCAAAATACATATATATTCTTTGTGCCTACTTATTCTTTTATGCTATCTTTATGTTACCCTTGTAGAGATCATATCTCGGAAGTCGATTGTACGCTAAGAATTTGAGATCCAAATACCTATACAATAATGATTCCATCGAGACGATTTTCTTGTGATTAGTGGATTTTTTCAATATGTACCTACCTACTGATGAAAGCTTTGACTTAAGTCTTATTAAATGACGAAAAAAAAAAGAAGAGGTTCTCAATTCGACACGTATATATATATATCATTATTTTATTATCATTTTTGGATAGAGCTTACCTCAAAGTTGGTCCCATTTAAGTTAAAAAAAAAATCACCCCTTAGTGTAGCTTTCTTCTGACTTTGCTATGACTATGTCTGCACTAAAAATAGAAAAAAAAACTTAAAAAAAAACGACTCGGTGTCCTTTGAATCGTCTGGCACCGACTTCCTAAATATCTGCTTAGGTATCTATAGTAAATGAAAACTACCTATCTAACAATTAGAAAATTTCTTTTTAGTGGTTTTTTTTAAGTCGATTTTTTTTATGTTTTTATTTTGAATCTATTTGACGAGTTCCATATACTTTTAGAACGAGAATATGACAATTGTTAAAGCATGTTTTTTTTTTAAATTTTATACAACTGTAATTATTCTTATCTATACTAATATTATAAAGCTGAAGAGTTTGTTTGATTGTTTGTTTGTTTGTTTGTTTGGTTGAACGCGCTAATCTCAGGAACTACTGGTTGGAATTGAAAAATTCTTTTTTTGTTGGATAGTCCATTTATCGAGGAAGGCTTTAGGCTATATAACAAAAATAAAAATGTAAAAATGTTGCAAAAACGGGAAAAAATGATTCCTTTTGAGAGCTTCCGTTGCGTGCGCTGCGTAAACGGTTAAAGTTACGCAAAAATAGTGTATGACGGAATTGTTCCCCTTTAAATGTTCTAAAAAAAGTCCACGACAGCATATGTCTATCTTTTAAGGTTGACTCAATATACCCCTTTTTATGGTAAACAAATTTGTTCTAAAATAATGCATTACTTTCGAAAGTGTTTTTATAAACATGATATTAATCCTTATTCAAATAAATACGTTATTCATCACAAGTATTTAATTTTGAACAAAACTGCCCTTGACATCATTTGATTTCAATGAATATCTTAGGAGATATCATAGTTTTAAAATATACATATTTAACTTTATGCGGACTATGGGTGAGCGCGCTCTCAGCCCGATGCATGGCGAGGGCGGGGCGGTCGTGAGGGGGGAGGACGCTGGCCGCCGCCTGGTAGCTCTGCGAGCAAAGTCACTATTCCACGCGGACAAAGTCGCGGGCACAAGCTAGTTTATTATATTACTTGCTCCAATGATACCTCGATCTAAATCTTTGCATACATGTCATGTTAAGATAATTGTAGAATTTATAAATAAAATGTTCACTACCTTGTTTAATTGAAGTAAATTTTTAGTTTGTTTCCATTGAAATTACATATTTTATTAGATTATACAATATATGACTGAGTGCTTTTAATCGTTAATAAGCATTTACACTGAAATACTCATTAACATACAAAGAAATAGATTTGAATAAATAAGGATAGTGATACAAGGTATCTTGCAGTTAATCTAAAATCTCATTGAGAAGACATTTTGAAATGCAGCCCTTGTCTTTCACTAATGCGCGTTATAACACGTTTCAAAGCGTAGTAAGTCGTCTTAGCGTCTCACAAAACATTAATACATTAAGATTCCCATTTGGAATCTTGTGTGAAAATTGAAGTAATCATATGATAGATGCGCAAGGTACCTAGTTTGGAAAGAATTTTTTATTCTAGCTGTATGCGATATTTTTCATTTCTTATGACTGGGTGACTCCTTTCGTATGTAGTAATAGTGTTGCTTATAATTTTGATTCTTTTCTAAATAATTGCAAACTAAATTAAAATTATTATTCTTAATTAATTTCAATTTTAACTTTTTTAAATTATACGATAATGGTGCTTTAAATAATTAATATTTTATTTTATTTATGTTTATAATTATAGTTATGGCAACACTAAATAAGATTGCTAATTAATTAAATTTTCTAAAAAATTGTAATTATCATAATAATAACAGTCAAAATTAAATAAATAATATTCCACATTCAATAATAAAATTTATTAAAATTATAAAAATGCTTAAAATTAAAATTGACGAATATTGTAAGGTACTATGATGCCATTTTTGATTTTTTTGAATTCATTTTTGTTAGTATGTGGGTAGGCTGTCTGTAACAACTATATAATGCTTTTAAGCCATCTTAAACCTTAGTCTCTCCCGTGACCATTATCGCTGTAAAGCATTCGAAACGTCGGGTACCAAAAATCAAAATAAATTCGCGAAAAAAACCGAAAAGATAGTATTATTTAAAATATTATTTTTTCTTCTTTTACCTATATAAATAGCTATTTAAAAGAAATTTGAAAAAAAATCTTTTTCATCTAAATATACAGACAGACGGATTTAATGAAAACAGCATAGCGATCGCAGAATCGTTTTAATCTTCATTCTTATGAGATTAGCTGTTAAGTAGGTGTAATCTCGGTAAACCTGTATTTTGCAAATCAAAACTCGTACAACGGATGCTAGTTACTGCTCGTATATGCGATATACTGGAATACGTAGGTACCTAATGGTGTTGAAGTACTTTATTTAAGACTAACTTTGCCAGAGTCTCGCATGTACTTAAACGCATTTGCTTATGCTAACAAATCATACTGTTGCCTTATGAGATTCTTAGATTTAAGGAGTAAAAAAAATATATCGGGTTATAATATACAAAAAAAGAATCCAGTGAAATAAAACATTATCGGCTGTCTTGGACTGTAGAATTAAATACTTTTTACAATCACAAATATAAAATACCTTGAACTATACTTAAGTTTGGTTTACTCATTGATTTTAGATATATTACACCTACATATTTAAGGCAACATGTTAACCCAGTAGTAATTCGTTTGGGCAACTGAGTGAACCCGCTCCTCGCTTCTCTATTATTTTCATGTTAGAATCATTTCTTACATGATTACCACTTGCCTTACGTAAAGGAAAACATCGTGAGGAAACCTGCTTGTCTGACAAAACCTAGCAAGTTTTCGAAAGACATGTGAAGACCGCCAACCCACACTTGGCCAGCGTGGTGGACTATGGCCTGATCCCCCTCGTATTGAAGGGAGGCCCGTGCTCAGCAATGGGACGATAAAAAGGGCTGAATACATACAAAGGGACTAGTTTTATTTAGTTTAAAAAATTTTACACCAATAAAAAACGATGCTATCCCTGAGCAATAGAAGACAGTTTTTTTATAAAGTCTATCATAAACTTTTAAATCTGGTTAGAATATCTTTCTTTTAATATATTTTACGAGATCCTTATTAATCATGCAATTTTACTGCCTCTTAGGTCACGCATGTGTTTTTATGTTATTTTTAATGGCTTATTAGTTCCAGTGGCGCTATAAATGTCACAAAAATCAATTTGGCAACGTTTCAAATTTTAATAAGCTCTTATTGAATAAAGTTTTATTCGTTTTTGTGGGAAAGTTTATCTTAAAGAATGTGTGATGGGTCATTATTTTCTTGACACCGTCACCTCTATAGTTAGTTATGACTAAAGGAAACAAGGGTTTGATAAGAAAAATCTAAGTGCTAGATTGTTGCCTTATTTATTTATTTATAACTAGCGACTCACCCTCGCTCCGCTCGGGTTCGTCCTTAGGTACGTTTTGACGGTTAGTATAAATTTCTTAAAGATCAGATATTTTCCCGCAGTAAAAGTATCCTATATGTTGACCCGTATACGATCACATATTTTATATAACAAACTAGCGGCTCACCCTTGCTTCGCTTCGGGTTCGTCCCTAGACAAAAACAAATCTATCCCACGGTAACCGTACATTTTTTCGGGATGATATATAGCCTATAGCTTTCCTCAGTTAACGGGCTATCTAATGCAAAAAGATTTTTTTAAATCGGATTAGTAGTTCTTGGGATTAGCGCGTTCAACCAAACAAACAAACAAACAAACTCTTCAGCTTTACATTGTTAAATGAGGCTATTTTTTGATTTTTTAATTTGCCAGAAGACTCATGTGGTTACTCAATGCTCATCTATTGTAGACTCACTTAGTTTTACTTAATAATACACTGTATAATTATTAACCGACTTTCAAAAGGCAGGAGGTTCTATGTTCGCCTGGGTGTATTTTTTTATGAATGTTCCTCGATTTTTCGGAGACGGCTAGACCGATTTCGCTACTTTAAACTGTATTCTATTCAGGTATGTCCCGAGGCCTCCATAAAATTTTCTTTTATCTAGTTTTCCGTTTTCAAGAAAATCAGCAAAAACTATGGATTGTGAACTTCGTTAACAGATTTAATAAGACTTTTTTACCAACTTCTACTATTCAGAAAAATAAGAAAAAATCTGAATATTCTGATTTCTGTTTAAAATGGGTATAGTTAAAAATACTGCAATTATTTTTTTATTAATATCAATCCTGTATATAAATGCATGCAAAAATGCGTGTGTTTGTTTGTTATTTCATCCTTCTTCACATCACACCATCAGATACCATAACATATTGTTATAAGGAAAATCTATAACCCAACTCACATATAAATACTTTTCTTGATCAAAAATCTAACTATTAATTTAATAGTGACCCTTAACACCAGACGGTCATCAATAGTTACAACACTCGTATACTATATACATCTCTAATTAATTACGAAAACTAATTTCAATTTTACATATTGGGCATCATATCATTGTGTTGGTGAATCCATTTGGATTATGTTCTAAATTTATTGTGGGCTGAACTAACAAATCAATTATTAGATTAACATACGCTAGTATATCTCCCTGGTTTGTCTTATGTGAAATTTTGTTTTTTAATCGTTTTTTTTCTATGTGAAAATGTAAGTTACTGAGTAACTGCTCATCCTTGTTTTGGTTCACCCAGGTTCGCCTCTAGAAAAACAAAATCAAATTTATCCCACGAAAACCGTACATTTTTCCGGTACAAAAAGTATCCTATGTGCTATTCCAGACTATAATCTATCTCTGTGCCAAATTTTATCCAGATCCGTTCAGCCGTTCTGGAGTGATTGAGTAACAGACATCCAAACATCCATCTAAACTTTCACATTTATAATATTACTAGCGACTCACCCTCGCTTCGCTCGGGTTCGTCCCTAGCTTGCATTAAATCACGATTGATCAGTTTTCGACCGGAGAGGAAAAATGATTAAATTACTAAAATGGCTATTAAAAAATAAGGGTTGATCGTAGAAGAGTGAAAATTGAGGATTGTATGTATTTTTGTATGTTGTATCATAAAAAAATAGAAATTAAAAATTTTGTCTAAAAAATAAAATAAAAAATCTAGGGGTGGACTACCCCTAACATTTAGGGGGATGAAAAATAGATGTTGGCCGATTCTCATAAATACCGGATAAGCACAAAAAATTTCATCAAAATCGGTCAAGCCGTTTCGGAGGAGTATGGCAACGAAAACTGTGACACGAGAATTTTATATATTACTAGCGACTCACCCTCGCTCCGCTCGGGTTCGTCCCTAGGGTGGACCACCCTTGTCACTTAGGGGTATGAAAAATAGATGTTGGCCGATTCTCATAGATACCGGATAAGCACAAAAAATTTCATCAAAATCGGTCAAGCCGTTTCGGAGGAGTATGGCAACGAAAACTGTGACACGAGAATTTTATATATTAGATTATTTATATTAAAAAACGGTTTTAACGAATTAAGTAAGGTTTTATTAAAATAAGGTTTATAATTTATATAACAATTCTTTGCTGGGATACTTTAATAAGACTATTTTATCTTTTACGTAAAACCATAGAAATACCAGTTGCATTTGTATATTAACTACGTTTATGTACACCTGGTACGTTTCTACGTAATATTATGTCTAAATGCAGCAAATTGAATTTCGTACAGGACAGTTATGCCTTGTATGGACGCTTTATTGTGGAGCCTGGTTTGTAATACGGTGTGTGTTGTTTTGTTTCGCAACTTTTCATTTCTTGTACGTTTGTGATACAGGTTTGGCAAAAATCGACTGTGTGTCATACAAGTAAAGCAAATATCGAGTTTCTGGATACGACTTTGGTTTGGATCAAAAAGTAGGAATTGGATTTTTCTCCCAAAATTCGCAGCAGCCGTTACCTAACTAGCAGAAGAAGACTATAGTATCTCTGAGACCACGCAAAGACAGAGATTAGCCAGCAAAGTACTTTATATCGATTGATTAATACGATATTTTGTTGTAGTGGTCCGACAATCTGTTTCTACGCCACATGTCGCAGGTTCGAGTTCTACTTGGGCTAAGTATACATTAGCAATGTAAATATTTAAATTAAGGAACTACCCAATGAGTAACATTTCTGACTCTTTTCACTTTTTTCTTAAAAAATTTGTACTGAAAAAATACGTAAATTATATATAGGTAGTCTTCTCTTTAAAATATACTTCCATAAAGACGTCAAGACAGGCAAATTTTCTTCAAGAAAGGTTCGATAAGGAAATTGCTATTCGTGCGACGTACCTACATACATTTAGGATATGACGGAAGTGATCGTTAATCTCTAATATGAATAGAAGTAAATACGATTATTTTTGGATGCGCCAAATAAATATACTAATGATGTATCAGATATTTTTAATTAATGATCCTGTTATATCAATTAATAAAATATTTGCTTCAATTAAGCGAAAAATAATAGCAAAACAAACGAGACGTGAAATTTTATAAATTCAATTGTGAAAATGTCGCCAAACTCAATTTCACTGCCGTGCCAGTTATTGAATTACCAACAGTGCGTGGATAAAGAAAACACTTGTTTTGATCGTATTTTATGAGGAAATTATTTATAAACTACCTACTCTAGTCTTTATAATGTTAAAAATAATATTTTTGTTAATTGTCTCCAAAATGTTGAGAATTATATAGCTTAACTAACGGCTCACTCGCGCTTCGCTCGGGTTCGCCTCTAGAGAAACAAAAAGAAATCTATCTCGCTATAAAAAGCCTATGTGCTATTCCAGACTATAATATATCTCTGTGCCAAATTTCATCCAGATCCATTCAGCCGCTCTGGCGTGAAAGAGTAACAAACATCCATCCAAACCTATAAACTTTTCATTTATAATATTAGTACCTATAGATATTCAAATTCAAAATATTTTGTTCAGCATTAAATTATTACAATTTTTTACTGAACGATCTCGGAAACGGCTCTAACGATTTCGTTGAAATTTGGTATGTGGAGGTTTTCGGGGGCGAAAAATCGATCTAGATTAGTCTTATGTCTGGGAAAACGCGCGTTTTTCGAGTTTTCATACGGTTTTCTTTCGCAATATTCCACGCAAAATGTGGTAGATAATTTCTTACACTCGGGCATAAGCATCGTGGTTAAGCGACCAAGATATAAGGTTGACAATCACAGGTGTCCGAGTTCGAATCCAGGTTGTATACAAAGTTTTTAGTTTTGTTTTTTTGATATAACAAAAAAGAACTCCGAGCGAAGCTAGGTCGCCCAGGTACTAATAATAATTGTAAAAAGTCGCCACAGACGCTATGACCATTTTTTATTTCATATTTTTGAAAGACCGAAGAAGAGATTTGTAATATGGATAAAATCATTTCCAGTGAATTCTTCATTGTATATTTAACTTGTCATAGGGGATTTAACATTGCGTTCAAAAGCGTCTGATTGCAATTTTAGAGCGCTATAAGACTTTTATTGTGTGGAGTTAAAACTATTGCTGTTGGAATCTATTAAAAAGACATTAAACACGTTGCAACGTACATATTTTCAAATATATATTATGTGTAAGGAATCTATACAATATAGTAAAATTCTAATCTGTATATAAAAATTTTTTTGGAAAATATTTTTATTGAAATAGTCATTATTATTGATACGGAGGATGAATCTATAGTTTTAATTTTTTCGTCTGTCCGTGACCGCATTACGAGAAAACCACTGGACAGATTTTGATGATATTTGGTATGATGATAGCTGGTTATCCGGGTCAACATATATAATACTTTTTACTGCGTGCAAATATCTCATCTCTCAGCTATACCTACTAAACGTTAAAACGTAATAGGGGACGAATCCGAGCGGAGCAAGGTGAATCGCTAGTATTATACCTATATTTTTGAAAAAATATTCTAAACTCGGATCTGCTTAGGCTTATCTTCCCTTCGTTTTTCGAAGAAGAAGACGAAGAAGCTTAGGTTCATATAAATCTACGGTAGCTCTGTAACAAATAAACCAACTAATGGATGGAACTATAATTGTAGGCTTACAATGCCTGTAATGTTAATACGTGTCATTCAATGCATACAATTAACCCATTTGCAACTGGCAATAATTGCATGCCAATGTCATCGTAAAAACTCGAATGCTAGTGTTGTATTACACAATTTGTTTAAACAAGTTTACTTTCTAGTTACCTAAATAAGATTTTCATTGATTGCTAAAGGATATTATACTATGGTTTTTTTTGCCGCCATTTTAAAGTTTTTACTCTTTTAATCATTTAAATTGTCTAATAAAAAAAAAACGAATTATAAACTCAGAATTATTAAAATTATATTACATCAAACTTTATTAGTCAATGATTTCTTATGGAAATTCATAGCATCAACATTCGTTAACATTTAGGGCATATAAAGTTCAGAGGCGTCAGGCTGACTTGATCGTAAAAATACGTATTTCAACTACCCACCGGCACGAATAAGCTAAATAATGGAAAAAATATGTTTTGTATACACGACCCAAGGAATACAAAATGACTTAGGCCCTTATGCTTTTTGATATAAGAATCACACTTCTAAAGCTAATGTTTGTGGAAGATTATCATTTTGTTATTCTTCGCACTCAGTATTCAACATGTCTTTTTGTAGTATGATTATACAGTATTTTATGTTATATTTGCATATATTTTTATGGTTAGATTTTTCTTTTTATTAAAATGGTGCCTTCTATTGTGCATTTGTGTGGCTTGCTCGTATTGTGAAGTAAATATATATAAATGTTTTTCTTTTAAAATTGTACAATATATTATACTCGTATGTATGTACATAAGGACAGGATAGACTAAAGCTAATTTATTATTAGTTTAGTTAATTATAATTTTTTTTATTTTATAAAGTACTAGCGACTTACCTTCGCTCCGCTCGTTTAGTTTACGTTTTAGCGTTTAGTATAGATTTTTCAGAGATGAGATATTATCCCGCAGTAAAAAGTATCCTATATGTTGACCCGGATAACCAGCTATCGTCATACAAAATTTCATCAAAATCTATCCAGTGGTTTTCTCGTGACAGACAGACAGACAAAAATTGTAAATACTATAGATTTGGCATCTGTATCAATAATAATGATTATTTTAATAAGATTTTCCAAAAAATATTTAATGTACAGATTTGACTCTGAATTTTATTAAATTTATAGATTTTGACATTTTGTATTATTATTACATTTATGTTATGACTATATTACACTTTTGTAATTATCCCCACCGAATAAAACTTAAAGGGAACTAGGTTTGCCATCTATTATCTAACTTTACTATATTTTAAGCTTTTTGATTAATAACGTAATAAAAATATTAAATCTATACTAATATAATAAAGCTGAAGAGTTTGTTTGTTTGGTTGAGCGCGCTAATCTCAGGAACTACTAATCCTATTTGAAAAATTTTTTTTGCATTAGATAGCCCGTTAACTGAGGAAGGCTATAGTGTAGTTCCCATGGGATAGATTTGTTTTTATCTAGGGATAAACCCGAAGCGAAGCGAGGGTAAGTCGCTAGTTAGATAATAAAGCTAGTCTCCTATATTGTTTTAAGTAACTATTTTAATAACATAAAATAATAATAACAATCTTTGAATGTAAACAAATGAAATTTAATTATGTTTTCATTAGTGCTTTGGATCATCGAAAGCTCAATTAAAACTACGAGTTCATTACTCTCGTAACACTTTGCATTTAATCATTTAATTTTACGTTACAGTTGATTTTGGAGAATTAAAAAGCTTATATTTATCTATTTGAATGATATTTAACTTTAGTATAAATTAAAATAATATGAAAATTCTTTATATTTATCTTATACTACTTGCTACCTGCTTGCTAGAGATTTAAGATTATTTATTAAAAGAAAGACATATAATATATATAAAAAAATATTTAATGCCATGAAAATCACCAAAAAAGTAACAATAATTAAAAACGTAATTCAATCTATGGAAAAAGGTAGTAACTCAGCTGATGCTGCTAAGACCGAAATCTTGAGCAGCGCTGATTTTCAGTTACATCCCGCTATTAAGAAAAGGATTTATGTATAAAATGTAGTTCTTTTATACTTTCCCATGAACCTGAAAAATATTCGAAAATGTTTCTGTTAAGAAATGTCATAAATAAATAAATAAATTAGTATGTTGGGACATCAACACACAGCACCACCTAGTTCCGTGGTAAGCTATGAGGCCTGTTTTATGGATACCAGATAGTTGATACACTACACATATATAACTTTAAATACATACATATTATAAATATAAACACCCATGACTGGAATACAAATATTCGTGCTCATCAAACAAATGCCCAGTCCCAGCGGGACTCGAATCCGCGAACGCTGGTACAGCAAGTAGGGGTCACTACAAACTGAGCCCAACGTGCCATCATAAAGATTTACTGATTTAATGTTCTTTTTTAAAGTTAATACTTTACCGCTAAAGAAAGTGAAAAGAAAAAGACAATGTTGTTTCCTCATATTTATAGTGCCTCGTAATTTATGAATAGGCACACAATAAAATTTGCTAATGAAATTCCTTTCATAAAAACTTCAAGTAATTATAGATTGCCAAAGCTTCTTTTAAGACTTTAGTTTCCGAACGTCCTGTGACTTGGTAAAGACGTTGTTTATTACTCACATTACAATAAGGATATCGTTGAAATATTGACTACTATAAAGTACTAGCGACTCACCCTCGCTCCGCTTGGGTTTGTCCCTAGTTACGTTTCAACGTTTAGTATAGATTTCTCAGTGATGAGAAATTTTCCAGCAGTAAAAAGTACCCTATATGTTGACTCGGATAACCAACTATCAACATACCAAATTTCATCAAAATCTGTCCAGTGGTTTTCTCGTGATGCGGACATAAACAGACAGACAAAAATTCGGTCTGCCTCTGTATCGATAAAAATTAATATTTCAATAAGATTTTCCAAAAAATATACAATATATAGATTCGACTCAGAATTTTATTAAATGTATAGATTTCAAATCGAATTTGGTTGCTTATGGACATTGACATAATATTTGAATTAAAATAGCCCTTTGTTTACGAAATTAGTTACAGATCTTCTAAAGTTTAATATTATTTTGAAGAAAATACGTTGATTAGTTCTTAAGTTACGATATATTTCAGTAACACGCTTTGTTAGTTTAGCGGCCGTAAACCTAACTTCGTATTTCATAGTGTCTCTGAAAATACTATAAAATACAAGCTTTTTTATGCTAATACTTTATATTACTTTTAACCTAACAAATTACGAAAGTTAAAATATAACTAAAATGTTTAATGCTACGGAACCCTCAGTCTGCAATTCCAGGCTCGCACTTGTGCGATTTTGTATATATAGGTATTAGATAAGTGAACTGTAAGTATACATTGTGGAATTTCGTCACGATCTAATATAACGCATCTGACTCTGCATACAGACAGGATATAGCAAAATAGCTGAAATTGCTATATCTGACATCCAATATCTTTGTGCAACACTACGCTGTTCTGTTTTATCGCGTAACTCGAGCTTGGATGTTTTGAATTCTTCTAAGTTTTTTTTTTATCTATATATAAATAGGCAAAAACAAAACAGTTTAGTATCATTTTCCTTTGTTTGTCTACTGATTTTCTTAATTTTTTTGTTTAGTAGCTATTAACGAGCTTTAGTGTTGTCAATAAAATGTTAAAACAGTTTTTTTTTATATAATTATGGTCAAATTTCGACTACTGAACTTAAAAGACGCACATGAAAAATCTTACTAACTTATCTTCGCTGCTATATAAGATGTAGAATTAGAAAAGCAGTTTGTTTGTACTCAGGGTACCTATAATCTATGAAACTACTTAACCAATGTAAAAAAATTACAGAATACAAAATTAAGCTCTTTATAACATTCTTTTATTTTAAATAAAACTATCTTTTCGGATTATTTCGCGGATTTATTTTGATTTTTGGTTCCCGACGTTTCGAATGCTTTACAGCAATCATGGTCACGGGAGAGACTAAGGTCTTAGACATCTCAAAAGCGTTATATACTTGTTACAGACAGTGCCTACCCACAAATTTAAAAAATGATTTTGAAAATTCAAAAATGGCACCAGAGTACCTTACAATATTTGTTGATTTAATTCTAAACATATTAAAAATATTAAAAAGTTTAATAAGTATTATAATTAAATATTATTTGTTTAATTTTAGCTGTTATTATTATAAATATTACAATATTTTAAAAAAACTTTAAGAATTAATAATGTAATATTATTTAGTGTTGCTATTACTATAATATGTCTAACCACAAAGAAAATCAAAATATTAATTATTTATTAAATACTAATTATTTATTAAAGTATTATTATTGTTTTATATGTAATTTAGAAAATTAAATTTTATAATTTAGATTTCTAATGTAATTTTAAGATATAATATTAAGCAACACTATCTTCACAGATAAAATATATATTAATCCGAATCATTGTTATAGCGATCCACACAGTATGAACTAACTACATGTACAGGTCTGTTATCTTTGTTTTTGCTGTTAGATTTTATTATGTTTATTACAGGATCCCACGATGATGGTAGTACCCAGCCATCTTCCCTATTGAAGTTTGGATGTTTTTTAATTTCAATAGCTTCGCGAATCATCCTGATACAGCAAAAACAAAGATAACAGACCTGTAGATGTAGTTAGTTCATACTGTGTGGATCGCTATAACAATGATTCGGATTAATATATATTTTATCTGTGAAGATAGTGTTGCTTAATATTATATCTTAAAATTACATTAGAAATCTAAATTATAAAATTTAATTTTCTAAATTACATATAAAACAATAATAATACTTTAATAAATAATTAGTATTTAATAAATAATTAATATTTTGATTTTCTTTGTGGTTAGACATATTATAGTAATAGCAACACTAAATAATATTACATTATTAATTCTTAAAGTTTTTTTAAAATATTGTAATATTTATAATAATAACAGCTAAAATTAAACAAATAATATTTAATTATAATACTTATTAAACTTTTTAATATTTTTAATATGTTTAGAATTAAATCAACAAATATTGTAAGGTACTCTGGTGCCATTTTTGAATTTTCAAAATCATTTTTTAAATTTGTGGGTAGGCACTGTCTGTAACAAGTATATAACGCTTTTGAGATGTCTAAGACCTTAGTCTCTCCCGTGACCATGATTGCTGTAAAGCATTCGAAACGTCGGGAACCAAAAATCAAAATAAATCCGCGAAATAATCCGAAAAGATAGTTTTATTTAAAATGTCAAATATTCGCGTAAATCTAAGAAAACATTCTTTTACTATCTTTAAGTGGTTTTGTCAGCCAACCCGCACTTTTCCAGCGTGGTGGAATATGCCCTGATCCCCCTTGAAGGGAGGCCAGTGCCCAGCAGTGGGACGTTGAAAAGAAATCTCAATGGCAAGTAGTTAAACCTGCGACTTTTTTTGACTTATCCTGTAATAACAAAAAAAAAATATTTTTATATCAGTGAAAAATAAAGTTTTAGAAATACCCAATCCCATCGTACTAATATTATAAATATGAAAGTTACTCAATCATTTCAGAACGGTTGAAAGGATCTGGATGAAATTTGGCATAGAGAGAGATTGTAGTCTGGAATAGCGCATAAGTAATTTTTATCCCGGAAAAACGTACAGTGTCCACGGGATAGATTGTTTTTATTATGTAATAAATATGAAATAATTATATATTTTTTTTTTGGTTTCAGGTACATATGTACGAGTAGGTATATATTAACATTTGGTGTTCACTGATTAAAATAGTTTTCATGTTTGTATGTTTTTTTACTTTTTCCAACTATCAAAATATTAATTTATAATTATCGACTATAGAAAAAAAAATATATAAAAATTATAACTCCGCCGAGACAGCTTGCGCTGCCGTGACCAGGATTCGAACCTGGGTTACTACGGCCACAACGTAGGGTCCTAACCACTAGACGATCACGGCTATCAGAGTTGGTGACGGTAATCTCGAAACTGGCCTATAGATAGAAACATTTTGATACACTTTCTCTTAAGTAAGATAACGGTGCTAATCGAGAAATAGTGATTGCATAATATTATCTGAGCCAATAATTTTATGCCTAGAAATAGTTAGTAGTTACTATTAGTTCAGTGGTAAAATGTATAGGTTAATATGAGTTCGATTTTCTTAATGGAAATATTTGTATCATTATGTTATTGAGAAAATTGTGAGATTTAAAAACTACTATGCAAGTTATAAAAAAATGTATTTGATGTGCAAAAGTAGAGCATTTTACTTCATATTTTTTGCGTAATTTAAAACATGGTAGGTACCGACCCCATAGCCGCTTCGTAAGGAAAAGAAGTTTTATCTTTGGATAAAAACTGTGAAATTACCGATTCGCAACGTTTCGGCGACTAGTGCGTTTGTTAATTTTTTTTCATTCATTATTTTAAAGCACTACTATTGAATGGAGGCCTGGAGTCGATTTGATGATGGAGCCGAAAGACAGTCGAGGGAACTCCTCAACGATTTACACAATTACTTGGTGTTTGAGCTTGATTAATTTGTATTGATGAGAACTTTATACCTACATAGGTTGTGACTGTCATTAGGGGTCTGAATAAATGGCTTAATCGAATATGTTTTTAAAAACATTTTTTCTTACAAATTACCTGCTTATTACGTTTACACTAAATAAAGAAAAATTAAAACTTTTTAAGAAAAAATTAAAACCGACTTCCAGGCACTGAAAAGTAAACAATAACTAAACAGGGGTTTTTATTTAGAATAGATACCTAATCAGATATTTTTGAAGTCGGTGCCAGCCAATACAAATAAAAAAAACACGTTGTGCGTATTATAATTAAGTCCTCTAATTAATTTTCACAAGCGTTGACTCCTTCATATTTTAACGAGTTCGTGTGAGCGCATTGTCTGCTTTAAATTTATGCATATGTGGATATAACCCTTTGGCACTTCACATATGTTATTATTTTCAAGGGAAGTAGAGAAAGCAGTAAGCTCTTTACGAATAGTTCTTAGTCAAAGTCTAACAACGTGACTTACATATATGTACTATGCTTTAAAATTTAAGAACCAAGTGCAAAGTAAGCGATTTGAACCGTTTTTAAGGTTCAAAATAATTTTGTTATAATTGTACAGTTATTTTTTTTTTCTTATGTTGGGGGCATTAACACACAGCACCATCCAGTTCCATAGTAAGCTACGAGGCTTGTGTTATGGATACCAGATAGTTGATACACTACACATATATAACTTTAAATACATACATATTATAAATACATATAAACACCCATGACTGGAGTACAAACATTCGTGCTGATCGCACAAATGAATGCCCCCAGCGGGATTCGAACCAGCGACCGCTGACACAGCAAATAGGGTCTACTACAAACTGAGCCAAACGTGTCGTCAAATTTCCATGTTCTATACCAGTTTTTTTTTTTTAAATGAGAATTACAAATGATATTCTATGCGAAAAATATTGCATTAGAAAAGATGTGACAAACACTTTAGTTTAAAAAAATAATAACAAAAGATGAGTTTTTTTTTGTTTTCGTATATTTTAATTATGATTATGTTTCATATAAATTAACACATGTTCAATTACATTTAATTTTATGTTGGCGTTAATAATAGTGTTCATGTTAGGAGTCTCGAGGGTGATGTACTGAATCCCTAACCAACTTTGCTTAACCGTGCTAACATTGATTATCTTTTTCTATTTTGGTAGAAGTGGCAATTTGAAGCTGTAGCTGTTACAATATGACCACGGGTTTGATTATCACTTGAAGCAAACGTAAGGTAAAAAAAAACCTATAAAGGTGTTTACTAAATCGTTGCATTTTCTTACCGATTATGTAAAACAATGAAAAGAAAATAAATATTTTAAGTAAACATTGTTTTATTGTAAAATTATTATAGGTACCTAATTATTATGTAATTATATTACCACGACTTTGTCAAACGTTATCTATACAGATAAATAAAATTGAAGTGTCTGTTTGTAATGTTAAAAAATAACAGCTTTATACTAAATGCATATGGAATTATATACGGTACTTATAAGAAAAACACATTTTTTTTTTATTTTTTCTGTCTGTCTGTCTGTTTGTTCCGGCTAATCTCCGAATCGGCTGGACCAATTTTAACGGGACTTTCACTGGCAGATAGCTGGTATTATAAGGAGTAACTTAGGCTACTTTTATTTTAGAAAAAGAATTATGGTTTCGCTCAAAAAAATAAAACGTACCTAGGGACGCACCCGAGCGAAGCGAGGGTAAGTGGCTAGTAAAATGTATATTCAACAATGAACTTGTTTTTTTTTTTATTAATAATAATATGATATCACCATCAATTAAAAAAGTACTAGATACACAATCAGCGACAAAAAATTCCTCACCGAATGAGCGATCATTTGAACATTTGAGCAAGCTTTTAATTTTTTTTGTGGGAACAACTTTAAGCATTGCATTTAAGGTTCAATTTACACTGTTGTATATTTATTTCAACTAGATTAATTATCTAAACACAATTGGTGACAGTTTTAAGAGAACTTTTGCATTTGATGTGTATTTAGTACTTTTTTGATCGATGGATGTCACAAATAACGCAACGATTCGTCCATGTTTGATTCTAAGTTGAAATTTCATCGCTTGACCGGCCTCTTTGGTCGTCTAGTCACTCGACTCCAAAACTTCATCGGGCATACGAGACGTAGACATTCTGAGCGCTATAACAGATGCTTGTACATTTTTGTCATATTACAATCCTTCCTCTCGCAATATATTTATATTCACCCCTTTTTAGGGTTCCGTACTCAAACGGTTAAACGAGACCCTATTACTAAGACTTCGCTGTCCGTCCGTCTGTCTGTCTGTCCGTCTGTCACCAGGCTGTATCTCATGAACCACGATAGTTAGACTGTTGAAATTTTTACAGATGATGTATTTCTGTTGCCGCTAGAACAAGAAATACTAAAAAATAGAATAAAATAAATTTTTAAGGGGGCTCCCATACAACAAACATGATTTTTTTGCTCGATATTGATAAAGGCAACAGGTAGACACTTGAAATGTCCACAGAATATAGTTACATATTTACTTTAAAATAAATAATTAAATTAAAATAAAACAAATATTTAAGGGAGGCTCCTATAAAACAGACATGCTTTTTTTGCCATCTTTATAGATAATGGTACGGAACTCTTCGTGCGGGAGTCTGACTCGCACTTGGCCGGTTTTAAAAATGTAATATTTTTTATTACATGATACCTACTTAATTATTTTTTTACTAATATAAAGTAAGAATAACGTTTCATTAGTAGACATAAGTAAGCGTATGAGGGTACTTAAAGACCTTGTAACGAGTGCTCAAATTGGTTTAAGAGGGCTTCAAAGGATAAAGTTACATATGTGTCGTCGTTGAAGAAAAGTTACTCTTAACTTCAAATTAAATACTCCCAAGATTATAGGTCCTCTCGGCCCTACTCAGGGACATGAGAAACGTAATATCTCTAGGTACTCATGTAAAACATGTTTAATCCTACTAATATTATAAATGCGAAAGTTTGTGAGGATGTATGGATATCTGGATATATAGATGTATGGATGTTTGTTACTCTTTCACGCAAAAACTACTGAATGGATTTTAATGAAACTTTACAATAGTATAGCTCATACATCAGAATAATACACGCTACTTTTTATTCTGGAAAAATGTACGGTTCCCGTGGGATAGGTTTGTTTTTGTTTTTCTAGAAGCGAACCCGAGCGAAGCGAGGGAGAACCGCTAGTTCTAAATAATTTGGAGTTTGTTTTGTTTTCTTTTTTAGATCGGCCATTTTATATATGTATAATAAACTGTCTTCTCCATTCTGAATGATATTGGCGAAGTTAATTGTGCTAAAACGGCACCCTATTGAACTTAACAAAAAAAAAATTTTTGAATTATATATGTGGTAACTTGCAGTCAATTCTGTACCATAGATGCAGTTAGATCATAAAAATTGGGATTTAATTTACATGCGTACATTTATACAGCAACACTTACAATTTTTTTACTCTACAAAATATTGAAGGCCAAAGCAGTGTCTTTTTGCTCTCATTTTGCAAAATACATACTCGTAGATTGATATGGAATTTTACATGTAATTTAGTAGGTATCTTATAATCCATTTTATATACATACTTTGATTTTTCTAGAATATTAATTCAATTTACAAAATAAGCTTCTAAGAAGAGTTGGCTATGTGAAAAATCCTTGAGCCGTAATCCTGAATGAAGTCAATAAGACATATGTGTGAATTTGTTTGGCTTTGATATAAAGTAATAACGTTCCAATTAACTAGATCGACATTTTTTTATTATTATTATATTAAGTATATTTTAAATATAAATATAATATAATACATATTATGCTAGATATTAGTAATCCAGTATCAGTTATATTAGTTTTCAAAGAGTATTGATTATTATTATTTATTTATTTATTTACAGGACACACAGTTGTTAAAACATTATAACATCTTATCTAAAAACTTAAAACAACATATGGAAAAATGTTTAACATTTCAAGGTGTCACAACATGCACCATACAATATCTACGAAATAATTTTAATTAATAACATACTATTGATATAATTAATAATGAAATGGAAAAACTAAAAAGAAATAAACTCGAAAAAAAACATAACCATAATTTTTATTATCCACTATCTAGTCCTTTTCCCCTTAACAGTATAGCAATAATCCTTTGTCCTTTTAAATTCCACTGCTGTATTTGGGCCTTACGATGTTATCCTTCACCCTATTAACAAGTGTTATTTACGTTACTCAGAGGACCGAGACCCGGGTTTTGTTACTCCTCCACATGTGTAAGTGACCGCGTTATCAATGGGATACTGTTACATTATATGATCTGTGCTATTATATATACCCACCCCATATTAAAATTTCAAAATAGCAAAGTTTACATATGCATATATACTAGGTATATCATATATGTATTTAAAGGGTAGTATAACCTGATAATATAGGATGTATGTACGTTTCTATGTAGAGAGTTAATATTAATCTATACAGATAAATACAATTGAAGTGTCTGTTTGTAATGTCAAAATAACAGCTTTATACTAAATGCATATAGAATTATATACGGTACTTATAAGAAAAACACAATTTTTAAAATTTTTGTCTGTCGGTCTGTTTGTTCCGGCTAATCTCTGAAACGGCTGGACCAATTTTAACGGGACTTTCACTGGCAGATAGCTGATATTATAAGGAGTAACTAAGTTTACTTTTATTTTAGAAAAAGAATTAGGGTTTCGCTCAAAAAATTAAAACGCACCTAGGGATGAACGCGAGCGAAGCGAGCATGAGTCGCTAGTATGTATATATATGGTGAGTGGGTGAACCTGTATTATTTTGTTATTTTATCTTTTAAATGTAGCACTTATGTATTAATCCTATATGTACAAGGATCAATCTTAACTTACTTAACTTTTACACATACTTATGTAGATTAATGTAATTTACCATTGTCACCCGAGTACATCTGAATAAAAAACCTTTAATAGGTATCTATTTCCGGATAGAGTATCTCTGTGTAATTTAAATAATTTGTATGAATCTAAGGAGGTATAATACACTTAGCGTACTTTTAAATAAATATTTTATAAGTTTCATCATATTTGCATAAAATATACACTTGTTTTCTTATTATTTTGTATAATACAAACAATGTGAATAGCATTTCCGGAAGATATACTCAGGAATTTTAATTATGTTTCGTAAACATGCTTCGCAATTTTTCAGGCTTACCAGCTTTTATTTAATGGAGTTGCATTTTTCTAGTACTGTTGCGCTTTTTAAATACTTCAACGTTTTACTATTGCCTGCTCTACCATTTATCATTAGCAGAGTAAATAACTCGGATATTGCAATACTTATGAATTCATATTGTTTATAATACTCTATACAGAAAAAAAAATGTTTGTCTGTAATGTCGATAACAGCGTTTTACTAAAAACATATGAAATTATATACGGTACCTACTTATAATAAAAAAATGAAAATTTTTATCTGTCTCTCTGTTTGTACCGGCTAATCTCCGAAACGGCTGGATTGATTTTGACGAGATTTCACAGACAGCTAGATGATGTTATAAGGAGTAACTTAGGTTACTTAAAAAGGATTAGGGTTCCGCTTAAAAAATTAAAACCCATGAAATTGCAAACAAAATCCGCGTACCTAGGGACGCACCCGAGCGAAGCGAGAGTAAGTCGCTAGTAAAATATAAAATGCATAAAATGGCGTCTTAAAATTCGTTAAATTTTATTTTATTGAAATAATATTTTAATTCATTGATTAATTATATGCGAAAGCTTATGTTTCCCTTATAAGGATATTTTAATTTCAGTATGTTATTTTTTGTCCATCTGTACACTTATTCATTTTTTAGAAAGTAGAAGTACCTATATAATCACTTAACATGAAAATTCTCAGCATTCGTTTGAAAGTTAATCGTAAACTTTATTTCTAGACCAATGTGGGCTTAAGCCAGATTAAGCTCGAATACGCGAAAGTTACGCTGATCTGATATTAAAACTTAATCATTTCATTTCGTTAGTCCTTTGTAGCAGCCGTTGCTTCATGCAAAATAGAAATAAAACGAAGGCAGTTTAATAGAATTATAAATTCAAATTCTGACTGGAAATTTATTTTCAAAACAAAAGATAAAACCTGAGCTTATTCGAAGCTTTTTATTGTAAGTAATATTAGTTAAGTGATTATGTAACATATTTTTAATTTAGCTTTTTATTTTATAGTTTTTTGCACGTAACTAGCAAAGTATGTAAACTAATCTGGGAAGTGGGAAATAGTAGACTATTTTTAATTAGTGTTTCGATGTATGATTATTTATTACTAGCGACTCACCCTCGCTTTGTTTGGGTTCTTTACTAGGTGCATTTTAACTATATATATCTCAGAGATGAGATGTTTTCCTATAGTAAAAAGTATCCTATATGTTATATTGGATAACCAGCTATCAACATACCAAATTTCATCAAAATCTGTCCAGTGGTTTTCTCGTGATGCGTTCCCAGAGAGATAGACAAAAATTCAAGAAACTATAGATTCTTAAAACGTAAATAGGTCATTCGCCCTCTGTATCGATAATAATGACTATTTCAATTTTAGAATGTTAGAATTATTCCGCTCGCGTAATCTATTTATGTATGTACATATGTATGACGGTCTATTTCGATCTCAAAATTTGTAACGTAATATTGGATAATGGCACGGGATACGTGAAGCGGACAGAATGCTAAGTGTAATGCTACATTCTTCTTTAGCTTCTTACAGAGTAATTATTTACTTCATATACGTACCAAGCTCGACGGCCAACAGGTAACACTTTTAAGCTGAAACTTAATTTTTTAACAAGTTTTTGCTATCTTAAACGACTTTAAATTTTTTAGATATATTATATTATACCTACAAATATCTCTATGTACCTACTACATATAGATTATATACCTACGATCTAAATACATGTAGATTGTAGGTATATGTATGTATGTGCAATAATTATGGTGGCAAAAAGCTATGTAATTAAAAAAAAAAACAATTTCAATTCATTTCAGAAAAAAGGGGTTAAAACAATAATTTAAACATAATTTAAAACTTGAACAAAACAAAGCAATAATTTTGGACATTTACCTATCAGTGTGCTAACTATAATTCATTGGAAATATAATGTAAAGAGCTAGATTGGGTTAATTCCTTTGTATTATATTATAATAAATAGCTTTCACAGTTACTCTACGAAGGTATTTTACTACACATTCCTTTCTATAGTAATATTATACTTTTATATCTAAATATGAAGGTAATATAATTGGTCTCATCCAAAAGAATGTCAACCCCAAGGGACTATGAGAACGTACGAAATAAGAGTTTATTGTATTCGATAATTTTAGGAGAGGTTTATTAAATGTGGTACAAATTGCTATACTTTTTATTAATCAGATAGAGAAAGTTTGACTGTGCTTGTGTTAGTAACAAATTGGGCGCTCAGTACAAAAGTTCAACCCTTGCAGGAAATGAACCCCCTTGTAACATCGTAGATAATACCACTCCAACACTTGCCCCACTATACCATAATGACTCGTGTAGTATTTTAACATAAAAAAATTGGTTAAAATATCATTTTTTTACTTACAGTGTTAGAACAATTGTCACGCGATATGAAATATTTATAACATATATTTTGTCCGTGTTTGGAAGGGTTGAAATAAGATATGACTGTTTTTAGCGATAATATCACTTATTTATTAATGAAGGGTTCTGAAACCCTTTATATTTTAATTGCTTGGAGTTTGAATTTTGAGCCTTAAACAATGTTTATTTTAATATTGTACTTATTTATGTGATTTGATTATGATTTTAATGACCGGTTTTCTTAGACACTGTTCACTACATGAGTGAATGTCTCTATAGAGACAAACTTCATACATCCATGCTACTATAGGTACACTACTTCAGAAGGCGACGGTGTGTGCATTTTTTTTTTGAGAATAACGCGCTCGCGCTGAGATTGTCAACAGCTCGAGCCGGAAGAAACCGGTTTTGTCAACAGGCAGTGCGTACGTGAAGTCATCTGTGAGCGACGAACGTGAAGTTTGTGAGAACGGACACGCTGTGTTGTGTCACATCGCGCAATTTCAAAAATTCGCGCTTAACTGTGTTTTCTTTTCCGGCAATTATTCATAATTATTAGTTACTACTTATTTTGTAAAGGTATTTCGTGTTCATAAGCTATTTATACAACGAAACTTTATAGCTATGTCACTATGAAGCTTTATTTCGTAAAATAAATAAAACTTGAGCCCCATTAAATTTCTTTGAAGAAAGTAATTTTAAATCTTAAAGTGTTTTATTTTAAGATTGTAGAAGTTATTCTATCTTGTTAATACTTCAGTAGATCCCGACTCGTGCATAAAGTCTAGTATTACGAGTTTAAAAATGAAATTCAAATAGAATCTTTAAGTACTTGTAACTCACCCTCACTAAACCCAGGTGCCTTTGTACTTATGTATGTATACAATATATATATGTATGTATGTATAAGAGACAATATCTCATTGAAAATGTCTGTACAGAAAAATTGGTCAATGTCACTCACACTTAAGTTGTGTGTATATGTGTATGTGTGCATGCGTGTGTGTGTTGGTTTTTTTTTATAATTAATAGGTTACGTCAAGGGCTGTTCCCATGTAGGCACCTACACTTAATGGGAAAAACCCATTTATAAAGATGGATCCTTATCCGGTAGGTGGTACTTTTGGGTATTTATAATTATTTTTTTGTTTTTTTTTTATCAATGACTATTTGTAACAGATTAATAATAAGGGAAGCTCTTCAGTTTTTCTTTCGAATTATTTATTTCTTAATAAGAATTTATATTGGACTCTAATTGGGAATTGAAAATTTAAAACTTCCATCAGAAAATATTTGTTCTCTATTTTGCCGGATTCAATACGAAAATTCATTAACACAGCCGTCGGGATAAACACTAATACTAATATTATGTGAAAAATACACTTATCCATTTTCTGAACTAGCATTTTCTATTAAGGCTAACGTAAATAACGGTACCTGCCGATGTTCTGGAAAGCTTTTTAATGTTGTAACAGAAGTAACTTAGAATTAGTTTTAATAGAACTCTATTTATGGTGTGTTGGGAGTTCTTGTGAGTTTTTAGAAAGAAAAAATACATTTCTTTTTTTTTTAATTTACATTTATGATTTAAGTGTACTTCTAAAGTGCCATTAAATATATATACTCGTAATATTATATGTACACTAGCGGATCACCCTCGCTTCGTTCGGATTCGCCTCTAGACAAACAAAAACAAATCTATCCCACGGGAACCGTAAATTTTTTCGGAATAAAAAGTAGCCTATTTGTTATTCTGATATATGAACTATATTATTGTAAAGTTTCATTAAAATCCAATCAGTAGTTTTTGTGTACTAAGCTTACTACTTATATAAAGTTACTATAGTTTTTTAACTATCCCACGGGAACTCTGTAATTTTCTAAAATGTTGACCGGAAATGTAAGGTACTATCACGCAAAATTTCATTTAAATCGGTCCAACAGTTTCGGAGATTAGCCCGTACAAACAGACAAACAAAGAAACAAAAAAATAGAAAAAATCTGGATTTGTTCTATTTGTCTTCTTACATCCCCCTGACTCGTTTTTAGCATTTTTTCTCTATGTACAGACATCTGACCTCTACAGTTGTATTATATGTATAGATAATACCATTTTAAGTTTGAGTTGAGTTTTGGATGTTTTTACCCATGCTTAGATTTTCATTGTACTACTATGAATATGAATCATAAATATTACAAGTGACTCACTCTCGCTTTGCTCAGGTGTATACCTAGGTACGTGCACATAGCGTTGCTAGAGCTTAATAGGAAGATCTTTTTAAGAGGAATAAATCTGTAATACATTGCTTTCATATAACTTTATTAGTTTACGCGCACGCCAATAAAGCTCCAAGTCGGCATGATTGTTTCCGACATCTTCAACAATCATCGTCATATTTCAGCCAATTTACACAAAAACTTAATAACTTATACCCCTAAACTATCTCACGAATTATTCCATCTATTGGTGATAACAGTACGAAAAGCTGTTCGGTATTTTTTGAATTTATCGCGTTCAGACAGACAGACAGGTGCGGTAGGGGACTTTGTTTTATAATATGTATATATATATATATATATATATATATATATATATATATATATATATATATATATATATATATATTGTATAGATTATATGATCTTATAAAAACTTTAAAAACGTCGAGGATAATTATACGAAGAAAGCCAACTACTTTGCATTGTACGACAAATCTAACGACTTAGACGTTGGCTACACAAAATATAGAAAATGAAAAAATGGAGTTTCGTGTTACTACTCGTATTCTTGGAAAAAGCGTCTAATTTTATGCATTGAAGTTTTTAATAACTTCGCTACGGTTCCTTAAGATGCCCACCGAACTGTGACCTAGTACCAGCAAGCGTTAAAGAACGGTGTCGTTTACAAAGAAACGTTTAACATGACTAAACGTGGTTGCCAAGCGGTATTTTTAGCTATTTCAATTAGCGGTTAGCATTCTAGTGTTAAATTACAGAATATTGATGTGCCTCATTCTGTTACATTTTGTACCATACTATGTGATGCCTGCGGTTTTATCTCTATAAATACATACATATATTTTATACTTTGTATGGACGTGCATAGGATGGGCAGCTCGAGCAACATCATTAGATATACTAGAACGATTAAAATATGGTATTAGCTAGTTGTTTTTAATTGAAACTTTCTCTTGTAGAACAACAAAAGCTCGATTTTTCTGAATCGCCATTTGATTTACTTATTTTACGTCCAAATTACTTTACGTACCGTAATTAACCTTTAATTAACCTATAAATTAACCTTTTGGTTAACCCAGGATATAAATTATAAACTATCTCCATTCTGAACTTTATTGAAATGCGTTGAGCTCAATGGAAAAGATATTAAAAATTCTTACAAATATCAATATTTATAACATTATATAGTATAACACATTTTATAAATCTTCATATCCTAAAAAAACCGTTGAGTAAGATAGAAAAACAATATTAAACGCACAAAAGCAAACGTCCAAAGAAACATTTTCTTTTGCACCAGGAACTTTCGCATTCGTATACTAAATAATTTACCACAGTTTCATCGCAATCGGATAAATGTTTAGGATCGCATAGAGGACTAACATACGAACCATTCATTTTTATTATAGACTAGCGCCTCACCCTCGCTTCGCTCGGGTTCGCCTCTACATGATTCTTTAAATTGACATAACTTTTTTATTAATGAACCGATTGAAGTAAAACAAATACTAAATGTTAAGTGAGGCTTACCACAATATATTAGTGAAAACTGCATCCAAATCGGTTAAGCCGTTTCTGAGATTAGCAAACGCACAGACAAAAAAACTAAAAATCATTGTTTTAGGTTCTATTGTTCTCAATAATAATAATAATAATAATAATAGCCTTTATTCAACAATCTTATATGTACATATTTCATTAATATTAAACTTTATTATTAGACACTAGTTTCGCGAAGATTGTCTTGCTTTCCAACATAGGCCTCCCCTAAAGCTTGCCACAGAGTGCGATTATGTGTTTTCCTTGTCCACATAATGCCTGCTGTTCTTTTAATGTCGTCCTCCCACCTACGACGTTGTCTCCCTTTCTTCCTTTTGTAATGTCTTGGATACCACTCGGTTATGTCCTTCGCCCATTTATCTTTTTTATTCCTCATCATGTGACCTATCCATTTCCATTTTAGTTTTTTAATAAAATACGTCACATCCGTAACTCCGGTTTGTTTACGGATTGTTTTTAGTTTTATTTTATTTCGTAGTTTAATATTGAGCATGCTTCTTTCCATGCTATGTTGGCAGGTCTCTAGTTTTCGTATATTGTGTTCTGTCAAACTCCAAGTTTGGCATCCGTAAGTCATTATGGGCAGAATACACGAATCGAATATTTTCTTTTTAGATTTAAGTGGTACATGGGGATTTTTCACTATTTTCTTGAGAGACCAGTATCTTTTCCAAGCCAAATTGATTCTATTGTTAATTTCTTTCGTTGTGAGGTCTTTTGGAGATATTATTTGACCAAGATATGTGTATTCTTCAACATATTCTATCTTTGTACCATTGATTATAATAGGGATTTTTTCAACATTTGTCATTAATTTCGTTTTTGAGGTGTTCATTGACAATCCAACATTTCTACTTTCATGTACCAATTGTTCGAGCATTTCTTGTAGGCTTATCGCGTTGCTTGAAATAAGTATTAGATCATCTGCGAATCTCAGGTGGTTTAGTTGAGCTCCGTTGATATTTAGTCCATATTTGCTCCATTCGAGACGTCTAAACACATATTCGAGAACTGCTGAGAAAAGTTTAGGTGAGAGAGGATCCCCTTGTCTGACTCCTCTTTTTATAGGAAAAACTTCACCCACTCTTTCTGTTCGTATTCTAGCTTTCATGCTCGTGTATATGTTCTTAATGAGTCGTATATATTTTTTGTCCACTCCTTGTGTTTCTAACGCTTCCCATATCATTGCGTGTTTGAGTGAGTCGAAGGCTTTATTATAGTCTACGAAGGCCAGATAATAAGTAATTCCATATTCATTACTTTTCTGGATAACTTGTTTTATGGTGTGAATATGATCGAGCGTTGAAAAGTCACTTCGAAATCCTGCTTGTTCCTTGGGTTGGTTTTCGTCCAAAATCTTTGTTAAACGATCTAGTAATATCTTAGAAAATATTTTGTAAATGTTGGACATCAGGCTGATGGGTCTGTAATTAGCGATATCATTTTTCTTTCCTTTTTTATGTAGAAGTACTATGGTTGACGATGTCCATTGATGAGGTATGTATTCTGTATATAAGATTTCATTGAATAACTGTGTGATGATGTTTACAGTTTTAACAGATGTCCCTATTAGAAGTTCGTTAGATATGCGGTCTTCGCCCGGTGCTTTACCTCTTTTCTGTGAATTAATTGCTTTGATAACTTCATCTCGCATTATGTTTGGGATATCACCCTCCTCTTTGCCCTCATAGACAGTTCGTTGGCCTGGTTCAGTCATTAATCCCTCATCACTATATAGCTCGCGGTAGTAGTCGGTTGCAATTTTCAGTATTTCGATTCTGTTTGTCTTATTCCTTTTAGATTCTCTTTTTTTTCATGTTTCCGATCCAATCTAAGGGTTCTCTTAATTGTTGCCATGCTTTTTTAATACCACCTAATTTTTCAATATAATAGTTAATTGTTTCTGTTCTTGTAAGTTGTCTATGTTTACGTATTTCCAAATTTATATCTTTACTTATCTGTACTATTTTTTGTCTATTAGTCTTCCTATCTTTAAACAAGATCTTTCTTTGTTCAATTAAAGTTCTGGCTTTTGGTCCTAACTTGTCTTTTGTTGATTTGTTCTTTACAATGTTACTTTCTAATTCTTTTAATTCTTTTTCTAGGTTATCGTATTTTTCTTGTATTTCGTTTAAATTTTGTACTTTCTTCAAATTGATTTCTAATGAATCTAAAATGTTTTCAGGAATTGGTAATGCTATAGGTTTTTTAATTTGTTGAATGTTTCTTCTTGACGTTTTTGGTTCTACTATGTATAATTGGCCTCTAAGCATTCTGTGATCGGTGTTGTAGTTGAGTTGGTTGACAACTTCTATGTTGGAGAATAATTTTAGTTTGTTTGTAATTATATAATCTATTTCGTTCTTTGTCTTTCCATCAGGTGACACCCATGTCCATTTTCTTTTATTTTTTCTTTTGTAGTAGCTGTTTGTAATATGTAAGTTATTTTCCAAAACAAAATGTACCAGTTTTTGTCCATTATCATTCCTTTTTCCTGTAGTATAAGGTCCAAGTATTTTGTCTTCGTTTGATTTTCTATTTCCGATTTGAGCATTGAAGTCCCCCATTATGATTATGGTTTTATTTAAATTTTCCATAGTTTTGTTTAGTTTGTTGTAAAATTCGTTTTTTATTTCTTCCTTGGCAATCTCGGTTGGAGCATATACCTGGACAATTGAAGTTGGTAGTTTGTGACCAGGGAGCTTAATATTTAAAACGGCGATTCTGTCGGATACTCCTTGGAATTCTATTATATTGTTTTTAAGGTATTTTTTAACAATGAACCCTACTCCATGTAACCCAGCTGTTTCGTTTTTGTAATAAAGTATGTAGTTTTCGTGCTCTTCAATTTTCTCATCTGCTCTCCGTGTCTCACTTAGTCCTATAATATCCCAGTTTACTGTTTCTAATGCTTGTTCTAGTTCCAATAAAGACTCCTTAGACTTCAATGATCTTGTGTTGAGCGTAGCTATATTTAGTTTAGTCCTGTGTCTTATAGGGAATCTTTTCATCGACTTATCTTCTTTAAGCTTTTGGGGGGTATGGTCTCTCACCCCGCGGTGACCAACCGTATTGGGGATCTTGTTGTTTCTTATTAGTTTGTTTTTATTGTTATGTATGTTCTTCGCGTTACCGGTGTCTAGTAATTCCTATGCCTTATTTTGTTGAGTATGTTTATCTGATAGTGAAAAAGATCGGGACCTCATGTATGCAAATGCGTCGGTTTTGTGCAATTTGGAAGGAGCTATAATATTCTTTCCTTCTGTAGGGCGTGGAGGTGTTTGTACATTATTGGGTGACATAGAAGATTCCCTTTTTCTTTTTTCAGCATCTGATTTTTCTTTTATTATAAGTTTGTTGTTCTTAATAAATGCTATATTTCCACGTTCTCTTTCTTGCTTTAATTGCTGCTGTAGGTTTCTGTAGGCTTCTATTGTTTTCTTTGAGAAATCTTCAGTTATGTAAATTTGTTGTGGCAAATGTTTTTTATTTTTCAAAATTTCAGCTTTCTTTAGTTGTGACATAAGGGTGACCAAAATAGGTCTAGTTTTACCATCTTGCTTCTGACCAAGTCTGTGGTATTTATTTATTTCAATTTTTTCTATCTTAATGTTTAAATCCACTAAAATGTTTTTAATCATGGTAAATAGTTCTCAATAATAGTTTTTCTCAAATATCCATGTACAGACAGCGATCAATTACAATTTTATTATATGTATAGATAGATAACTAAGATACCTCAAAGTAATTTCGTTACATTTATAGCGAAAATTATGTCTTATAAACTGAAACGTGTGGTATAAAGATGACACGCCTAATGGTTTATGATCGCATTCGCCTGATAGGTTTTAGTCACGGAAACTAGAGAAGTTCTATTTCCTTTGCCATTATTTACAAAATAAAGATACGTTTGTAGCTCGTACTATTACAATTTTTTACCGTATACACTGTGTATACGCAATCTAGCCTATATATAGGCAGTCTAATAGCTTGTATGGAGAGATCCAGAGGATCTGGATTCAAGTATCGGTTCAGGAATCGCCTCGAAAGCTTAGTTAGCAGGCCGGATTTGGACAGTATAAACCTTCTTAGTTTACACTCTTGTTAGTTTAAGTAGATGTAAGGCACAAAAAATAATTATTGTTATATAGATATACTATTTAACGGTGATAAAAATAATTTTCGCTTTATTTTGAAGTAAAAGTCTAAGATGGTACGGTCGTCCTTAACTTATCTGGTCAATTCAATCAGTTAGCGTTACTTCTTACGGGAACAATTTACTTTTAAACCGGTTAAAATATTTAAATAAAACTATCTTTTCGGATTTAAGCAATCGAAACGTCGGGAACCAAAAATCAAAATAAATCCGCGAAAAAATCCGAAAAGATAGTTTTATTTAAATGTCAAATATTCGCGTAAATCTAAAAAAGTATACTGTTAAAATATATAACTTAAGTATGTATTTTCATAATTTTTAATCTCCATTTTACTAGAAAACACCTCCCCAAATATACCGCATTGCGTTCCAAACTTTAATCGAAATTTCTGGAATCTTGTAACTACCAAGGCGCAACAATTTCAAATCTCATTCCCTCTTAAAGCCGAAAGGAAGCGAAGTTCCGCTATAAGCAGTTAATTTCTAGATACAACAAGGCAATTTAGGTCATAACATAAGCCTTGTTATGAAAGTTAAAAGCCATTAGCGAACTGCCTTATGATGGTCATAAGCAGAATATATGAGGTGAATCGGTTTTGAAACACTCTCTCTCAAAATTTTAAGTACACACGTGACACGTAGTATGTGATGTTTAAAAGTGACAGTAGTTTTTCATATGTTTGTTACAAGTGCGAAGCAGGTTTTTTGAAGTGAAAACTTCTATAGACAGGTTTGGACGGGGAGTAAATTCATGTAAGTCGTCATCGATATAGTCGCGTGGTAACACGCTCGCTTGAGAAACCGAGTAAAGCGGGTTCAAATCCCGGGTCTCGCACCTCTGATATTTTCATGTGCGAATCATTCCTAACATGATAACCCTTACGGTGAAGGAAAACATCGTGAGGAAACCTGCATGTCTAGCAAGTTTCAAAAGACATGTGAAGTCCGCCATCCCGCACTTGGCCAGCGTGGTGGACTATGGCATGATCCCCCCTCGTACTAAAGGGAGGCCTGTGCCCAGCAGTGGGACGTTAAAAAGAGCTAAATACAAATGAATGATTATTTAGTAATACAGGTTAAAATTGTTCTTCATATTGTAGTATTCTCAAGGAATAGTGTCCAAATGTAAGATTTAGTTATTCAAACATGTAATAGAAATATTTAAGAAATTTTAATTAATTCTTTAGTAAGCAGAACTTTAACTATATATAGTAAGTATTTTTAGGTGTCTAGGCTATAGTCTGTGTATTAAATTTCATCCAAATCCGTACAGCCATTTCTGCGCGTAGGATTAACATTCATTGACGACACGTTTGTTTCAGTTTGTAGTGACCCTACTTGCTGTGCCAACGGTCACGGGTTCGAGTTCCGCTGGGGGCATTCATTTGTGTGATGAGCACGAATGTTTGTACTCCAGTCATGGGTGTTTATATTTATAATATTTATGTATTTAAAGTTGTATATGTGTAGTGTATCAACTATCTGGTATCTATAACGCAAGCCTCGTAGCTTACCATGGAACTAGATGGTGCTGCGTGTTAATGTCCCAAGATATTTATTATGTTTATTGTTTATACATACAGAGACTGTCGCATATTTAATAGTAGTCTGATGTGCGTAATACTCGAAAAATAACTTTAGAGTATGAATCTTAAAATTAAACATCATTTTTTTATTCATGTTTTATTATGAAAGAATGAGAAACAAATAGAAGAGACTAAAATTGTGAGGAAAAATTTTGAAGGACCTTTGAAAGTTTATTTATTATATTTAAAAAAGGTTAGATTGGAGCCTCCCTCTCGATATTAATGGAAGGAGAAGGACTTATTAAGGAGAAGAGACTTCTTTAGAGTTTTTTGAATTCCAAATTGTATCCCTTAATCACTTGTGCCTTGAAAAAGCAAACTCAGCACTCTCTTCAAAAATACCAGCCACAGGCGGTCATGGAAATTTTTCACAAAAGACTTCAATGCATAAAAAGGCGTTGCTGTTTTTAATGTCAATGAAAGTTATTTTTTATACCAATTATCAATACTAATATTATGAAGAGGCAGAGTTTGTTTGTTTGTTTGTTTGTTTGTTTGTTTGTTGTACGCGCTAATCTCAGGAACTATAAATCCGATTTGATTTTTTTTTGCATTAGATAGCCCGTTTATTGAGGAAGGCAATAGGCTATATATCGTCATGCTACCTACCCAAGGGAACGGAGCAGTAATCATAAATGTCAACAAATCGGGCAGACTTCCACATATTATTGTAAAACTATATATATTATGTATATACATATATAGCGACGAACCCCATCGAAGCGAGAGTGAGTCGCTGTATAACATAAAGCCAAAGAGATTGTTTTATAGATTAAACACGGGAAAAGCCGCGGGTTATGTTAATAGTAAAATATAATAAGGTATTTTATTTGTACTACGCAACTTCAGAAGACTCGTTCATATTACACGACGACTACGACGACGCATTAACATTTACTGTAGAGTAACTCCGACACGTGATGAAATTCCCCCCTTAATTAAACCCTCCACTTGAATCCAATATTCTTTACGCGATGTAAAACGTGTAATTTGCCCCATAACTAAAAATATAATGACACTTGGAAGTATCCGTTTCTTAACGCAAATTAAGAAAATATTTTATGTCCATACAATAATTGAGTCGATCCGTGGCCACTTTACTACGTGAAAGGAGGACAAACCAAATAACAAATCGACTAACACCGTTCCTTTTAAAATTTTTAGTCATTTTTATTTATGTCACGTAGATATTTGTCTCGTCTTGAAAAAAAACTTTATATTTTGTTAAACAATAATATGAAAAAGCTACATAAACCCACTCATAGAAAGGGTTTCCAACTTCATATACAATTTTCCAGTAGGTACCTATCCGTAACTTTACCGACGATAAAACTTGAACTACAGAGTAGTTTGAAACTTGTTGGGCAGTAGCTGATTTGATTATGCAGTACTAGAATTGCTTTGCGATTACTCATAAAATATTAATAAATACAACTTTCTGTTTTAATTTAAACATTATTATATATCCTTATGGAGATCGAAGGAGAAAGATATTAGAATTATAGCTTCAATGTAAAATTTTAATAGAAATATCGATTCTTATAATTCATATAACTTTAATAGATTTACCAGAATATTTGAAATTTTTGGTTTCCGAAAAGATCAAAATAAATCCAAGAAAATCCGACAAGATAGTTTTATTTATTCCAATAAATCAATACTAATATTATAAATATGAAAATAACTCTGGCTTTTACCTTGTCACACTTAAACTGCTGAACAGATATAGATAAAATTTGGCAAGGATATAGATTGCACCCTGGATACCTTTGATCCCCGTCCCAGTTACCACGCGAGCGAAGCCGCGGGCATAAATTACCCCTAAATACGTCAGAGGCTTACGTTGCTATTGTATCGATAGTTGTGTACGTTGATGATATCAGGTCATCAGTGCAAGAACAGCCAAACCCACATTTTTTTGTTTTTCGATTTCGATATGATAAAGTTTAATTTACAAAAGACCTAAAAAAAAAACTTCTGTCGGCAGTCCTCATGACTGCTTTTTTTTTATATAGATCCGTTCTCTTAATATTTCCACATACAGTTTATTAGTTTGAACTGTCTAACATACGCTATAAACTCAACTCGCGCGACGTATATTAAAGTACCAGTGCAATTTATTTACGTGCACCGGGACGGCGTAATAAAGTCTCGCATTTAAAAGGCCCATGTTTAGATGTTGGGGGAAGAAATAATAACATTACAATATGAGTTAATTAAACCTATAGATGCCTACAGATGGAAGTATATAGCTAGGTGTACTCATATATGTGTGTAATATATGTGTTTTTAGTGATTGCAAGAACTTTTGTAAATGGTGAAACAAAATTAATTAAACTTAAGTTTCTTTTTTTTCTTGTCAGGTCTTGGCTTCCAAGCTGCTTATCAACTTAATTATAATGTGTATGAATATAAGACCATAGAGATAGGCAGTGGTAGCTCAGTGGTAACCCTCACTGGCATTGGAAACCGTGAAGCGGGCTCAAAATCCGGTCTCGCACCACTTATCTTACGATGAAGGAATATATCGTAAGGGTTTATGCCTGAGAGAACCTAGAAAGTTTTCGAAAGATGACCAGCGTGGTTAACTATGGCCTGATCTCCCGTTTATTGAAGGTAGACCCGTGACCAGCGATAGTACATTAAAAAGACAACATAAACAATGTGAATATTTTATTTCATCCCCCATAGTTGTTGTACTTTCATTGAATCAACATCTGGTAAATCCTCGAATCTAGTAGGCTGAAACTTTCACAGCATTTTTTTATGATATCAAATGTTTGAGGCGAAGTTGTAAAGTGTCGTTTGTAAGGAATACAATATTTTGCGGTCGTAATATAAAAAAAGCTGGGCTGTCGAGGTGAATATGTAATCAATCATCTATCGTTCAGATATTGTATAGCAGGTGTGAATACTTTCTTGTTAATTTATAATGAACATGCTATGAAGCCACAGAATGTTTCTTTGTTTGTCCACTCTCACTCCACTTCAATCCTCAACCAGTTATCCGATTGTGAT
This sequence comes from Fabriciana adippe, assembly GCA_905404265.1. NCBI lineage: Eukaryota > Metazoa > Arthropoda > Insecta > Lepidoptera > Nymphalidae > Fabriciana > Fabriciana adippe. The sequence goes on from FR989986.1 coordinate 15,218,697, forward strand.
AAAACTTTGGTGAGTTATTCTGCGTACGTTCGCGAAGGTTCCTGGTTTTCTGTTTGCCTCTATGTGTTCCTAAACCAGTTATCCCTAGGGACGCACCAGAGCAAAGTGAGGGTAAGCCGTTAGTATTATTATAAACATAAATATGTAAAATAAATATGTTGGGATATTAACACACAGCACCATCTAGTTCCATGGTAAGCAACGAGGCCTGTGTTATGGATACCAGATAGTTGATACACTACACATATATAATTTTAAATACATACATACATATTATAAATATAAACACCCATGACTGAGTACAAACATTCGTGCTCATCACACAAATGTTCCCAGCGGAACTCGAACCCGCGACTGCTGGCACAGCAAGTAGGGTCACTACATACTGAGCTAAACGTGTCGTCATAATAAACATAGCAATAAATATTTCTTCACAGTCAACATCCCTTCACTTAATATGCGTTTGAAGGTGATTTGTAAGACATATACATATATACTCGTACAGTACATATTATGTATTATATTATATACATACGCCAAATATATAGGTATTAGATACTACAGGTAATGTATATATACATTGTACGTATTTGCCGTAAGCGATATAACAATCTCTTGCATATATTGATTAAGCTGTCATCATATAGGAAATTAATTAAATTGTACTTCTGCAATAAAGTTTACATCAAATAGCTGTGTAATTCGCTTATGTTCATACTATAGTAAAGGGAGCAAGAGTAATATCAAACATTAATCGGGACTCAAATGGAGTCATTTCACTAAGTGGTCACTTACAATATATGAGTAGGCGAGGTAGTGCACCGTTTACGTTATATTGGTATTCGATGTCAATTAAATTTAGTCGTTTTATAATACTACTAGCAGAACCCGCGGCTTCGCCCGCGACCAAACTACGAAAAAAATAAACTTTTTCGCAATACATACTTTGTTACTTGCAAAATTAAGTTCGTGTAAGTTTTATTATTTCTTAAAGATATATGGAAAACAAATTAAATTTTAGCAATCGTAACTCAAAATATCCAGTATCTTAAAGATGTTAAGCATATATTCTGTAAATAAATTTACACTTTAGGTATTTAGCAAGCTCCACTACCTATATTTTTTGCACATTTTTCTACTCCATCTTTCCAAAGTTAGAGGAAGAGCGTACAATGATACAATTGCATACAATGTTTACGACTTTCGAATCATGTAACTCGGCTCATATGGGTTATTTTAACTAACATACTAACAGGCTTACATCTACGTTATTTTTAAAGACCCAGGTGCTATGTACACCTGAAGCTTATAATCTCTCTTCTTCTCATTCTTTTTTAAGTTACACATATAATTATAAATTACCATTCTTATTTTGCTGTAGCTTTTTTCCCGCGGCTACGCTCGCGTGGACCGAAAAAATTGCTCAGTTTTAATTTCCATTGAATTTATATATTGTCATATCGAATTTTTTATATTATGTCTAGAGTAAAACTCTAAATTCACTTAACTTAGTCTACGCTAAAAAACTAACTACAAATATACCACACTGATTAATGTTTTGTCTAGTTAGGGGTTCTGCGAAAATGTCCCTGTGAGAAGCTATCATCTCTTAAGTTTACGCCTGCTACTTTTAACAATTGATCCTGAGATATATTAATGCTCATTTCAAAGCAAACTCTAAGAAGGAATTACAATAGATTGAATTCAAAGGCGTAGTCAGAAGTTATCAGTGGTATTCGAGGTATGAATTCTGATTCCCCCCAAGCACGTCCAACAAACATAGTGACCACTATAATGTAATAAATTGCTCACAGTCTAATCCCGTTACATAGCTTTGGTGACTTTTTTATTGCAGATGTACCAACCTTCAGAAGGAGGATATAGATAGCAAGATACTCTCTAGCTAGGTTCTTTCTCTCTCGCGCTCTAGGTCTGTTATAGTTGCCGCTACTGTGGTCAGCCGAGAAGTTATACATAATTTTCCTTTACCATAATGTCTCTATATCCCACACAGTAAGTGTGCACTTACAGAGAACTTGGGCCATGTTACTCTATTTAAATATATTCAATAACTCAAAGTTCAACGCCCAGTTTTACCCACTTAGGGGCTGAATTTAAAAAAAATCTACAATATATGTTTGTTTAACTGTATTGAAGAGCATTAATACCAAGTTTCAAGTAATTCTGTACATAAACAATTTTTTCCTCATATAAACAGCATAACCCTCTTCTACCCTTTTAAGGGATGGATTTCGAAAAAAAAAATGATATTTGTATTGTTTTAGTTTTCATTTTATAGGTAAATACTATTTTCCATGCATCAATTACAGAGTTTCATACAAACTTTCATCCCATATTTGACAGCGTTATGGGATGAATTTCAAAAAATACTAAAATAAGTATTTATTTAATTGTATTGAAGAGCATTAATACCAAGTTTCAAGTAATTCTGATCATAAATAATTGTTTGCCCATATAAACTTTATCACCCCTTTTTACCCTTTTAAGGGATGAATTTCGAAAAAAATCTTATACATATACTTCTTATTTTTCATCTTAAAGCTAAATACCACTTTCCGTGCATTTCGCGTTAAGAATGACAGAGTTTCATACAATCTTGTATCCCCTATTTTACCCCCTTAGGGGATGAATTTTGAAAAATCCTTTCTTAGCGGATGCCTACATTGTATAAGGAATATGTCCTCTAAATTTCACGTTTCTACGACCAGCGGCTTAGGCTGTGCGTTGATCGATCGGTCAGTCAGGACAAAGCATTTTATGTATATATAGACTAGCGACTCACCCTTGCTTCCCTCGGGTTCGTCCCTAGCTTCCCAAAACAAAATTAATTAATTAATTTGGTTTTAAATTTTTTCGTGGGACCCTATTTCTTTTTCTAAAATAAAAGTAGCCTAAGTTACTCCTTATTACATCAGCTATCTGCCAGTGAAAGTTCCATTAAAATCGGCTCAGCCATTTCAGAGATTAGCCGGAACAGACAGACAGACAGACAAAAATTGTAAAAAATGTTGTTTTGGTATATGTACCGTGTATACATCCATATGCATTTAGTAAAATGCGGTTATTTTAATATTACAAACAGACACTCCAATTTTATTTATCTGTATTGATGATTTTATTTACTTACTACATATTCGTATTAGTGAATTATAAACGATAATATATTATTGTTATCGGAAATATGCCTTACAAAGGCCCTTTCTTCTTTTAATTTTGTGCTAATCAATACATAATATGTAATTTGACTCTTGCTTTTATTTAACTTCTAAAAGATACAAGCAAAACTATCTTCGGCCTCCGGCTTCGGCATTGATTTCTACATTTTGAGATCTGTCAGTTTACAGTTGCATATTTGAAACCGCCCGGCATCGTGAGGCAGGTTATTAGGACCCTCTAATCTATACTAATATTATAAAGAGAAAAGATTTGTTTGTTTGTTTGTATCGAATTAGCTCCGAAACTACTGAACCGATTTAGATGAAATTTGGTAAGAAGATAGTTTGAGACCCTGAGAAGGACATAGGATAGACATATTTTTATTACGGAAATCATCCCTTGAGGTAGTGAAAATGGGGATGAAATTTTGTATGGGGAAGCAATCTAGGGACGAACCCAAACAAAGCGAGGGTGAGTCGCTAGTATTCAATAAAATAAATCTACTATATTAAAAATAATAATATTATAAAAAATATCTACAACGAGGTGATATGTAAGAGCTTTTCTCAGACTGCGAACTTTCGTAAACGTTGCCAAATCAGCTTAAATTTCGGAAACAATTTTCAAGTAGTTTTGGGTCACTCGCTCGTCCAAGTTAGATCTTGTTTCTTATTCGTTGTCTTATAACTTTTAATTCTGGAATAAATTAATTTTCTCAGTCCGGATTTTCTTACACTATACTAGCGACTCATCCTCGCTTCGCTCGGGTTCGTCCCTAGCTTGGATATAGTAAAATGTATATAGTATGTTATCCTTAAGAGATAGACATATGCCATCGCGGACTTTTTTGTAGACCTTTTTAAGGCGTACAATACTGTAGTACATTATTTTGATTTATCTCGTAGGGTTCAGCCAGCGTTTGCAATGTAAGCGCAGAAAAATGTGTTTATTTACGACATCACATTAGATACCTCTAAAATTATCAGTATTTCTCTACTATATTATGCATGTATTATACATATAAACCTTCCTCTTGAATCACTCTATCTATTAATAAAAACCGCATCAAAATCCGTTGCGTAGCGTCAGCGGAAAGCGACTTTGTTTTATATCATGTAGTATTATACATAATATCCCATCAGAATACCGATGCGGCAGCTATTGTAGGTAATATTAGATATGTGAGATCGTAGTTTCATGTGCGAATCATTTCCCATATGATTGACTAATACGATGCAGGAAAACATCGCATGCCTGAAACTAAACTAAAATATGTACCTGTAAAGTTCGCCAGTCACTTGGCTAGTCCACCGACTATATTGAGGAGAGGCCCTTGCCCAGCTGTGGGCCGCTTGAATACAATGTGAAACAATCGTTATTCTATATATTTTTGTTGTTCTCCTAACATAATATAAAGATTATTTGTTTAGTTTTCTCTTAGGTAAAAATAAAATAAGGGTGGTTACCCCATTACACCGTGTATTTTAGTACGTAATGTAGAGCTATATCTAGTTTATAGAGTATCCACTTTTCTTAGTGGATTTTTTTTAAATTCAACCCCTATAGGATTAAAAAGGAGTTAGAAGAAGTTAGTATGAAAATCTATTTGTTATACCACGCGGATAGAATCGCGGGCAAATGCTAGTATTGCGATATTTTTTTTATTTAAAAACTTATCATATTTGATGAATTTTTTAGAGTTGTTTGTTTGTTCAAGCTTATTTTTATGGACGTAACAAGCGAGTGGAGTCGTAGGCAAATGCTAATGAGTAATATACATGTATGTATATACGAAAATGACCTCAGTGACGTCATTAGATGTCGCCCATGCACGAACTACGCCAGAGTGAACAGTAATCCGAAGTGAAAATACTTTGGCAAATTGGTGGTAATCGATACCGTGGGAAGCTATTATCAGACTTGTAATTGCCACTGTAAGTCTGTACTGTCATATGCATAAGTGGTTTCGGAAAATTTAAATTTAATTTTTGATTTAACTTAAATGGCATGTCAACTTTATAATCACTTTGAAAGTAATAATTCCACTATCCGTGAGGAAGTTCATGCATATTTATATCTAAATATCATGAAAATATTTAAATACGTACATATGTATATCTATCTATCTATACATATAATAAAAATCTATCTGAGTCTGTCTGGGAGCGCATAATTACATTATAAGTCCATCGCCTAGCCCTATAATGTTTTAAAACGTTCTTTTATAGGGTTCTGTACAAAACACGTAGCTGTAATAATTTATTAGTACTAGTTTTTTTCTTTCCTCTTATAATAATGTTGCAGTTGTTACGTTAAAAAAAGTTTTAGTTACATTATATTAATTGTTTTTTTAAAAAACTTTGGTTCTTTGTAAGGAACTTAGAGCAATTACATACTTTTAATAATGGTTGTTGCTATAACAGTTGTAAATACAGGAAGTATGCTATGACTGTACTTTTCTAAATGTTTTGCGTTCTTTTTATTTTTTTATTTTTTATTATTGGATCAGAATATAGGTACCTAATCTTTTTCGGCCTATTTTAAAGCAATAAGCTGAAAGAGAGAGAGAAAAAATGCTTTATAAAAATAACTTATTATGAGATATATATATAGTGTTTTTCTAAGCAATCACAGCTTTTTATCACTAAGTTTAATAAAAAATCATGATATACGTACGTTGGCTTTGCATGAATGGAATAACCTCAGAAACAATAGGTCCGATTTCTTCACTAACAAACAGGAAATATTTCTGATTGACATAGATATTTTAATAGATGTATTACGCAAGCAAAGTCACAAGAGCTTACTACTAATAAATATTTTGTGCCCTAGTCCTTTTGTTCATGATTGTACTGCAAATAAATTATACATAGGAATCAGAATCTCGTATTCTTTTGCTTGTTTTTTAAACAACCTCTCCACTTTAATGGAAAATGAACATTTGCGATAATGTTCCATGTCGATTCTACGCATTTGCTCTTAAGTAAAGGGATATCTTTATTGTTTCACATCGGTTTTGTTCTTTTAAACAAATTTAACTTTATATTTTACGTGGTTTTGTCCATATTATTATAATTTAGGCTAAAAAGAAGTAATATTTAATACCTATTTATTATGATAGACATCTGGTCAATAGCTGTAAATTCTAATCATAATACCAACTAGTTGTTGAACTATTTTTTTATAATATCGTGATAGAGAGCTATAAAAAATGTTCTTTATATCGTGAATAACTTTCAAGTATTTGTGTAGTAACTTATTTTTAAAGATCAACTTAATAATTAATTCAATGAATCAGAATGTACTTCAGATTGGTAGGCTATATATATTTTATAGTATTGGAAAATAAGTAACAGAACTTCACTTAGACGCTAACTTTCAAAATCTTTATATATAAAACAAAGTCGTGTTAGTTACACACACATAATTTTTATAATATTTGATTTTTTGGATTTCTCTTAGTCCGGAATAGGATAATAAGTATTAAAACATCAGAAAAATTAATAAAAACTATATTAAAATTTATATGGCTAACGCTGGCAAATAACTATTTCTAACCGACTTCAAAAAAGGAGGAGGTTCTCAATTCGTCGGAACTTTTTTTTAGGTATGTTTACCGATTACTCAAAGACGCCTGTACCGATTTGGAAAATTCTTTTTTTGTTTCAAAGGGTATTCTTCCCAGGTGGCCCCATTTAAATTTTATCGAAATCGGTCAAGCGGTTTTTAAATAAATGGCTTAATCGAATATGTTTTTAAAAATCTTTCTTCTTACAAATTACCTGCTTATTACGCCTACGCTAAAAATGGAAAAATAAAAACTTAAAAAATAAAATAAAAACAGACTTCTAGGCGCTGAAAAGTAAAATTTAACTAAACAGGGGCTTTCATTTAGAATAGATACCTAATCAGATATTTTCGAAGTCGATGTGCTTTGATTTGTATTGGCTGGCAAACATATATATATATATATATATATATATATATATATATATACACATATAATACAGTTTTGATATGTAATCCTGTAGGTAAGTTTTGCATGTATATTCAAAAGTTAAATCTCTTACTAAGATAGTAAAACAAAGTTGCTGCCACGTAGCTTTCTAATAATTTCATGTTATATACGAGCGATATAACGAGTAGAAATAGCAATAAAGCCTATTCTGACTTGCCTTATCTTTACTGTCTTTAGTTACTTAAGATATATAGACGACTGCACTCAGTCGATACTGTGACCGGAGTTTCATTTTTTTCAAAGTATGTTATGAATATAGGCTACTACATAAATAACGTTGCCTAATTTAATTAAAGGGACATTATTTCTTACAGCGGAAAAGCTGTTTGTGTTTATGTTAATGTACATTAATTTAAGTGCCCAATGGCCGTGATATCGTCGTTACAAATTACAGTTAGCATGAAAACATACGGGATGAAATTTTAGTTTAAAATAAAAAAGGTTTCACTGAATAAAGGATTAAGTTTTTTTTAGATTTTTATACTTCTCTATGTAGATATTTAATTATTATGTTGAAATGAAATATTTTTGGATATTTTATAATGAGAATGTGAGAAAAATTACATACCTACTAATAGCGTTGTAAAAAATAATAGATAAACGTTATACCTACATATTTAGTGAATGTTAACGGTTTTTGTTAGCTTTACTATACTTATAATTAATTACATAAATCGTTAATTAGTGGTTGTTCGTTTATTGATTAACGCAGCAAGGAAACAAAAGTTGTACTATGTGTTGTATAGGTACTTTATATGCTGGTTTTCCGCGCGATATTGGTATAGCAGGCGTCGAAAAAAAAAATTCGAGGTATTATATTAATTATAATATACTAAAAATTTTCTCTCAGCGTTTAAAATCAAAATTCAACAACGTATTCGAAGCATTTTTTTTAAATTACCCATGACAAAAAATTATAAGTCACAAAAGGAAACTAAACCTCGTTCGACTTAAATATCGAATAAGTCACGAATGTTTATGTAGTTACTATGCAGAACAAGGAATAACACTCGTATATTAGAAGTGGCAATGATTATGAAGTCAAGACCTACTTTTAAATAAAACTATTTTCTCTCCTAAAAGTCTCTTCCGTGACAATGTTTGTTGTAAAGCATTAAACGCCGGAACCAAAAAGCTACATAAAACTGCGAAAAAATCCGAACAAATAGTTTATTTAAAATGTTTAAACGTATATCTAAGAGTTTCTAGTCTATCAAGCTGTTGGTGTAAATAATATTCACACTATTTTACTAAACTTTACCAAAGGAAAGGTAATGTGTTTTACAGTGTGATATTTATTTTGAAATTCATAATTTTTGTCGTAGTTAGATTATTACTTTTTCTATATTAATTTGTGCACATTTTAATTTAATTTTAATTTTCCTGATGGATGTAAAATAAGGGACGATCCATGGATAAAATATTATAAGAAAACTAGCGACGCACCTTCGCTTGGCTCGGGTTCGTCCCTAGTTACGTTTTAACGTTTAGTATAGATTTCTCAGAGATGAAATATTTTCCCGCAGTAAAACGTATCCTATATGGTGACCCGGATAACCAGCTATCATCATACCAAATTTCATCAAAATCTGTCTAGTGGTGTTCTCCTGATGCGTTCACAGACACAGACAGACAGACAAAAAAAATCTAAAAACTATAAATTCGGGCCTCTGTATCGGTAATAATGACTATTTCAATAAGATTTTCCAAAAAATATTCAATGTACAGATTCGACTCAGAATTTTATTATATGTAGATATAGATTATGTATGTATTTAATCGATGCTCAAAAGGAAAAAACATTCGACTGGTATATTTTTAAATTCATGTCAAAAGCACTTCCATTGTACTACGTAAGCTTTGACTTTGTCCATTTTACACGGGTGATAAAAATAATAGAACGCTGTTCAATTAGTCGAAATGGCCGAAATAATCGGCAATATTATGATTGTGACCTGCGTAATCGATTTTTTGATAGAAACCCCTTATATAATTTTTTTTCCCTCGGGGTTTTATTTGACCCTCGGGCCATTTAATTATTTTGGTATATATAGAATTATACTTCTTATTAAATAGAATGAAGAAAAGTAGCTTTATTTTTATAGTTTAATATCAGTAATAAAATCAAGAGCTTTGCCTTAAAGTTTTATGTTTAGAGGATAGGTTATTACGCTTTCTGACGTATGTTGGAACACGTTAATTTACCTAAGTAATATTTAATGCTATGAAAGTTTTAAATGTTCTTTATTATATTTCAAAGCTTTTTCATACTTGTGATATGCAACAAGCTTTTTTCGTTTCTAATTTAAAGCTTTGCTTTTATTAGGTGCATGTTATGGCCTATGGGTATGGGACCCAAAAGTCGTTTAAAAAGAGCTAAAAATCGCTGGATATGACTGACTGCTCATACTCAGCATTTTCTAACGTTTGAAACTTTCTCAGCACAACATTATTTATACCTTAAATGCATAAATTGGTATGTTTTAATAAAACATGAACAGGTACGGTAAAGCATTCCAAACTCTAAAGCAGAAAAATTTTCAATTTATTCGCCGCGAAGGAATTCTGAAGGTTATTATGGAATTCTGCAAATACTTAACGTCGAAGGACCGCTGGACCGTGTGTGAGAAAGGTAACAAGTTAGAGTATGTTAAACTTTAAATAAACCGAAAACATATATTTTAGTTATAGTGTGTAAAATGTAGTAAATTTATAGTGAAAAAAAAAAAATCAGTAAAAGAACATCACACTAATATCAGGCTTCCTTCAGAGAGTTTGTGTGTTTGTATGTGTATACGCTGTAACGGGTAAATGGATTTGGATGAAATTTAGTATACAAATAGACTATGACCAGGAACACATAGGCTACTTTATGGTACCTAGAAGCGGTAGTAAGACTGATCTACACTACTAGGTGTTATAAAGCGGAAAGATTTGCATTTTTGTATGTTTATAACGAATAAACTCAAAAACTACTGGACCGATTTAGATGAAATTTGGTAAGAAGATAGTTTGGGAGCCTAGGAAAAAGTAGGATGTTTTTTATTTCGGAAATCATCCCTTAAGGGGGTGAAAATGGGGATAAAAGTGTGTAGGAGGAATTAACCTAGGGATGAACCCGAGTGATGGTGAGCCCCCAGTTAATATTATAAATATAAACGGTTTTTACTGAGTAAGTAATTGTGGTTTTGTTAATTTATTACGCGATTTCGATGGGCGGATTTGAGTAAAATTCGAGAAGGAAATAACTTAAATCTTGGATTAACATATAGACTTGGGTTATCGGCATACCACCCGGATAGAGCCGCGGGCAAAAACCAATGTAATATAAATATGAAACAGTTCGTCATGCAAATGTGCCGACCGCCAGATAAGAAAAATGAGTGGACATGGAATTCTCATTTGAAAGGGTTATATGAAAAATATATGTATTTTCATATCATATTCCTATATGTTACCTTCACTCATGCGTATAAAATAAGAAAACTATTACACGAGGATTTTCTATTTTAGCTCTGATGTTGCGATGTTGCCTTAGATACGTTGTCATTTTAATTTCTCTTTGCTTGAATATTTTTAAGAAAAAGCAAGTGGATTACGTTTTAATTATTTATTCCTTTTGTAGGCGTATTACTTATTTTAATTCCAATTCACTTTTATAGGATTTTAAATAAAACTAAAGACCCGGGAGAGACTCTCCCGTGACCATGATTGCTGTAAAGCATTCGAAACGTCGGGAACTAAAATCAAAATAAATCCGCAAAAAAATCCGAAAAGATAGTTTTATCTAAAATGTCAAATATTCGCGTACATCTAAAAAAGTATTTTGTAGGATTCTGAAAATCTTTGCTACAAAAAAATTTAAAAGGCATTGTGCCTATTATATAAGTAAGATCTGTCTAGGTAATTTCTGTCAAATAGCCTGATACTACCGAGTTCAAAGGCAAATTTAAAACTATGTTAATTCTTTTGCGACGTGCATTTACTTAAAGGAATCGATGTTAATTGTTAGATCTTCAATTTATCGTTTGATAAGAACATTGTTGCCGTTTTGACGACCTCTTAAAAGAATTTATCTCTTGACGCAGCTCTAAATTTGAATTTGGTGCACATTTTATATTTGTCTCCTTTTCAATACAAGAAGGCAGATTTTCAGTTAGCAGTAAAACCACCGTAAAAAAGTGAATTCGACGCGGCAACGTCTCAGCCTTTAATACTATTTCGTATTCGATAAAATACCCAAATAGAGTGTCAAGCTGAATCACATTTCAGCGAATTTCGAAAATCACATCTTGTTTCTCTTTGGCCTTAGAATGCATCTGGTCGTATTTTCATTCGATACTAGAAAAGCTTTAGGTAGATATAAACATAAGTTAAATATACTATGTATATTTATAATATAACTAGCGGCCCACCCTCGCTTCGCTCGGGTTCGTTTCTAGAAAAACAAAAACAAATGTATCCCATGTGGAACCGTATATTTTTCCGAGATAGAAAGTAGTCTACCTATGTGTTATTTTAATGTATGAGCTATTTATATTTTATTTAAAATGTATGAGCTATATTATTGTAAAGTTTCATTAAAATCCATTCAGTAGTTTTTGCGTGAAAGTATAACAAACATCCATACATCTAGACATCCCTACAATCACACAAACTTTCGCATTTATAATATTATTATAGAAGATGATTTCATAATATTTTATAGATTTCTTACATCAGTAATAAATTGTGACATATTATTGTATTATCGAATCGTATCAAAGATCTGTGTAACATTTAATCTCTTTTTGGACCTTTGAAAGCTAATAGCAATATCTTTACCCAATTTTTCCTTTGATGTTCTTTTACCAATATCACCTAAAGAAAGTTAACACTCTTGAGCAAAAATATATTGCGCTGTTGGGAATTAATCATGACATATGATACCGTTGCAGTTGATCCTTGGAAATTCATGCGATAGTAAGAATTCGAAACACGCCAGCGCGACCTGGGCCTCAAGTCTGCTATTGCAATGGTGTTACAGTTGTCGATCAATGACATCGTAATTGCTACTTTTTGCAATTTTGGTAGTCTACTAATTCAATGGTTTCCCGATGGCGTGTCACTGACACTCCAATGACACATTTGCAAATAATTGGTAGTCCCGTACATAATGACAAGTCAATGATCGAATTATTGCGTAGTCTGCTAATATTTTGACAGTTCTAATGACCAATGAAACGCCACCGATGGTGTGTCATTGACACCCCAATGACAAATTTGCAAATTGGTAGTCCCGTACATAATGACAAGTCAATGATCGAATGTATTGCGTAGTCTGCTAATATTTTGACAGTTCTAATGACCATTGGAACGCCACTGAACTATCATTGATGTGCCATTGTGCAGTCATTGCATAAAAGCCATGTTTGTTTGGTATTTTCTTAAGTTGTGAAGTGTGTGAACCTAAATAAAATGTTCAGAATAAAGTTTGGAGCGAAGAAATCGCCCTCCGCTGCTTGTTAAGGAGCAATATTGACCCCTTTCAGGATATTTCCGAGGTAGAATTTGTGAAAACATTTCGCCTCGGGAAAGAAACTAAGGGGGCTAGTGGAGGAGCTAACTCTACTTATTCCAAGACCACGTCGGAATGATGGAATATCGGCGGAGACGAAGGTTAGAAAACAACTTCAACTTCATTGCTTATCACTAAAGGCATAGCTATAGTCTAAGAATATATGATGTTGATATTAATGTAATATATATACACATATTTCTGTTGCAGATTCTGATAGCCTTAGCATTTTACGCATCTGGATCTTACCAGACCTTAGTTGAGCAGAGTGTCTATCTACACAATGTCTCACAGAAGACTGTGTCAAGAGCTGTGAGGCAAGTTACAGAGGCACTCAATGCTAAATTTAACAATTGTATTAAATGGCACATGGACCAGACTAGCTAGAGATAGACAGTTATGGAGAAAATTGAAGGAGGCCTTTGCCAACAAAGGGCAAACAGACAAGGTTGTCGAGGCAGAGTAATCTTACTCATACACACACAAAACAAATAAATAAATAAGTGAATAATAAATATATATATATAGAATAAGTAAAACACAATCAAATATATTGTTAAAACAGTGTATAAATAACTATATAATTTCAAGATGAGGAAAATAAGAGCACAGTAAATCAATGTAATAAGCTTTATTTTATCACTTTTTACTTTATAAGTTTTATAATGTTACTTCAATTTTCGTATTTCTATCCAATATAACAAAATTCAATGTAATTTTAACAATCACTTTATGTTACTACTATTTAACTAATCACAGGAAAGCGCTTTGTGTTTTCACTTATTACACATAAGTTCAACATAAATTCAATATTATTTTAACAACTAATACTTATCTTTTCTGCCGTAATGAATGTCTATCCAGAAACTGCCTCTTCCAACGGTTACCTTATGCTTTTGTATTAATCAGCCGGAAGTGACATTTTAATTAAAATTTTATAAAATCATCCTAAAAATCAGTTAAGTGTCCATAATTTATAATTTAATTTTAATAAATAACACAATAGTATTTCAAAATTTTTAAATGTAATAATATAATTTGAAAATTATTAATGTCCTACTATTTAATTTATTTTTTAAAGCATTTATTTTTAAGCATATAATTATAAAATTAGTATAATAATTATTAAATTATTATATTTTAAAATTAATATATTTTAAAAGTAAAATCAATAGACATTCCACATTAATTTGAAGTAGTCATATTATCTCTCATTAATTATATTAATTTATCAATGACTTTTAATTAAAATATTATTATTAATGATTTCTAATTATGTATATTATTTTTATTATGTACAATTTTACTCCGTGAAAGCCAGTTTACCAATATGTCGTAGTAAGGAAATTGTCACACATGTGTAAAAAGTGTAAAAAGAAAACATTAGAATATAGTTTGTAATCTTTATTGTAAACCATGTCTGAATAAAGGCTTATATTATTATTATTATTATTATTATTAGAATCCTACTAATATGACAAAGGTGAAAGTTTGTATGTTTGATTCTTAGTTACTTAAAATTTGGGCGCACTCCACCCAACGCCACTTCGCTAGGCTGCGTCCTTCGATGCTACGATTATAGTGGCCGAGCGCTAGCTCGGGCTGGCTCTCCAAGAAGTCCAGCAATGCAGAAATTTGCTCCAATAGGACAATAATTAAGGATTTTTACGCGACCACGAACAAATTGACCTATCAAATTATTTATTTTGGACGTTTTATTTTTTAGATTACACTTAAAATTTATCTTTTTAGCTTTTTATGATCATTTTACATAATGCTTAGTCTTTAAAATATAAATTGATAACATATATAATCGAACCTAGACTAATACTCATTTCGGCGAACGCTTTTTGAACTAATGGCAATACCGATTCCCTTTCTACTACAACCCAATTACAATCCAATGACAAGACCAATGATCGACCATTGTAAATATAGTAGACTACGAAATTTTGGACCAATGGTAATTGAATTAAAATTGCATTGTTCCATAATGACAATTCATGTAAAATAGCATTTATGCGCCATTGTGCAGTCATCTGTCATCGCAAATTCATAAGTGTTTCGATACCTCTCATTTGTTGAGCGTGCTTATTAAAGTTAAGTTGTGAAGTTATTGCTACATTAATAAAATGTTCAGAATAAGATGGAATATTTTGGAATTGGCCAACACCGTTGACGCTCAACAACGCCAGCGTTCGGAACGAAAAAACCGCCGTCGAGCCCGCCGCTTGTTAAGGAGTAATGTTGACCCCTTTCAGGATATTTCCGAGGTAGAATTTGTAAAAACATTTCGCCTCGGGAAGGAAACTGTGAGGGGGCTAGTGGAGGAACTAACTCCAATTATTCCATAACCACGTCGGAATGATGGAATATCAACGGAGACGAAGGTTAGAAAACAATTCATTGCTTATCACTAAAGGCATAGCTATAGTCTAAGAATACATGATGTTGATATTAATGTAATATATACCTACATATTTCTGTTGCAGATTTTGATAGCCTTAGCATTTTACGCATCTGGATCTTACCAGACCTTAGTTGAGCAGAGTGTCTATCTACACAATGTCTCACAGAAGACTGTGTCAAGAGCTGTGAGGCAAGTTACAGAGGCACTCAATGCTAAATTTAACAATTATATTAAATGGCACATGGACCAGACTAGCTAGAGATAGACAGTTATGTAAAAATTGGAGGAGGCCTTTGCCAACAAAGGGCAAACAGACAAGGTTGTCGAGGCAGAGTAATCTTACTCATACACACACAAAACAAATAAATAAGTAAATAATAAATAAATATATATATAGAATAAGTAAAACACAATCAAATATATTGTTAAAACAGTGTATAAATAACCATATAATTTCAAGATGAGGAAAATAAGAACACAGTAAATCAATGTAATAAGCCTTATTTTATCACTTTTTACTTTATAAGTTTTATAATGTTACTTCAATTTTCATATTTCTATCCAATATTTCTATCAAATATAACAAAATTCAATGTAATTTTAACGATCACTTTATGTTACTACTATTTAACTAATCACAGGAAAGCGCTTTATGTTTTCACTTATTACACATAAGTTCAACATAAATTCAATATTATTTTAACAAGTAATACTTATTCTTTTCTGCCGTAATGAATGTCTATCCAGAAACTGCCTCTTCTAACGGTTACCTTATGCTTTTATATTAATCAGCCAGAAGTGACATTTTAATTAAAATTTTATAATATCATCCTAAAAATCAGTTAAGTGTCCATAATTTATAATTTAATTTTATTAAATAACACAATAGTATTTCAGAATTTTTAAATGTAATAATATAATTTAAAAATTATTAATGTCTTACTATTTAATTAATTTTTTAAAACATTTATTTTTAAGCATATAATTATAAAATTAGTAACTCGAAAATAAGTCTAATTTTAAGATATTAACTATTAAATTATTATTTTTCAAAATTAATATATTTTAAAAGTAAAATCAATAGAATTCCACATTAATTTGAAGTAGTCATATTATCTCTCATTAATTATATTAATTTATCAATGACTTTTAATTAAAATATTATTATTAATGATTTCTAATTATGTATATTATTTTTATTATGTACAATTTTACTCCGTGAAAGCCAGTTTATCAATATGTCGTAGTAAGGAAATTGTCACACATGTGTAAAAAGTGTAAAAAGAAAACATTAGAATATAGTTTGTAATCTTTATTGTAAATCATGTCTGAATAAAGGCTTATATTATTATTATTATTATTATAATCCTCCTAATATGACAAAGGTGAAAGTTTGTATGTTTGATTCTTCGTTACTCAAAATTTGGGCGCACTCCACCCAACGCCACTTCGCTAGGCTGCGTCCTTCGATGCTACGATTATAGTGGCCGAGCGCTAGCTGGGGCTGGCTCTCCAAGAAGTCCAGCAATGCAGAAATTTGCTCCAATAGGACGATAATTAAGGATTTTTACGCGACCACGAACAAATTGGCCTATCAAATGACATTGACATTTAATGTCAATTCAACAGTTACAGATGAAACTTATTTATTTTGGACGTTTTATTTTTTAGATTACACTTAAAATTTATCTTTTTAGCTTTTTATGATCATTTTACATAATGCTTAGTCTTTAAAATATAAATTGATAACATATATTATCGAACTTAGGCTAAAACACATTCCGGCAAACGCTTTTTGAACTAATGGCAATACCGATTCCCTTTCCACTACAATCTAATTACAATCATATTACAATCCAATGACAAGACCAATGATCGACCATTGTAAGTTTAGTAGACTACGAAATTTTGGACCAATGGTAATTGAATTAAAATTGCATTGTTCCATAATGACAATTCATGTAAAATAGCAGACTTGAGGCCCTGCGGGTTGATAACCTCGCGTAGCCAGGAGGAAAACTTTAAAAAGGCCAACCTATATATAGCTGAAAGATATAGGCACTACACACGAATGGCGCGCTAGATTTTTTGCTAGATAGACTTTAAATAGATGAATAAAACTAGTTTCTAACGGATTTGACTCATATAATTTGAAATTTTATGCTTTTTTTTTAATTTGACGTTTTTAATGTTTGGTTAAATGTTTTAATTATTGTTGAATATGGTTTAAATATCGGTTGGTATTAAGTGTTAACATTTTTCAGGTTATTCCACTCATTCATGTCGCCTACCCCTGGTAACCTTGCAAGATTAGCTAATAGCTTGAGATTAGTGAGAATGTTAATGAAAGACGTGGCAGTTTGTTTTGTTTAATGGTGTTTTAAGTTCAGGGTTTTTTTGTTATTTCTTTAGGTTTTCTTATCGTCCTATATTTATTACGATACCTATTATTATTATTATTTGAAGTTTATAGCTTTATATGGTCTTAGTATCGATTAAATATTCAAATAAAAACAGGCTATTTAAAAAAGGATAATTATTAAAAGACTTGGCTGTACATTTAGCCGAGTTTAAAGAGAAGAAGGATATCTTTTTGTGTGTATGATGCGTGAAATCTTCCTTAGTTGTAAGCATAATATAACGATTTTTAAATTAATAACGGCATATAAAGTTTTAGATTAAATGTAGATACTTGAACATATAGAGTATAAACAAACTTTTGAAGTCGATTTTCAGTTACTCATAAAATTAAGTATGTTGCAAAATTTTCTGTTAGTCTTAATATTTAAGTTTAATTTTGAAATATGAAACTATAACTTATGGTGCTTATAATTTGTGTGAGATAGCTTTCTGAAAGTTCATGTATTTACATTTAATTCAAATAATATATTTATGAAACTAGTAGTGTAATCAGATATTTGTTATTACTATAGGAATAAGATAGAAATTCGTATACAAATCCATAAGCGTCTAACGAGAAACAAGAGTAAGTTCTGGGGATGTGCGTCACAACTTGTTTTAACTTTGTCTTCATTGACTTAAATGAATGTAATATTTTGAATGGAGCGTCCCTTTGAATTTGCGATCGTCGCTGAGAATTAGTTACCGGTAAAATTGAAAATTTTACTTCATAACTTAATTAAAACTTACTTGTTGTTTTTAATGTAACAGTAAGACGGTAATATCTTATAATTTATGTATTAGTTTTTATTATTTGCTAATTAATTTATTTATTTATTACACAGGTCGCTAACAGAGCATACATTCTTACAATTGTACATGTTAATAAACAAAAGTAGATGATGCCCTGAGACTAAATGATGCCCCAATTATAAGCAACACTGCATTCTAAATAAGACAACAACATTATAACTTAGTAATAAAAGTTTACATTATTGAGCAAAAAAATTAAAGTAAAAGTCAATAGTAAGTATATGTATTCAAACAAAAGCATAAAAAAAGTATTTTTTAGTTATTACAATTGATAGAAATAATATAATGAACCACTTATCAATGCGCAAATTTTTTTCCTTTCGAAAGTGCTTACAATTGATAAAATTGTAATCATAATATTATCATCACAAAAGTTGCTCTTTTTAGAGAATATTAAAAAAAGCTTCCAAATTTTAAGATAAATCTCCTCCTGAAATCGATGTTAATTGAATTGAGGTCCGTCACACCAGATTAATTTCAGAGGGCACCTCTTAAAAAGTTTCCCCTCACATTTAAGATTGAACTTTTATCAAGCAACACTTCATACAAATTGGAAAGGGAGCTAAAGCTTCCATTAAGTAAATCCAATTTGTACAAATTGTCCGGCCATCAAACGAGAAGGGAATAAATTTACTTCAGCTATTTCGCTATTTTCAACAATTGTTACACGTAACATACATATGTACTTGCTGCGTCAGCAAAACTAGTAGAGTCTTATTAGGATCTCAAAGTGTAAAGTAAACCGACAACTTGCCTCGGTTGAAACTCAATGAGGTGAAAACTTTGTACTGCGAAACTATCTGGATTGGTATTAACGAAGTATAATGCGAATATATCTATCTATACTAATATTATAAAGGGGAAAGATTTTTTTGTTTGTTTGTTTGTACCGAATAAGCTCGGAAACTACTGGATTGATTTAGATAAAATTTGATAATAGTTTTTACCCCAGAAATCATCCCTTAAGGGGGTGAAAATAGGCATGAAAGTTTGTACGGGGAATCAATCTAGGAATACGAACCCGAGCGAAGCGAGGGTCAATCGCTAGTGTGTGTATAATGTGGATTTGATTTTACGATCCATTTTTTGTACCAGTAATACTGTGTCTTGAGCAAGATACGACCTTGTGACTCTTAAGTCACAACTATGGTAAAACTTTAGTTGTGTTTTTGTTGGTTAGTCTGAGATCTACGTCAGCTAAAAAGGTACATCAACTTCAAAAGTACCGCTCTGTGGTAGTAGAATTTCTTGAATTGGAATTTATATTGGACTTTCTTTGAGGCGTTGATGCTTAAACGTTCCACATTTATTTTAAAACTGACAATTACCATTTAAATTCTCGTCCCCTATTACATTTTTAGAAGAAGCATTTTCAAAAATCCTTTTTTAGTGCAAAGTTTTATCATTTCTAGACCCAAAGAGTGTCGGTTAGTCAATGTTTTATTATTATACCTAGTATGTTTAAATCAATTTAATTCTTAATACAAACAATACGTGTATCTTCCATATTTATTTCAGCGTTATTTTTAATTGTCACTACTAATTTATATACATATAAATTATAAATTTTATAAATAAAATCAAAAACGTAGATAAGTATGTATGTTTGCAATCGAGAGTTCCAAGTTATATATTACGTTTCCTTTTTCATTATCTTGTCAAATATAAGAAGGAAAAAACGTAGCTATTCCTATGAAATATTGATCGCGCTGGTGTGAATATAACTTATGAGCAACGATGTTACCAACTAAGTGACTTCATTATTGCCATCATATTATAGCCTCATGGTACAGCTACCATGAGGCTATAATATGAAAAATGTGTCGATTTAAGACTTATGCGGACAGACAGTGCAGGTCAAAAATATTTTGTACTCATACGTCCCTTTAATTTTACTAATATAGGTTTTAGAACAATTACAGATGTGAAACTAAAACAAATTTAATAAAAGGTTGGGAACTCATCTAAATTATGTAGGTACTTGTCTTCGGCTGTTCGGCTAATGGCTGCACGAATTTGAGTGCTTGTGGATATTATCCTTAAGCTTTTGAAACTGGATTATTACATATTTGAAGTAAAACTTCTTTACGCACGCCAGACTTGGGGGTAAGCTGGTGAATGCGTTACGAAAAAATGTACGTACGTTTGTTGCCATGGTAACCGTTGTTGTTGTCTGACAATTGATATATAAAATCATATTCTTTCCTTAAATGATATCGTATAAATATATGATTGTATTATGCCTAATGTACGTTAGTTTTAGTATCTCACCTATCCTAATTATTTAAAACATAAATGGAATTTCATAAAGAGTATCGATAACCTACAGAAGTTTTACTTCATGCGCGTGTACACATTCATACACGCACTCTTTAATTTTTTTATTGGTGTATATACCACGCAAGCCGGCTAGTTAAGTTAATTTTATTATTGTCTGTTTCTTATCTGATCATCTCCTATATATTTCTAGTATTGTCTGCAAATTCTATTGCTGAACTCTTCAACCCTTTTAACGTCTTACTGCTGGGCACGGACCTCCCCACATTGTAAGGGAGATTATACTTAATACACTGACGGGGCTAGTTCTAACCGTGGTTAGAGGTATGCTTAACGCTGCAATTTTTCCAATATAAACTCAAATTGTTACTGCTTTTACCCTAAGTTACCTATCGGTACCAAATTTGACAAAATTAATCATTTGGCTTCTAAAAACTAATTCATATGAATCGAACCAATCGCTCACAGAGGTGTATGTTTTATAATTTGTGAAGGTGCAATATATTGCTAAAACTATAGTTTTTCGTTTTAAATTATGGAACTTTTAAATACGTATGGTGTCTTTAATATAATCAATAGTAGATACAAGCTGACAAGAAAGTAAAATGTTACTTGTAATAAACATTAGTAACAAATTACATGTAAGAGCTTTGAAGCTTTAAGACAAATCACATTCAAAGCTCCAAGTTATCAATTAATCGCTGCACATAAAACAATTCGAAATAGTTTTCAATATGCGGCCCTTTCCACCTATGAGGTTTGTTCGGCTTCGCAAATAGTGAATTGCGTTGGTAACTCGATAAGGCATTCTAACTTTCCTGTTTTGAATCATCTACGTACAACGTAAATTAGACTGTAAAATCACATAATACAAGTTCTAATTTAATTTTTTTCCCAAAGGTTGTAAATATGTTTTGAATTTGTGCACGGTATAGCGTGTGTCACGCAAAGGAAGGTGCATAGACGAATGTCTACAGCGTCGTAGTTGTCGACGGATATCGATTCAACTGATATGAAGCTAATTATGCATCGAAATAGATAATGCTGTGTGGTAAGTAATTATTGCAAATTTCAATTATTCATATATACAGTATATAAAAAAATATTATTTAAATCTAGATTTTTTTATATTAAAGTTACTAGATGGACCTAATGTCATTTTGTTCTAATCCGAAAAGAACACTTAAAAATTTTCATATGTACGATATTTTAGTTATATTTTAGTAATGAGCGTTTGTATTTTAACTTAAATGGACCAGATTTGCTACGTAATGATAATTAATAATAATGTAAGGTCATTTATAGAAATTTTATGGGTAGAAAATATACGCTGAATGTAACATTGACGAATTAATTGAGCAAGCTTACGAGTTTTATCTGTATTACTAACATCTAAAGAAATAAGTGAAGTAAGTTAATTCAATTCTTTAAACTTTAATGTCTGGATGTTACGAGTGTAGCTTATTAAGCTGGAATATCTCAGTTACGTATTATGTTACTAATCGTCTTAGGAGCACATTAGCTATCACATGAAAGCTAAACCCAAGAAAAATAATATAAAAAATTTATGTGAGCTATTTCGCTGAAGTCTCGTTTAACTTGCCTTTAGTTTGCTCTCGAGTATTTGAAGGGTATCTGTTGCTCACTAAAGTAATAAGAGTAGACTCCCTCACTTTTGTTTCTATTTTGTTTTATTCCAAGCTTTTTATTCCTCTATTTAGTTTATTATTACATATGCGTAAAAGCTTCGAAGTATTAGGAGTTTTCATACAATAAATAAGTAAATATGTTGGGACATTAACACACAACACCATCTAGTTCCATGGTAAGCTACGAGGCTTGAGTTATGGATACCAGATAGTTGATACACTACACATATATAACTTTAAATACACGTTTGGCTTAATGTGTAGCGACCCTACTTGCTGTGCCACGGTCGTGGGTTCGAGACCCACTGGGGGGCATTCATTTGTGTAAGCACGAATGTTTGTAATCCAGTCATGGGTGTTTATATCTATAATATTTATGCATTTAAAGTTATATATGTGTAGTGTATGAACTACCTGGTATCCATAACAGAAGCCTCGTAACTTACCATGGTTAGATGGTGCTGTGTAATGTCCCAACATATTTATATTTATATATATATATATATATATATATATATATATATATATATATATATATATATATATATATATATAATATATAAACTATCTCCCTCAATATATGGGAATCGAATCTTTTATACTAATTACTACACCATACGGCCTTACAAATATAGATTCCAATCTATTACGTAATAAAGCTATGCAAGATAGACATGCATTTTTCAACTGAAATCCCGAAGCTTCTGCACTAGAAATTGGCCAATTAATTAGTTCGGATCTCAACCCATCCTCGGTTTATAAAAGGAATTAGCATACAGATTGGAAAGTTTCCGATCAACCGTTTCAATGGTTAGTATTTGTGACGGGCGAGTACTAGACTTTTCTATTGTATCACGTAAATGAATTACTTCTTTGTTATTGTTTTCAGTTAACTGTAGGTGCCTATATAAAAATTGATAACTGCATGTCTTTAGGTACTAATATTATAAAGAGAAAAATGTTTTTTTGTATGTTTGTTTTGGATGATTTAAAAGTTCGATTAACCGATTTAGATGAAATTTAGTATGGCGATAGTTTGAGACCCTGTGAATGATATAGGGTAGTTTTTATCCCGGAAATCAGCCCTTAAGGGAAAAGGGGGATGAAAATTTATATGAAGGATCAAGTAGGTACTTAGGGCTATGTTAATAATATTTTCCTTACAACTACCATGAAATTCTCAGATGAGCGGAATCTTATTTTTTTCTAAAATTAAAGTGACTTAAGTTACTCCTCATATCATCAGCTATCTGTCCCAGCTATGAAAGACCCATCAAAATCAGTCCAGCCATTTCGGAGATTAGCCGGAACAAACAGACAGATAAACAGACAATAAATTTAAAAATTGTGTATTCATAAGAATATAAATGTACCGTATATAATTTCATATGCATATAGTAAAAAGCTTTAATTCCGACATTTCAAATAGACACTTCAATTTTGTATGTAGGATGTATAGATATTAAAAAACATTTTCTATTTTATAGTTCTCACAAAGGAAAATTAATAATATGGAACGCTTATAATTTACCTACTTATAGGTATGTAAAAATTATCACACATATGATAAAACAATAAAATCAATCAATATCTACGGAACCCTCGATGTGCAAGTCAAAGTCATACTTACCCAATTTTATTTCCATCTTAATATCTAACACCTTTAAACGAGCAATTCTTGTATATTTATTTATTTATTTATATATACCGGCGATCTTGGTAACAGCGTTACGATTTCGCTGAAATTTGGCATGTGAGGGTTTTCGGGGGCGAAAAATCAATCTAGATTAGTCACATGTGTAGGAAAATGCGTGTTTTCGAGTGGTCAAGCGGCCAAGGCGCAAGATTGACAATCACAGGTGTCCGAGTTCGAATCCCGGTCGGATACAAAGTATTTCCTTTTTTTTTTGTATTTATTCAAGTTTTTAGTTTTTTTTTGTTTTTAAGGTAAATTAAAAATAAGATTATACTTTTGGCCAAAAACTCCAAACGAATGTCTGTCGCCCAGGTACTAAATGATATTATAAAAAGGATCAAACAATTTACGTTAAGTATTCCAAACATTTGCAGATCGTTAAGTATTCCTTTAACATAATGGAAAGGACAAGGGTACAATTTCGATTAATTACTAAAGCAATGACCCGAGTCCCTTTAAGGGCTATTCCATCTTGAGCATCCTTCTAAAACAATTAGTGATCTCGGAAACCTATCACTGTCTTAGAATTGGTAAAACTTGGGACGGTGTGGGCATTTTATTAATGTTGGATTAGTTATACTCGTATTAGTTTATTATGTAGGTAACTGGCGACTTACCTTTGCTTCGCTGGGGTTCGTCCCTAGGTACCTTTTAACGGTTAGTTTAGAATAGACTATATATATGTACATAGTACATACATAGGTATAGGAAAGATGATGAGTAGGTACTTTAAAAGATAAAAAAAATATATATTATATCCTTTGTTTGAAAAATGATTAATTTCCTATACAAACCTTTATTTTTATTCGCTTAAGAGATGATTTCCTGGATAAAGACTATCCTATGTCCTTCCTATGGTCTCAAACTATTTCCATGCCAAATTTCATCTAAATTGGTTCAACGGATTAGGCGTGAAAAGGCAATAGATAGACAGAGTTACTTTCACATTTATAATATTAGTATGGATTTATTTTATTACTAGTTTTTGGGTGGGATTCAAGGGTAGACTGAGTCTAATCCCAGGATGCAATCTATGTTCTTACCAAGTTTTATCGAATCTGTCCAGCGATTTAAGCGTGGAAAAGTAACAGCAAGAGTTACTTTTACAATTATATGTTACATAAAGTCAAATAATTAAGTAAGTTCAATGTATTTACTGCTACTGCTCCTAGGTACTTTTTATAAACAGAAACCTAAATATCAATTAACATATACTATATACTTCAAAAATGATTAATTTTCAAAATTAACTTTCATTCTCCTTTGCTTGGAGTGATAAAGCAGTAGATCCAAAACAATGTCATCATGCAATTGTTTACCGCATGAGTAATATTTTGTTTTCTATACATATAATAAAATTATAACTCAGTCGAATCTATACATTTACTATTTTTGGAAATTCTTATTGAAATAATCATTATTATCGATACGGAGACCGAATCTATAGTTTTTAGAATTCTCGTCCGTCTGAAAGTGACCGCATCACTGAAAAACCACTGGAGGGAATTTAATGAGATTTGATATGACGATAGCTGGTTTTCCGGGTCAACATATAGGATACTTTTTACTGCGGGAAAATATCTCATCTCTGAGAAATCTTTCCTATACGGAGCGAGGGTGAGTCGCTAGTAGATAATTAAATTAATATAACTATAGCTATATATTAATGTAAACAAATAAAATACTTCATTGGTCTAGGGGCTACGGAAATCAATAAAAATTGTATTGAAACATACATGTAGTTACAAAAACTGTGAGATAGATGAAGCATTACAAGAAAAAGGCGAGATGATTTTCTACTGGACTTATATGTATGTATAGGAAATAGTCTAAATAACTCAGAGCTGCAGAAATATAGCTTGAGCTTCCCGTTCAACATACAAAATATTATGCTATGCAACATATAAAATATTATATGACTAGCGACTCATCCTCGCTTCGCTTGGCTTCGTCCTTAGATGATTCTTTAAATAGTCATTTTTTATTTATGAAATGATTGAAATAAAACGAATACTAAAAATTTGTTACAAATACAAATTGCACTCAAATCCGTTAAGCCATTTCTGAGATTAGAGCGCACAAACGCATAGATAAACAGACAAAATTATAAAAATTGTGGTTTTGGACTCTATTGCGTTAATAAAAATCCCCAATAATAGTTTTTCTCAAATATCTTCCATGTACAGATAGCGATCAGTTACAATTTTATTATATATATAGATGATATTAAAGCAAAACAATGTTTTCTTTAATAATATATATTTTTTTATATAAGGACTTATCATTACTAATTCACGTAAATGAAAGTTTTAATTAAGTCTCGACCGGAAATTAATAAAGTTTTTCCATAAGAGCCTACGGAACAATAGTGCATTGCATAAATTTATTTTTTCGAGCTAAAAATTGCTATATTTGTTTATTAATAGTCATACTATATTATATTGTGTAAATATATTAATTTTTTTGTGTAAATAAGTGTTTTAAGGAAAAAATCCATACTAATATCATATGTAAATACGAGAATCAGTTTATTCGTTTATTTACTGTGCTCGCTTTAATTCCCGACCTGACTCTAGACCGTACTCGAAGCCAAGACTTCCTGATCTTCAGCCGTGCATACTAGCTTCTAGACACTGAAGCAGTTCTTACACACTAAATAGCCTAAATATGAAATAAGTAAATTTAATCACAAGATAACCCATACTTATGTTTTATTTTATTACCACAGCTCTATCTTATTCAATTAACTCTTATACGCATGATATGCGGCTTTATTTAAACAGGGAAAGAAAACAGATTTTGGTAACATCTTTGATACGTGCCCGAGTAAACGGAACGTGACCAAAACTAAATAATATGGTTTAAATTTACGTTACTATCACAGGTGTGTGTTTGTTTGTTCGGATTTTATTGTGATTAGGTAAATATAGTAATCGGTAATAAAGTTTTAGCTCTATATCTTATAATATTAAATGAGAAATTCTTGTAGGTATAATCCATTAACTTAGTTTTCATATTATCTTTAACTAGCGGCTCACCCTCGCTTCGCTCGGGTTCGTCGCTAGGTACGTTTTACATAGATATTTAAAATAGTTTTTTGCCAGCGTTAGCCATATAAATTTTAATATATATATATTTTTTAATTTTTTCTGATGTTTTAATACTTATGGTTAGTATTCTATTCCGGACTAAGAGAAATCCAAAAAATCAAATATCATAAAAATTGGTCTAGCCGTTCTTGAGTTATAAATGGTGTAACTAACACGACTTTGTTTTATATATATAGATGTCCTCCAGACAGATTCCGGCCACGGCGGCCAATCTCATTGAGACTAGCCAACTGCGCAGGAGATATTATAGTGCACAAATGTACGCGCAGACACAAGTGCACTCTCTATTCCTGTCACTCTCATACTCCAGTGGGACGACTATTCGACACGACCGGTGAGAGTTAAGGCGCAGGACCGACGGCTTTACGTGCTCTCCGAGGCACGGGGGTGAAACACCGCCAACTTCCCAACTCCGGGCTGCTACTGAGACTTACTAGACAGAAAGACTCAATAACTAAACTTGGCCCGACCCGGGACTCGAACCCAGGACCTCCGGGTGTGCAGCCGTACATGCTAGCCACTACACCACCGAGGCAGTATATATATATATATATATATAGATATATACCATGAAATACGAAACTGTCTGGGGTTGACAAAAATGATCTAGTTTAAAAAAAATTAGAAGTAAATGAATACAAATTAATGACACGAAGTCCTCGATGCGTAATTTAGATTTCCGTTAAGGGTTTTTACCGTAAAAGTGTAATTTAAAATTTTATATTAAATACGAAACCCAATACGGTGATATAACCAATCAGCGTTTCCTAGGTCGATTCGTACTGGGCAGATTTTAGTTCATATCGATTGCACTTGCTTATTCACTTGCAATTGATTTCGAACTAATAACAATTCCAATATTGTGTTAGGAGATATTAATCAATTGCCATATGAGTACACAATAACCATGAGATGTTTGATCCAACTAAGATAAATGGCTTAACGTGATCTCTGAGACATGCAGATATTAGTGCGTAATTACTAAATACATAATTACATATAAGGTATACCGGGGATGGAAATCAGTACACGGTCTCAATCTTTGGTTAGATAAGTTTAATTATAAAGAATATAACGTCTTTCTCTTTACACTACTTCTTAGAGCGTCCTTTCACACGTCGTCGCAACGTCGTTCTGTCACCTCTCACATCCTTCCGCTTCCTCGTTCCCTAATTCACTTACTCATTCACTCACTCACATACCTATCCATATATCTCATTCCTACAATATCTATTGCTCATCTTACTCATTCTACATACATACATTTATTCAGAAGCCCGATTATTTTCGTCTGTACAGTGCTAAAGTCCCTCGCTTCACCGACTGTGCGTTCGGGCTATTTGCATTAACTACTGTATGAATTTTCATAAAATTTTAATCAATAGAAAAAATAGAAATATCTAGCAAAGTTACAGGCTTTAGTAGATGAACATTTTGCGAATATGAACTACTAGTAAGATGAAATGTGTATTATTTCTTTATAATAAAATAAGAACCTGGGCAACTAAGCTTCGCTCGGAATCCTTTTTGTTATATTCTTATTTTTGATTTGGCTTAAAAACAAAAATAGCTAAAGATTTAAAAAAACAAAAGTAAAAACTTTGCATCCGACCGGGATTCGAACCCGGACACCTGTGCTTGTCAATCTTACGCCTTGGTCACTTGACCAAGATGCTTATGCTCGAGCGTGCGAAATTAGCGACCATATTTTGCGTGGAATAATGAGAAAGAAAACTACATGAAAACTCGAAAACACGCGTTTTCCCAGGTATAAGACTAATCTAGATTGATTTTTTGCCCCCGAAAACCCTCACATACCAAATTTCAGCGAAATCGTTAGAGCCGTTTCCGAGATCGCCGGTATATATAAATAAATATACAAGAATTGCTCGTTCAAAGGTATTAGATACGGGTAATAGAAGTTTTTGAACAAAACTTAAGTACATTATTCGCTTCTTGTTTGTTTTTCTTACACCTAGCACGTTGAAGGCGAATAGGTTTCTTATAATAACGGTTATTTTCTTAATTTCTATTTTGTTTTTTTTTTTTTTTTCACTTACGTTTTATTATCTTAGCTAAATATTGTTTAATGATATTCTTATCGAGATATGTAACCTTAGTGTCATTGTATTATTTGTCAAGCTTAGGCTGCAATACAATAACAACTTTAAGCTCGTATGCTTGGGTGTATTTTCCAATACCCTGATCTAGAGCATGAAAGAGTAGGCTATTACAGCGGTGTGTACCGAAGACTTTGAATAGAGTGCACCATCTGTTGGAAATAATCTATGCTATTACTTAAATTATTAACTTGATTATTTGAGATTAATAAAATTATTGTCTTAATCTTTTAAAAGGCGTAATAATGTTATAAAAATCCTTAAAAATGATAATATACTGAATCTAAATGCCATGACCTTATAATTTTCCTTCCCAGAATTACGTTTTCAGTTGTAATCTAAAGAATTCTAATAAAAATACATACAATGGATCGTAAATATCTCTCTAACATATAATATTTCATGAAGTTGCTACACCAAAATAATAACAACATACACAAATATTTATCACCAATAGACCATCGCTTTGAGATATGGCATATTGTGTTATGTATCTGATACACTAACAAATATTATGCTATAAATTTGGATTATTGTGCAGTAAGCTACCGCCGCTAGTTCAGCAATAAACAGTCAAGAACATCCTATATGAAGAGCTAGGCCTTATACTAAATCTTTATCGCTTATGCTGCTACTATATTAGTTGTCATAGTCCTCTGCTGTAACTTAAGACATATGCAACACTGTAATATATGTAATATGGTTCCATTATACTGTATTTATGTGTACCTTAATACTTTCATAGGTTTACGCGAATATTTGACATTTAAAATAAAACTATCTTTTCGGATTATTTCGCGGATTTATTTTGATTTTTGGTTCCCGACGTTTCGAATGCTTTACAGCAATCATGGTCACGGGAGAGACTAAAGTGTTAGACATCTCAAAGGACATCATTATGTGTACGTTGCCTTAGTCAAACTAAAAGCCTTAGTTAATGGCAAATGGTTTCTAAATACTACCCTCAGAAGATATAAGAGCTCGAACTTTTGAGTTTCATTCAGAGTGAAAGCGATAGATGCAGACCGTACATTCCTTATCGTATATCTATTTCTTTTCTTCACTCATTCGCTTTCTTTATTTTAAGTTCTTCAGTATTCAACGCATAAGTGATGGTTTAAGTGTGACGTAAGAGTGATTTTGACTTTTTTAGTAATAAAAAATAATCATCAATTACATATTTGAGAGCTTTTTTTAGAGTTGTTACTTGTTGTACTTCGCAAGGCACGTTCTGCCGTTGGTGAAGGTCTTCGATGTACCTAAGACGTTTCAGAAGACCTTTTGATGATCTGAAAAACCTTAATACTCTGTAGCTGAAAAGAATGAAAATTCTAATCATAATGTTTTAATGGATAATACTTGTATATAATAAAATATGTATTAGAATAATTTAAAGATATATGTTATATAATGTAGATATATGTGTAGTAAGTATATCTAAGTACTAGATTGTATTGTGATAATGTATATAATATTTACACCATCCACCCTATATAGTCTTCCATATTTCTTTACCAAAGGTTGTCTTGAAGAAATCGCTTATTAGCTATAAGACCGCCTTTTGTGCACATTTCGTTTTTTTTTTTATATTTTGTTCACTGTATTTACTTCATGACTGTGGCGTACAATAAAGTATAAATAAAATAAATAGGTATCTAAATATCACAACGTTTGGCACTATATTCTCTTTGACCTTCCCAAAAGGTATATAGCGGAAAGGTATAAATCCCAACTTGCTCATTTCAACTAATTTTAACTGTGTATTTTGGGATGAAATTTTAACTTTAATATAAATATAAACCCTACCTACTAACACTAATTTTAATGTTTACTAACAATCTAAAATAAATAAAAAAAAATCAAGAAACTAATTCAACAACAATTACAATATTTCTACGTTGAATTCTCTAAATAATTATAAACATAAACAGTCCATAAATAAGCAATAAAAACAAAACAAAAGGCTTTATAAATAAAGGAAAGCCTTTGTTCAAACAATCATTCCTCAAAAAGTTTGTATTAAATGGAAAATTAAAGTATTATCACACCCTACAGTTGCCAAGCCTTAGTGGCGTCAACAAAAATGCACCTTGTAATAACATTTGGTTTCTAGGCGTTTTCAGTGTCGTAGTCAGCGTGCGCGACCCAGATAGCCGACACGCTTCGCTGAACAAAACCTGCAACGGATTTAGGTTTCCTGGATGGGAAATTGAATGAATATTGCTCTATTTTCGGTTTGTATTTCTAAGGTAGGGCAATTCCTTTTAGGTAGTAGTAGGTTTTAGTCAGGATTTTGATCAAAATTTTTAAAGGGAATAAACAGTGTTTGACCATGTGGTCAAGATTCGACCATACTGAAGCTCATTAATAGCTACTAAACAAGAAAAAAAAAATTTGTTGACAAACAGGGGCAAAAAAGGTTTTGAACTGTTTTATCTTTATCTATGATATTAAAAAAAACAACGTGTGTGTGTACTTATGTACGCACGTAAGAAGTTATACTTCTCTGGCGTAACAGAACAAAAATGGCTAAAGATTTCATTCCGTATGTCACAACTCTCTGTAAAAGAAATGCATCTAACTTCATCATGTCGCTTCACTTTTTTATTTAATTTTTTTATAGATACAACTAAAGCTTATCAATAGCTAATAAACAAAAATAAAACAAAATTGGTTGACAAACAGAAAACTTAAAGGTACGGAACTATTTTGCCTTCGCCTTTTTATATGCACTCATTTGTTTTAATAGTAGTTTGGGGTCTCCTAATACAGGCAAAAATTACTTGCTTAAAAGAAGACCTCAACCACAAATTTTGTCGACTTCGATCCGTTTATGCAAATAAAATATTTTTATTTTATTTTTATGGTATCGTAAGGTAACGAAAATAAAAGTATTTTGTTTGCGGAGTACTTCTATAATAGCTATTCAAACATTTTTATAATACTTTGTCATGTCAACTTTTTTATAGCATAAAATACTCGCTGAACAAAACCTGTAACAGATTAAGGATTCTGGATAGGAAATTGAATGAATATTATTCTATTAGGTATTTTCTCGTCATTTTTTTATAAGAAACTACTTGAACTACACGAAAAATACTATTTCAAAGCATAATAATATTAACGTTCAGAAAAAAGAACGTATGGTAAAGAAATGAATGCATTACATTTGAAAATTGATTCTTTCTAATTGTAAGACATTGCTTACCATATTGAAACTTGCTTATTTTATCATCGTAAAGGCTAAATATTTTTATTTATTAAGTCGTTATGGTCTTTATTGCCCTTTTTAATGTAGAATGAAGTAGCGTGTCCCTTATTTTTCTCAGTTTGCCTCGCAAAAGGCGCATAGACATGGAAATCTATATACATATGTATTTTAAAATGTGAGCATCAAACGTAAAGTACGTACGTAACGTAAAACTTTGTGAATGCAACAAGCAAAAACGATTGTAATGTCAGTGTATAGATCTATACAAAAACAAATTGTGTATGTTTCTATTAGGGAAGATAGAAACCCAATTTAACCAATCAAACGAAGAAGCATTTGATTAGTTTGATGGGTAATGGATGGTAAATGGATAAACGCAGCTGGGTCGAAATTTCGCTACGTTCTATACTTAAATGTTTAAAACAATTGAATTCTAATGTATGTATGTATTCAGCCCTTTTTTAACGTCCCACTGCTGGGCACGGGCCTACCTTCAATACGAGGGAATCAGGCCATAGTCCACCACACTGGCCAAGTCCGGATTGGCGGACTTCACATGTCTTTTGAAAACTTGTTAGGTTTTCTCAAACCTGTAGGTTTCCTCACGATGTTTTCCTTCACCGTAAGGCAAGTGGTAATCATGCTAGAAATGATTCGCACATAAAAATATCAGAGGTGCGAGACCCGGGATTTGAACCCCTTTTCACTCGGTTTCCCAAGCGAGCGCGTTACCACTGGGCTACCATTGCCTAAATTTTAACACACGATTCTTATACATTAACAATTCTCAGTCACATCAAGTGTCCATATCTCTATATAGCCGTCGTTACATCTCGTTTATTCAGTCCTGCAGCGAAGCGTCTGGATAATTAAAATGCTCATGTGTGTTAGATTATGTTGCGCAATCTAGCTTCAGCCGAGCTTGAAAACATTTATGTACACACAAAACTTGTGCAGGAGGTGAATTTTTGTACTTTATATTTTAATGATTCTATTAATAAAGGATACCTGACAATTGATATCGTTAAACTAATAAAATAAATGTACTTTAGATGTTTAAATAAAATGTTTTTTTTTTAATTAAACGGTTTTATTGGAAAAAAGATTATAATCTATACTAATATTATAAAGCTGAAGAGTTTGTTTGTTTGTTTGATTGAACGCGCTAATCTCAGGAACTACTAATCCGATTTGAAAAATTCTTTTTGCATTAGATAGCCCGTTAACTGAGGAAGGCTATAGTCTATATATCATCCCGGAAAAATGTACGGTTCTCGTGGGATAGATTTGTTTTTGTCTAGGGACGAACCCGAAGCGAAGCGAGGATGAGTCGCTAGTGATAAAATAAAATGATGGAGCGTATCGTAACCTGAGTAAATATGTAACGCCCCACGATTTTATTTTTATCGTTATTATTTTTCTTTTTAATAAAACCGTTTAACTTAAAAAAAAACCTATTTTATTAAAAAAAAATAGCTTTTTTATTTTAAACTGTCTACGCTCTATGATCCGCCATGTACTGTATTCTACTTGTAAATCCCTTTCATCTGATACCCATATTGAGGGGGTTATGAAAAAAATATGTAATTCGCCATTTTGTGGCAGCAGACATCTTGGATTTTCAATGATACTGTATATATTCAATTGTATTGTCATCAGTACTAAAGGTGTGTAAAATTTGACCCAAACAAAAAGAGTAAAGCTAAATAAAACCATTTGAAAAAGCAACTGTTGAGTTTCTCGCCGGCTCTACTCAACAGAACTGCTTTCCGACACGAGACGAGACGACATGTTTGGCTAAGTTTGTAGTGACTTTCCTTGCTATGCCAGCGGTCGCGCGTTCGAGTCCCGCTGGGAGCATTCATTTATGTGATGAGCACGAATGTTTGTACTTCATTGGTGTTTATGTTTATTTATTATATGTATGTACTTAAAGTTATATCTATGTAGTGTTTCAACTATCTGGTATCCATAGCACAAGCCTCGTAGCTTACCATGGAACTAGATGGTGCTGTGTTAATGCCCCAACATATTTATTTATTTATTTAATTTCCGAGCCGGTCGTAGCTTCCTGACGGACTGACTACACTGACGTTTAAATTAAATTGACGTTTCAAAAGTGCTTGTAACAAGTTTAACTGAATAAAGTTTATTTCATTCCTTCATTCAAAAGGTTTCTTTTATTATTAGTAACTCTAACTAGTATATTGTGTAATTAAATAAGTTTTTACAATAAAGTTATATTTTAAACTCGGTTGTATTGCGAAAAAGTTCAGTCTTTTTTATTCCTCTGCATAAAAAACTATCGTATATCAAAAATCACGTCGATACGTTGTTTCGTTGTTGCGAGAAAGGCAAAATAACTAAAACCCTTTTAACATTGGATTGGATTTCTGCTTTTATTTTAAATATTAGTATATTTTTTGGATAAAATTTCTCCTTTTGAAAATGTTTGTTTATTTTTTAAAAGGATATTACGTTTATGCATGTGTAATTTTATTAAGTACTAGCAATTCACCCTCGTTTTGTTCGGGTTCGACCCTAGCTTCGCTTTAACGCTTAGTATGGATATCCCATACTTGAATAATGATTGATTTCCCATATAAATTATAATCCCCATTTTCACTCCCTTAAATACAGATAAATGCTATCCTATGTCCTTTCAGGGTCTCAAACTATCTTCATACCAAATTTCATCTAAATCGAATCAGCGGATTATAAACAAACTCACAAACTTACAAACTTTACCTCTTTATATTATTATTATAGTATACATATGACTATAAAAATCTACTTTATAAATTACTTAATCTATAGGCTTTTTATTTTTTTTATTTTTTTTATTAGATTCACCAGTGACAATAAATTATAATACATTAATATGTTGAGGGACGCGGGCACACCGGTGTGTCAGTTAACAATAAATTTCTTAGAAATTATCCTGGAGTGGTCTTTTACAATTTATTATTATATACGAGAACAATAGTTCTTATAGCTCTTATTGTATTACCTTTTAAGGTGAATACCACATGCAAATAAGGAGATTTTATAAAATGTTTACATTATATCTATGTTACAATAATAAATTACTATTATAAAACATTAAATTATATAAATAACAAATACACCAACACAATTAATTTTGGGCTTTGATACTTATAACTTACATATAAATATAACTACGAGTATGTATGTATTCAGCCCTTATTAACGTCCCACTGCTGGGCACGGGCCTCCCTTCAATACGAGGGGGATCAGGCCATAGTCCACCACGCTGGCCAAGTGCGGGTTGGCGGACTTCACATGTCTTTCGAAAACTTGCTAGGTTCTCTCAGACATGCAGGTTTCCTCAAGATGTTTTCCTTTACCGTAAGGCAAGTGGTAATCATGTTCGAAATGATTCGCACATGGAAATATCAGAGGTGCGAGACCTGGGATTTGAACCCGCTTCACTTGGTTTCCCAAGCAAGCGCGTTACCACTGGGCTACTATTGCCTAACTACCAGTATTCTGGATAAAATCATGTTCAAATAAATAAGACTCGTAAGACTTTAAAAATGTGCAAAACATTTTGTTTCTTCACCTAAATAAATCTGTGCTTTACTGGCAAAAGCAAAGCTGCTACGAATATCTGCAATAATATCCTGATTATTTTTTTTTCAACTTAAATTCGTGTTGTATTTTCCAAGGTTTGCGTTTGCAGAAAATGGGCGACTGCAATGTAGTGCAACTTAAGAAACTACGTACAATATTTTACATGAACTTTTTCCAACAACTTGATTATGTCCTGTTACGTTCTAGTGCTTTTGTGAGGATTTTAGTTTTTAGTAAAGTACAATTAAATATATTTAATGAAATGGGTTTCTTAGCGAAGACATGATAATATCGAATAGTAGCTATATTTAAGGGATAAATAAAATAATTTGATAGCCTAAAATAAGTGAAAGCGAGGTTAACTTAAAATTACTAAAGTATTATTTTAATTAAAAAGGCGCTGGGTATTGACAAAAATATATAATAAGTTTAAAGGTCCATATAATCTATACTAATAGGTATTATAAAGAGGTAAAGTTTGTGAGTTGGTGAAGTTCTGAGTTTGTAAGTTTGTGAAGTTGTATGGGGTAATCTCTGGATATACTGAACCGATTTAGATGAAATTTGGTGAGAAGATAGTCTGAGACCCTGGAAAGGACAAAGGATACTTTTTTTCCGGAAATCATCCCTTAAGGGTTTGAAAATGGGGATGAAAGTTTGTATGGAGAATCAAGCTAGGGACGAATCGGAGCGAAGCGAGGGTGAGTCGCTAGTGGCTTATATTTTGGTTTACACATGTATAGAGATGAATCGTATTTGTCGAGATTTAATTTTAGAGAATTTTAGTAGTTTAACTACATTATGTAGGTATACTTTTTAGGGCTTAAGTTTAAAATCGGTTATATTATAGTAAAAATCTTACTTCTATACATATTATTTATATGTAAAAAAAATTGTGTGTGTATGTATGCATTTTGCTCACAGTAAAAGTGAAACTTCAGAAGAGTAACCTACGAGAGAACGTGATGACTGATGAACATGTATAGAGTATGAGGAGTAGGATAATTGTGAGGTTTAATTTTTTTACCAAGTCTGAAAGTTATTTTACATCTTATTTAACATAATATATTACATAACATATATCTCATTCACTCGCCAGCTCAATCCTATGTATTTATGTTTGTCTCTTTCTCGTGTGGCATTTTCGTTTCATCGAGTTTCAAATAACGATTCTAAAGTTTTTATTACAAAAATCATTTTATTAAAGAACCACTCGGTAAAAGCAAGGACGAATCACTATAACATGATATTAATTTACCATACAACCATTTTTCCAGCACGTTTCTCGGTATCTATAACACCAGTATATTACGAAATACCCCAATCCGTCTCCAGGTGCGCGAACATAAATAGTGTAGGGGCAGGAAATATCGTGACGGACGGTTCCACGTGATGTGCCACCTCTTCCGCTGAAATTCATGAGTGGCAGTATTACAATTGAAAAATAAACTCCTTTGTTCTTGCTTTAATTTTCGTTTAGTTGTTTATAGTAAAATTGTTCATTTATTAGACGATTAATATTGGATTTGTTGCAAACTTTTACTATGATTTTTTTTTCTAATTGTAATAAATGGGTAACTAGATTCTCTAATCTAAAAACCCTGTGGTAACCACCAAGCCCCCACCCACCACATATTGACTCAGTTTTACGTAATACTAGTTTTTGTCCGCGATTTCACTCGCGTGATAACTAGCGCGAGTATCAAAGGTAGCCTATGTCCAATGTTCATGAATGCAAGCTTATAGTATGTATCATGAAGGTATGACTTTTTAATTATTTAACACTACCGGCTCACCCTCGCTTCGCTCGGGTTCGCCTTTAGAAAAGCAAAAACATACCTGTCCGACGAGAACCGTACATTTTTCCGGGATAAAAAGTAGCCTATGTGCTATTCCAAACTATAATCTATCTCTGTGCCAAGATTCATCCAGATCCGTTCAGCCATTCTCGCGTGAAAGAGCAACTAACATCCATACTCGCAAACTTTCACATTTATAATATTTATATTCAGATGATTGATTGTTAATCAAAAAAAAAATTAAAAAATTGGACAATAATTACCTACAATACCATTATTATTATTGTATGTATCACTAAGTGTGTGAACACAATAAGAATGTAGTTAGTCTCTCTCACTTCATTGTAGTTTGTCATTGTGCCAGCGATAATAATTTGCCTTTGTTCAAAAATGAACTCAACAAATAGCTTAATAGTAGCAAGTAAAATCCATTTTGTAACAAAATATATAAACAGACTGTAGTTTCCTTTACACATTTTAAAACAAATAAATAATAATAAATAATAAATATGTTGGAACAATAACACACAGCACCATTTAGTTCCATGGTAAGCTACGAGGCCTGTGTTGTGGATACCAGATAGTTGATATACTACACATATATAACTTTAAATACATACATATTATAAATATAAACACCCTGATTGGAGTACAAACATTCGTGCTCATCACACAAATGAATGCCCCAGCGGGACTCGAACCCGCGACCGCTGACACAGCAAGTAGGGTCACTACAATCTGAGCCAAACGAGTCGTCAAAATATATCTTTATCAATATTAGCCGTTTGAAACAATTTGTCAAAATCAATATTTCATATGAAAACGTTGACATAACAAAACATTTTTATTGTCAAACTTTTACAGCGCACATGTAAAGTACTTACTCAAGTATATTTCAAGAACTATTGCTCTCTTCTTGAATCCAAACAATTGGCACGATTCGATATTGTTTTTGTAGAATAAAACTTTCATCTACTATCGCGCATACTTACACTCGATCATCCACTTTATTCGGGACGTGGTTCGCGTTTTAACCCTCGAGATAAATGTTGCACATGTTACTTGAGTCTAGATATAAAGTTCTGTAAACAAATTATGCACTTTGGCCACATTCATTGTTCTTATGAAAGAAAATAATGGGAAAACGTGTTGAAGAAAATTTTGTTTTTATTTGTATCATGTAGATTGTTTACCAGATTTAAAGTATTTCGTATTACATGTAATACAAAAACATATATATTGCAGAAGGTTTGCCTAATGAAATATGCTCAAGGTTACTTTTAATAACAATAAAATGTATATACAGATATTTTAATACTAGTAATTTACCCTCGCGTTCCTCGGGAGTGTGCCTAGGTATCAGTCTTCCAGGTCATAATCTATCTGTATAATAAATGTCATCCAAATCTCTCGAAGAAGTTACAAATATACGACGTACATACCGACATGCAAAAATATCAAATTCCTATCTCTAGTAAAGAAAGCTACAAATGGATAAGTTATTGGGATGCAATATATAATGATATATTGCCAACCCGCACTAGGCCAGCGTGGTGGACTATGGCCTGATCCCCCTTGTATGGAAGGGAGGCCCGTGCCCAGCAGTGGAACGTGAAAAACTGCTGAATACATACATATAATGATATATGAGATTAGCAGTAAACTGCAAGTTAGGATAAAATTTTTACTGTACACTGAAACAAAAGAGAAAGCCCTCAATAGCTTTTCTATTATAAATCGAGTAGAGGATTGATTTCATTGGAAATGTTTTCGTCTATCCGAAAACGAGCTTCATTTGTTCCGGCAATTGTTTATTGTTTTGTTCTTTTTTTACAAGCTTTTATTAGCCTCGCCTGTTTTGTTCTTATAAAGAATAAGCTTTCTAATTATGTGCCATTATAATTTTAAAATTATACACATACATACTTTAAAACATACATTTATTACACATATTATACAATTATACATATTATAAAATTCTAAATAAGCCGAATCTGTACATTAAATATTTTTTTGGAAAATCTTATTGAAATAGTCATTATTATCGATGCAGAGGTCAAATTTATAGTTTTTATAATTTTTGTCTGTCTGTCTGTCTGTCTATCTGTCTGTCTGTCTGTCTGTCTGTTACCGCATTACGGGAAAACCGCTGGTGGGATTTTGATGAAATTTGGTATGATGATAGCTGGTTATCCGGGTCAACATATAGGATACTTTTTACTGCGGGGAAATATCTCATCTCTGAGCTAAACGTTAAAACGTAACTAGGAACGAACCC
Organism: Fabriciana adippe; assembly: GCA_905404265.1. Taxonomy (NCBI): domain Eukaryota; kingdom Metazoa; phylum Arthropoda; class Insecta; order Lepidoptera; family Nymphalidae; genus Fabriciana; species Fabriciana adippe. Next base: position 15,258,806 of record FR989986.1, read on the forward strand.
GAGCGGAGCGAGGGTTAGTTGCTAGTTATAGTATAAAATAAAGTCGCATTTCTGTTTTTGTGATTAGTGCTTTTGATGTTGATATGGGTTTCACGATCGTTAAGGGATTTTTTTCCGGAAGGTTTATATGAGAGCGGTAATCTTGGTCTCAGTGCGTCAAGTAGATAATGTGAACATAAAGTACATATTTATTCGAGAGTGCTTAAAATATTATTTTGAAAGAAATATTATTTGTCTGTTAATAACGATTTCAGGCTTAAAATACTGAATAGATTTTAATAAAATTTATTTTGTATGAATATAAATTGCATCATGAGGACGGATATATTTTTGGTACGGATATATCTATGTTGCTTAGTACCTACCCATTGAAAATTTCCATACTCAAGTTTTTATTATACCATATTCCAGTTTTTATTGTGTTTAAGGGTGGTCCCTCACAGGGAGCATTCGCCTGTAATGTAACAATTTAAGTTTCGATGTTGAGCATTACGTTACAGTACTCCTCACTGACTGACGAGCGTTTGCCTGTAACGTAACAATTTTAAGATTCGCTTTTGAGTATTCGCCTGCAGTCAAGTCAGTTGTTTTTATAATGACGGACGAAGCGGTCATATTGAGCGCGATAATATTGATTCGCTCATGTTATTTACGTAAAAAAAAAGCAAAAGAAACGAACAAACAATCAAACATGCGTTACACATTGTATCACGATGTTACAAATTGTATCAGTACAGGTTACGCACTGTTAATGCTCAGTTCTTCTCTTCACTTACGTAATGCTCGAATCTGAACTGTTACATTACAGGCGAATGCTCCCTGTGAGGGACCGCCCTAAAGTTAAATATGTATTTCTATTTCAAACTTATGTTAATTACTAAATTAGAGTGATTTAAATAGGATTGCTGGTTAGTGTATCGGGAGACCAGTTGCTCACTAAATTAAGTAATTTTGTGGCCCTAAAACTGTCCCTTTGATGTCTATCACAGACGTAATCAAACGTAGGTATTAAGCCGAGAATTAGATTAAAGGTTAAACCCTGCGGAGAAGCGGAGGAAATTAGAGCAGTTTGCTGCTTTTGAGAAAATTAAAATTTGGCTTTGTACTGGAATCTTAATACTGCAATTTCATTTTAAATAAACTGGATGATTGTGGTTTTTAAGGATTAATAACAAACGAAGTAGACGTTTGATTGAGATAAATCTTTGTGGGATTCTTACCAATTTTATAGTATATAATAATATTTTAAAGCAGAATTAGAGACATACGAGTATGTTATTAGTATATTTTGCCAGTTCTTTTTAGTACCTATTAGGTTTAACGAACCGGTATGTAATAAACTCGTGATGTTAATTTAGAAATAAATAAAATTTTATGATTTCAGTTCAATTGAATTAGCTATATTCTTATACTAATATTATAAAGAGGTAAACTTTGTAAGTTTGTGAGTTTGTTTTTATGAAGTAATCTCTGGAACTACTGAACCGATTTAAATAAAATTTGTTAAGATAGTTTGAGACCCTGGGAATAGGATAGTTTTTATCCCGGAAATCATTCCTTAAGGGGGTGAAAATGGGGATGAAAGTTTGTATGAGGAAGCAACCTAGGGACGAACCCGAGCGAAATGTGGTGAGTCGCTAGTCAAGTGATATTACTATTAGCAACGTTTCGACTAAAATACATATTATTATTATTAGTAATATTTACCTATACTTTTTGAGCGGTAGGCGTTTTATAATGGTATATTAAGTCTTGTAGTCTGTGTCTAGTACTGATATTCACAAATAAAATTTTCCATTGCATAATAAAAGATTCAGAACGCTTAAGAAAATTATTTAAATTAAGTAGAAGTACGCATGAGGGTAAATTAAAAATTGAACACAATTACATGTTTTAATGAATTCATTAAAACAAAAGTGATTGGCGAGTGATTGCGACCCTTCCATTAATGTTTTAAACTTTGTATATAACTCCCAGAACATCTAATTTTTTAGGGTTCTGTACCCAAAGGGTCGATTCGGGACCCTATTAGTACCCTTCGCTCTGTTCATCCATTCTTCATTAAATATATCAAAGACTTGAATCTTTTAAACCGTATTTGATAATTGTTCGATTAAAGTTTTTATAAATCTAATATATTCAAGAAAAAAAAATTGGGTTTGGCTCGACGGTTAAAACAGTTATTGCACTTTTAAAAACCTACCATAGAGCTAGTGCGTCATACTCTTATTTTATTGGTAACATAGGGCAAAATGAAAGATTAAGAATATAAAGGATTTTGCTATATACAAGTAATGTATTGTGATTTTCAATTTGCATCTATTTACTTTTGCCCTTGAAATCAGCTTTAAGTACGTTTATACAATAGGGGTTTTAACTTTCTAGAAATAAAACGAGGATTCTTCTGTGCTTCTAAAACTACCCCTATTATTATCCCTTCTGATTTTAAGTACTTACGAGGGTTGTTCACTATTTCAGTCTCCAAAATCATGATTCAGCATAAGGAAGGCTGGTAATGTAACTGCGTATATTTACAGCGCGGTTTTGGGTCGCTCCCCGTTGAGCCTTTAATGGACATCCCGAATGGTCGAAAAGTAGCAAATATTGTTTATTTTATTATTAGGTACATTATATTAAGCTATTCCGCCTAAAAGCAAATGATTCATAAATACTGTTCAATTATAAAGCTTAGATGAAAATTGAGACATCCTAAAAATATTCCCCCTTTTCTTCAAGTTTACTATGTTGTATTTTAGGTGGCATTTCTAATGTTTTGATGAGCTTTAAAAATAAATAAAAACATGGGTAAGTTCAAATTTCAACCACTGGGCAAACACTAGTTAAAAGACTATATCAGTTGTGCTATAATTTTTTATTTTCGTTGATAATTGATTTAATTTTAAATTGTTTAAAATATTCTTGTTTCATATAAAAACTAACTAACTTTGTTTTTTTTTATTATTAGGCATTATTTTATTTGAACTGCGTATCTCTTTTATACCTTAAAAATAACAATGAAAGAACAGTAAAAATCTCAGGGTATCTGTCAAATAAAAATGTCACAGTGACAACAACATTATGCTAGTACTCAGCCGTACCCTTATTTATATTTCAAGACATGAAAATATTTTCGTCACTTCTACTTTTATGAAGTATAAAAATATGAATATTATAGAACATCCATTATTTCAAAGGACTGTCATCTAACTAACTCTTTGTGTACAGGGCGCGGGCATAAATCAAAAAGTTCACAAATGACAACGGAACAGGTGTCAAAACAAAGTTGCGTCGATCGTGCAACAAAGATTTTACAACTTAAAGGATATTCTGAACATGATAAAATAAGCTCCAGCCAATTTTTAAGCTCTGTTGCCTAAGTTTTTATTTATGGCAGCTATCAATATTATTATATTTTAAAATAGTAAATAATTCAGATAATTATTAAACTTAAATATTTTTTAACTTACTCTAATATATTTTTGACCGTCTTTAAAAAAAGGAAGTACTTAATTAGTCAATTTTTATTATCCGTTTATTGAATAGAATAATATGTGCATATTATGTAGCATATGATTTCTCGAAATTTTATAATTGCGATATCTCAGAAATGGTGATTATTAGGAAAAATGTATAGTAACAATTTATGTATATAAAAAATACATGATCTACATTTAAATAAAACTATATTTTTATTTTTGGTTCCCGACGTTAAAATAAATCCGCGAAAAAATCCGAAAAGATAGTTTTATTTAAATGTCAAATATTCGCGTAAATCTAAGAAAGTATTATACATGATCTACAATTTTTGTCTGACCTGTATTTTACGATAACATTTACCGATTTCCAGAAAACTGCATAAAACCGATATTTTTTAACCGATATTTTTTAACCGATATTTTTTTTAAAAGATGTAAAACCGGTACGGATTTTTGATATTTTATTAGTAATAGTATACCCAAGACCTATGTATATTAATTTCTAGCCTTACGCAATTTATTTTAAATTGAAATATCTGTTGACCGGACTATGATATATGAATTTGAAAATCCACCCCGAAGAGTTTCCACCCTTCAATTAATTACTTTTTAAGTGATTTTGAGTGACATTAGTAATAGAGCAATCCTATTTTTAACAAAATACAAAACATATATTTTTTATTAAAAACTTCTTATTCCATACATAAAATTAAAACAGGATAGCACTTATACAAAGCTAACATGAGATTAAAATATAATATAACCAGTATTAAAATGTATTTGTATATAAATTGGTTACCCCACTTCTAACATGAAAATTTTTACCACGTCTAAACTTTTCAGTTTTAGTGGTCCATATATTTCGATTTATGAACGAAACAATCTAAACAAGATTTATTGGCTCAGTTGTGTTTTTTCTCAAATTCAAATGACATTTTGATTATTATTTGCCATATACATACCTGTTTATTTATTTTTTTCAAAAGCAAACGTTGAATATTATTGATAATTTTATTTGCTAACTAGCAGTACCCGCGGCTTTGCCCACGTTCAAACTTCCGATACAAACAATTTTACAATAACATATGGAAGCCTGCCCGATTTGTTGACATTTATGATTATTGCTCTGCTTCCTTGGGTAGTAGCATGATGATATATAGCCTATAGCCTTCCTCAATAAACGGGCTATCTAATGCAAAAAGAATTTTTCAAATCGAATTAGTAGTTGCTGAGATTCGCGCGTTCAAATAAACAAACAAACTCTGTGTCTTTATAATATTAGTATAGATTAAGAATTTAATATAGAGGAATGTAGTTAAATTAAGTAAGATGAGGTTAACGCTTTAGGCCGCTACAAATCGAAGGAATTCGTCGAACTCGCGGCCAGTTTGCTCCAATCATAGATATTACACCTCAACGAGCAAAGGCGGACATCAAAGCCGCTGTTTGACGGTACAGCGTTTGATTAATTAATGCCCATTTACTTTATGTTACAAAGCGATTTGGTGTATTCCAATTAAAATAGCTTCAAATTCTATATATAAGTATACATATGTATGTATGTATGTATTCAGCCCTTTTTAACGTCCCACTGCTGGACACGGGCGTCCCTTCCATACGAAGGGAATCAAGCCATAGTCCACCACGCTGGCCAAGTGCGGATTGGCGGACTTCACATGTCTTTCGAAAACTTGTTAGGTTTTCTCAGACATGCAGATTTCCTCACGATGTTTTCCTTCACCGTAAGGCAAGTGGTAATCATATTAGAAATGATTCGTACATGAAAATATCAGAGGTGTGAGACCTGGTATTTGAATCCGCTTCACTCGGTTTCCCAAGCGAGCGTGCTACCACTGGGCTACCACTGCCTATACATATGTATGTACATACATATTTTACTCTTAACGTATTGTTTAGTATTTGTCCAAACGACCAATTTTGCGAATGATTTTTTTAATACAGAATTATTGACTTTTAAATATAAATTCTATTAATATAATACTTTCTTAGATTTTCGCGAATATTTGACATTTTAAATAAAACTATTTTTTCCGATTATTTCGCGGATTTATTTTGATTTTTGGTTCGTGACATTTCGAATGCTTTACAGCAATCTAGGTACTCTGGTGCCATTTTTGAATTTTTAAATCATTTTTGTAAAATTGCGGGTAAGCACTGTCTGTAACAAGTAGGTATATAACGCCTTTAAGATGTCTAAAACCTTTGTCTCTCCCGTGACCATGATTGCTGTAAAACATTCGAAGCGTAGCAAACCAAAAATCAAAATAAATCCGCGAAATAATCCGAAAAGATAGTTTTATCTATTAGTATAAAATACAGATTTTACTTTAAAAAAGTCGAGAAAATATATTTTATCTATATTCTATATAAGTCTTAGAAATAAAGCTTTGTTGTTGAAATAGAGGAAAATATCTCAACTGTAAAGTACGACAAGTATTGGTAGTTTGAACAAATAAGTACTAAGAACAAACAATGTACATATACTGAATAAAATTTTAACATAGTTCAAGAGATATGCCTGTCTTCATTCATCGATGTCCATCAAATCTAGATTATTGAAAAGTAAAAAAAATAAAGTATGGCGTCATATGAACAAAAAATCTTCTGAATATTGGATTAATTATTAAGAACCAGTCCAATGAAACTATTTTTTAAAGAAAGCCGCATATTGAAATCTAATTGTCTGTTCCATCGGGAGTAACCATTCTACAAATAGACATAACCTTCTGATTTTCAACATAGTCGTTTGTGTAAACATAGCAAGTATGTATGTTTTTAAATATGTTAGGTACCGTAATGTACTTTGTTATGTTATATAGTGACATATTTTGTATAAGTAAATAGTTGCTATCATAATGACCTCCAATTTCCCAAAAATATTCTGTTACAGTGAATATTCCAATGGGAGAATTCAAAATGTTATTTACGTCTTGGCTGAAGCTATTATCATACTTCAATTCGCACAGATGTACCTACATCAAAGCACAAGTTAGACAGCGCATAGTTTACATTGAATATTGTTGATTTAACAAGTATTTGTTTTTGGTCGAATACCTATGTATGTATTACTAGAATACTCGTATGAAGCGTATCGATTCAATACTTTCTTAGATTTACGCGAATATTTGATCTTTTCGGTGTTTTTGTGGATTTATTTTGATTTTGTATAATTGTCTGTAACAACTACCTATATAATTCCTTTGACGTCTAAAACCTTAGTCTCTCCCGGGACCACGATTGCTGTAAAATTTTCGAAACGTTGGGAACCAAAAATCGAAATAAATCCTAAATCCTAAACATGACCTGTTAAGATATAATTTTTTTTTATAGTTTTTAAGATGCGTTTATGTAAATCATACTACTTATTGCAATAATGACAAATAATCCTGAATAAATGATGGGTATTTATGTTATTTAAAGTTCATTATTTTTTAATGTAAACTCATTCTTAAGTCACTGATAATAATTATTACTAATATTATTAACTAGCGACTCACCCTCGCTTCGCTCCGGGTTCGTCCCTAGACAAAAACCAATCTATCCCACGGGAACCGTGTACATTTTTCCGGGATGATATATAGCCTTCCTCAGTTAACGGGCTATCTAATGCAAAATGAATTTTTCAAATCGGATAAGTAGTTCCTGAGATTAGCGCGTTCAACCAAACAAACTCTTCAGCTTTATAATATTAGTATAGATAATAAAGTGTGTATGTAGGTTATAGTAAATCTTGTCAATAACAGAACGGTTAACTAATAAGGTCAACTCAGATATGTAGCTTTCCTCACGACGCGATGTTTTTGTTTACGGTATGACAAGTGATAATTACATTGAAGATAATTGGCACATGAAAATAGACGAGATGCAAGAAGACCCTAGATTTGAATCCGCTTACTTTTCAAGCGAACACGCTACCACTGAACTACTACCTGAAAAAATATGACCATAATTAAAATTGTCTTTAGTCACATATTACTATCTAACTAGATGCGGAAGCAGAAGTTTTAAGCTGGATTGTTTGATTAATTAACGTTCGTTCGGCTGCAATTGAACGTGGAATTCCAATGTTTGAATTGATAGTATCTTTGAAGAGGAACCATTGTTTACCGGTTATATATGTAGATCTGTTTTTAGACTGAAAACTTTGGTGTTCGATATTTTACATTTCTTTTCTATTTTACTATTATTCTTGGGCAGTGGTAGCCCAGTGGTAACGCGCTTGCTTGGGAAACCGAGTGAAGCGGGTTCAAATCCCGGGTCTCGCACCTCTGATATTTTCACATGCGAATCTATTCTAACATGATTACCACTTGCCTTACGGTGAAGGAAAACATTATGAGGGAATCTGAATGTCTGAGAGAACCTAGCAAGTTTTCGAAAGGCATGTGAAGTCCGCCATCCCGCATTTGGCCAGTGTGGTGGACTATGGCATGTTCCCCCTCTCGTAATGAAGGGAGGCCCGTGCCCAGCAGTGGGACGTTAAAAAGGGCTGAATACATTATTCTAAAAGTAAAAGAATAATAAATTATTGTTGAAGTGGTGTTGATTTTATTGGTTAAAAGGATGTAATACCTAATGGTAGCATATGTTTTAATTAGTTTATATGGGCGATGTATTTTTGGTGTAGACTGCAATCTGGTGTATGAGCTCTGGTTTTTTGAAATGAAAACTTCTATAGGCAGGTTTGGATGGGGAGTAAATTCATGTAACGTCACGTCACGTGACATGTTAACGCTAACACTCAAAGTGCCGATAGATGTCAAAACCAGATAAGTGTAAACATTTTTAATTTACTTTTATTTTAAGATCAAACAATTAAATTGAATATATAAAAATAGCATCTGCTTGTTTATAGATTTAAGATTTCACTTCTGTCGGCAGTCCTCATGACTGTTTTTTTTTTTTAATACTAACAATGTAATACTGATACATATACTGACCTTTTGAAAAACCATGTCCTATCCTATTATAGTATACCTACGGAAACCTGGTCAGCTAACAAATTTTATAGAAAAATAGAATGGACCAAGTCGGACCAGTAATGTTACATATGTACGCTCAAACAGACAAGCAAAGAGATATTTTTATTATTTGTTATGATGGCCTATATTTCACTAAATTTTACCTGTAGCTTCGCTCACGTAAAAGGTTCATTGAAAAATCTGCCTTTTTGTTAATTCCAATTAAAACTTATCAATATTCGGAATAGGACTCCAATATGTTGAAATGTTACAGCCTGAAAAAGTGACAAACATACACACACGCACAAATAAATTGTCGTATTTATTTATATTATTGTTATAATTAGTCAGGCAAAGTCGCGATTAAATTACTAAAATGTACGTGTATCAAAACTCTGCTTTTCAAATTTCGTAGCAAATGTACGCCATCCGAGACATTTATAATATTATGTTATGCAGCCACGTTGCCTTAATTACGTCTGCGTATAGTGGCGTCTAGGCTTAATTTGATTCGAGGTATTTCTACTCTGTTGACGGATATGTAATGAATTACTCGGCTTAATATTTTCGGTATTTACTTTGGTATTTCTATTTGTTACAATTGAATTACATGGAGCGTCCCTACTAACCTTTGGAAACTTAGTATAAAATATATATATATATATATATATATATATATATATATATATATATATATATATATATATAGTAAAATATAAACTTTCATCGCCCTTTTCACCCCCTTAAGGGATCGTTTCCAGGATAAAAACCTATGTCCTTCCCAGGGTCTCAAACTCTCTCCATACCAAATATCATCTAAATCAATTCAGCGGATTAAGCGTGAAAAGGTAACAGACAGACATACAGTATTACTTTCGCATTTATATGTTAGTATGAAAGTATGGATTGTTTGATTGTTTTATGTAGGAGATACGAGGACGTTTAATTAATATTGCAAGAGATTTAATACTAATTTAGTTTTCATTTCACTATTGTTCATTTGTGGCGATGGAAAACACTTGTGTAGAACGTTTCCAAACAGTGGTTAGTTGACATTGGTTACTGATTAAAGTACATTACAAGCCAATTCGCTAGTAGACTCTGTTTTCGTCAAACGGTTGTCAATGAGTTCATTAGTCAACACTATTGCAGCTATCAATTTAATTGGGTTGTGTCGGTCTTTGTGTAAATTTTGGAATAGATGCCTAACTTCATATACATATATTTTACACCTAACTACCATATCCTTACTACTATACTGCAAGTACACTTGGATGAAAAATTAGAGCTTTCCAAATATGTTTACTTTTAGATATTTGAAACGGTAACATATATATAATAGTCTTATTATTCTGAGAAAAACATTGATTTTAATGGTACCAGTAGTTTTGTTAAATAAACATGGAGAATTAAAATATAATATGTAGTTAGTTACCACAAAGAAATAACAATGGAAAGTTTAAAGAAAGCAATTTATTTACTGTCTGTGGGCGTAATTATGAATGGAAATTGTATTGTCTTTATGGTAGAAGTAGAAAAGCTAATTAAACGTATGCATTTAAGGTCGATACAGCAAGGTTTTTATTTTTCTCTATAATGTGCTTGTCTTTTGATATAAATAAATTGGGAAAAAAGCACTATCTAGTTCCATGGTAAGCTACGAAGCTTGTGTTATGGATACCAGATAGTTGATACACTACACATACATAACTTTAAATACATACATATTATAAATATAAACACACATCTAATTATTTATATATAAATAGGCACACAAAACACATTTCTTTTTTCTTCTCTGTTAGTCAACCGATTTTCTTTAGTTTTTTTGATAATTAATGGTCGAGTTTCGACCGCCAGACGAACACTAGTTTTTCTTAAATATACTTAAGTGTATTTTTATTATAGTATACTATAAATATCTACCTAATACGAAAATACAAAATCTATTCCTCTATAGATCTCAATTAAGTGAATACTCACGACGCGACTGCAAGTGTGACATATTGCTCTGGTTTGAATTTCAACATGAAATGGAACGGTTGGAACATATTAGCATAAGATGTGCTTCTCTGGCTTAAAATATCTGATATTGTTTTTATGCATCAGACATATGTAGGTATGTACATACATACATATGATTAATTAAATACGAAATAAATTGTACACACACATGCAAATTTTCGCATTCATCAGTCTTAAAATTCTTTACAACTTATACTTTAAAATATTTTAAGTGGTTCTTTCACCCCTATGGGATAAAACAAATTATTTTCTGTTTGTATGAAGTCTGCTAAAATCTTGAACAGCCCCAAAACAAGTTTAAAATTCGTTTTTATAATTAAAACTAGCGACACACCCTCGCTTCGCTCGGTTTTGTCCCTTGGTACGTTTTAAAAGTTAGTATGGAATAGATAGACAATTATTTATTATATAATATATATCCTATAGCCTTCCTCAATAAACGGGCTATCTATTGCAAAAAGATTTTTTCAAATCGGATTAGTAGTTCCTAAGATAAGCGCATTCAAACAAACATCATCCCGGAAAAATGTACGGTTTCCGTGGGATAGATTTGTTTTATGTCTAGGGACAAACCCGAAGCGAAGCCAGGGTGAGTTGCTAGTTATTGATATTTCTTAAATTATCACATCTATTCCAGAGACCGTTATATAGTAGAAAAGTACATTTATTTATCAAAGCGAGTGAAGTCGTTGTTCAAAAGTAGTTGCTTATATTTTTAATATTAAACTAAGTGGCTTAAAATTATAACATCCAAACGCTAAGCATGTAACACAATTTGCTTGCAGTTCCGGTTTCCAACTGCCAACTTTTGGTTCTTTGTGTTAAATAAACCAGTTTTTGCTACATGAGATTGTTGACTGCAGTTACACTCGCGCAATTAGTAGATATTTAGTTTGCTTTGTAAAGGCATTTGTGATTTTTACTTAAATAAGTTTACTTTACTTAAAAAAATATATAGTGAATAAAAAGAGGATTAAGGAGTTTTTTTAAATAGAATATATTATACAGGGTGGATTTTTGAGACGGGACAGTAAGGGCAGGTACCTTAAATACTATAGTTACAGGAAAACGCTCCTAGGAGACCATCCATAACTTTTTGAGATATTCTGAACTGCATTCACAGATTTTGGAAAAAATGTACAGTCAGCGAGAAAAATGCTAAAATACGAAAAAAATTTTTTTCATGTCAATCGATCCTATTTCATGTAAGGATCAAAAGACTCTATGGGGCCATTTAAGGTTTGAGTACTAGAAATGACAGAAATCGCCAAAATCTTTTCCCATACATTTTGTATGGAAAAACGTTTAATCAACTCGAAATATTCTTTGTTGCCAAACGGTCCTATTTTTTAATGTGATCAAAAGACTCTTTGAGAAAATCATAATTGCATTGACAAATAAAAATAAAATAAAATTATATCAACTAAACGTGTTTTTTGAAACACGATATCCATTTTAAGCAATTTATTTTGTAGATCACCTAAATGTGCCCTATTTACGTTTGTATTAAGAGTTTTTTGATTACATTAAAAAATAGGACCGTTTGACAACAAAGAATATTTCGAGTTGATTAAACGTTTTTCCATACAAAATGTATGGGAAAAGATTTTGGCGATTTCTGTCATTTCTAGTACTCAAACCTTAAATGGCCCCATAGAGTCTTTTGATCCTTACATGAAATAGGATCGATTGACATGAAAAAATTTTTTTTCGTATTTTAGCATTTTTCTCGCTGACTGTACATTTTTTCCAAAATCTGTGAATGCAGTTCAGAATATCTCAAAAAGTTATGGATGGTCTCCTAGGAGCGTTTTCCTGTAACTATAGTATTTAAGGTACCTGCCCTTACTGTCCCGTCTCAAAAATCCACCCTGTATAGTTGAATTTGAACTGTTGACTTAACTACATATTATGTATGTAAGAGCAAAAAATAACAAAATTAAGATAAAATCCCTTACCACAGTCATGTTTAAAGGTTCTAATAAACAAGCGTCAAACTGGAATCAAAATCGAGATATTCAAAGCATTGATATTCAAATATGTGAAGTTTTAAGGCTATTCTATCAAAGTTCCTATTTTATTACTAAAAACAACATATAATATGTATGTATATTGTATACACTGAGTGGCCATACGGCATATTTGCTAGTAATACTCAAACTTAACTGTTATTTTTATTCTTTTTCAAGTTATATCTCCTTTGGCACGTTTGAAAAAATTATGAGAATAAAATTTTTACGATGCGCGCGCACACCGACAGACAGCCAAAAAGCGACATGATGAAGTTAGCTGAATTTTACATGATGAAGTTAGCTGCATTCCTTTTACAAACAGAGAGTTGTGACATAACAAATGGCAGTAAAATATTTGGCAGTAAAATCTTTAGCTATTTTTGTTCTATTACGCCCAAGCAGTGCAACTTCTTACGTGCGTACATAAGTACATACACACACATTTTTTTGTATCTATTTTTATATAGGTGTTTTATTCTTATGGCATGTCAAAACCCATGAAAACCCTAATAAAATAGGTAATATAAAAATATTCCTTATAAGTAAACTATTTATTTATTAAAACACAATAGCAACAGAACTCCACCATTTTCGGGTCGATAAAATATTAATTATAACGTTCAATCACATTTAATAAAACTCACAATGTGTTTGCTTTACTGCGGAATTAAATCGGTGTATTTCATAAATGAAACCGTTACCCGTCAATGTCTGCTGCAAATAATTTATCCGCTCGTTGATTACAATCTGTGATTAAAACCCTTACGCCTTTGTTTGCTACCTCGAAATTATTATATAAATGAACAATTTTTTATTCGATTATTTTTATCTATACATATAATAAAACTCTGAGTCGAATCTGTACATTAAATATTTTTTGGTAAATTTTATTGAAATAGTCATTTTTATCGATATAGGCCGAATTTATAGTTTTTTGATTTTTTGTCTGTCTGTATGTTTGGTAACGCATTACGAGAAAATCACTGGACAGATTCTTATGAAATTTAGTGTGATGATAGCTGGTTATTCGGGTCAATATATAGGATACGTTTTACTGTGGGAAAATATCTCATCTCTAAGAAATCTATATTAACGGTTAAAACGTATGTAGGGCTGAACCCAAGCGGAGCGAGGGCGAGTCGCTAGTTTTATCTATAAAAATAAAAACCTACGAAAATATCATTAAAAATGTCATTAATTTACGGATAGTATGTCGCTTCGTGTCTGCATTGCGAAGGAAATTAGATGTAAAAATGTACTTGATATCGCTTTAAAAATAATGTTTGCACCGTAAAGGGTGAAACTTCTTTAAATTACAGTAACTTTGAGGTATAAAACAACTTCCTCCTCATAACCACCTGTGTGTATAGGTGGTATGCGTAAATACATTTCCCAACGTTAAAAAAAATAAAATGCAACAACCTAGTCTATTTATTATTCACTAGTGTTCGCCCAATGATCGAAATTCGACCGCAAAATCATAACTTTAACGCTCGTCAATAGATACTAACGAAAAAAAGGATTGATATACAGAGGGGAAAAAGCTTCTGAACTGTTTTGTCTTTGCCTATTTATATAGGTACTAGCGACTCACCCTCGTTTCGCTCGGGTTCATCCCTAGGTTGATTCACCAAACTTTCATCCCCAATTTCACCCCCTTAAGGAATAATTTTCGGGATAAAAACTATCCTATATCCTTCCCAGGGTCTCAAACTATCTTCTTGCCAAACATCTTAATCGGTTCGGTAGTTTCGGAGCCTATTCGGTGCAAACAAACAAAGAAAGAATCCTTCCTCTTTATAATGTTAGTATAGATAGATATGTTCTTATAAAAACTTAAAAAAAATATAATAAAAACCGACTTCCAGGCACTGAAAAGTAAAAAACTTAAAAAAAAAAATAAAAGCCGACTTCCAGGCACTGAAAAGTAAAAAATCACTAAACAGGGGTTTTCATTTAGAATAGATACCTAATCAGATATTTTCGAGGTCGGTGCCAGCCAATACAAATCAAAGCACAGTTTAGTTATTTTTTACTTTTCAGTGCCTGGAAGTCGGTTTTTTTTTTTTAAGTTTTTATTTTTCCATTTTTAGTGTAGATGTAATAAGCAAGTAATTTGTAAGAAGAAAAAGATTTTTAATAAAAACATATTCGATTAAGCCATTTATTTAAAAACCGCTTGACCGATTTCGATAAAATTTTTATGGGACCACCGGAGAAGAAGATCCTTTGAAACAAAAAAAAAATCCAATTCGGTTTAGCCGTCTTCGAGTAATCCGTGAACATACACATTAAAAAAAATGAAAAAAAAAAGATTCCGACGAATTGAGAACCTCCTCCTTTTTGAAAGTCGGTTAAAAAAGATAAATGTAAATAAATATGTATCCTCATAAAAGCACTGCGTTCAATTTTTGGTAAAAATACTTGCCGTTTTAAACTCTAACTGAATCCGTATAGTCTTTGAAACTTTACGGTTTTGAATAGAAAACTCACATGTTTTGTTCTATCGTTGCGATTGTATTGGTTTACGTTGTAAAGAAGTATTACTTTTCAACTATTGGTGGGTTATTTCAATGTAGTAGTATATATCTAATACCTTTAAATGAGCAATTCTTGTATATTTATTTTTTTATTTATTACCGGCGATCTCGGAATAAGCTCTAACAATTTCGCTGAAATTAGGTATGTGGGGTTTTTCGGGGGCGAACAATCGATCTAGATTAGTCTTATGTCTGCGAAAACGCGTGTTTTCGAGTTCTCATGCGGTTTTCTTTCGCATTATTCCACGAAAAATATGGTCGCTAATTTCGCACGCTCTGGCATAAGCATCGTGGTCAAGCGGCCAAGGCGTAAGATTGACAAACACAGGCATCCGGGTTCGAATCCCGGTCGGATACAAAGTTTTTACTTTTGTTTTTCTTTGTGTTTATTCAAGTTTTTGGTCTTTTTTGTTTTTAAGCCGAATGAAAAAAAAAAGTACTTTTGGCCAAAAACTCCGAGTGAAACTTTGTCGCCCAGGTACTGTATGTAACGGCTGGATAGATTTTTATGTGCAAATTGACTATGACCTGAAGTAAAACATAGAATTCTGTAAGACAGCTAAAGACGTTTGATCGAAGTGAGCGTAAGCCGCCAGTATTTTAGTAAATATTTAAAGTATAATGCATATACAAATTAATTTGACGACATGTTTGGCTCAACATGTTTGTGGTGCCAGCTACACTTGCTGTACTTGCTATGCCAGCGGTCTCGGGTTCGAGCCCCGCTGGTTCATTTATGTGATGAGCACGAATGTTTGTACTCCAGTCATGGGTGTTTTATATATATAATATGTATATATTTTAAGTTGTATATGTGGAACTATATGGTGTTGTGTGTTAAAGTCCCAACACATTTATATTAATTAATAAAGTATAATCTGTTTAAAATCTTTTAACTTAATTTAATTACTGAAACACGACGAGACAATACGAACGTAATATCGGTAATGTCGGTTCCATTAGCTGGTGATTGAAATTTATTTTCCATTAATTATTTCAGAGTTGCATGATTTAGTAAAATGAATATTGACAGGTATCCTATAATATTAAAGTTTGTAAATAAATAATATTTCTTATAGTACTAACTTTCAATGAAAATTTTTACTTTTCTGGGCTTGAAACTTTATTTAATTACATACTATTTACACAATTAATAATTATATTTGGAATTCGGTTCAAGTCACGAAGTCACGAAGTTTCAATGTTTAGTTTTAAAAAATTGAAGTGTCCCACTGCTGGGCAACGGACTCCCTGACAAAACTCTTTCTCCACTTCTATTTGTAATTTACCATAAAAGACCAGTCCCTTTTGATAGAGTGTAACTCACTCCCTATCCCTATCCCTCTGCTCTAAACATTTGTTTTTCTGCATTATACAAGAACTAATACTTTCTTAGATTTACGCAAATGTTTGACACTTTAAATAAAACTATTTTTTCGGATTATTTCGCGGATTTATTTTGATTTTTGGTTCCCGACGTTTCGAATGCTCTACAGCAATCATGGTCACGGGAAAGACTAAGGTTTTAGACATCTCAAAGGCATTATATACTTGTTACAGACAGTGCCTACACACAATTTTACAAAAAATATTAAAAAAAATCACAAATGGCACCAAAGTACCTTACAATATTTGTTGATTTTAATTCTAAACTTTGTTTTTAAATTTTAATAAGTATTATAATTAAATATTATTTATTTAATTTTAGCTGTTATTATTATAAATAATAATATTATTTAGTGTTGCCATTACTATAATAGTCTCTCCTAAGTCTCTCCCGTGACCATGGTTGCTGTAAAGAATTCGATACGTCGGGAACCAAAAATCAAAATAAATCCGCGAAATAATCCGAAAAGTTAGTTTTATATAAAATAAAATAAATTATTTGAGAGCACGTACAGAAAATCTAATTTTAGTTATAGATATTGATTTAGAATTAGTCCATTATACTCGCTACTCAGTGAATGTGAAACCTAAGCAGATTTCAAGCCTATTACAGTGCTCGCACATTTAATTAGTGTCCGCATATGGAGTCTCATTAATTTGTCATCCGATACGATGGGTTACTATGACATATGGGGATACAGCGTTATGTAATCGTGATTTGCAATTGTAAGAAACCATTTTTTAGCTTGATTATCGTTTAGGAATTTAAAGTACCTATATATTTTCTACTTAAATATGTTTAAAAGAAAGTTTATTTGCTTTAAAATTTATTTTTATTACTAGATATATACGTACAAAGGTACAGTGGTAGAATGATTGCTTAGGAAAGCAATGGAAATGGGTTCAAATCCCGGGTCTCGCACGTCTGATATTTTCATGTGAGAATTATTTCCAACATAATTACCACTTGTCTTACGATGAAGGAAAACATCATGAGAATATCTCCATGTCTGAGAGAACCTAGTAATTTTTCGAAAGATATGTACCTATGTGAAATTTGCTAACTCGCACTTGGAATGGAGGGAAATGAGGCTCGCGTCCAGAAGTGGGACGTTTATATGTATACTAGCGACTCTCCCTTGCTTCGCTAGGGTTCATCGCTCTCACTTCCCAATACAAATTTTCATCCCCATTTTCTAAGTTCCTGCGCAATTTTCTTAATGTTTTTTAATGTAAGAATCTTCTTCTGACAATAACAAACACAACAAAAAAAGAATTAGTGAAATCGGTCCAACCGTTCACGCGTGATGGCGTGACCAAGGGAAATAGGGATTCATTTTTATATATATATATATATATATATATATATATATATATATATATATATATACATATATATATATATATATATATACATATATATATATATATATATATACGTTATAATGTTAAGAATATACTTTTACCGGAGCTTTATGCATAGCATTATGCTGTAGCCAATAAATATTTTAAAACAGGTATTGCCTGATTTTTAAAATCCAGCAATGAGAAACTTGAATTTCTTCCATTGTTATTTTATTACTTGCAACTCAATATTGTTTCACTTCTGTGTTGTATTCCGCCTGTAGTATACAATAAAGCTAATTTTGATATATTGAGATATTGAAAAGCAAGTGAAATTCCATTTTTTTTTCTATATATATATATATATATATATATATATATATATATATATAATTTTTTCTATTATTTAAATATCCAATGACGAAAATAGGTAGGTAAAGTATCATTACGTTGTGAAACTTTATTGTGCACAAAAAAGTAATTTTATTAATTCAGAAGAACCGTTGAAAAAATGGTTCAGTATGAGGAAACAGCATAGTATATTTTGTTATTTATATGGTCAAGTCCTGCAATGCTTTATTTTTCTAGAAAATTTAATGCTATAAAAAGAAAGTGTGTTTTAGTTCATGAATCGAAGAGATATGTCCTTCTTCTTAGTTTAGATCTTATTTGTTAGTACATAAAATTTCTGTGATTTTAGTCTCAGTCAAGAAGTTGCCTAATTACACAATATAACGTTTATTTCAATTTCACCCTCGACACAAAAACAACCCTCGTTTGAAATTACACTATGTCTTCTAATATTTAAAAGTTTAAAATAAGGCCTTCTGAGACAATTAAAGATCCTGCGTGTCTTCTCTATTGTACATAACATTGGTGTAAGTAATCTGTACTAAACTGGTACGTTTTGAAGCCATGAACAAGAAACTTGAATTGAAAAATTAAAGATTCATACGTTAATAATAGTAATATATAACGTTGATACTCTAAGTATATAATATTTTAACGTTTTATAATATCAGTTTATATAAGTTTTTAAAAATTCAATAAACAACAGTATTTATCGTTGAAAAACTTACAAATCAGGTCAGTCACCAAGAGTTTAATTTTTTAATCTATACTAATATTATAAAGCTGAAGAGTTTGTTTGTTTGTTTGTTTGGTTGAACGCGCTAATCTCAGGAACTACTAATCCGATTTGAAAAATTCTTTTTGCGTTAGATAGCCCGTTAACTGAGGAAGGCTATAGGCTATATATCATCCCGGAAAAATGTACGGTTCCCGTGGAATAATTTATTTTTGTCTAGGGACGAACCCGAAGCGAAGCGAGGGTGAGTCGCTAGTTTTATAGTATGTTTAAACTAAGAAAATGATCTTTCTTTTTCAGGTATGTTTGAGGCGATCTTTCAACGTGATAAAAAAAAACTATTTTATACGTATCCATAAAATAGTTTTAAGTGTAAGTAAATACTACCTTTTTAATATTAAGATTCTATCTTAGAAAATTGTATTAAATAAATCTATCATAGAAACGAATACTGATATTAAATATATAAGCTGATAACAAATTGGATTGTTATTCCTCTTCAAATTTTTTAAGAAAAAACATACAGACGAACACGTACAGTTACAAACATATGTATATGTGACATGTATAAAATAAAAAAGAACTTATTATATTACTTATTACTAGCAGAACCCGCGGCTTCGCTCGCGATCAAACAACGAAAAATACGAAATTTCATGCAAATATGTCCGAGGAATAAAAAGTTTCATACAAAATTTTATTCCCTATTTCACGCCTTTGGGGGTTGAATATTTGAAATTTTTTCCTTAGTTGGATGTAGGATGCCTACGTCATAAGAGGAATCCGTGTGCGAAAGTTTAAGTTTCTAGCCCTAAGGGTTTGGCCTGTGCGTTTATTTAAACCTTTCATCCCCTATTTTACCCTCTTAGGGGTTGAATTTTAGGAAACGCTGAAATACATAACTTATTATTTTTGCCGTACTCAGTCCATACGAAAATTCATTAATACAATATATATACTATAGTAGTTAATATATCATATTTATTACACACTAACGACTAACCCTCGCTTCGCTAGGGTGCATTCCTGAGTGCCTAGCAGGGGCCTATGTGTTACTTCAGGTCAAATCTACGTATGTACTAAATATATATTGTATTTCATCCATATCGCAATTTTCGCATATACAATAATAGTCCGATTATGATAATATAATAGTTACTCTATAATCTATTATGATAATATAATAGTGATTACGTACGTTAGCATTAAATATTACTTGTATGAAGTTTAACGTTTAATTAAAATATCCAGTCAAAGTCTCAAACTAATAAATACTCCCTGTCTAGTTACATCTCAAATTAATTGTATAACTACGAGTAGAACGATTAACGTTTACGAGAAACATTCTTCACAGTGTAAATTCATTGAATGTTTGGAATATTTTGTATCATGTCTCAAAAATTTTAGCTATAAATAGGTATATCTAATATATTTAAAAGAGCAATGCTTCTATATTTATTTATTTATTTATACCGGCGATCTCGGAAACGGCTCTAACGATTTCGCTGAAATTCGGTATGTGGGCGTTTTCGGGGGAGAAAAATTTATCTAGGTTAGTCTTATATCTGGGAAAACGCGTGTTTTCGAGTTTTCATGCGGTTTTCTTTCTCATTATTCCCCGCAAAATACGGTCGCTAATTTTTTAATATTTCTGTTGTCAAGCGGCCATAGCGCAAGATTGACATTCAAAGGTGTCTGGGTTCGAATCCCGGTCGGATACAAAGTTTTTATTTATGTTTTTTTTTGTATTTATTCAAGTTTTTGGTTTTTATTCTTTCAAAAAAGAACTCCGAGCGAAGTTCGGTCGTCCAGGTGCTACATAATTAAAACAAACTGAGCTCTTCACACAACTATATGGTCTATTGGTTAAAGTTTAAGCTATTAATATCATTTGATTAGCTTCATTCGCCACTACTTAAATGTAATTAAGTCGTCGATTTGTTGTAAACTTTGTAACTATGGGAAATCCGGATGAAATCTGTATTATTTGATAACGAGCTGATTTGGTGATAATAGGGCCATAAGGTGGACAATGGAACCCCTCAATGACTAATAGTAAAACCAAATTTGGGCTCATGACGAGCTCTACATAGGACAGTTGGTTAAAAACGTGTTTTTACTTTTTTTTAAGTAGAAATTGAACCCGCACCTTCCGTGAAGTACATCTAGAGGTTCACAAAAGTGTTTCAGAGTTAATTCACACCAAAGAAATGTCTCATTAGATGCAATTATATTTATTAACAGGATGTGTATAGACCGAGTTTGTTAATTATTTCCCTTACCTCATTACGCTAAGGTTCAAAATCCTATATCACATATAAAACCGGTTTACCTAGAATTAGCTAGTTAAGTGTCGTCTTATCCCTTAGTGACTTGTGGTATCGACGCACACTGTTTAAGCTTTGTAAATGAGATTTATATATTATCGGTTAACCAACAGTAATTAACGGTTGGTTAAAAGCTCGTGGTAGCTATCTGCTTATGTAATTACGAGGGTTATTTAGGGGTTTAATTAAATGGTCATATTAAAATATATTAAAACATGTCATATGACGACACGTTTGGCTCAGTTTCTAGTGACCCTACTTGCTGAGCCAACGATCGCGGGTTCAAGGGTTTCGAGTACCGCTGGGGGCATTAATTTGTGTCATAGGCACGAATGTTTGTACTCCAATCATAGTTGTTTATAATTATAATATGTATGTATTTAAAGTTATATATGTGTAGTGTATCAACTATCTAGTATCCATACATAGACCTAGTTTAGCTTACCATAGTTCTAGATGGTGCTGTGTTAATGTCCCAACATACTTATTTACTTATTTATTTATGTGCTATTTTAATAATAAAGATTCCTTGGCGACTTATGTAATGTAATACTTTGTTTATCGTAGAATTTATCGTCGTATGATCTTTGTATTTTTCTACTAAATATACGTCGCGTATAATATTTATTTTGCCTCAAAATATCATTTTTAATATTAATTGGTTTTCTTATTTTATTATTATTCGACCGAACCGAATTCAACCTAAAACAGGACTGACCTAGATGGTATTAATTAATCTATATTGTATTTGTGAATATAACTATTACTTAGAATATTACTAGTACTTAGAAATGTTTGCTAGAGTAATTGGCGTAGGCTATGAATGTGCTACGAAGCGTAGAGCGTATACTTAGTATGTACATTCGAGTACTACATGTTATCCATATATATAAAAGGCATAAGTGATTGATGTATCAACGCATAGGCCAAACCCTTAAGGCTAGAAAATTGAAATTTCGCACACGTATTCCTTATATGACGAAGGCATCCACTAAGGAAGGATTTTTCAAAATTCAACCCCCTAGGGGGTGAAATAGGGGATAAAAGTTTGTATGAAACATTTTAATCCTTGGACATATTTGCATGAAATTTCGTATTTTTCGTATTTGGATCGCGAGTGAAGCCGCGGGTTCTGCTAGTTAACACTAAGACGATATGCTGACTTGGTGTGGATTGAGGTAGCATAGGTTTGGTTCTTTGTTCAGATAAGTACATAATCTATAATCCATATATCAATAGGTAAGGGCGAAACAGTTCAGTACTTTTTTCCTCAGTTCGTTAACTGATTTCCCTATTTAATTTTTAATAACTATTGACTATCTTTAGTCATTCAAAACGTCGGGAACCAAAAATCAAAATAAATCCGCGAAATAATCCGAAAAGATAATTTTACGAGTATCTATGATATATAAAAATACGAAATGAGTTTAAAATTAATAACATTTACACATTGCAGTCTAGTGAATGATTGTCTGTGTAAGCCATTGTTTGGATATTGACTTATGGGGTACATACTGGTACATGACATTGTGTTGTTGTTTAATTGTAAATAAAAAACTTAAAAAAATAAAATAAAAACTGACTTCCAGGCACTGAAAAGTACAAAATAACTAAACAGTGTGCTTTGATTTGTATTGGCTGGCACCGACTTCGAAAATATCTGATTAGATATCTATTCTAAATGAAAACCCCTGTTTAGTTATTTTTTACTTTTCAGTGCCTGGAAGTCGGTTTTTTTTTTAAGTTTTTATTTTTCCATTTTTAGTGTAGACGTAATAAGCAGATAATTTGTAAGAAGAAAGAAAGATTTTTAAAAACATATTCGATTAAGCCATTTATGTAAAAACCGCTTGACTGATTTCGATAAAATTTATATAGAACCACCGGGGAAGAATACCCTTTGAAACAAAAAAAGAATTTTCCAAATCGGTTCCGGCGTCTTCGAGTAATCGGTGAACATACATAAAAAAAAGGTTCCGACGAATTGAGAACCTCCTCCTTTTTTGAAGTCGGTTAATAATTACCTATTAGTTGCAAAATAATTTAGTTGTCTAGTGGTAATCAATTTTCTATAACAGCATAAGTTTGAAACAGTTTAATAATTACATTTAAGAGCTTTGTAAAGCACATTTAAAAAAAAACCCTGAAACCTTTAAAATTACAATATTTATTTAAAAATATAGGGTAATTTTACGTATTGCACTATAATATATGTACAAAGTACATATATACAATTAAGACATTGTTGTTTCTCATGCAAATATTTTGTATTAAATATCAATAAGATGGTGCCGTGCGCACGAGACAGTCGTGATTGATAATGAGCATTGATAAATTTGATATTGCACTTTGATTACAACTTCTCGAACATAAACGCTTTTAAACTACACGCCCAATCAACTGACACTGACAAATCACGTATCAACACCCTATACTAATTGCGTTCGAATTAAATAGTGTAATTGTATTAACGTAAATGTAGTACATACGCGAGATATCCGACGGGAGGTTGGTAATAAATTGAGCACCAGTCAGTGGCTTGCCAAGATCTAATAATAATATCTTTTATCGTGTAGTTAAGTGGGTTGATTTGGTTTGAAGCAACAGTCGTGTCATTGTTATAATTTTCTGGGGGACAATAGGAGTAATGTGCCAGTGTATGCAGTCTGACTGGCTCTATCTAGTGTGTTAGTGTCTTGGGTTTTGATACGCGTATATTAAACTGACGTCTGTAAATAGCTTTTTGCTGCTAATACTTTGGTAGCTTAAGTAGTTTCGCACCATAAATGAGTATAACAATGATTTGATGTGTGATAAAGAGGCAATTCATCAATCCCAGTTTTTCGTTTTTTGTATTCAGCCCTTTTTTAACGTCCCACTGCTGGGCACGGGCCTCCCTTCAATACGAGGGGGATCAGGCCATAGTCCACCACGCTGGCCAAGTGCGGGTTTGCGGACTTCACATGTCTTTCGATAACTTCCTAGGTTCTCTCAGACTTGCAGGTTTTCTCACGACGTTTACCTACACCGTAAGGTGAGTGGTAATCGTGTTAGAAATGATTCGCACATGAAAATATCAGAGATGCGAGACCCGGGATTTGAACCCACTTCACTCGGTTTCCCAAGCAAGCGCGTTACCACTGAGCTACCACTGCCTTTCGTTTTTTATCGTTTTAATATTATAAATGTAAAACTTTGTAAAGATGTTTAAATAGTAATTACTCAATCATGTGTAAACTGTCGAATTGATTTAAGATGGCTCTCAATATTCTATCTATCTAAAGTTTTTCTCACTAGATAAATTGACATTAGCGCCGTACAAAACCACAAGATAAATAGATAATTGGGTTCCGCTGTCCATCGTCTGATTAGGATCCGATCATGTTTTTAAGTAGCACACGATGTTTTTTACCATCGTAGAGCTTCCATTAGAGTATAGATATACTATATCTTTTATATAACACTCGCAAAAAATATTTAAAAAAAATATCCTCCGCGAATGAAGTCGTTGGCGAAAGTTGTAAAATAAGAGATATGCTTAACTAAAATTGTTGAGGATTGCTACCAATAATTTTATAATTTTCATCAAACGACAACTGCAAAAAAATTAAACGTTATAGTCAATATTAGTTTAATTTTTCGTCCGTGTTTTGAATACAGCAGGAAGTCAGTTGAATTGTATGCTATGTTTATACATGTACATACCTACATGTAAATATTATATTGTTATCAATATAATATTTAAAGCATGACGTATACAAGTAGATAATTAAACTATGCTGTATTTTATAATATTTTTATAGGTGGGTACCTATTCACAATATGTACCACAATAATGATCACTATCTCTTGATAGTGAGGCTTAGAGCTTTTCGCTTAAGTTGCTTCTATAGGCTTACGCATTGCCAAATAAAAGACAGGCAAATTTCCTACAATTTATTTTTAAACAAATCGTACAAACCCCAATTTTTTTTTTTCAATTAAAAAGGGAAACTGGCATCTTCATAAAAGTAACTGCCCTTAAAGATAGGGGTTTTTACTTGAAATTATAAAATAAATACAACAAATATAAATATACGCATAAATCATTATGAAAATAATAATGAAAATGGGTTTATTATTCGCGATATTATCGCATAGATATATGTACCTATATTCATACTAATGTTATAAATATTAAAGTTTCTGAAGATGGATTGATATTTGTTAGTCTTTCACGCCAGAACAGCTGAACGGATCTGGATGGCACAGAGATAGATTAGTCTGGAATAACACATACGTTACTTTTATCCCGGAAAAATGTAAGGTTCCCGTGGGATTTATTTGTTTTTGTCTACGAATGAAGCCGACGCGAAGCGAGAGTTAGTCGCTAGTATTGCCTATATAAACATATGAAAAAAATTAATGACTTACCCCTTTTTTGTAAGTCGGTTAAAATATAAAAATCCTTATTAAGCATACATTTTAAATTATACATATAATGTAGCATTTATCCACCAACGCATCAGACAGACGTAGTCTATAATAGAACAAGGAAGGAGTACTACTACACACTACATTTAGACTACCATTTTGAAGTGTCTGTCTTGATAGACGGCGATTTGTTTGGGGTCTAATTAATCTCTTTAAATTCCACATCGCTCTCTTAAAGGTCGTGTACTCATACGTAGTGCGTATAGTGGGTTTATATTAGATCGGTTGTAAAGATAACTAATTAATTGGGTTTTATATGTTGATTTTTGATCAATTGCGCAAACGTTAGCATTTTAATATGAGTAATTTCCCCGTATTGTGGGAAAGTATAAATCCAACTGTAGTGTGATGTACGTCAAAAGGCTGAATCCAAGTGTAATATAAATATATTTTAGTGTATAATCGTAAAAGAAACAGCCATTGTCCGCTCGTCTATTCGCAGTCACACAAAACTAGGCACTATAAATTGATAAGTATAAAAATATGGTTAATATTATGTACTTACTCTCTTTCAAGGTAATAAATACTTCATAATTGTATACAACTTTTGTTTGCGTGAACTTATTTTTACTAATTTGTTTTTATGTTTTCCAACGAAACTTGTCTATTTAATATTAACAAATAAAAATCTCATCATCATTTTTACTTCATTCTTACCTTTACAGCAATAGAAAAAATCTATACTAATATTATAAAGCTAAGGAGTTTGTTTGTTTGTTTGTTTGGTTGAACGCGCTAATCTCAAAAACTACTAATCCGATTTGAAAAAATCTTTTTGCTTTAGATAGTCCGTTAACTGAGGAAGGCTATAGGCTATATATCATCCCGGAAAAATGTACGGTTCCCGTGGGATAGATTTGTTTTTGTCTAGGGACGAACCCGAAGCAAAGCGAGGGTGAGTCGCTAGTCTAGTATAATAGTCCGGGATCCCTGGTCTATTTTTACAATTGATTAGTATCAAGCTAATTTTCCATGAATAGCTTCATTTTGACGAGAAGCCCAACTTTTTCTCTTACAAAAATTCTCGATTGTGGTAGCTAATCTACTACGAGCAGTAATCATTTTGGTGACCTCGTTATTGATACATGTTGGAAGGAGGGGAGGGGGACTCTTTCATCAAACCATACATTATTTTTTTTAATAATGTTAATAATTATCTTAAGATTTGACTACACGTTTGCCTCAGTTTGTAACTCTTTAACCTCTTTATAATATTAGTATAGATAAAACTATTTTTTTTTATTACGTACTTGTCAACATGTATTTCATAATAAAAGAAACATGACGTGTTTAATGTTATAAAGCTAACTATGAGCTTATTTTAAAGTTTTTACACAGTACCAAAGACTAAATAGCCATTTAATTTGTGTCAGTGTGACTGTTTGCTTCCTCTTATCTCTTTAACGTCTAAACGAATTTTAAAGATATTTTTGCTAAAGGGTAGTGAGAAAACGTCATTTTCACCAAGAGATTGATATAGGCCATTTTTATCGTCCTTACACACGAAAGTGATAAATGGTTCTGACATTTAAACATATTTATATAAATTATTAAGATTAATTACGCTAGATAATGTAAATATTTTCAGGCGTGTCTGTATAAGACATGTATATGTAAGGGAAAAGCTATCGTGGATGTTTCCAAAATTCGGACCGTCCGGTTTTAATATGTATTATTCATTTATCAGTATCACGGTCTTATCGCACCAACCCATCTGGTCCCTTCGTAGAGGTCGCAAATCTTTAAAGGATTTAGTAGGTCACTAAAATGGAATTTAATTTGTCGTACTAATTAGCCATATTTTAATGTACAGGATAATGTCATCACATGATATGAAAATACTGTTTAGAATTTTGATATTATAAATATTTCATGTTGTTATTTTTAGTAATTATGTAAACAGACCTGTACCGCATAGCCTCGAGCCCTCCATTGAGAAACGCACATAATCGAAATTCTCTTTGCATGAGTTTTTGATTATAACGTGTTTTCTCGTGGGAGTGAGATATTTTTCCTTTATATATTGATATAAAATCACAAAATGAAATCAATCAGTCCCTTAGTTTCTACATGAAAGAAGGACGAACTAACAAACTAATGCACTTTTATAATATCAACATTATAATACTATTTATTATAACGACTGTCAGGTCCGCTAATAATAAAAATAAAAAATTGTAGAACCCTACTGCAGCGTCACTATCCAGATCGAGTACTCAATTTAAATCATCTAGGGAATTTCTCAATTTCAAACACACACAAAAAATGTATAAAAATAGGTCCAGCCGCTCAGGAGGAGTACAGTGACATACACACGTACGATAGAATTAATTATACATATATTTAAAGATATTGAGAATTTAAAAAGTTGATTGAGTTTACATATAAAATAATAAATAAAACATACCATTTTAGCTTCAGTACATGATACGATTTTCCTATATTATTACCTAAATAATTAAAGAATTTTTGAATTTCACACATAAACTATCGTAACTGAACCCTACTAATGTAGCTCCATGTTTGCTATTAAATGGTATTTTATTTTTCATTATCAATCTTACACAACAGCTATTAAAGCTCATCTCACGACGCTATACGTTATTATGACACATATGTACTATCAATCAATGACAGGTAGATAATTTAATTAATATGATCATAAATATTA
This sequence comes from Fabriciana adippe, assembly GCA_905404265.1. NCBI lineage: Eukaryota > Metazoa > Arthropoda > Insecta > Lepidoptera > Nymphalidae > Fabriciana > Fabriciana adippe. The sequence goes on from FR989986.1 coordinate 15,287,129, forward strand.
CGTTGATAGATTATTATTATAGCTTAGGGCAATACAGATTGTATATTAATATTAATATGTATGTGTATAAAATATGATTTCCATCCAATATAGCTTTAGTTTAAGCTTTTAATATCTTATTTTATTGACTAATCTCCTTCGTGTTTTCTCCATTCTACGTGACATTGGCGGAGTAATGTATGCTCAACCGGCACGTTTTGAAGCCATTAACAAAAAAAATGAATTGAATTTGTTAATGCCAGCGCACTCTAAACATACTCATTGTGCCTTTATTTTGCTGTTTTAGGTAAAATACTCAGATCAAAGAATTATAATATAAGCGGAGTCTGCTAAAATAAAAGTCAAAGTCAAAAATAGTAGCGTGATTTGCTGTTTATGCTACTATTCTCGTATTTGCCATACAGACCGTTTACTTTCTTTAAAGAACAATACATTATTTTAAAACATTATTGTTTGCATACATGTTTAGGTCTAGGACACTATCTATATTATTTCTCAGCCTGAGGTAAAATCATGTAGGGCGGTGATTTATAACGCGCCCTACATCATCCTCTTGATTTTTTTAATTATTTGTAATAGTAAAATTGTAGCATATATTATATGCTTGCAACTGAAAACAAAAAAGTAACAGAAGTAAGAAAGTTGGAGAGAGTAAAACTATGATGGCCCAACAATATTATCGTAAGTGAAGTCATGAAGCCAGCAACAAGAAAAGCGTATCTTTAAATTGAGATATGAAATTTCTTTATCCACTCATTGAATTTACGAAAAGGGTCACAAGATTCATTCGAAGATACGACGCCATAATTTCAATAAACGTCTATTGCAGCCGGCCGTTCTACTTTAGTACGAATATAACAGTGGATGAGCCCGTTTGGGTCCAGAGATGCGTACAGTATTTCTTTGGATAGGATACCGAATCTGTAAAGATTAAGTCAGTTTGAATGGCTTGAATTAGTTTATCGAAATTAGTAGCAAAATGTTTTAATTGCAGTACCTGGGGGACCGAGCTTCACTCGGAGTTCTTTTTTGTTATATCGTACTTTTTAGATAAAAAAAAACTAAAAGCCTAAATAAATACATAAAAAAAAAACAAAAGTAAAAACTTTGTATCCGTTCGAGATTCTAACTCGGACACCTGTGATTGTTTATCTTGCACCTTGGTCGCTTGACCACGATGCTTATGCCAGAGTCTAAGAAATTATCGACCATATTCTGCATGGAATAATGCGAAAGAAAACCGCATGAAAACTCGAAAATACGCGTTTACCCAGACTAATCTAGATCGATTTTTCGACCCCGAAAACCCCCACATACCAAATTTCAGCGAAATCGTTAGAGCCGTTTCCGAGATCGCCGATATAAATATATAAATAAACTAGCGACTCACGCTCGCTTCGCTCGCGTTCGTCTCTAGGTACGTTTTCACGGTTAGCTATGTTTATACATAAATAGTAGCTTGCTACTCCTAACTCTAAGATATTTAAATTATATAGCGATTTACTCTCGCTTCGCTCGGGTGCATATGCCGTACGTGGATTTTGTTCACAATTTCATGGGTTTTAATTTTTTTTTCGCGGAACCCTGATTTTTTTTCTAAAATAAAAGTAGCCTAAGTTACTCCTTGTAACATCAGCTATCTGTCAGTGAAAGTCCCGTCAAAATCGGTTCAACCGTTTCGGAGATTAGCCGGAACAAACAGACAGACAGACAGACAAAAATTAAAAAAAAATGTTGTTTTGGTATGTGTACCGTGTATACATCCATACGCATTTGGTAAAAAGCGCTTATTTTAATATTACAAACAGACACTCCAATTTTATTTATCTGTATAGATATACAAGAATTGCTTGTTTAAATATATTAGATAAGTGAATATTTGAACATAGAAAAATTGTACAGAATAAATTGTAAATCTATTTTTTTTTGTGTAAACTTACCAAATTCATTTAGTTATTTGTGTCAATAAAATTATTTTCTTCAGTATAATTGAGTATGATTTTTAATTGAGATATTTATTGTGAGCTTTTCTTGTCCTAAGATTTTATTCTGAGCGCATATATTCTGAGTTTTAATTCGAAATATTATATTTGTATTATTTTAATCGTTTGGGTGTTTTTTTCTTTCTTAAAATTGATGTGTAGTATCTCTTTAGATATTAATTACCTACCAATTAAAAAAAGGATTATGATTTTTAAAGTATGAATGACATACTCGTAGCTATCGAAACGTACTTAAAAAACATACATAAATTAGTCAAAAATATCGAATGACGTCAATCGGTCGGTTGGGTGACACACGGTCGAGACAGAATTGACAGAGATAATGAGGGCTACCGCGCTTGAATTAGCCGTGAGAGGGCGTTAGTGTAGAGTGAGGTCTCTAGAAATGTCAAATGACTGAACGTACACGTACACTGTTTGCGAGCTTTTCGTCGCGGATTTTTACTAATTATTATTCATGATTATTGTAAAGATTATGTCATCTCTGATTAGTTATGGCAGACAGGGTACGGCTCAAATGATCTTGTTCCTTTATAAGAAGAGTTAAGAAAAAGTCAATATTTTATTTATTTGGGTATGACTAATTATTTTAAATCCTAATAGAACTGTTTTCGCGCTAACAATTATTAATATTATTATAAAATTTGCCCTACCGTACTAACAAATACTGTTTCAACGACAACGATAGGACCTTAATCGCCAAAGGCGCCAACTGGTGCCACCAGAAACGGTAGCCCTCATTGTTTACGAATTTCACTACATACCTACTTGGTCTACTTTAAATTTATATCTACATTCTTTATGGTCAAGGCTTCCAATCAAAATAAATCGTATGCCGATCATATTTATGGCAAGGTTTGGGGTAAATATTTAGGTTTAAAACAAAATAAATATCCGGCCCTTCGGAATGAGAAAACGCGTGAAATACCCCTATCATCTTTTTATATTCAGTATATTTGAATGTCTATAAACTGTTTATTCGCTTGTAAACGATGATTGCCTTATTTTTTGTTAGATAAAACTTATGTACCAATGTGCAGAAATTGCGAGTACGGGCACAGATTTTGTATCTCGTTGTACTTATATCCCAGAAATCATCCCTTAAGGGGGTGAAAATGGGAATGAAAGTTTGTATGAGGAATCAACGTAGGAATGAACCCGAGCGAAGCGAGGGTGAGTTGCTAGTCAATAAAAAAATACTTAAGTGTCAGTTCAAATCGTTTGAGAGTCGCTTATATCGGACTTCTTTTTTAAATAAAAAATCTTATTTTAAAACTCAAGCATGGTAGACGTTCACTAATTATCGTAGGTACTTAGGTGACTCATTTTCGATACATAATTTTACATACATTTAATATTCACAGAAAGTGTATAAGTCGTTGTAGACATTCCACCCGTCCGAACGAAGCGTTTCGTTACGTCATTTATTATACGCGCGGCTAAGGATTGGAACAACCTGCCTGCGTCGGTGTTTCCGTCCGATTCCAATATGGGCGTCTTCAAGGCAAGAGTGAATAGGTGGCTACTGAATTAGTGCGACTTACCATCTACGACTGCGTTACCACTTACCATCAGGTGGAACGTAGTCAAGCACTAATTCAGAAGAGTATAAAAAAAAAGTACGATACGGCAGTTGATGATGCTGGAAATTATTGAGACTTGACTTGCTTTCGAACTTTTGCAGAACTATGCAAATGGATATTTTTATCAGTAATTTCCTCATGATTTGGCTTAATCCTAATTAAGCACACAGCAGAACGACCAGCAACAATACAAAAAGCAAGAAATAGAAATTGTGAATAATAAAAATAAGTAGAAAGGACTGTTGTAAATTAATATTTCATAGAGAAAGTTGCATCTCCGAAGCGCATTTCATTATGAAGAGCGCAAACTAAGAATGCGGGAATATTATAAGTAGTGAAGTGTATTAATAATCTTTACTCTGATATTATTAAACGGCGTTGTTTTTGTCGAGTGCCTTTGATAAAAATGTTATGAGCTTTACGGCGACTACATATTATAATATGAATGTTTTGTGCAATAACAAAAGTAAATATTTAAGCTCTTGAATTAAGCTCTCTTATGAACTTTTGTAAATATAAAATAGTGTCTGTCTGTAATTTGACATTAATTTTAACGATATCTACGCAATATTGAGCTCATATGTTTGTTTGTGCAACATCATATCTCAATACCTGTAATTTTTTGTCGTTTAATTTCTTAGATTTACGCGAATATAATTACATTTTAAATAAAATTGTGTTTTCGGATTTTATCGTGGATTTATTTTAATTTTTGGTTCCTGACTGCGCTGGAACCCTAAATATTTACTGAATACCTATATCATAACCTATATGTATCCTTACAAAATCCTCTATCTTTCAGTGAAAGTCCCATTATAATCGTTTAAGCCGCTCGAAAGATTACCCCCGGACAAACAAAAAGACAGACAAACATTTTAAAAAAGGTTGTTAGGTACTGGTATGATTAAACAACTTTATGTACTTGAGAAAACATAGTTATTTCCAAACCACAGACAAACACTTCAATTTTTTTCATGTGTATAGATTATATATACTATCCAATCTGGTAAACGTACCTACTTATATAATCTGGTCAAGTGTAACTATGTGTCTCTTAGAAATTGGAACAACAAAATAGGCTTAAAATCTTTTAATAAGATTAAGAATTTCCGTTATAAAAATACAAATTCTCAAAGGAAAGGCAAAGAATGAAAGTGTTGCATCTAAAACTTGAAAAATGTTAAAATTAGGTGCCATAAGATCAAAGATCCGCGAAGTATCTAATTGGTATTATCAAACAAAAGCGAGCCGCTGGGATGGATCGCCGTTAAAATAAACCATTATTTTTTTACGCAGAAAACAGATTAAGTCAATTTAACTTGTGCAGATTTACAGCTTTTGGAGTAACTTTCAAAGTTTCTGTTTGCTTTTGAAGGGATCCAGTAGCTTAAATTACACAACATCTTAAGTAAACGCTGATAAAGTTTGTACATTTTTTAAATAACAAATAGCGGAATGCTTAGCTAGGTTAATGGGTTAAAAAAACCCACTTCAAAAAAAAGAGGTTATCATTTCAACTCGTATGTATGTAATATTATTGGAACTAATATACCAAACAAATATACGAATTTTATATAGGTCTAAAAATTACGAAATATAGAAGTAATTTAAAGAAAAAATTAAACCGACTTCAAAAAAAAACTAAAAAAAGTAAAAATAATTGAACGGGGTTTTCATTTATTGTAGATATCGAATCGGATATTTTTGAAGAAGAAGAAGTTATTTTTTTTAAATGAGTCTTGTTTACATTAAACGCATATGAAAACTAACTCGGTTAGCAGTTTTACACATGATATGAAACTGTTTATATAAAAAAAATATATAATTTTATTAGAAATCATCTTTTTATTTGTTGATACATTAATTTTGAATTTAATGAAATTTTATACATCTCGAGGGGAACATCCGTTGGTTTTATTGGGACTAACTAATACTTCCTAATCTCTAAGTTCATCGTGCCAGTCACTTATTTATTCACGGTACCGTATTTCTTAAGATAAAGTTATAATCAACAATCAACTCGCCTTTGCTTCCCTTTCGTATCACTTTTCGTACCAAAAAGTAAATAAAACTTTTATTTTGTACATACAACCATAAAAGCTCATTATACTAGTTATAGCATGTATAATATAAAACGTGATGTACATACGTACATAGACCCTAATTCTTGTGCTAACAAAATAAATATTTAGACTAAAAAAAAAATTAAAAACCGACTTCCAGGCACAGAAAAGTAAAAAATAGATACCTAGTTAGAATAGATACCTAATCAGATATTTTCGAAGTCGGTGTGCTTTGATTTGTATTGGCTGGCACCGACTTCCATACCATATGGCAACTATTCAGCATCAAACTAAAGAAGAATCACGTAAATCGGATCATAAATCTCAGAGTAATCGGTGTACATACATAAAAAAAAATACCAATCGAATTGATAACCTCCTCCTTTTGGAAGTCGGTTAATGATAACCTCCTCCTTTTGGAAGTCGGTTAAAAATACGATATGATAATTGGAACTTATCTATATTTTATACAAATAAAAATGAATGTTGCTAAGTGCAAAACTCGAGAACGGCTCGAGCAATTCAGCTATTTTTTTTTCGTACGTTCCTTAAGGTACACGGAAAGTTTTAATAAAAAGAAAAAAATATAAAATAACCTGCCTACTTTTCTATACCTATGTATGTATGTACATTGTACTTACCGTTAAAACGTATGTACCTAGGGACGAACCTGAGCGAAGCAAGGGTGAGTCGCTAGTATTGATATGATGATTACTATGTAAGAAATATTTTCTTTACAAATTCGTAAAAGTTACTTTAATAACTTTTTTCAATAGATATTCATGTGTTGTGGTATCTCAGGATCGAGACGCGATTTGAACTTGCCTCAACTTTTGCTTGAGTTTCGCAAACAAGTTTCAAAAATATCTGTCTTTTGAATCTGAAATCTCAGATCAGTAAAAAATCTTGTATATTAACTTTTAAATTATTTTAAAAATTAAATGAAAAGGTACATTCTATATATTACATATTACTGAATAAACATACGGACGGAAGAACAAACTTATTTAATGGTTATTTTTTAATTAGAAAATTAAACATACTCAAAATCTCTTTAACCCGTAGTGGTCATTAGGGGTCTAGATGACCCCAGACAATTTTTGAGTTGTTCTTGCTTCGAAGATATCATTCAAAATGGTATCTGTGGTACCATCTATTATTGTTTGAAGGTACTATAATAACCCTGAACAGTTTCCAGAAACCTGCGTGTCATCAGTGCCTCACTAGACTTTGAAGTGTGCGAACGTTTTTTTTTGTGGGGTCAGCTAGACCCAGTGTGACCATATTGTGGCAAATCTTTAAAAAAACATGGGTGTGGATTTTTTTTATATCGTTAAATTAAACGCAATAACGTAAGTATCAATACATTTTATGTCAATTTTTTTTCTTAGTTAGAAAATAATTTTTATTACGTTAATATAAATGTCATACAATTTGCGACCACGAACAATTTCTGCGTCCTTCCGGAATGATGAGGAAGTCGATGAAGTATTAGACGGAGACGATTCCGAAAGTGGTGACAATGTTTCGGAGGATTTAGAGGAGTCGGATGAATAGGAAGTTGAATGTGAAAGCAGCGATACCGACGAGATGATGGAGTGTGACTGGGAAAACTCATCGTTGGATCAGCGTCTGTTAGATTCCAACGCTCGAGGTCGGCCCAGAAGAAAACTCAGGGGGAAGAATGGCTTTATTTGGGATACGAGAATGCCACAGCGTTAGTCAGGTAAAAACCAGTATATAAGGTGTGTGCGTGTGTTAGCTCAAGAAGCAATCGCTGGCCACTCAGAGTCTTTTTTGGAATGCTTGACATGGCAGCTGTCAACGCCCGCATATTACTGAAATGTAAAATGGTAAGCAGTGGTATTAACAAGAGACTGCCAGCGAAAGTATGCTTGGACAAAATAATCATGCATCTCGTCACGCCATTTTTGGAACATCGTTGTTTGGAAGCACAACTTCGAGCCACTTTACGCGCAGGAATCTACACCATTTTGAACAAAAACGCCGAGCCAGTTGATGAAGGAAGAGTGGAGTTGCTGAGCAGGAAACGATGCGCTCTGTGCAAGCGAGGAAGTGACAGAAAAACTAAATATCAATGTCCGTCGTGTTTGCGACCGATGTGCGACGAGCATCGCACATATTTATGCATTGATTGTACTGGACATGATTGATTTTTCGTATTTTTTACTTTTTTTAATTATTATTATTCATAAAATAAATCGTTTCTTGGATTAAAAATGTTTTTTTATTGACTTCAGTGCCACAAAGTTGGTCCATCTCATTTTTTGAAATTCATGGTAATTTACGATTTCAATTGCACAAATAAATATACTTTTTGAAAAGCTCGATATGACACCCCTTTTTTTTACAAAGTATGCGATATCCGGAGTAGAACCCCGGAGATCATTTTTATTTGTCTTAAAAAACGAAGTTTTTATAAAGTTTTTAGTAAAAAAAGTCAAATTTTTCTAAATTTGAATTTCTCGCATTTTTTTTATAATTAAACAATTAAAAAAAAAATAAAAAACGATTGAGTTATTCAACGGAAGTGTTAAGAATTACTCTCATGTACGGCTCGAGTGAAAATATTGAAAAGAACGCAAGTATCAAAAATTTTTCCCCTTAGGGTCAACTAGACCCAGTATGACCACTACGTTATTTTTAAGAAGTGTGACCACCACGGGTTAATAGTAATTATTCCGGCCATGGGGGTGTATAATAATACTAGCGACTCACCCTCGCTTCCCAACGTGCTTTTTGTATTCATCTATACTAATAATATAAACATGCAAAGTTTGTTTGTTTGTACGCGCTAATCTCAGGAACTACTCATCCGATTTATAAAATTCTTTTTGCATTAGATAGCCCGTTTATTGAGAAAGACTATAGGGCCTATAGAATAGGCTATGTAACATGCAAATTGCTACTACCCAAGGGAACGGAGCAGTAATATACCTAATATATAGTCCATCTATTCCATGCTAAACATTAAAACGTACCTAGGGACGAACCAAAGCGGAGCGAGGGTGAACCGCTAGTAATATTATTTATAGCCAGGGCCGATTCTTAAACCCTGTAAAGAGCCTCCATATCATTTTTCATGTTTCTTACTTTCAAGACAATAAGTGTAGAATTTATAGAATTTCACATCATCCCCCATTTTTCATCCTCGGAAAATGTACTCCTTAAACTTTGGATTGGATAAGTCGCCATTTTTAACTTTTAACTGTAACTTTTAAAGTAATTATCATACAATCTTTCAACCCCTTTTTTATCCCTTTAGGGATTGAATTTTCAAAAATCCTTATATAATAACTATATTACGGGACTTAACTATAATTATTATATAAATATAGAACGCGAAAATTAAATAAAGTTATATTCCAAAAATCCTTTATTAATAGACACCTTCCTATGAGGAACATACCTGCTGCACAGATTGTAACATATATAGATACTTTCGAATTGGGTATGAAGAGGTATTTCGTAATTCACCTATGCTAGTTGCACACGTCGATTCATTGCTCTATTGTTGTACAAAGAAAGAAATCAAACACACAAAAGAAAGATTTATATATTAATATAGAGCTAGAAATATATTCTTGAAATATAGTAAGTAAAACTAATTTTATCTTACCGCATGTTGTACTGAATCTAATTTCGATTCATGACGCCGCCGTACCTTTGTAGCCACAGATCTAATACAGAGGAGGTAAACACTCCAGTAGATATTATCTCAAACCTATTATATCTAATAATTTGAATAGAATTGTAATACTATTATTGACTAAATAACTTTGATATAGAGTATTATGCTATTGTGTTCAGCCCTTTTTAACGTCCAACTGCTGGGCACGGGCCTCCTTTGAATACCAGGGTAATCAGGCCATATTTCACCACGCTGGCCAAGTGCGGATTCACAGACTTTATATGTCTAACCATGTTGGAAATGATTCGCACCTCTGAGGTGCGAGACCCGGGATTGGAACCCGCATCACTCGGTTTCCCAAGCGAATGCGTTATCACTGGGCTATCATTGCCTTTAAGCCATTTTGCCATAGAATTACTTTATGTACCGAGCAAAAGTCACTCTCATGGCTACATTGCTGTGTAACAGATTGACAAACGTTACTCGTCTAAACAACGCACTTTTAATAAGTACCTAATATCTATACGTGTATTGTGTGTTATAGTTCGTATGTTTGTTTTAATATTACTCATAAACTATTATTAACATTATTTGAATCATTATCACATTTACAACTACAAATGAATAAATAAATGCCAGCAATCAAAAAAATAGCATACTACAGCGAAGGCATACTATCTCCTAAGGTAAGTATGTACGTTTTATTTCAATTTTAGATTGATTTTTATTGAAGTTAATGGAACTTTGAAGTAGGTTTAATTCTATTCTTATCATTTTTTATTCCGATCTACTAAAAATAAATTGCGTCGTTGAAACCTTTTATATAATACCAATCGACTTGACGACACGTTTGGCTCCGTTTGTAGTGACCCTACTTGCTGTATTAGCGGTCGCGGGTTCGAGTCCCGCTGGAAACATTCATTTGTGTGGTGAGCACGAATGTTTGTACTCCTGTCATGGGTGCTTATATTTATAATATGTGTGTATTTAAAGTTATATATGAGTAGTTTATCAACTATCTGGTATCCATGACACAAGCTTACCATGGGACTAGATGATGGTGTGTGTTTATGTCCCAACATATTTATATTTATATGTTAATATTAATCGTACTGAAACGAAATCATGAATAGATGTGAATTGGATGACAAGACATTACATTTTATGTATTTAACCAAGATGATAAGGTGTTAATAATATTATATTACATACTAGCGACTCACCTTCGCTTCGCTCGGGTTTTTTCCTACTTACGTTTTGACGATTAGTATAGATTTCTCAGAGATGAGATATTTTTTCGCAGTAAAAAGTATCCTTTATGTTGACCCGGATAACCAGCTATCATCATAATAAATTTCATCTAAGTCCCTCCAGTGGATTTTCCGTGATGCGGTAACAGACAGACAGACAAAAATTCTAAATACTATAGATTTGGCCTCTGTATCGATAATAATGTCTATATCAATAAGATTTTCCAAAAAATACTTAATGTACAGATTCGACTTAGTTAGAATTTTATTATATGTATGGATATTTTTATTTATAAGCTCAAAATTTCTTTAAAACAAAACTCTTCCAATTACACTACATTCATAAAATGGCGAATTTACAACTTTATCTCGATTGTAAGGAAAATTGAATTTGCGGTGGAATAAAATAGAGAGGTGCGGAGAAAACAACAATGGCATTGTTTTCAGAGACAATAAGTTTTATTAAAGTACTCATATCAGCCAAATATGATACTATACGTTATTAGGTTACGTTATTATTTAAATACTAGCGGCTCACCCTCGCTTCGCTCGGATTCGCCTCTAGACAAACAAAAACAAATTATCCCACGGGAACCGTATATTTTTCCAGAATAATATAAACTATATTATTGTAAAGTTTCATTAAAATCCAATCAGTAGTTTTTGTGTACTAAGCTGTATATGTAGTTTTTTAACTATTCCACAGAAACCCTTTATTTTCCGGGATAAAAAGTATCTGAGATATTGCTGGGGATATAAGGCACCCCCATACAAAATTTCGTTTAAATCGGTCCAATAGTTTCGGAGATTAGCCCGTTTAACTGACAAACAGACAGAGAACCAAAAAATTAATAAAAACTCTGGATTTGTTCTTTTTCTCTTCTTACATCCTCCTGACTCAGTTTTTAACATTTTTTGTATTATAAAACTGGTAAAAGTTTAAGCAGGTTGCATGCAGATTAACTTTAAAGATGTTATATATGACACAAGGTGTAAAAAATGTTTAGAAGCCATGTATTTTTGTAATATATAAAAGTTTCTAATAAGAAATTTAATATTTTTCTCTAACAATAAAGGTACAAAAACATCTAAGATGAAGTTTTTCTATTACAAACTTCAGAGCCAAAGCCATATCGGCAGATCTAGATTTTATTGGATACATTGTAAGCGGCAATCGTCGCATCAAAAGCCTATTGCATCCTACCAAAGGCGATAAGCTTTGATGGATATTGCCCTCTATTCCAGATAGGGCACGGAGGCAAGTTTGAAGTTTTTCATCAATAAATTTTTAGAAGTCCATTAAAGGGGTTTTCAATTATCACAATTGTAATTTCACTAAATAATTGAACTATTTCATAAATTTTGACATAATTATTTCGTTTAGAAATGACTTTATTTGTGTAGGATAGATGATAATTGTTAACGTTTTGACCCGCAAGTTAAATGAACATATTAAACGAATGTTATGTATTCTTATTGAAGTAAACATGTGGCTGGAAATACAATTTCTTGTACTAAAATTTGTTATTTTATGGTACTGTTAAGAATAATAATTATTAATAATGTTTTAAAATTAAATATAGAATAGATCTTTCCAGTTAAAGTTGTCGAAAATTTTAGATCTTCTGGGCTGATTTGGGTTAAATTTAATACATAGATAGGCTATGATTTTTACTAACGCTGTGCAGTTAAGGACGTACTCGAGCGAGGCAACGGTAAATCGCTAGTAAAAAATAATTAAACTTTAGAACTAGTTAAGAATATTAGCTAAGAATAAATTTTCTGCAGGCAATAATATCAAAGGTATTTTAGAAGTAATAAGACTTAGCAGTGCTTAAATATCGCTAGGCGGTGGCTTTAAAGTTTTGCTTACCTGTCTAGAAACTTTCCTCCCAATGACTTAACGCAAAACTTTCTTGTAAGCAAGTAATGAATTATTTAATAGTTAATTTATTAAATATATAAGCTTAAAGCTTCATGGTAGGTATTGAATAAATGTACCTAGTTTGTCCAGGATAATTGGATATACATATATAAGATATATCAACTATATTAACGTTTTAATGTTTTGTATACACATAGATTTCTCAGAGATGAGATATTTTCCCGCAGTAAAAAGTATCCTATATGTTGACCCGGATAACCAGCTATTATCATACCAAATGTCATCAAAATCTGTTCAGTGGTTTTCTCGTGATGCGGTCATAGACAAACAGACAGACAGACAAAAATTGTAAAAACTATGTATTCAGCTCCTTTATCGATAGGTACTAACGACTATTTCAATAAGATTTTCCAAAAAAAATTTTATGTACAGACTCGACTCAGAAGTTTATTATATGTATAGATTAGCAAATCTAAATTCTAATACAAACAAAACCTGGGTTGAAAATTTTATATCATGTAATACTAAATATATATGTACAGTATCTGAATTTATTGAATAGGACATTATTTCACTACCAAGTTTAAATATAATGAAGCTACTGCAGCTATGTCTATCTGTACACTAAATTTCAACCAAATTCTTCCAGCCCATCGAACAAAAAAGTACTAGATACACAATCAGCGACAAAAAATGTTCTCACCTAATGAGCGCTCGTTGGAACATTTGAGCGCGCTTTTGATCGTTTTTTTTTGTGAAAACAACTTTAAGCATTTCATTGAAAGTTCAATTTAAGTTGTTGTATATTTATTTCAACTAGAATAAGTATCTAAACATAATTGATGATAGTTTTAAGAGAACTTTTGCATGGGACTGTGTATCTAGTACTATTTTGATCGATGGTCGTTTCAGCTTAGACACACATACAAACTTTAGTCCGTAAGTTTTAGTCCTATTAGTCCGATGATATGTATAATGTAAATGAGATTTTTTTTATATTATTATTTTTACGTAGTAGTGCCTTATTATGTTAGTCCTATTTAAACGTTTATTTTGCTTATTTAAAAAATAGTTTTTTGAAATATATATTGCTATTATTATTATTATTTGTTTTTTGAGTTACTGATTGACGTCAGTTTTTCGTAGAAGTAGGTCATGGGGTGACGAGGAGTGACGTAGGTACTTATTATATATATATGATAATTTTAACAGATTTTATAACAAACAATTTTTTAATGTAAAAGAACGAGAAAGGTTAAAAGCTATTTACGAGTACTTACGATATTCTTTGTAAGTTGTTGTATAAGATAATAATCAGCTTAAGTACGTTGTGTTTGTTACAGAGGAGATGGAAATTAAGAAAGTTTTGTATTTATATTCAAAGTATTTATATTTTATTTAATTATTCAAGTAAAAAATATCGCGAGTATAGAAATTATATGTTACATTATTTTTTCTTTGATAATAATAATTGTAAAAGTATTCGTTAAGAAGATTGTTTCGAATGAGTATCTCTCTCTCTCTCTCTCTCTCTCTCTCTCTCTCTCTCTCTCTCTCTCTCTCTCTCTCTCTCGCTCTGCCTCCCTCTCTCCCTTTCCTTCTCCCTCTCCCTCTGTGTGTGTGTGTGTGCATGTGTTGTGTGAGCATTTTATTTGGTAATTATTTATGTATTGATAATTGCTTCTTACTTATTTAGTACACTTTCAACTATTATACTATTACAGTCATAGTAGAAAGTTATACTATCACTCTTATTTGATATAAGCGATATGAGTAATCTACCGACCTCAATCCAATTAGTTCTAATTCGTTTATGCAGTAAAAATATACCTGTTTGACTTTTCAATTATCGTCCGAAAACAATAAACGGTCTACGGCTGTGTAATTGAAGGTATTCGTCAATTTCCATGGCTGATTCGCGTGCCGCGATGTTATCAAAACGAATAGGTTACCATTTCTAGAAAGAAACGTATTGAATTGTAGAAACGAATGCACAGCGAAATTGGTTTGGTGATAGCCTTAGTTTCAGTTGGTGGAAAGTAAAACGTATAAAAGCTTATTTTAATATATGACTCTGACTTTTTCGTTATAAACTGACGTATTTATATCCTCACCCTAAGAGGGAAAATATTCCCTTAGCGGTAAATTTTTCCATTTTATTTATATTGGATTAAAAAATTGTAAAAAGATTGACGAAAACGTTTGACTCAGTTGAAATTTGCAATGCCAGCAGTCACGGGTTCGAGTCCCGATGGCGTTCATTTGTATGATGAGCATGAATATTTGTACTCCAACCATGGGTGTTTATATTTATAATATGTACGTATTTAACGTATATGTGTAGTGTATCAACTATCTGGTATCTATAACACAAGTCTCGTAGCTTACCATTGAACTAGATGGTGTTGTGTGTTAATATCACAACAAAATATCGCGTTACATATTATATACCTACAATAAGATATATACATTAAATAGAGTACCTTTTTTTATTATGATGGTAATAAAAATGGTTCTCACGATAAAGGGAGAATAAGGGACGTGGTAAATGATAAAAGAAAGGTTTAATTGCTTTTAACCGGCCTTTCACTGGTGAGAGGGTCCGAACTAGTCTAGTAGGTAATTTTTCGGTAATAGTCAAGCGGTGATGCGCTCCCTTGGAAAACTGAGTAAAGCAGGTTAAAATCCCGAGTCTCACACCTCTGATATTATTATGTGTACCCGCCAACCCGTTGCCCATCAGTGGGACAATAATAATGAATGAAAATACCTGAGAAGAGTTGAGGGGAAAGTTAGTATAGAAAAAATAACAATAAACCTGTTATATTTAGTGTACTAAACGATGATAGAATATTTTTATGCAATTAAAATGTTATTCCTTTAATTACATAATCTAAAGTTTACTAATAAAACGCTTTTTCTACTACATCATCTACTAATAGAAGACCAAAGATCTTAATATTATATTTTAGCAGAAAAATTAAAACATATCTTTTTATTTATTTCTTTTTTTTTGTATTAGATATTAATAATTAATATGTAATACTAGCGACATATTATTATTATTTCCGTAAGGTTTAGGAAGACAAGGAGATCAAACGTACAAAGAACATTTTTTTTTAGCTAGGAACCTTCGCGGTCATACGCAGTCATAACAACTCGTAAAAGTTCCACCACAATCGGATGAAAGGCGTCATTTTTATATCTATATTTATAGCTTAAGTAATTAAAAGTATGAAATGGTTAAGTTAGCACTGTCAGTATACCGCCGTGGGGCTATGAAATAAAACCAATGGTTTACTATTAATCGAAACATCGTAAAGGTAATATTTATTTATTGCTCAGATTTTTTATTTTTTGTCACTGAACTACTCAAACGGGAACTGAGAGTTTTCATACCCACCGACTTTAAGAGAAAGCGTTTCTTTTACAGTTTTCAACTCAAGTAAATGCGAAGGCTGAATTTCATTTGTACCAACGACTCCCCTTTGCTTTGCTAATGCTCTATTGATACTCGAAACCTTTGATTGTTTCCAGTACACAAACGGATGATGATGATAATGATTTTGTAGAAACGAATAGTATGTGTGTAGGAGATACTCGTATTATAGTGAAGAATTGTGTGACTATCTTTTGCTTTCATTCTACAACAATGGTCAGTTACCAACATGGTAAGTGAGTATTACACCGTGAATTTCCCAATCTGTTACTGGGTTTTTAACACAAAAATTAAAGAGTGCGTGTATGAATGTGTACACGCGCAAGAAGTAAAACTTCTGTAGATTATCGGTACTCTATGAAATTCAATTTATGTTTAAAATAATTAGGATAGGTGAGATACTAAAAATAACGCATATTAGGCATATTACAATCATATATTTATAGAATATTATTTAAGGAAAAAATATAATATTATATATCATTTGTCAGACAATAACAACGGTTACCATAGCAACAAACGTACGTACATTTTTTCGTAACGTATTCACCAGCTTACCCCCCAAGTCAAGCGTACTCCAAAAAGCCAATAACTATAATTGGGCCGACTCAAATCTAGAACCTCCGGATCGGCAGCCGTACGTGCTACCTACAAGATCAACGACTATACCGAAATATTTCAAAAGTACACCTCTGTGGCCTAGTGCCTACATGAACGCCTGCAGTTCCGAATGACCTGGGTTCGAGTCCCGGGTAAAACAAGTTTAGTTATAGAATCTTTCAGCTAAGAAAGTTTCAGTAACAGTTCGGAGTTGGGAAGTTAGCTGTGTTGTGTGTGTAATGCTGGTGCTGCGCCTAATCTCACTTATCCCACAGAAGTATGAGAGTGACATATGAGTGACATAATATCTGCTTCTGAGAGTGACATAATATCTTCTTCGCCATTGGCTAGTTTCATTAATATAGTTAGATAGTTTTATAGTTTCATTAATATTGGCCGCCGTGGTTATAATCCGTCATGAGGACATCGACATCATATTTGGTTTTTCCATTAAGGTTTAAAATGCTGAAAGATACAAATTAATAGTTTCAACGAAATTCCTAGATATGTGTTTATTGTATTATACGTACTAATATTATACTAGCATTGCCCGCGGCTCCGCTCGCATTCAGATGGCCAAAAACCAAATTCTTAGGTATTATTACATATTAGTATACTCTTACATTGCAGTTTTTGTATTTTTTCTCAGAAATGAGATATTTTCTCGCGGTTAAAAGTATCATATAGGTATGTTGACCCGGATAGCCAGCTATCACCATACCAAATTTCATCAAAATCTGTCAAGTAGTTTTTCGTGATGCGGTAACAGACAGACAGACAAAAATTCTAAAAACTATAGATTCGGCCTCTGTATCGATAATAATCACTATTTCAATAAGATTTTCCAAAAAAATATTTAATGTACAGATTCGGCTTAGTTACAATTTTATTATATGTATAGTTTTATAAAATCCTTGTGCTTTATATTTCCTTGATTATATTTTCTAATCAATTAAATACGTTCAGTATTTCTTCAAAGAACTATAAGTGCCAATAAAATGCAATAGTAAATTTTAGTTCCATATAAAAAGGCAAATAAACGATACGACTGAAGCCATAAAATCCTATGCTAGTTTAATACTCTGGTACTCGTAACTTTATATAAAAATAACCCAATCAATAAATTAAATTGATCAAAGTAAGTGATTTAACTACGAGGTTCATTTTTAACAACGTTTTTGAATTGTCATGTAATGTTTTCACTTTACTATGTAGTTAAGTTATAGGACTATGTTACTGATGTATATTAAATTTGAATACTACAAAATTAAAGAGGAAACTAAGTGCTTTCGTGCAAACAGCGTTATCCCTCTCATAAGATGTACCTTACATTATCACATATATGCTGGACTTTTTTCTAGAAGAGATCTCTTTTAGTCAACCTAAGTGATTTAGAGAGATAGTACCTATACATACATTTATACTGTAAATATATCTTAATAGTATCGTTTTCATCAATTTAAGAAATTTATTTAAAATCTTATTAATATTTTATACGCAGTGGTAGCCCAGTGTTAACGCGCTCGCTTGGGAGACTGAATGAAGCGGGTTCACATCCCGGGTCACTAACCTCTGATATTTTCATATGCGAATCGTTTCCAGCAAGATTACCACTTATCTTACAGTGAAGAAAAACATCGTGAGGAAACCTGCTTGTCTGAGAGATCCTCGCAAGTTTTCGAAAGACATGGGAAGTCCGCCAACCTGCACTTGGCCAGCGTGGTGGGCTATAAACTGATCTTCGTATTGGGAGGCCAGTGCTCTGCAGTAGAATGTTGAAAAGGGATAAATATATAATATATTAAAAACTATATTAGACATTTTTCAAAGAATTTAATTATACAGGAATTAAAAAAGAAAAGTCTAGGTTATATAAGTATATTCTTACTGGTTTCTACCGATTAAGTGTCATAATTTATAATAGCTAATATCAAAGTTTCTCCTGTAAAGGACTCGTTAGTATTGATAAAATAAAACAAAGTTCTTGAAACAGAAATTCTTGCTATATCCTAGCTTTAGAGTCTATTTACGAGCTCTTCTTAATACACCCGTATGATACTTAAGTAATATCTAAATCTTTGACTTAATTAAGATTCCAACTTCGTCTGCGCTTGTTTTAAAATTAAAATTTAAAATGTATTTTTTGCTTATTATTAATAAATAAGTTAACAAGTAACTTTTTTTCTGCCGCATTCTGACGTGCTATCGCGTCTCTAAGTAATATATATGCAACAAACTTATATGCCATGAGAACCACTTAGTAATATGCCATGTTAAGGACAGACAAACAAACAAAAACTCATATATTATATATTTACACTAGCGACTCACCCTCGCTTCGCTTCGGGTTCGTCCCTAGACAAAAATAAATCTATCCCACGGGAACCGTACATTTTTCAGGGATAATATACAGCCTATAGCCTTCCTCAGTTAACGGGCTATCTAATACAAAAAGAATTTTTCAAATCGGATTAATAGATTCTGAGATCAGCGCGTTCAACCAAATAAACAAACAAACAAACTCTTCAGCTTTATAATATTAGTATAGATATTATTTTACATTTATATATTATTAGGAATTTATATTAAATTACCATATTTTATGAAAAGGGAGAGATCAATCTCATTTATTAGTATGAATATCGACAATGCTTTAATTAATGTAATTTTACATTGAATTGCAAATGAAGACGTCGCTAAAGGATGCGTGGGAACATAATTCGTATTAACGAGAAAATAAGCCCTGTTTTATCCATTCATGATTATTATTAATCTTCTCCATCGGCAGTTACGACGATTTACTATGGAAATGAAAGCAATTAGGCCATTTCAAATTCAATTATCCGAACAATGCTTCAAGATATTTGGCATTTTCGAAAGTTATACTACGGCTTCTGTTGAAATTAAAACGATATTGTAATAGTATAATTTTCTTCATGTTTTATACATAAATTTTCAGCAACAACCTTTATAAGTTGAATAAGTGTATTAAAAAAGATATTCTACTTTTAATTTATTATTATTAGAAGTAATTTCTTTGTCGGTTCTCCGTTTTATGTTGGTTTTTAAGATGATTCTAAACGATTGTAATATCTAACGTTAAAAAGAAAATCTATATAAATATAAATAAAAGCACAGTGCCTTGTTCTTATTTGTTACCTCTAGTACATAAAGTACAGTAGTCTGAAGCAAAGCTACGATTCTGCCCATAATAACATACCTGTTTAGCATATTTCTTTGAATGTAAAATAAGAAAAAAATGTTATTTTATGCAATATAGTATTATTATAAATATATGATAATCATAATAAATCAAGTATAGACTTTGTCACTTCGGATTCGTTCTGTAAACACTTGGTCCCCGCCCGCCCTAGCAGTTTCTGTTTCGACGTCGGTACCGACGCACGCCGAATGCCGGCATATCGACCGCGTAACGTGTTTGTTGTTATATAGACGTGATAAGGTTTAACACGCTGCTCGTCTAACCGCCTTAAGAAGGTATTGACTTGATAATATAATTTTGTTGGATAGATTCTAGATTATTTTACAGGTCATATATATTTTACAGGTTTGCGTTTTATATTCGTAGCTAATTAAAATCTTGGTGAAACTCATTTAAATGTGAAAATAAATGTATATGTATATAAATATAGTATGAATAGTGTTTTTACTATAGTGATGACATAGTTTTGATATAAACTCTGAAACTTAACTGCTTTAAATTGTTTATACCTCTGTTATATTCTTTTTAAAAGTAATTTAACTAAATATAACATTATTAAAGTATACATTTTAATTATTACATGTTATATTTTAACTAACAATACTTCTGTCTGTATTAAATTTAATATAATCAAGCTTAAACGTTTAAATTATTAATTAAGATGGATTGCTGTTAAATGAATACTTGTTAATTATCGTAAATATTTATTTACATCCGCAGCGTGATGCGACAGAGCGTAACCAATAAGGAGGAATCAACACGTTGCCGTTCTAATCTCAATAGACGCTCTAGAGTGTTTTTGATTTATTAGAGTTGTTACTTGGATAAACGAAATATTAAATTTATAATTTACAAATTATCTATTAGTATTATTAAAAACTGTATAGCAAACTCTTTGAGTAGATACGTATTATTTTTATGCATATTTTTTCTAATTATGATCTTTGTTTCATTATTTATTTATATGTTGTGTTGACAACACGTTTGGCTCAGTTTGTAGCGAACCTACTTACTATGCCAGCGGTCGCGGGTTCGAGTCCCGCTGGGGGCATTCATTTGAGTGATGAGCACGAATGTTTGTACTCCGGTCGGTCATGGGTGTTTATATTTATAATATGTATGTATTTAAAGTTATATACATATGTAATATATATATGTAATGAAATTACATTTCATTAATCCGAATTTGCCGCGCTTCGCGCTTTTATAAGTTGTCTGTGGAAGTTGGTAGAAGACGCACGATTCAATGGCAGATTCAATTTCTCAGTAGCTGCTTTATTAAAGGGGTCCATAACAAAAACACCATAATCTATATGGCAACGAATTAGAGAACTGTACAATAGTTTAATAGTGTAAGGGTGTGCGCCCCACCACACACCAGACACCGCTCGCAGAGCATTGATGCCCTTTTCACACTTTTTACTGTTATATTCAGTATGACATCTTGATTATTTATTTTACTTACAACAAAACTAGGGTAAGTCCGGGAGAGATGCTCATAAGGGAGAGACGCCTAATAAATTTAAAAATTAAATTAATTAATGTTGCGTGATTCGGAACGCGTCCATAGTATGTCAGTTGACAGTCAATGTCAGTGTGGAAGTTTTTACACGAAGACATATTACTTATAATTAATATTTTGGTGTTAATTTGTAAAACAAAATAATGTAGTTAACTTTTACGTTAGAATATAATCTTTGAGATAGTTTGCAGTAATTTTTTTCCCTAAATTCTTTAGTTAAATAGTATTAAATTGTTTCATAATGTAACATTGTGATCTTGTTTTGTTAACAATCCACCATTTTCTATTGTAAATGCTTCACGGTGTGTTCAGAGTCGATAGGCATCTCTCCCTAATGATCGGGGGAGATGCCCAATGATATTTTGGGGTTAGATGCCCAGTATATTAATTGGTTCCCCCCCCAACGTGCGTTCACCTTGTCGTGGTGGAGGAGCTCATTAGCGTTCGGCAGTTCATCCGGACGCTAATTAAGGCAGTGGTAGCCCAGTGGGTAACGCGCTCGCTTTAGTAAAGCGAGTGAAGTGAGATCCTAGATCTCGCACTTGTGATATTTTCATGTGCGAATCATTTCAAACATGATTACCACTTGTCTTACGGTGAAGAAAAACATCGCGAGATAACCTGCATATCTGAGAGAACCTAGCAAGTTTTCGAAAGACATTATGAAATCCGCCAACCCGCACTTGGCCAGCGTGGTGGATTATGGCCTAATCCATATGATTGCTCTTGGTACTTCTCTGACGGCAGAGTGGACCGTGGGAGCAACCTTACGGTTGTTGTAGTCTGCTTCGGCAGACCTGCCGTCGGGGTACTCCATTAAGACGGGGGAGGTTTTGTTGGGTTTTAGTGGGTAGTACTGGCTTTTCTAGCCGGTGAGTCCCACATAACCACCTATACATCTACAGGTAGTACGTATAAATGCATAAAAAAAAAGATTTTTGCGTCACTAAGCAAAGTACGTCTGATTAATTATGCACTAATTACTCGTCCTATACCTACCCTGACATCTATAGGCAACTAACCCATATACCTGGGTGAGATGCCTATTTTCTATTATTTTTTAAAAAGATTTTTTGATCTAGTATATATTGCACAATAGTTCCAAATTTAATCTGAATGGCATAAGTAAATATTGAATTAACATAAACTATGCTTATTTTATGAAAAATCTTACACATATAATTAATATTGATCGTTTTTTAAAACTATAGGCAACTCTCCCGGACTTACCATATATAGGCTTCTTCTTTACTATAAAATTTCGAATAAGTATTAATTAATACCGTAAAATTATAAAACTGATGATAAAAGTCCGAAAATCGTCATATTAAATTGAAAATTTGACAGTTTTAAAAATTCATAGCTCCGAAACCAGGTAAAAACCAAAGCTGAAATTGTTAAGGCTGTTTGAGAATAAAATGAAATGTAACCCCTGAAATTTTCAAAAGATTTCGAGTTGATAGAAAAAAGTTGTGGGTATCTAAAAACAGCGATTTTTGAGAAATCAATCGGCTGTACGTGGCTGTATTTCGAAGACGTAGCCGCAATCGGAAAAAATTAGGATGAAATCGACAAAGTATACTTCATCAAAAGTTTTAAGCCCTTGATCATCTTTCTACTCCGAAAATTCTAGATTTGAGAGCACTTTTTGAAAATTGGAAAAAAATTGCTCAAACAGTAGATCAGTTCGAAACCCGCAGCCAAGCTGCGTTTTAGTTCAGATCAATCACGTATTTTTTTCTTAAAAATATAGTATTGAGAAAGAAAAATTCCGTCTTAATCGAATCTCTTAAGTTTTATAGGAGGTGAGGTGTAAATTATTGAAAATGACTAAAAAATCAACTTTTTTCAAATTTCAAAAAATTCTCCAGAGGCTGGATTAAATCGTATCGAGAAATACTGTGTTGTTTTTCTTACTTACGTGTTTTGTTAGGTTAACACTAAAATAAATAGGAATAATATTTCTGTTTCCACAATATCGACTCATTTTATCAATCGTAAAAATAAGTTCGATTCATATCATTTTATAACATACTAGCATTGCTCGCGGCTCCGCCTGCGTTCAGATGACCAAACACCAAATTCTTAGGTTTTACATATTAGTATACTCTTACATGTATACCAATTTCATTGCGCATGATTGGTAAATAATGACAGTGATTGACAATGCCACAAAGGTTCTTCCGTTAATCTCATATTCGATTTAGTAATATTGCACTTTTTGTTTTAGCAATAACATTTGTTTGTCTATACTTTTGTTTTGTTTGTTTGTTTAGTTTTTGATGATAAACCCTCAAACTACGGAATTAATTTTATTCATGTTTTACTAATGGACAGTTATTGATTAATTTAATAATCTAAGCAAATACTTTTTATTATTTCATATGGCATGGCTAATATGATTAAAGTCATAAGCATTTTATTGTGTCCTTTAAGCCTTTAGTTTCCAAGAAATGGTGTCAAAAAAAAACTAAAAAAGTTGAGGTACCGATAACAGTTCCTAAAATACTTTTTCATAGTTTTTGAAATATGGAATATTTTTAGTTACCCGCTTTGTCAGTTTAACAGCCATAAACTTGTTTTCCATAATATGTTATAAAATAATATGAATCGAACTTATTTTTACGGTTGATAAAATGAGTCGATATTGTGGAAACGTAAATATTATTCGTATTTATTTTAGTGTTAACCTAACAAAACACGTAAGTAAGAAAAACAACACAGTATTTTGCTATACGAAACCTATAATACGCGAGTTAGATTCGCATTTGCTCAATTTTTACATTAAAAGATTAAAAAATATTAACATTATTTACTAAACAATAAAAATTTACAAATACTTTCATTTGAAAATTGTTTCGGCCAACAAATACTACTAATTTATAAAGCCAAATGTTTGTTTTATTGAAAATTTGAACACGGGCGGGGCCGCGGGTAGTTTAGTAGTAATTCTAATAAAGTCATAGAAAGGTCATATCTGCACATTTTTTTTTTGGATTAAAACTACGTATTTTAAAAACACATGGTGACATCTATTGTCAAATATCTAAATAACACATAAATAAATTTTCATTAAAATAACTATTTTAATGAATAAAATAGAGCTATTAATATTATTTTTTAAGATAAGCTTTTTTTAATAGTTTTAACATATATAAAGTTACCTTGCTATATTGTTAATAGTATCATCGTGCTTTTATTTTAACCAGTTTTTGTATTTTTTCTCAGAAATGAGATATTTTTCTGCGGTTAAAAGTATCCTATATGTGGAGCCGGATAACCTGCTATCACTGTACCGTAAAATATTAAAATTTACGGTTTCGGCTTAATTACAATTTTATTATATGTATAGTTACTAATTTATAAAGCCAAAATGTTTGCTTTACACCTATATAAGTATAGAAAAGTAGGTAAGTACTTTAAAAATAAAACAAAAATATACCTTACTCAAGAAATGATTGATTCGCCATACAAATTTCACCCCCCTTTTCACCACTTTAAAGGACGATTTCCAGAATAAAAACTATCCTATATCCTTCCCAGGATCTGAAACTATCTCCATACCAAATTTCATATAAATCGGTTCAGCGGATTAAGCGTGGAAAGGTAATAGACAGATAGGCAGACAGAGTTACTTTCGCATTTATAATGTATTCAGCCCTTTTTAACGTCCCACTGCTGGGCACGGGCCTCCCTTCAATACGAGGGGGATCAGGCCATAGTCCACCACGCTGGCCAAGTGCGGGTTGGCGGCATTTATAATATTAGTATGGATTAATTTGTAATGTACATATACATACATACGTATAGAAAAAGATTTGCATTGCTTTGCATCGGCATTAAGGGTCCCGTCTAAACCTTTCTATGAAATTGTAGAACGTAGATAATAGAATGAGAAAAATTTTGCAAGAATACAAGTTCAATGTTTGTACACTAGATGGCGGTAGTAGTAGTCTGCATCGCGCAAGCGTTACGTTCACTTTAGAGTTATGCAATGGAAGTTGTTCTTCAGTATTATAGGCTATAGTGTAATGAAAATTTTTGAAATGCGTACCCTCGTAGTACGTATATCGCTATATGTGTCCCTTGTATATATATATATATATATATATACAGGGTTATTGGTAATTCGACGTATTCCCGTTAGGAGGTGATAGGAGTGACTATTTGCGATAATTTTGACCCCCATATGCATTATGCAAAAGTGAACCATTTTTGAGTTATCATGTTTTTTAGCTTTTTTCAAAATAAGTCAGAAATGCAACTTCAAAAATGTATTAAAAAAAAGTATCGATTTAAATTTCATTTTCTCTTCTGATTTATAAAAACGGTTAAACACCAGTTATTTATCAATATTAAAACAACAATTATCGGCCCAAATTAAAAAATGCGAGACGAAAAACGATATTATTTCAATATTTTTTTGAAACTTTCTCCACTAAAATGCCTTAAAAACAAAAAAAACCTTATGAAACTTGGTTTGCAGATTATTTTAAAAACATAACCGTTTTCTTAGCTCTCCAAAAATGCATAACAACTAGGAACTTATTTCAAAAAAAAACTGAAAAAAATTGATCACAAAGGAAGCAGGCAGAATTTCGTATTCGAACTAAACTTAAGGTCGTCCTTTAAAATTTCCATAAAATTAATTAAAAACAAGACCCAATGTAAATAAAACAAAAAAAATATAAATTTAAAATAAAATTTAGAACCAGTAACAGTTTAGTGGTAATAACAATTAAAAATTAATAATAAGTAACAATTAAGATATTTTGTAATTTAGCTTAATTAAAGTTCTTGCTATGGTATTTTCAATACAGAAAAACGACATTTAAAGTTCACTAATATCGTCTCCTCAATTATATCCTTTAATTTATCTCTCTACAAGTTTTTTATAACAATAAAATGCATCTCATAATCTAAACGTCACCTGCCATTGAATCGTGCGTCTTCTACTAACTTCCACAGACAACTTATAAAATCCGCGAAGCGCGGCAAATTCGGATTAATGAAATGTAATTTCATTACATCTCCCCCCCTAAGAGAAAAATTCTAAATAATATATCTATACACTGTATTCGTTTTCTTCTACTTCATCTTCTTCAGCTTCTGTTATGACAGGTTGTAATTTTGTTATGTGGAATAAACTTGATTCTGTTTTTCTGTTGCCAGTGTCAATCCTATAAATGGAGTTCGATATTTTATCTACTATCTTGAAAGGGCCTATTTTTAATTCGTCTAATTTCTTCCTATTCAGTCTATTTCCATTTTCTACATATACACTGTCTCCTATCTTAAACTCTTGCATTTTTCTATTTTTATCAAATATTTTTTTATTGTACTTGTGGGATTTTATTGTATTCTCTAATGCCAATCTTTTATCAGCAATCCACTTGTTTTCCCTTTCTATAGTTTTTAATTCATTTGGTAGTATGCTGACATTCTTACCATCCAGTAAATATTTTGGTGCAAAACCTGTAACGGAGTGTTCTGTTTCGTTATATTTTTGTATACATTCTCTTGCCACTGTTGTCCATGTTCTCTTATTATTTTTCTCATTTATTTTACATCTCATTTTATTAATTATTGTTTGATTTAATCTTTCGTTCAATCCGTTCGAGAATGGTGTATTCACAGCTGTAAAAATTAGTTTAATACAATATTATTCTCTTGCAAATGTTGCTTAAATTCTCTTGAATTGATGCCTGGATATTGATCTGTCAGAATTATTCCAATCTCATCTGTTTCTAGTACATTCTTTGTTAGTTTTATAAAGTCACTTGCATTCTGTGTTTTTGAAGTCGCAATAAATGCATATCTTGTGAAGTGGTCTACTAAAAGGTGTAGGTATTTTTTTGTTGACCTAGATCCCCCAAAGCCACCGATAGTATCCATTGACATTATCTCAAATGGTTTTGTTGCTGGTCCCAGTTGTGACATTAATCCAAATTTTCCTTGACATCTTGATTTATTTTTTATGCATATTTCACATGTTTTACAAGCATTTATGATATTATTTGTTAGGTCTTTAGCTGTATATGTTTGACTTATTTTTTTCCGCAGTTGTCTGATCCCAATATGGCATAAATCTTCATGCACCTTTTTTATAAGTTTTTTACTAAATTCTTCTGAGAGGATAATCTTTTCATGTTTCTTTATTTTTTCATAATAGATTCTATTTTTGTGTATTAAATTTTGTTTCTTTTCTTTTATAGTTTCATTTTTCTCTTGTTCTTTAACTATATCTTTTATTTGTATTAAATTAACTATTTTCAATAGTTCCTCTTTGTTATCTTCTGGTTCTAATACAGGATTTCGGCTCAAACAGTCTGCTTCTACATTTTCTTTACCAGGTATATATTTTACTGTAAAATCATATTGAGACAGGTAGTATGTGAGATCACCCAATTCTTCGTCTGTCCTGCATTTGATGTTCATATTTTCTAGAGGTTTGTGGTCTGAATAAATAGTGAATTGTTTTCCAATGAGCCAGTGTTGCCAGTATTTAACAGCTTCTTTCATAGCATAACATTCCAAGTATATAGCCTTTTTCCGTTTTTGAGATTCATTCAGTTTTTTTGAAAAATATGCCACTGGTTTGTCTTTACCGTTTAGTTGTGTTTGTTTTAATATTGCCCCGATACCCTCTAAGGATGCATCTGTAAAGATTTTTATTGGTAAGTCTTTGTCATATATTTCCAACACCGGTTGAGAACATAAATATCTTTTTATTTGATTAAATGATTCTTCACACTTCTCTGACCACACAAACTTTTCGTTTTTTCTTAATAAATTATGTAATGGATCTAAGATAATTGCGCTTCTTGGTATGTATTCATGGTAGAAGTTGATTTTTCCCAAAAAATGTCTGATATTCTTTTGCGTCTTCGGAGTTGGGAAATGTCTTATTGAAATCAGATTGTCTTTTAGAGGTCTTACCGAATTGTTCTGAATTACATGGCCAAGATACTTTACTGAGTCTGAAGCAAAGGTACATTTCTTAAACTTCAATCTAAAGCCTTCTTTTATTATTGCCTCTAATACATTTCTTATGTGTCTTATATGTTCCTCAAAGGTGGAAGAATATATCATAATATCATCAATATAGTTTACGCAGTATCCTGTGAGATTATGTTTTCTTAGAATATTGCTTAAAATTCTCTGGAAAATTGCCGGTGATGTTTTCAAGCCAAAAGGAAGGCACGTCCACTGAAAGTGGCCATCTTGTGTGACAAATCCTGTTTTATTTCTATCTTCCACCCGTAGTGGTATTGCCCAAAATGCTGAGTTTATATCCAGTGTAGTGAAATACTTACAATTTCTAGTTTTAATAATGAAATCATCTATTAATGGGAAAGGTTGAGCTTGTGGTACAACAATTTTGTTTAGTTCTCTGAAATCTACACATAAGCGGGATTTTCTATTTTCACCTTTTTTAAATGCCAATGTCACTGGCGCAGCAAAAGGACTGTAAGAATCTTCTATTAAATTATTCTTTAGTAACATGGATATTTGCTCTTCAATTTCTAATTTATCTTCTATTGTACATCTGTATGGTCTTTTACTACAGTATCTATTTACTAGTAAATCTATGTGAGCTTCATAATCTTTAACTGATCCTATATCATACTTGTCCTTAGCAAAGATTGTTTTATATTCCTTTATAATTTCTTCTATCTCAATTTTCTTTTCATTATCTAAATGGTCTGTCTTACTTACAAATTCCTCTGTTTCTGTGTGTTCATTCAAATTTATTGCATATGTTTTTATATCCTTATCTTCGTTTCTGTTATCTTTAGACATCCTGTCTATTTTATTTTATCTGTTATCTTTAGACATCCTGTCTATTTTACAAAAAGGAGGAGGTTCTCAATTCGTCGGAATCTTTTTTCTTCCTTTTTTTTATGTATGTTCACGGATTACTCGAAGACGGCTGAACCGATTTGGAAAATTCTTTTTTTGTTTCAAAGGGTATTCTTCACCGGTGGTCCCATATAAATTTTATCGAAATCGGTCTAGCGGTTTTTAAATAAATGGCTAAATCAAATATGTTTTTATTAATAAAAATCTTTCTTCCTATAAATTACAAATTACCTGCTTATTACGTCTACACTAAAAATGGAAAAATAAAAACTTTTTAAAAAAAAATAAAAACCGACTTCCAGGCACTGAAAAGTAAAAAATAACTAAACAGGGGTTTTCATTTAGAATAGATACTTAATCAGATATTTTCGAAGTCGGTGCCAGCCAATACAAATGAAAGCACACCGACTTCGAAAATATCTGATTAAGTATCTATTCTAAATGAAAACCCCTGTTTAGTTATTTTTTACTTTTCAGTGCCTGGAAGTCGGTTTTTTTTTTAAGTTTTTATTTTCTTTTGTTCTATCTGTAAGTCCTCATTTTGGGATAATTTGAATTTCTTTATCATATCTAATCCGATTATAAAATCATCAAAATCTTCATTTTCTCCTATATATACATCCACCTCTTTTTCTAAATCAAAGATTTTTATTTTTATTGTTATCAAGCCATCTGTCTTCTTTACACCATTAACCGTTTTCATATATGCTATATTCATATTGTCTTTCTTTTCTTTTATTTTAATCAGTCTTGAATTTATTAAAGAGATCTGTGAGCCTGAATCATAAATGCCGCTCACTTCTAGTTTATTTATCCCTGTCTTGAAACCTGGGAAATGTCCCTCCGACCCAAACTCATATCGACCCATTGCTTTATCATCTACACTAGCAAAAATTACAGAACGGCTTTTAAAAAATCGTCTGGAATGGATAGTGGAAAACAGAAACATTTTAGCGCCCTCTCAATTTGGCTTTAGAAAGGGTCTAAGCACAATTGATAGTCTCAGTATTTTTACGACAGACATTCGACTAGCCTACGCCAAAGGAGAGTACTTAGTTGGAGTTTTTCTGGATATTGCTTCTGCATATGATAATGTTCTTCTTCCGTTGCTCAGGCAGAAGATGCATCAGCTGAGTTTATCACCGAGGTTGGTTCATTTCATATGCAATCTGCTGATCGGTAGAAGTATATCTGTTAAGCACCGGCTAGTTACTTTACCTCCCAGACTAGTCTGGAAAGGCCTCCCTCAAGGTTCGGTCCTCAGCCCTTTGCTGTACAGCATTTACACTCACGACCTCGAATTGTCTGTCAACAGCTTTTGTAACATCCTTCAGTATGCTGACGATATCGTTCTTTATTACAGTTCAAAATCTGTAGAAGACATCTCTTTCCGTTTAAATACTGCTTTGCACTATCTAAGCCAATGGTTGTCTGAACACGGCTTGTCATTATCAGTAGCTAAATGTCAAGCGGTCGTGTTCACAAAAAAGAGATCAATTCCTAATTTTAATCTTTTATATGAGGGTCAGTTTATTAATATGACTGATAGGGTAAAATTCCTTGGCATTGTATTAGATAAAACTCCGAATGGAATTGCTCATACTGAATATATCAGTAAAAAGTGTGAAAAGGGCATCAATGCTCTGCGAGCGGTGTCTGGTGTGTGGTGGGGCGCACACCCTTACACTCTTAAACTATTGTACAGTTCTCTAATTCGTAGCCATATAGATTATGGTGTTTTTGTTATGGACCCCTTTAATAAAGCAGCTACTGAGAAATTGAATCTGCCATTGAATCGTGCGTCTTCTACCAACTTCCACAGACAACTTATAAAAGCGCGAAGCGCGGCAAATTCGGATTAATGAAATGTAATTTCATTACATATATATATTACATATGTATATAACTTTAAATACATACATATTATAAATATAAACACCCATGACCGGAGTACAAACATTCGTGCTCATCACTCAAATGAATGCCCCCAGCGGGACTCGAACCCGCGACCGCTGGCATAGTAAGTAGGTTCGCTACAAACTGAGCCAAACGTGTTGTCAACACAACATATAAATAAATAATGAAACAAAGATCATAATTAGAAAAAATATGCATAAAAATAATACGTATCTACTCAAAGAGTTTGCTATACAGTTTTTAACAATACTAATAGATAATTTGTAAATTATAAATTTAATATTTCGTTTATCCAAGTAACAACTCTAATAAATCAAAAACACTCTAGAGCGTCTATTGAGATTAGAACGGCAACGTGTTGATTCCTCCTTATTGGTTACGCTCTGTCGCATCACGCTGCGGATGTAAATAAATATTTACGATAATTAACAAGTATTCATTTAACAGCAATCCATCTTAATTAATAAGTTAAACGTTTAAGCTTGATTATATTACTTTTAATACAGACAGAAGTATTGTTAGTTAAAATATAACATGTAATAATTAAAATGTATACTTTAATGTTATATTTAGTTAAATTACTTTTAAAAAGAATATAATAGAGGTATAAACAATTTAAAGCAGTTAAGTTTCAGAGTTTATATCAAAACTATGTCATCACTATAGTAAAAACACTATTCATACTATATTTATATACATATATTTCTACATTTAATTGAGTTCATATATATATATATATATATATATATATATATATATATATATATATATATATATATATATATGTGTGTGTGTGTGTGTGTGTGTGTGTGTGTGTAGTGTATTAAAAATCTGGTATCCATAACATAATCCTCGTTGCTTGACGTGGAACTAGATTGGTGTTGTGTGTTAATGTCCCTACATATTTATTTATTTATTTATTAGTGGCAAAATAAAAAAGAATATGCCAGCAGTCCTAACAAATGCATTGTACTTTTTAACTTGTTATCATAGTTCTTAGTTGTCTATATACACTATACCTACATCGTTTAAAATTGAAGTTGTCGCATTTTCATTAAAATACTATATCAGGATTTGATTCTAGCTTTATTTTTACTCTGAAAAATGTGTTTATTATTTTTTATATAAATGTTATATTCTTTAAATAAAAATATAATAAATAATTAAATATTAACTTCACAGATACGTTAAGACGTACGTACATAGTATATAAGATACTAATAAGAAAAACCCATTTTTTTAAGTTTTTGTCTGTATGTCTATTTGTTCCGGCTAATCTCCGAAATGGCTAGACCGATTGTAACGGAACTTTCACTGGCAGATAACTGATGTTATTAGGAGTAACTTAGGCTACTTTTATTTTAGAAAAAGAATCAGGGTTCCGCGCAAAAAAATTAAAACCCATGAAATTGTGAACAAAATCCGCGTACATAAGGACGCACCCGAGCGAAGCCAGGGTAAATCGCTAGTAATATATAAATATCTCCATGATATTCCGACTCATACTTGACCAAGCTTTGTATAATTGTGAGGGAAAATAGCTCAATTACATATTTACCTATGTTTAACATACCAAAAGGGTACATCAATAAATAATTTTTCGGCCGCTAAGGCTTTAAAAGGGGTTGTTAAAATTAATGTTAAAGATACACCCGGCTAATGAGCTTTTCTGACTTAAGCCTTGATTTAATATCAAAAATGTGAAAATGTTGCTTTAAATAATGATAATAATAAGAAAAAAATTATATACAACAAGTATTTAAAGTATTTTATTAATAACTAGCGACTCACCCTCGCTTCGCTGGAATGCGTCCCTAGCATGGATATAGTAAAATGGATATAGTATGTAATCCTTAAGAGATAGACATATGCCATCGCGGACTTTTTTGTAGACCTTTTTAAGGTGTACGATACTGTAGTACATTATTTTGTTCTATCTCGTAGGGTTCAGCCAACTTTTGCAATGTAAGCGCAGAAAAATGTGTTTATTTACAACAATCACATTAGAAACCTCTAAAATTATCCGTGTTTCTCTACTATATTAGGCATGTATTATACATATAATCCTTCCTCTTGAATCACTCTATCTATTAAAAAAAACCGCATCAAAATCCGTTACGTAGTTTTATAGATCTAAGCATATATAGGAACAGACAGCGGGAAGCGACTTTGTTTTATACTGATGTACTGACTAGCGACACTCGCTTTGCTCGGGTTCTAGGTACGTTTTAACTTTTTTGAGCGAAACTCTAAATTCTTTTTATAAAACAAAAGTCGCCTAAGTTACTTCTTATAGCATCAGCTATCTGCTAGTGAAAGTCCAGCAAAAATCAATCCAGCCGTATCGGAGTTTAGCTGAAACAAGCAGACAAACATGTCGAAAATTGTATTTTTCCATTTCCAGTACCATATATAGGTAAATTCATATGCATTTAGTAAAAAAAAAAAAATCGACATTTCAAACAGACACTTCAATTTTATTTATCTGTATAGATTAATTTATTACAATACAATAAACATCTTGATTATTGAAGTCTATATGAAATAATAATTAGAAATATGAATGGGAGCATGTAGTTACTACTATTCAGAAGGTAAATATTTTTTTTTTAAATGTTCAATACTAATATGCAAGTATTTATTGTTTTGACCGCAACTTCGCTAGAAGTAGCTAGAATTACCACGTCCACGAGCGTTTATTATAATATTCTTTTATTAAATGAAAGTTTTATTCAAAAGTAATATATTA
The DNA here is from genome assembly GCA_905404265.1 of Fabriciana adippe. Lineage (NCBI taxonomy): Eukaryota > Metazoa > Arthropoda > Insecta > Lepidoptera > Nymphalidae > Fabriciana > Fabriciana adippe. The sequence continues at coordinate 15,320,878 of FR989986.1, forward strand.
TGCATTTTTATAGTTGTATGGTAGCCAAGTGGTAACGAGCTCGCTTGGGAGACCGAGTGAAGCGGGTTTAAATCCCGGTTCTCCCACCTCTGATAATTTCGTGTGCTAATTTTCAATATGATTACTACTTGTCTTACGGTGAAGGAAAACATCGTGAGAAAAACTACGTGTCTGAGAGAACCTATTAAGTTTTCGAAACATGTAAAATGCCCGCACTTGGCCAACTCGCACGTGGTGGACCTGATCCCCCTCGTATTGAAGGGAGGCCTGTGCCCAGCAGTGGGACGTTAAAAAGGGCTGAATAAATACACATAAAAAAACATTGAAATGAACGGTGCTTAAATACCACCTCTAGTTGATATAAATAGAAGAACGGGAAAATGAATACAAAAACGGAATAATGCGTGCTATTCAAAGAACAGTAACTCAGTCATATCATACTTTACTTTCATTAGTGAGAAACAAGCGACTTTATTATACCTCGGTGCTTTTTGTAGTTATAAAATAACTGTACACGTAACGCCACCTCTTGGCAAGTTTTTTTTCTTAACAGTAACCTATGTCCTACCCTCGATCATAGACTAATTTCGCATTCATAATGGTTTAATTAATTAATGTTAAAAGTGACACCACAAATCCGGAGATCCTGTCTTCGAGTCCCGGGTCGGGCCATATTCAGTCATTTGAATATTATTGTCAAGAAATTCTCTGTAACAACCCGAAGTTGAGAAGTTGATAGTGTTTCACGCCCATGCCTTGGAGAGCACGTAACGCCGTCGATCCTGCGCCTTAATTCTCACCGGTCGTGTCGAGTAGTCGTCCCATCGGAGCATGAGAGTGACAGGAATAGAGAGTGCACTTGTGTCTGCGCGTACACTTGTGCAATATAATGTCTCCTGCGCATCTGGCTAATCTCATTGAGATTGTCTGCCGCGCCCGAAATCGGTAAGAAGGACATTCTACGAATTAAAGCTTACAAATAAGTTCTAATGATAACTAAAGCTTACGAAAAAAGTTAAACAAAAAGCTCTGAAATGTATAACACAAAGGTTACTGAACCATTTCATTAATACATTAAAATGTGATTTTGAGTCATTAATTCGAATGAATCCAAACAAGTGAATACAACATTACAAACAGATAATATGAGTTGTCGGAAAACGCTGCCAGTTAAATACGATTTACGGCATTGAGTAATTCAATATGGGAGTATTATGTAATATGTAGGAAGTCGTGATAATACATGGCTTTTGAAAATCACATGACCTATATGATGGTTCAACATTAAATAATATTGTTGAATAATTTTCAACAAAATTATTAGCTTATTTAATTAATTACACTGTCGTGTTTTTGTTAACAACTATAGTGGTTTTGTTGTAATAATAAATGAACGTTAATGGTCTTTTTTAGCGAATGCTGTTCTGAAGAGATGCTATCAAGTTTTACATCGATTTATTTTGAGATGTTTAGGTTCTTAAACAGAATCGCTAGTTTTTGTACTATGAACATGGTGCGAATTGAATGAATTAGGTTTGAGGTACATTTTAGATTTTACACTAAAAATTGTATGAAAGTCGTAGTATGAAATGCTAGAAAAATTCATTTTAAGATATAAATTGTGTAGTAGTTAAAGTAAGTGGTAAATGATAGGTCGTCTGTTTATGAGAAACCAACAACTAACTTAAACTATATATGAATAACAGTACAAACAGTTTTAAATAAAACTATCTTTTCGAATGTTTTCGCGTATTTATTTTGATTTTTGTTTTCCGACGTTTCGAATGCTTTACAGCAATCATGGTCACGGGAGAGACTAAGGTTGTAGATGTCACAAAGGCATTATATAGTTGTTACAGACAGTCTACCCACAAAATAACAAAATGAAATCAAAAAAAAAAAATAATTATGACTAAAGTACTTTACAGTATTTCTAGATTTTAATTTTTTAACATTTTTATATGCATATTATTCTCATTTATATATACAGACAGTGATTGCATTTTTATATTATCATCCCCAAAAACGTCATTTCTCTGTAAAAACCTTCGTATGCCAAAAGCGGTCATAAAATAGATTATAAAAAAAAAAACACCTTGGGAATAACAAAATCTTCTTCGGGCTATATAAATTATTATTAACTTAGATATTTTCTTTCCAAATTAATCTTCTTATCTTTTTATAAATGAAGTTCCTTTGCTTGATATATTTTCTCTATTATACTAATAATAAAGTAATATTTCAACTTCGACCCTTAAGCAATTTCAATCTCGTTAATTAATTAACAATGAAAAATTTAATTAATACGCTACCCATTTAACGGCTGTTATTGTGTTAAGGGATAGATAAATGTATATCGTATAGATTAGAAAAAAAACAATACACAGGCATACAATAAGACTCAGATAATTAATAAGAGAGAAGCTTTACGTTAAACCGCGGTGTATGGCGTAGCAACAGTTACTACGACCACTACGCAAGGATCGGATATACCTAAGGCAAAAATAATAGCTTTTTTACCGTTATTTTATAATAATTAGTTTTTTAACAACTACACAAAGGAACTTTAAAGACTAAATATTGTTCCATTGTTGTAGGTGGACTTTTTATTTATAATATTTATATAGAGAGTTCTCTTCGAGGTAAAGCCGCACCTTACGGCGTAGCAACAGCTACCGTAGCACTACGCAAAATGGTCGCGTCATGAAATAAAATCAAGAATTTTTCTAGAGTAATATAAGTAATTGGCATTGGAAATCGAGTGAAGCGGATTAAAATCCCGAGTCTTGCACTTCTGATATATTCATTATTTAATATTTATTTAATTTTTAATATTATAAAGCTGAAGAGTTTGTTTGTTTGTTTGGGTGAACGCGCAAATCTCAGGAACTACTAATCCGATTAGAAAAATTCTTTTTTGCATTAGATAGCCTGTTAAGTGAGGAAGGCTATAGGCTATATATTATCCCGTAAAAGTGTACGGTTCCCGTGGGAAAGATTTGTTTTAGTCTAGAGACGAACCCGAAGCGAAGCGACGGTGAGTTACTAGTGTAGAAATAATTTCAAAACAAGATTACCGCTATTTTTACGGTTGAGTGTAAACATCATGAGGAAACCTGTGTGTCAGAGAAAACCTAGCAAGTATTCGAAAGATATGTGAAGTCCGCCAAACTGCACTTAGCCAGAGTAGTCGACTATGGTCTGATTCCCATCGTATTAAAGGAAGGGAGTGTTTTGTCGTGGCCAGCAGTGGGACATTAAAAAGAGCTAAATACAATATAAATAATTACTTATTTACTGATATAAAAAGCAAAATTAAAAATTTTGAAAAACCCCACGACGTGACGGTTAAAAAGTAATTAAAAAGGGTAAAATAATTTAAAAAATCCCGACTTAAAAAATAAATGTAACGCGAGATAATAAACGTAAAAAAAAATTAATAAGTAGAGTTGATCTCTCGCGGAGTCGGTCATATAGGTAAATAATAGAGTATCAGTTTTCATAGCATTTCCCTACGTACCTACCCTATTTGGTTCTCGATGATTTTAGATATGGCAAACCATATTCAACTACCTATAAACTTAATAAAAAACCCAAGAATATTCGTCAGGGGTTGCCATTAAATGAACTAGTTTTGCATTTTTATAGTAACGTGAATAATTTGAGATTTTTTAGCGCTATACTCACACCCTTAATGAGTAGGCCGTGCCCGTACAGTGGGGACCTTTAGAATTTGACGATGATACTTACATATTTTTATTTACGATGAAATTTAAAATAGTGATGGTATGCGTAAATACTCTCGTGAGCAAAAAAATCGACTCAGGACGCATGCTTGCGGTTAAAAAGCTCTAGCAAAAAATCGGAAGCTTTTATTATATTTCTGATTTTAACATCTGAAAGTTCTTTGTTTTAGCTTTAAAATGAGTGGTCTATGTTGTTATTAAAAAATGTTTTCTGGTAAAGAAAAAATATTGAATGAGATGGAGTCTTAAGCAATAAAAAAAGTGATGGTTGACGGTAAAGAAAATACCACGTAAAATTCGTCAAAACAATAATTTAATTAAAATTATTTTTTTAATATTTAGTGTTGCCCCCCCTGGCCCTAATAACAGCTTCCAATCGCTTTTTCATGGATCGAATAAGTTTCCTTACTCGATCTTGTTCGATGCTATTCCATTCGTCGATTAGCGCTGCTTTGAGGTCCGCCATCGTGTCTGGTGCAGGATTTCTAGCCCGAACTTTTCTTTTAAGATCATCCCATAAATGCTCGATAGGATTTAAGTCCGGGCTACGCGCTGGCCAGTCCATAGCGGCAATTGCGACCTCCTGTAAATACTGCCGGACGGAACTTGCAGTATGTGGACGGGCATTGTCGTGCATTAGGACGAAGTTTTCGCCAATGAAACCGGCGTAGGGAACGACGTGATCCTCTAAAATCTCTTCGATGTATCGGATCGCCGTCAATCCTCCCATTCGACCGCCAGTTTCAATAAAAACCAACTCGGTTTTTGCCTGACTTGAAATGCCGGCCCACACCATCCAGGAACCTCCTCCAAAAGCAACATTTTCTTTGATACAGCACTGCGCGAATCTTTCCCCAGGTCTTCTGTAGACTCGTCCTCTTCTATCACTACCATGCAAGCACACTCTACTTTCGTCTGAGAAGAGAACGGTGCTCCATTGTTCGTCAGTCCAATCAACATGTTCTCTAGCAAAACGTAGGCGGGCTGCTCGGTGGTCTGGGGTTAATTTGGGGCCAGTAGCTGGCCTTTTTGGCTCAAGCCTAGCTGCCTTAAGTCGTCTTCTGACTGTCCAGCCACTCACAGCTACTCCTCGCGTTTCTCTGAGCTCTTGTTGGACTTGAACGCCAGTGAGGGCCCGATTTCTTAACGATGTGCTGACAATAAATCGGTCATCTCTCTCTGACGTGCACCTTTTTCTACCAGAACCGCGTCTTCGATTAAAGCCACCAGTCTCCTGGTAACGACGGTAAACTCTGGAAACAGCAGACTGGCTCATGTTCAGTGCACGTGCCACTTCACGCTGACTCTGGCCTTGTCGCAATAGGGTGATCGCTTGAGCTGCTAAATCGCTTGTTGTGTCCATTTTCAGATAGAATTCTTGATTGTTGATAACGGAGATGTGTATCGGTTGACGTTTGACGGCTAACTGATAAGGGTGGGTCAGGTAGATAACCTTTTATATGGGTCAGTAACCCTTAATTAGCACTATTGTAAACAAGCGTAAAAAGGGTGGTTACTGATCACAACATATTGTTGGGTTGTGTGAGCAATAAACCTTACAATATTTTATATCATTTTGAAGCTAATACTAGCAGCTTTAAGATTTTACTATGAAAAAAATATATTTGCTTTCAGTTTTTTTTCCAGTGACTTGCGACTACAGATGTGTCGTCTGAGTCGATTTTTTTGCTCACGAGTGTACATTTCCCAACGTTAAAAAAAAATAAAAATAATCAGTATTTTTACTTACCCAAAAAACACACCAATTGAAAATTTCCAGTTAAAAGTTATAAACTCGTACCATGCTGCATATGTACATATATAGAAAAAAAAACGAAGTATCTCAATAGTAGGTACACTGGATTTCATTACCTGTATTCCAAGTAAAATTTAATAAATACATACATATATGGAAAAAAAATCCATAGAACTCTTTGTGATTCAGATTTCTGAATGGAGCTCATCGAATGTTGTTTTTTTAGTGCTCTTGATATCTTTAATATCGGAATATTTCAATTCATTAAAACGAATTCGCAAAAGTATAAAGCTGATTTATAATTATTGTTCTGTTTCTATACAACGGTATCAATCATTTTGAAAGTAGTTCCCGACTAGTATAATTACGAATGAAATATTGGGATTCCAATATCATTTTAATATGATTTAATGAATCGTTGAATATGATTCAACGATGGAATTGCTATGCTTATGAGTTTGGTTCCTGTACGAATCTTTGTTTTTATTTAATAAAGGACTTCGAAAAATGGCTATATGTTCAACTAGCGGCTCATCCTCGCTTCGCTCGGGGTCGCTTCTAGACAAACAAAAACTAATCTGTCCCACGGGAACCGTACATTTTTCCGAAATAAAAGGTAGCCTATTTGTTATTCTGATATATGAACTATATTATTGTAAAGTTTCATTTAAATCCAATCAGTAGTTTTTGTGTACTAAACTGTATAAGTTACTATAGTTTTTTAACTATCCCACGGGAACTCTTCAATTTTCCGGTATGGAAACTATCTAAAATGCTAAATTTTATTTAAATCGGTCCAATAGTTTCGGAGATTAGCCCGTACAAACAGAAAAAAAGACATAGAAACAAAAAAAATTGAAATAAATCTGGATTTGTTCTATTTCTCTTCTTACATCCCCCTGACTCGGTTTTTAACATTATTTTTCTATGTACAGACATTCGACCTCTTCAGTTTTATTATATGTATAGATTTAAGTTGTTCTTGTGAATGCCTTCGCTAATTTAAAAAGTCATGGTTCATGATTCTTACTTATTATTTTATAGGATGGTGTCATAAAGATTTGTACCAAAATCCTTCTTCCACGGTGTAAAGTTTTCGTTAATGTCTTAAATAGGATTAGTCCTACTTAGGCTCGTCTAATTACCTACATATATTTATAGGGTTGGTGGAAGACATCTTTTGCAGAAATAAGTTTTTTATCTACATTTCTTTTCAGTTATAATCTCGGACAAAAGCAGCTCAAAACATTTATTGCGACTGCTCTATGAAAACAAATATGTACATATAATAAAATTCTGAGTCGAATCTGTACATTGAATATTATTTGGATAATCTTATTGAAATAGTTATTATTCTCGATACAGAATCTATAGTTTTTAGAATTTTTTTCTGCCTGTCTGTCTGGGAACGCATCACGAGAAAACCACTTAACAGACTTTGATGAAATTTGGTATGATGATAGCTGGGTATCCGGGTCAATATATAGGACTTTTCACTGCGGGAAAATATCTCATCTCTGAGAAATCTATACTATCCGTTATTACAATCTAAACTCAACTATAATCGTAAAATTATTCGTTTATGTACCTTTCGTCCTAACGGAGGTTGCTTCATCGGCAATATTTTTTCCTTTTTATGCATGCGAGAACAGTATTTTTCATTTTTCCTTATAAAATTGGTACCTTCATAGTAAAATCAATTAGTTAATGTATAAAATGAAACGATAAAGCCATTTCGAATAAATTTTTATATGTCTGCATCTACGTTCTACGTTTTGTTACTTTTGTTATCCTTTTTTATGTGTTAGTATTTTCAAAACTTTCTGAATATTTGATTATCCAATTGTTTCTTTGAAGCTTTTTTTTATAAGTTCCAAGTCTTCGAGAAGAAAGATGTCTAGCCATTGTTTGCATCTCTATTCGAATTCGTACATCGATGAAGTCTTAGTAATTCAAGATAGTGTTGCTTTCTAATAAAAAACGAGTACCTGCTTAAACCACCTATTAGAAATAGTGTATTGAAAAATTATTTTATAAGTTACTGTTCGCTTAAAAAACTAAAGACAGGGTAGCACCATCTTCTATATATTAACACGTGAAGCAAAAACTTTGTACCCCTTTTTGCGAAAATTGCGGGGACAGAAGAGTATAAAATTTCCCACACTTCTAGTTTATATAGAGAAGGAGTGCAGAATACTAATATTTTTTTAAAATTATGCATAAAAAATACGTTAAATCAATAAAAGACATTACACACACTACCGTGTATTTGACACACACACACACATATATACCTACTCTTTTGTTTATTGTTAAAGTCTGTGGTCAAATTGAGAATAGATTAATATTGTAATATACGCAAGACAATAAATATATAACTTAATGAATTATGGTTGATTTTCAACCACGCGGCGATCACTAGTTTAAATAAAACAGTAACTCTGACAAAGATATATGGCTCGTATATCATATATAAACTCAATAAAGGTTTAAAATAAAATATAACATATTTTTCACTATTTAAAAGTCGGCCATTCAAATAAATATTGGACTGACGTTCAGTAGGTACATATTTATTTTATCAAAGTTGAAACACGAAGGGTACTCCACATAAGAGTGCTTTTATTTTAAAAGTTTCGCTTCAGTAAGCGTTATTGGAGTCTCGAAATCGTAAATAAATATAATGAACGGTTTATGTTTATTGTTATTAGTTTATTCATAGACTGACAGTCTCATTGGTCTAGTGATTAGAATGTACGGCTGCAGATCCGGAGGTCCTAAGTTCAGTCCCGTTGTCGAGACAAGCATACTTCAATAAATATACTTGTTAAATAAAATTTCTTGATATTGATAACCTCAATAGTTTATAAATATCAAGAAATATTCAGTAACAGCAGGAATTTTGATAGTTCGTCGTGTGACATCCCCAAGACTCGGAGAACACGTGAAGCTATCGGTCGGACCTCATCTCTCACTGGACGTGCCGAATGATCGTCCATCTGATGTTTATGAGTGAAAAAATCAGGAGAAAGGAGGCGATAAACTTTAATTCATTAGATTAAAACATTTTAAATAAAACTAGATAGTGGCACTGTCAGTGGTAGGCACTGTCTGTAACAAGTATATAACGCTTTTGAGATGTCTAACACCTTAGTCTCTCCCGTGACCATGATTGCTGTAAAGCATTCGAAACGTCGGGAACCAAAAATCAAAATAAATCCGCGAAATAATCCGAAAAGATAGTTTTATTTAAAATGTCAAATATTCGCGTAAATCTAAGGAAGTATTAGATTAAAACATATTTATTTTAATGTGGAGTAATTAATTATGTATGATTTTGAAGTCAATGAACCTTTTAAGTAACAAGCAATTTCCCTCATCAAGCATGCACGGCAAGAGATAAGTAAAAGATCGAGGGCATTTTTGTAATATCCAACGCATGATAATGTAACAACACTAAATCAGGATCAAACCTCATTAAGTACGAGTAGTATACTAAGTAATACTTCTTTATAACATTTATAAAAAACTAAAAAGGTAGGTTTCATACAAACTTACATCCCCTCTTTTACCCACTTATGGGATGAATTTCGAAAAATGCTAAAACACGTATTTAATTGTATTTAAGAGCATTAATACCAAGTTTTAAGTAATTCTGATTATAAATATTTTTTGGGTTGTATTACAACGTGTTTTCTCGTGGGAATGAGATAAACTCAAAACTAAAAAATCACGTTCATTTGTCACACTGTTATGATGTGAAAGAAGGACAAACAAACAAACAAACACACTTTCACATTTATAATATTAGTATGGAAATGTAAGTTTCATTTGATAGTTTTAAATAATATAAAAATGATAAGTAATATTTTTGTAGTAATATTAGAAAGCCCGTACATTATCTTTCCCTAGTGGAAATAGTGAAGGTTGACACACTTATATAAACTGCTGTAGACAGGTAAAGTATAGCGACGTGTATTTGCCTCGTACGGCACCTACGATCCCCCAGAGCCGAATTCGTGTGAAAGGGACCTCAGTGGCAGGACAGTTAATATACTGCTAGTGCTACTAACATTGCCTTCACGTTTTATGTAATGATGATCAAAGCTTTGATAAGTATTTGGTACATTTTTAAGGTAATTTTGGCGCTTTTTTACGTAGTGCGTACTCCTTCTGTTCACATATTTTGGTTTTTCGTTTCCAATAATTTGAAATGTCATAAAATTCACTACAATACCGCCTACCGTTTCTCTCACACTCTCCTTTACCTGGTGGTTGGTTGGCTGGAAGAGATCGCTTTAAGCGATAAGGCCGCCTGCTGTGCATCTTTATTTATTTTTTTAATTACTGTCTGTATACATTTTCTGTTTGGTGTACAATAAAGAGTATTATTATTATAACCATTTTAACTCTATAACACCTGTATGCTATATTAAGATTTAGCTGTAGCTTCCTATGTTGTTACGTGGAATGGTGATAAAATAAAATTTGTGTTATTTAGAGTGTAGCTTTTTCTTAGTGAAATAATATTTGAAAGCGATTCAGTAGTTGTAGACATGATCTCTTTTATATAAACAAACAAAGTTTATCCGTTTATAATATTGTTGAATTTCCTAATATACGAAAAGTTTGCTTAAAGTCCATAATTAATTGATATTATGCTGGTCTTTGATGTTTCGACCACCACTTAACGGGAACCGTCTAAAAATGACAAATACGGATTTGTGATACACAAGATGTAGCTTACCATGGAACTAGATGGTGTTGTATGTTAATGTCCCAAGATGTCCCATCAACATATGTCTCAACATATTATTAAGTCAAATTAAAAAGACGAGACTTGCGGTTATTATACTTTTTATAATCGCCTCGGTGGTGTAGTGGCTAGCATGTACGGCTGCACATCCTGAGGTCCTGGGTTCGAGTCCCGGGTCGGGCCAAGTTTAGTTATTGAGTCTTTCTGTATAGTAAGCCTCAGTAACAGCCCGGAGTTGGGAAGTTGGCGGTGTTTCACCCCCGTGCCTCGGAGAGCACGTAAAGCCGTCGGTCCTGCGCCTTAACTCTCACCGGTCGTGTCGAGTAGTCGTCCCACCGGAGTATGAGAGTGACAGGAATAGAGAGTGCACTTGTGTCTGCGCGTACATTTGTGCACTATAATATCTCCTGCGCAGTTGGCTAGTCTCAATGAGATTGGCCGCCGTGGCCGGAATCGGTCAGGAGGACATTATTATTGTTATTATTTATAATCGCATCTAGACTTAGCTTTATCAGAATGAAGTTTTAAGCACCCAAGAATAAGAATTGAATAAGAAGTTCTGAAGATAACCTCCTTTATAAATAAAATATTTTATACATAGTATTAGTTAAATAAAGTTTTAGCTATTTATAATAGTTTGACAACACGTTTGCCTCAGTTTGTAGTGACCCTGACTTAATGTGCCAGCGGTCGCGGTTTCGAGTCTCTCTGGGGGTATTTATTTGTGTGATGAGCACAAATGTTTGCACTCCAGTCATGGATGTTTATATTTATAATATGTATGTATTTAAAGTTATATATGTGTAGTGTATCAACTATCTGGTACCATAACACAGGCCTTTTAGCTTACCATGGAACTAGATGGTGCTATGTGTTAATATCCCAACATATTTATATTTATGTGATATTATTCATTTGATGTTAAAAACATCTAATAAAGAATTGAAAAATTTAATTTAAAATTTTTTGTTCATCATACAAAGTTTGATGAGAGTAAAATTAATTTCGCCGCTAACTTTAGGTTATTAAAACAGCCGAATTTTAAAATAGTTATTACAAAACTATTCAAACTTCGATACAAAGTAGTGATCAAAAGCTACAATTTCAGAGGAATATTAAACATAAAAACCATTCGTTTATTAAAATAGTTTTACTTTTGCTTTAACACATGCTTATTATTTTGTTTTGTTTTTTGATTAAATCATACGATCAGTCTTTCAGACTATGAGCAGATTAGTTGGTTATGATGGCATGTTGGGCGCTACTCCCAGAGGAGTCTGCCCTATTTTTACAAAGTCATTCTTCTGACTGTTCTGGTCGAAAATGTCACGCTGCTTTTTTAATCGACAGATGCTTTCTGGGATAATATGCTTATTATTAACGTTTAATGTTTATTTTTGTCCGATTTCGAAAAATGAGGTATTTATGGCGTGTGTGATTTTTTGTGTACCTACCGATTTTCATGATCGTGTTCCTTTGTGTTAATGGGAAATTCCACCTCTTGGGTTGGAATAATTACTTCCGATCCTATATTATAAACGCGAAAGTTTGTGTTGTTCAACGTTTTGTTCATGTTTGATTGTATGTTTGTTACACTCAAAAACCACTGAACGGATATTGATGAAACTTGTAATATAGCATAAAAATCACAGTAACACTGCCGTCATAAAAAAGAAGGCCGCAACGTCAACAAAGTTGATTGCGAAATATTTGAAGTTTTGTCGGTCTACTACGTCAAAATTACTACTAGTTTTGACGTAGTGACGATGAAAACGTTTATGGTATCTCTGGATTCATAAGACTTAGAGCTTTATGAGTAAGATTATCAAGTAGCATTTTTTTGCTGATTCTGAATCTGCATTTAAGTCATTTTTGACAAAAAAATTAGTTAGGGCTTTCTTTGTTATGACGGCAGAAAACATATACTATATTTATGAAGATATAGTTACAAATATTTGTACCACGTGTACGAAGACGCGGAAAAATGCTAGTATTTAGTAATGTTAAAGTCGATGTATTTTTAGTTAAAAGTCAGCACAAAAGTAATTAACACACACCTGACCTCTGGTAGCGTGTATATAATTATATGAACTCAATATGCGACGAATATTTTAATTCGGTTGAATTTTAAATGTGAATCCTTCATATAAGAACTGAGAGCTTGTTACTTGTTCAAAGTGCTTAAAACGTACTCACATCTATTATTTTATATTAGGCAAAGTACCTTACCTCTCTTTTTGCTTATCACGATGTAGAATAGCGTGAAATTGTAGAGCATTGATATTGTTCTCATTCTAAGATGTGTTCTTTGTTCCACATATTCATTGTAGCTGAATGTATAATTAAGGCTATTATCGCTTTTGAAGATACGTAGGACAGTTAGTCTTAGCTTTTAGTGTAGAACTTTAAATAAAATAGAGCAACGTGTCGACACTGAGCCATTTTATATTAAGTACCTGGGCGACCGAGCTTCGCTCGAAGTTTTTGGCCAAAAGTACAATTTTCTTTGTAATTTGGCTTAAAAACAAAAAAAAAACAAAAATTTGAATAAATACAAAAAAAACTTAAAAAAACTAAAAACTTGAACTAATACAAAAAAAAACAAAAGTAAAAACTTTGTATACGACCCGGATTCGAACCTGCACACCTGTGATTGTTAATCTCACGCCTTGGCCGCTTGACCACGATGCTTATGCCCGAGCAGAGGCGGAGGAATAATGAGAAAGAAAACCGCATGAAAACTCGAAAACACGCGTACATAAGACATAAGACTAAACTATATCGAATTTTGCTCCCGAAAACCCCCACATACCAAATTTCAGCGAAATCGTTAGATTCGTTTCCGAGATCGCTAGTATTAATAAATAAATAAATTAATATACAAGAATTGCTCGTTTAAAGGTATTAGATTTATATAGGGATTGTTTGTTTAAGTTTTTATACATTTTATGATATTACGATTTTATCATAAAGTTCCATTAGTTTTTGTTGTAATTAAATATTATAATCTAAGCATTTTGAAGCAAATTTTACCCAAAATCCTGCAAATGCGCCAATAAAGGTAGGCTTCGAGAATTTAGAAATCAAATAAAAAACCTTCCTAAAATAGTTCAGCATTTCAACAATTGTGAAGAATGTAAACTGCTCTCAAGCGGGAAGACAAAAGCATCTTTCTTTTGAAAGGCTTGCAATATCTATTCACGTTTAGCTCGAGCTTAGTTGACATGCCTTTTTGCGTCTCGCCCCAGAATGATGGATCGACTTTGGTTTTTAACGTTACGAAATCTTTATGTTTCACTTTGAGAAATCTTATTAATGTGAATAAAATTCCTGCAATGGTTGTTGTATATTAAAAAAATATGTGTGTGTGTACTTCTGTACTCACGTAAGAAGTTATACTTCTTTAGCGTAACAGAACAGAAATAGCTAAAAATGTCATCCCATATGTCACAACTCTCTGTTTGTAAAAGGAATACGGCTAACCTCATCATGTCGCTTTTTGGCTGTCGGTGTGTGCGCGCATCGTAAAAATTTTACTCTCATCATTTTTTCCAAACGTGCCGAAAGAAGTATAACTTCAAAAAGTTTATTAAAAATAGTAAGAGAAAAGCAATTTCTTTTTTTTCGTAGAAGTAATATCTGTTCTCTCTAAAGTTTCATTTCATGAGTCTTCGCTTTAATTTATATTGATCTCAGTAACAAAATGTATAGTGACATTCTGTTGCTTCTAAGAATATTAAAGAAAAAAAACTACCACTCGTTATAGGAACTAATCTAGTTTAGAAGTTAAATATGTTTCTTTTTTTTATGTAGGGAAATAACTTTATTCTCTGCTCTTTAGAACAGGCGCGCGAATCTCGTAGCGGTCGTGCGTAGTTCTATTTTCAGCCTTAAATTGAAAGTATAAAAAATTGATATAGAGGGACTTTTTATTAGAAATTTCGTCTTTTTTACTAGTAAGAACCTTTTTTCCGATTTTGGCTATCGCTATATATATATATATATATATATATATATATAGCATGTTAAATGAAAACTTTCAAAAGCTCTTGAACTCTTATATAATACAAATACTATAAAACTGCTATTTATATTAATAATTGAATATTCTGAATTTACTGACGTTAAGCAAAATGGTGTTAGTGACGTCAGAGGTCACTAATTGAAATATTCGCTCCCGCTTGCCTGCTACGTGGACTTATAATATTAATATTGAAAGAAATTCGAAAAGTATTAGAATTTAAGTTACCTAACGTACAATTTAATTTTAAATTCGAATCATTGGTTGGTTATTATGGTTTTTAGGTTTCTAAATGTTATTTAGGTATAGTGATACTATGGGACCTAGAAGGCAGATCTTTGCCCTGTTGCTTCGTGGTAAAATAAAAAAAAAAACACTCGTTACCCGATTACCACAGACAAATCAACCTATAAATTGTCTGTGCCGATTACTTACCAGGTCCTACCAGGTACTATAGCTAAGCTAAGCTATAGACCATCCAGGTGATTAAGCTGTTTAAGGGGAGAAGTATGACGAACACATGCACATCGGAATTTTATATGTAATGATAAGATGGATGGGAATTTAACTAAAAATTTACTTTGGGGCATACGCAGGCACAGTATCTGTTAGTAATTGGAATTGAAAAATTCAAATAAAACTCGCGAACAACACACGAAAAATTATTTTTAATAAAGCTTTCTATTCGGATATTATCATCATGATCACGGGAGAGACTCAGTCTTTGAAATTTCGGGAACCAAACATTAAAATAAATCCGCAAAAACATTCAAAAAGAAATTTGTATTCAAAATGTAAAATATTCGTGTAAATCTGAGAAAGTATTAAGAAAAAATATAAAAGCGAAACGAAAAAGTGTGCAAAAGGGTCGATAACGAGGTAATGTAAGGACTCAATTGACTTACAAAGGCCGAGTATACCACACACTCAGAGTCAGGTTAAAAGTTTTAAGATTTCTCAACAAGTATGCATAATGAACGATTTCTTAGAAAGAGCAGAAGCTTATGACTACCTCAAATAATGACTTTCTCGCTTATATTTGTTTTTATATTCATAAATTAGACAAATTCTAAGTTTTTTTTCTAATTTATGAGTATAACCAGCAAAATCCGCGGCTTTGCTCGCACTAAAACTACCTAAAAAACTAAAAAGGTAGGTTTCATACAAAATTTCAACTCCTATTTTACCCCCCTTATGGTATAAGTTTTGAAAAATTCTGAAATACGTATGTATTTAATTGTATTGAAGAGAATTATTACCAGGTTTCAAGTAATTCTGATCATAATTTTTTTTTTGGTTTGTATTATAACGTATTTCCCCGTGAGAATGAGATAATCTCCCGATCGATAAAAAGTAGCCTATGTCACTCTCCAGCCCTCCAACTATCTCCAAACAAAAAATCACGCCAATCCGTCACTCTGTTTCGACGTGAAAGCAGGACAAACAAACAAAAAAAAAACAAAGAAACACACTTTCACATTTATATTATTAAGTGTGGATAAATATAATTAATAAATGTGAATTTATTTTTATGTATGCATTAACCTTTTTTAAAGTCCCACTGCTTGGCATGGGCCCTTCAATTCAATATTTATGCAGTATCGATATCTAATTATTTTATAGTCTTCTTAAAAGTTTAAGTTGCATCGTTTCGTAAATTTCACAAACCGATATAATAATTATAAGATATATAACTAATATTTTTTACTATACGTTTTAACACTTTTTAACAAACTTTTTATTATTATATATATATATATAAATGTCTTTTTAAAAATAGATTTTTTTGTATTATAAAAGATAATCGCGCTGGAATTATTTAACCGATTGTAACTTACCGATTAATACGACTTATGAAAAGGTACGCTACGCTACGTTATGCCTGAATATAGGCTATATTTTATCGACTCTCCATGCGACTGGAGCCGCAAATAAAATTTAGTGTATTCATATTTTACACGAAGAATATTGTTGCTTATAAAAATATAATAATAATAAATATAATTATGTTGAGACTTTAACACATGTAGTTCTATGGTAAGCTACGAGGCTTGTGCTATGGATATTAGATAGTTGATACACTACACATATACAACTTTAAATACATACATATTATAAATATAAACACCCATGACTGCAGTACAAATATTTGTGCTCATCAAATAAATACCCCCAATGGGACTCGAACCCGCGACTGCTGGCGCAACAAGTAGGTGCGGTCACTTCAATACTATATGGACATGTATATTATATAATATTTTTTATTATTTAGGTTTAGATTATTTACAAAAACTAATTTTCATTAAATCATTTTTGTTATAATAATATTTTGTTATGATTGAGATGTATAAATAAAAATATAAATACATTATTAAGTAGTAAGACATTTTACTTTTTATTTCGAAATACCTATTATGACAATGTCTTAATAGTAAAACAAATATGCTTCCAAAAAACATGCTTACGACACAAGATGATATTATAATATTTAAAAACATCTCAAGAACCATATCAAAAATGAATTACACTTGTTCAAAGTTTGGTAATGTACGAAACATATATACGGATGGAACCCACAGCAACTTAATATCAAGACAACAATTAAAAGTTGGGGATGGTACAGAAATGAAATTGTAACAAAAACAAGTATTTTCGTATTTCAAAATGATTTTCATTAATTCCGTTAGAATTGCTTCTTTCTGCGGTGTGTTATGTATTTTCAAAAGTTTTTGGTTAACTTCAAAAATGAATAAGGAATTAGGAATCTCGCAATGCGATGTCTTTGAATATTTTGAACCATTTAAATTTTCATGATTATACCGATATCAGCCTTTATACATAGCATAATGGCTACGCTTTTAACTGTAACTTGATTCAATAAATCTATATATATATATATATATATATATATATATATATATATATATATATATATATACATATAAATGAATCCCTATTTCTCTGGGTCACGCCATCACGCGTGAACAGCTGGGCCGATTTTACTAATTCTTTTTTTGTTGTGTTTGTTATTATCAGGAGAAGGTTCTTACATTAAAAAAAAATTACGCATGAACTTAGAAAATGGGGATGAAAGTTTGGAATTGGGAAGCGAGCTAGGGACGGACCCGAGCGAAGCGAGGGTGAGACGCTTGTCTGTATATAAAAGGACTATTCCTTTTGACTAACTGATCTATAGCGCATAGCTCAAACCGCTGAACGGGTAGGATTGAAATTCAGCACACATATAGTTATTAACACGTAGACATCCACTAAGAACGGATTTTTGAAACTTCAGCCCGTTAAAAGATGAAACGAGGATTCAAAATGTGTAGGGAGAAATCATATGTATATACGAGAAATGTATCAATTCAGAAATTCGCAGGATTACTCCTGTCAACTAATAAATAAATACATAGTTCGTGCTTTTTCAAGAATGACCCATTCAGGCAGTGGAAAGTGGTAAATATTCTAAAAATCAACATGGTTGTCACTTTGGAGGTTCGTCGGGATGTAGATCACGTATATGTCATCAATATTGAAATTTATTACACTTGAACAACAAAGAAAGTAAAAAAGGTCCAAAAATTATCATTTTATTATTGCTAAAACTAAAACGCGAAAACTAGAATTTATCAATTAAAGTCAAACATGGAGCGAGCGAAGCCGCGGGCGAAAGCTAGTAGGCTATAGAATAGAAAAAGATTTTTTCAAAGCCGACTAGTAGTTCCGGACGTATGCGCGTTCGAACAAACAAAAAACGAAGTTTTTTTTATAATGTTTCTATACATTATTGTTATATTATTTACTTCAAGCTGGTGCCAGTTTAAAGTTATATCAAATTGTGAATTTAATTACATGTGTCCTAGACTTAACCTTTTATTGCAGACTACATAATTTTAAGAAAGAATTTTTAGCAAGGGCATCATAATATTTAACGGCCGGGTTAATTAAAAGTACTTACGGAGGTAAAGCATCAGTTTAGATGTTCTTTTCAGTATAGATGAGGGACAGTGATTTGATAAAAATAACAACGTGGTCAATTTTCGTAATAACAATATAACTCTTTCCACGTATTTTAACACATTTTTACGTAAATTTTGGCTAAATCTGCGTATTTTAACAGTTTAATTTTTATTTTTAATTACTGTCTGTGTGTGTTTTCTGTTTGGTGTACAATAAATAGTATTATTATTATTTAAAAATAATCTATACAGATAAATAAAGTAAAGTATCTGTTTGTAATGTCAAAATAATAGCTTTTTACGAAATGCATATGAAAGTATATATAGTACTAATAAGACAAAAAAAAAACATTTTTATTTTTTATTTTTTTTTATTTTTGTCTATCTGTTTGTTCTAGCTAATCTCCCCAACGGCTGGACCGATTTTGACGAGATTGTCACTGACAGATAGCATGTATTATAAGGAGTAACTTAGGCTACAATTATTTTAAAAAGAATCAGGGATCCACGCAAAAAAAAGTCTTGTGAATAAAATCTGCATTTTCTAGGGTCGCACCTGAGCTATTGCTATAATAGGTTTCAGATATCCATGTAAAATATAACAACAATCATGTAGCATAATAAATTTGCCGAAATTATCGTTAAAGGGCTTTGCTCGTCTCCTTTATCCTTTGCTATGACACTGTTTTGTCCATAAATTGAGAGTATGTCTCGCACTTAATCTCAGCTATCCATTATTTTAATGAGTTTACAACTACGGTGTTTATGGTTATAAATTACATCATATTTTTCATATATACTTGTATTATTTAACAGCATCGGTGGTCTAATGGCACTACGACTTAAAATTTGTAAGTCGTGGGTTCGAGTCTCGGGTTGGGCTAAATTTAGTTTTAGTTCAGTTTTTCTGTTATTATGTATTCATTCTCGGTAGCAGCCCGTAGTTGTGATGTTAGCGGGTCGTTTCCAAAATCAAACAGTAGGACAATATTACTTTTATATTAAACTAGCGCAACCTACCTTCATAGTTTACTTTTTAAATAAATAAATAAATATGTTAGGATATTAACACACAGCATCATCTACATATTTAATAATAAGCTTCTATGCTCGTGTTATGTATACCAGATAGTTGATACACTACACGTATAGGGGGAATACGCAATGAAACGGACGGGTTATGAAACGGACACTATCGATATCTCAAAATTCTTGAATAAAAATATTCATGTTATTTGGTCTTTGGCAGCACTGATGACCATAGACACACCCACAATAATGACAGCTTCCGGCAGCCAATATTTTTGTTTCCTTTTTGCACGTTCTTAAATCACTTGATTTTTGTAAAAAATATCGTATATTTGCGAAACGGTTTAAAATCCGATTATAACTTGGGCTACAATTGTTATGGTCGTGTTTATTGTAACGTATTCTCAAAAATACATGGAACGGTGAGTTATAATTATATCAATACTTATTATTTGGAATTTGCTTAGTAATGTTGTTGGGGTTAGGTGTGCAATGAAACGGACAGGCATTGACGCATTGAAACGGACATTCATTACTCCTGTATTAAGTATACAATATATACCTAGTCTCTTAAATAAAACTATCTTATCGGATTATCGGTTACAGATAATGTTGTTACAGACAGTGCCTACCCACAATTTTACAAAAAAAATAAATATAAAGATTTTAAAAATTGAAAAATGGTACCAAAGTACCTTACAATATTTGTTGATTTTAATTCTAAACATTTAAAACTAATAATAAGTATTATAATTAAATACAGCAATATTATTTATTTAATTTTTGCCATTATTTTTATAAATATTACAATTTTTTAAAATACTTTATTAATAATTATTAAGTGTTTCTATTACTATAATATGTATAACGACAAAGAAAATTAAAAATATTAATATTATTTAAAATTAAAATATTAATTGCTGTAAAGTATTCGAAACGTCGGAAACCAAAAATCAAAATTAACCAAAGTTAAGTTTTTAAATATTTTGTTGTTTTTTCTTTTTTTTTGTAATTGCTTCATTTTTTGATCTCAGTTCGTTTTGTACCAAAGTGTTTGACTTGTTTAAGTAAGAGTTATTGTGTAAAAGCCAAGAATTTGTGAAACCTTGCGTATTTATGTGGCACAATGTATTGCATTGGTTCCTGTCCGTTTCATGACACTCACTGTCCGATTCAATGCGCCCGGTGTCATGAAACGGACAATAGTGAGTTGAAAAAAAATTCATTATATTTCATTAAATAAATTTCTTTCTCTTAAAATATTGTGTATTACTGATAGTATATTACCTATGAATTTCTTAAGGATAGTTTACAAGTTTCTAAGTTTTTAAGAACAGAACGAAATAATACTCCAAAGTTAAGTGTCCGTTTCATAGCGGATCTCCCCTATAACTTTAAATACATACATATTATTATAAATATAAACAACCATGACTGGAGTACAGACACTCATGCTCATCACAGAAATGAATGAATGCAACAAATGAATGCCCTTAGCGGGACTCGAACCCGCGACCGCTGACACAACAAGTAGGGTCACTACAAACTGAGTCAAACGTGTTTTTATATCTAATAATTCCATTACACAGCTCGCACAGGGTCGTAGCCTAATATATCATAGTCTATGTAGCCTCTTATAAAATGAGAATATTTTTTTATGACCGGACTAGTAGTTACAGAGATTAACACGTTAATTAAGACAATCAAGCTTATATAAAAAAAAAACTCTAAGCTTTATATACATATTTGCATAAAAGTGGGTAGCAAAGAGGGAAGGCCAGGTATACATAGATGTACGTATGGATGTGTACCTAATTGGTATACTGGTATTCGACTAATTAGAACACAATAAATACAAAAGTTACTTTGTGTTTGTCGGTTTGTAGTTTTTCAGATCATAGACTAACTGTATGAGTGGAATCTACCTTATTTTACTAGATATAGGTACATTTTATGAGCCCTAGAATAAAGTAGCCTACTTTATATTCCGATGATAATGTGGTTTTCCTTAGAATAAGTAGTACTGCCGTACTACTTATTCTAAGGAAATCCATACTAATATTATAAATGCGAAAGTAATTCTGTCTGTCTGTCTGTTACCTTGATACGCTTAATCCGCTGAATCGATTTGATGATATTTGGTGTGGAGATAGTTTGAGACCCTGGGAAGGACATAGAATCTATCCTATAGACTATTGTATGTACATGATATATATAGTCCATTCTATAGTAGTAACCGTTATATCGTACCTAGGGATGAATCCGAGCGAAGCGAGGGTGAGTCGCTAGTAAGTTATATTGGTAATAATATAAGCCTTAAAAAACTACTCATTTTACTTTAAATCTAAGTTTTAGACAGTCAAATCGCCAAAAAAACGTAATATTATATATAAATGCCTATTTTTGGTCAGATCCGTTTTTATTTTTAGCATTATTGACTTCAGAAATCTATTTATAAATAAATAGACCAAGAAAAAACAGTTCTGTACTTCTTTCTCCTCTGTTTGTCAACCGTTTTGTTTTTTTAGTATTTAGTAGCTAGAAGAACTTAATAGTGTTCTCAATAAATATATATATATATATATATATATATATATATATATATATATATATATATATATAAATAGGTAAATTCTATACACATCTATACGTTTTACTCAAATTTTCAATAATAATTATATTATGCATAAAAAATTAAATAAAATATGCAAATGGAAGTATAATTCGAAATTACTATAACCTATTCAACGCAATTAAATAATAACGATCTTATTTTAATGTTTATTTTTATTTATATGATATACTGGTGTTGAACTTCCGAATGCATTTATCAAAAGCTCATGCGGGTGTATTGTTCACGTCCACTGTGCTTAATATTGTGTATTGACGATATATATATATATATATATATATATATATATATATATATATATATATATATATATATATATATGTATATATATATATGTATATATCTATACGTACTACTTTACTTGGCAAACGTTGTTCTGCCGTATAAATTATACATCAAAGAAATCTAACGTAAGATACAAAAATACTAAAATCGCGATTAAAAAATGGGGGGAGGGGGGGGGAGTAGGAGGGTGAAAAATACTTTACGACTTATTTTTCATTATTATTATTTATTACCTACTATCGACACCAGATTTCCTGTCGTCGACCTTATTGCTTTTAACATAAGGCGCTTTATTATATCGATTATGTCGAGCCATACACTCAACCAACGAACTTACTCAAATACAACTTCGTCACGCAATACGTCAATCATACATCACCTAACATGCTAACATAGGTAATCCTCATTCTAATTCAACTTCTCGCACACGACACTTGCATAAAAAATAAAAACCATTGTTGTTATGTTAAGATAGACCAAATCTTTGAGAAGATAACCAAATCTTTCTTTTGTTCATCACTAACACCTACCAAATATACGAAAAGAAGTTCATTAAAATCGGTCGAGTCGTTTTGTAGGAATGACACCGTGACACGAGATATTATAGTATTAGATAATATTGTGTATATAACACATTGATTTTTTTCAGCTTATCATTAGTTTGTGTAATTATATGAACTATTAATTATCTTGAGCTTTGTTGATACTTGATAGCCTTAAAATAATTTAGTTTTTATTTATTTTTGTTTCTTAATTGATCACATACATTTTTTATAATATTTGTTGAACTAAATTTATAAATGAACAAAATGCAGTTAGTTTCTATATCCTAACAGAATTCTCGTACAACTTCTTTCCTTCTTTCCTCCAGAGTGCAAGATATTCTGTGCCAAACTTTATGATCGATTTAGTGGTTTGGCAGTGAAAAAGCACATTCTTATCATTGCTTTTAAGGATTCTGAATAGATATTGTATTTTATTTATAACTAGCGACTTATAACAGTTGCTTCCCAAAACAAAATCAATTAATTAATTTGGTTTTTTTTTCGCGAGACCCTATTTTTTTGTCTAAAATGAAAGTAGCCTAAGTTACTCCTTATTACATCAGCTATCTGCCAGCGAAAGTCCCGTCAAAATCGGTCCAGCTATTTCAGAGATTAGCTGGAGCAAACAGACAGACAGACAGACAAAAATTGTAAAAAATGTTATTTTGGTATATGTACCATGTGTGCATTTAGTAAAAAGCGGTTATTTTACTATTACAAACAGACACTCCAATTTTATTTATCTGTATAGACTAGTGATTTACCCTTGCTTCGTTCACGTACGTTCTCAGGCGCCTTTTGTGTTTAGAATACTATTTACAGGCAGCGCTATGTTTTGACAATTTTTTTTACTAACAGTAGCATATGTGTTGCTAGGTCATTTGTGTACTAAATATCATCCAAATCCGTTGAACTTTTGTAGCATGAATGAGTAACAAACAAACACACATATAAGCTTTTAGATTTAATAATGTGATTATTAGTTTAACACAAAAGATATTCTATGTACATCATCCCTAATCTTTGTGAAATAAATTACATTGTAAAGTAAAATAGAAGCAATCCTTTGTCAAAGACGTATTTGATCTAAGTATACTCTGGTACTGGTGTATTACCGCGATTTGAGAAAACTTTCCATCTTCCTGTTCACCGAACTGTACATTATACTGCTTCTATGAGAGTATGCTAATATTATTTCATGTAGAATTGAATACGAGTTCAAAGAGTTATATGGATTATGGGTTTTATTATACAGTTATACACCATGAGATGTTTCAAACAATATCTGAAATAATATTTTTTTCTCACATTTTATATCATGTACCTGCGAATGTAGATGGAAATATCTATCTTATAATAATTATA
The DNA here is from genome assembly GCA_905404265.1 of Fabriciana adippe. Lineage (NCBI taxonomy): Eukaryota > Metazoa > Arthropoda > Insecta > Lepidoptera > Nymphalidae > Fabriciana > Fabriciana adippe. The sequence goes on from FR989986.1 coordinate 15,344,975, forward strand.
TCTTTTTTATTTGTAAATGTTGACATACAACATTTATTGCCTATTTATCTATAGTTATACTTATAATATTATAAAGCTGAAGAGTTTGTTTGTTTGTTTGGTTGAACGCGCTAATCTCAGGAACTACTAATCCGATTTGAAAAATTCTTTTTGCATTAGATAGCCCGTTAACTGAGGAAGGCTATAGGCTATAGCCTAAGCGGAACCGCACATTTTTCCGGGATGATATATATATCATCCCGGAAAAATGTGTGGTTTCCGTAGGATAGATATGTTTTTGTCTAGGGACGAACCCGAAGCGAAGCGAGGGTGAATCCCTAGTATATATATAAACGTAAATAGGCAAAGACAAAACAGTTTAGTACCTTTTACTCCTCTGTTTGTCAACCGATTTTCGTTTTTTTTTTATTTTGTTTGTAGCTATTGACGAATTTTAGTGTTATCAGTTAAAAAACTTAGAAACAGTTTTTATGTAGATAGTATATAGTACAAATATATAATAGAAATGTATTATTATATGTATTCCTCTATACATTATTTATCAATAATAATTATAGTCGAATTTGTACTACTGGGCGAATTCCTTTTTTCACACTTTTAAAAGAAAAACTCCTTAAAGTAATACGTTCTTTAAAACAAGAGAAGTGTTTGAAGGCTACTTAATTTCCTCGAATTGTCGTTTTAACAAAAACACTGTATTGTTTTAGAATATATAATTTCAGAAATTATTTTCAAAAAAGTTTCGCTTATATTCTTGTTTTGAACAAAGCTATTAATAGAGTTTTAAAATCTGGGGACTTATTTGAACTGATTCTACATGGAAAGTTGTTATAACTTAAAAATTATTAAAAACCATAATTGAAAACAACTTTTTATATAGAACTGGTTAAAACAAATCAAATGAAACCCAAATCAATGAACCCAATCTCAAAAGTATCTTCTAGTTCAATCCATGGATTAGCTTTAGGCTATCGAATTATACACAGTTATCTATTACTAGCGACTAACCCTCGCTTCGCTCGGATTCGTCCCTAGGTTGCTTCCCAAAACAAACTAAATTAATTAATTTGGTTTTAATTTTTTTCATGGAACCCTATTTTTTTTCTAAAGTAAAAGTAGCCTAAGTTATTACTTATTACATCAGCTTTCTGCCAGTGAAAGTCCCATCAAAATTGGTCCAGCCCTTTCAGAGAATAGTCGGAATAAACAGACAGACAGACAGAAAAAGTTGTAATAAATGTTGCTTTGGTATAAGTATCTCGTGTATACATCCATATGGATTTAGTAAAAAGCGGTTATTTTAATATTACAAACAGACACTCCAATTTTATTTATCTGTATAGATTAGAGACTTACACACGCTTCGGTCATCTTTAAGTACGTTTTAATTTTTTGAGCGGAACTCTAATTCTTTTTCTGAAAAAATAGCCTAAGTTACTCCTTGTAACATCAGCTATCTGCCACTGAAAGTCCTGTCAAAATCACTTCAGCCGTTTCAGAGATTAGCCGGAACCGACAGACAGACAAGCAATAATTTTAAAAATTGTGTTTTTCTTATAAATATTGTATTTAATTTCATATGCATTTAGTAAAAAGCTGTTATTTTGACGTTACAAACGGACACTTCTACTTTATTTATCTGTATAGATAATTACAAGTGAAGATAGTAAAGCGTTCAAATAAAATGATTTGGATCACATAGGGGTTAATCACATAATTTTTCATTTTTCTCATATCTCTGATACTTTAGTTTTTTAATAACTAAGTATTATTAAGACTTTTTTGTACACTTTATATAACTTCAATTAAGTGTAACTTCAGTAACAGAAACTTGCGGTCTAGGTGACTTATGCTTAACAAAAGACACATGATTCTGAGTACAAAATAAGTAAACAGACTGAGAGTAACTAATGACCAGCCCACTCTTAATGGATAAAGTTTTTCGCTAGCAAATCCTAGTCCAGAGTGTAGCTTAGGATAAGTTTATGTGAATAATGTTATATCGTCCACTACACTGCTACGAGTACCTATGTAGTATTATTGTGTAATCTATACTAATATTATAAAGAGGTAAAGTTTGTGTTGTTGTAGGGGGTAATCTTTGGATCTACTGAACTGATTTCGATGAAATTTGGTAAGAAGATAGTTTGAGACCCTAGAAAGGACATAGGATATTTTTATCCCGGTAATCATCCCTTAAGGGAGTGAAAATATGGATGAAAGTTTGTATGAGGAATCAACCTAGGGACGAACCCGAGCAAAGCAAGGATGAGTCGCTTGTAAATGGATATTATGTTGGTTTCCACAAGAAGAAAATATTTTAGAATTGGTTCCGATGTATATTCAAATTGTCTATACATCAATCACAATTCACAACACAAAATCAGACATATGAACATATTAAAGTATTAGTGTAGAGTAGTCGGCAGTTGCGTAACAGGCAAACTTTACCTTCACTCAGTCTCGTGACTTTTTTGCAATAAAGCTCATATGTATACGTATTATATACATATCTATTATAATATTATAAAGTGGATAGATTTTTTTGTTTGTTTGTTTGTACCGAATAAGCTCCGAAACTACTGAACCGATTTAGATGAAATTTCGTAAGAAGATATTTTGAGACTCTGGGAAGGACATAAAATATTTTTTATATCGGATATCATCCCTTAAGGGTGCGAAAATGGGGATAAAAGCTTATATGGGAAGCAACCTAGGGACGAACCCGGGTTAAACGAGGGTGAGTCGTTAGTATATCGTATAACTAATGGATGGACGAACCCAAAGATACGGTAAATTTTGCTAGATACATAGGAAACGTCATCTATAAAAAAGGTCAGAACGAAAGTGTTCTTTAAATAGTTTAAAAGTCTAACTATTATCCCACGAGAGGACATTTCCGGAGTATCAAAGAGAGTATTTATTCAGGACGGATTCTGTGTGCCAAATTGTATACAAATCCTTTTAACTTTTTCGCGCGACTAACTAACAAATATCTGAAAATCTTTACACGCTTTCACATCACATTGATATAAAAAATGTGTGTGTGTTTGTCACTCCTACACGCTGAAAAGGCTTTGGATGAAATTACAGATAGACTATGACATGGAGTAGCAGATAGGCTATTATCATGACGACACGTTTGGCTCAGTTTGTAGTGACCGTACTTGCTGTGCCAGTGGTCGCAGGTTCGAGTCCCGCTTGTTTTTATTTGTGTGATGATAACGATTGACCGCTTGTACTCCAGTCATGGGTGTTTATATTTATTATATGTATTGTAGGAAGTCACTAATAAAACTTCGAGATATTCCTTGCATATATTGTTACATTCAGTACTTTTATAATCGTCAGTACGTCTGTCCGTATGGAAGCTACCACCGGCTCGGAAAAAAGTTCTGCTGAGAAGAGCCGGCAAATTAAATAATGAGTTACATAATTTATAACAATAATTTTCAGTATTACAAACATTCCATGACTAGTCACTACAGGGTGGTACTGACATTTCCAGCAAAAGCGCGGGAAAAGAAATTAATATGCGCGTCCTTTTTGTTTTTTTAAAATACATTCTTTTCGGCCAAGGTCACTTAACTAAATGCCTTAAACATAAATCATTACAAATTAATCAAATATAATATTATTTTCCTTTAAACACTCATTAATATATAAATGCAACCTTACAGTATGTATGCGTTTAAATTTATATATGCATAGTGTATCAACTATCTGTTATCCATAACTCAAGCTCGTAGCTTACCATGGGACTAGATGGTGCTGTGTGTTAATGTTCCAACATATTTATTTATTTATGTTTGTTATAAAATTAGTCAAAAGATGGCGCTTAGTGTATATAGTATTACATATATATACAAAAAGATACTGAGGACGCATCTGAGCGAAGCAAGTGTAAATTAGAATTAGATCTAATAATTTAGCGTTACACAGACGTTTATATCATATTCCATGTTATCAATTGTAGTAAAATCATAACGTATGCAGTCTATATGCAAATATTAATACAACTTATTTATTAAGTATTCAAATTACTGGACCGATTGAAGGTAGGCACGGTTAGAATTAATGCCCGGGGCAATATCGTAATCATTTATTAGATCACATGCTGTCTGTTAGCGATATAATAATATCCATTGTTATTGGAAGAGATAGCTATTGGTAGAGTGTATCGGTAGTAAAATAAATAGATACTATTATAACAACACAATTGTGGCACGATATGAACGTTTATACGGGGAGGATAATCTATAAAGTTAATACCATTAAAGCTTTTTTACTTCAAGCTTTTTGATTTATATAAGCTTTGAAAGCTAGTGAAGTATGTATATTTTATACTTTATACTCACTTGAAAAATATTATACAATTGAATTTCCGTCAAGGGAGGACTGGACTAAATGCCAGATATCCTATAAAAACGGATCCCTCGTCTGGTATACAGACGGTTCTAAAATAGAAGCAAAGACTGGCTGCGGGATACATGGAGAGCGACCGAGATTCAGCAAAAACGTACATCTCGGACAATTCGCCTCCATTTTCCAAGCTGAAGTCTACGCCATCCTAGAATGTGTAGAAGCTAATCTATGTAAGCACTACACAAATCAAACCATTTATATAAATTCGGACAGCCAAGCTGCACTACTAGCATTAGACTCAAACACAGTCTCATCGAAGCTAGTAGAGCAGTGCATGGACCGATTAAACCTCTTACCAAAAAGGAATAAAGTAGTGTTAAGATGGGTACCGGGTCATGCAGGGGTAATCGGCAACGAATGTGCCGATAAGCTTGCTAGAGAAGGAGCTCTTGGCATGCAGCAGGGTCCCGAGCCCTTCTGCGGAATACCCAAGAGCTTAGCTCAAAGAACCTTAATGATAGCATGTCTTAAGACTGCAAACAAGGACTGGAATGAATCAAACGGGATGATTCACTCCAAGTCACTAATTAAAGCCTATGATAAAAGGTTTAACAACCTTATGCTAGCGCTTAACAGAAAAACCTTACGAATACTGGTAAGGACTTTCACCGGACACTGCTGCTTAAACAAGCACATGTTCAACCTAGGGCTGAGCGAAACGCGAACCTGTAGAGTATGCATGGAGGCAGACGAAACGCCACTTCATCTTCTATGGGAATGTGGACCGCTCATGCACAAGCGTAGCATTCATTTAGGAAAACAATTTCTAGGCCTAGATGAATTAAAAGAGTGTAACCCTAAGAAAATCCTTCAGTTTTTAATATCTGCAGGGTTTAATGGTTCACTCTAGCATAAAATGTGGCGATCACAATAGACCAGTGATGGTCGCAGTGATATAATACAGCCGCTAAAATGAAATAAAAAAAAAATGTATATTTTATTAATATTATAAATGTAAAGTGATATTTGTTACGATTTTGCCACAAATATGCTGTATCGTACCTACTATACATAGTATTCTTGGAAAAAAAAAAAGAGTTACTATTTCATGTTTATGTACAAATTTATTAAGCTTGTATTTAGCTCTGTTTAACGTCCCACTGCTGGGCACGGGCCTCCCTTCAATAAGAGGGGAATCAGGCCATAGTCCACCACACTGGCCAAGTACGGATTGGCGGACTTCACATGTCTTTCGAAAACTTCCTAAGTTTTCTAATACATGCAGGTTTCCTCACGATGTTTTCCTTCACCGTAAGGCAAGTGGTAATCATGTTAAAAATTATTCGCACGTGAAAATATCAGAGGAGCGAGACCCGGGATTTGAACCCGCTTCACTCGGTTTCCCAAGCAAGCACGTTACCACTGGGCTACCACTGCCTATTTTTATATAACTAGCGACTCACCCTCGCTTCGTTCGACTTCGTCCCTAGGTTGATTCCCCATACAAACTTTCATCCCCATTATCACTCCTTTAAGGGATGATTTCCGGGATAAAAACTATCCTATATCCTTCCCAGGGTCTCAAACTATCTTCTTACCAAATTTCATCTTAATCGGTAGAGGAGTTTCAAAGCCTATATGATGCAAACAAACAAACAATGAAATCCTTCCTCTTTATAATATTATTATTAGTATATATTAAGCCTAGTATAGAAAAAATAATAAAAAATACGAAATAGAAAAGCAAATATGCAGACTCTGCTATGAGAATTTTACCATTATTGAAAGTAATAAACACTTTGTTTACGTCAATTTCATTTTGATCGTGAACAGTGGATGAAGAAAATGTATAAAAATATCCTTTTTAACGAAAAAAGTATTTTCAGTGCGTTCGTGCAACTGACATATGCTTAAATAAATTGAACTGTTTCGATACGCGAATACTCTTGTTAATAAAGCGATGTGTTTTTATATAGCCTACTTGTTTGATAATGAATAACATTTTATTATATGACTAGCGACTCACCCTTGCTCCGCTCGGATTCGTCCCTACTTACGTTTTAACGTTTAGTATAGATTTATCAGAGATGAGATATTTTCCCGCAGCAAAAAGTATCTTATATGTTGACCCGGATACTCAGCTATCATCATACCAAACTTCATCAAAATCCCACCAGAGGTTTTTCCGTGACGCGGTTACAGACAGACAGACAGGCAAACAGGTTACTGAAATAACTGTTATTTATGAGTATATATTATATATTCCTATGTATATGTATATTAAGTGTATCTTTATTTTTAATACAACACAAGTACACGTATATATTAGGATATGTAGAGTCGATTTTTTTTTCATTTCAGTGCATATCCATAGAAAATAAGCGGTAATAGACGTAAAGTACTAATGCACATCGATTATACAAGTCCTACAAAAGGTAAAAAGTATTTAAAATAATGATAATAAAAGATATAGTTTTAATCTAGGGTCTGACAAAACAGATAGTTCTCAGACCGGTTAGACAATTACAAAAGGAGTGCACTTACCGGGAGTGTTATAGCTCAAATATCTCCTCATTAGGCACAACTCGACTGTGAGCGCAAACAAATAATACCTTTTAATACTTTCCATCGGTATAAAATGAATATTTACGACTCGACGTTTTCTGGCTATTATTCTCTCCTAAGTCGAGAACAAATAACCGTCTGGAAACGTTCCACTTTTAATTTGATTAAAGATATTTGATGTCTTTTTAGTCCTGCAATCGGTGCAATTGTTAACATCTCGAAGAGGAGTTTTGTAGATCTGTTTTTTGTTTCATTTTTCATTAACACATTATCACACTGTATATGATGCAATTAAGTTACTTTCTTTTACTTTTTATATAAATGGTAAAAAATTTGAACTTATGTGTATTCTTAATCAATAGTTACTGCACTAATCATCTCTATATTTAGCTCTTTTTAACGTGCCACTGCTGGGCACGGGCCTCTCTTAAGGACGAAGGGAATCAGACCATAGTCCACCACGCTGACCAAGTGCGGGTTGGCGGACTCACTCAGGCGGTTCACATGTCTTTCGAAAACTTGTTAGATTCTCTCAGATATTCAGGTTTCATCACGATGTTTTCTTTCGCCGTAAGATAAGTGGTAATCATGTTAGAAATGATTCGTACAAGAAAATATGGTAAGAGAGGTGCGAGACCCAAGATTGAACCCGCTTCACTCGGTTTCTCAAGCGAGCGCATTACCTCTGGGCTAACACTGCCTATAATAATGTATCTGTTTCTCCAGAAATCATAAACCTCTTTTGTGGACAAAAATAAGCCAATTTGTTACAAGTGAAGGTGATAAAACTAGATGTTTTAAGAAATTATAAAGTTAACTAAAGATTTCTACAGCATAGTATTTGCTTTTAGTTTAAGGGGTAATGGTTGCTGACAGTGTGCGATAACAGGCAGAGATAAACTTTTGTATTCCATGAAAATGTTGAAACCCCTTTACCTCAACACTGTAAGCATTCATATACTACGTCAGATTTCAGTACGGCCATTTACGTTTTTATTTAATAGTAGGTATATCAATTGATTCGACCTCACTTTGCTAAGGCAGTTTTAATTTCCTTCAATATCCCACGAGAGCCACTTGATGGAGTAGGGTAGGAAGGAAACTATATCCCTTTTCACAGGTTACATGATTGGCAAATTCCATCCTGATTGGTTGAGATTTGAAGCAACAAGGGGTGAGAAAAAATTATTCACTTCCGGAAAACGAAATGTAAATAAATATATTATTTTCTCTTCTAATTTAAAGTTTATATATTTATAAGTTTGGATGTAGGGGATAATATATGAAACTACTGATCTAATTCTGAAAATTCTTTAATAGAAAAAAAAACATTAATAGAAAACTACGTTCCCACCAAGTATTAGGCTGTTATTTTGACATTACAAACAGACACTTCAATTTTATTTATATACCTATGCGTAAATGTGTCAGGAATCTAAGAAAAGTAAAAAAGAAACTGGCCGTTGAGTTGCTTTATCGGTGTGCACTTCCTAAACAGTGTGAAAAAATGATAAATATCTATACAGATAAATAAAATTGAAGTGTCTGTATGTAATGTCAAAATTACATCTTTTTACTAAATGCATATCAAATTATATACTTGATTCATTTAATTATATAATTTTTGTCTGCCTGTCTATCTGTCTGTTTATTCTGGCTAATCTCCGAAAGGGCTGGACTAATTGTGACGGGACTTTCACTGGCAGATAGCTGATGTTATAAGGAGTAACTTAGGTTACTTTTATTTTAGACTAGCATTGCCCGCGGCTCCGCCCGCGTTCAAATGATCAAAAACCAAATTCTTAGGTTTTACAGATTAGTATATTCTTACATATACTACTTTCATTACGCACCGTATGTTTGGTAAATAATGGCAGTGATTGACAATGCCACAAAGGTTCTCCGTCAATCGCATATTTGATTTAGTAATATTGTACTTTTTATTTTAGCAATAACATTTATGTATGTCTATACTTCTGTTTTGTTTGTATGTTTAGTTTTGGGCGATAAACTCTCAAACAACGGAATTAATTTTAATCATTTTTTACTAATAGATAGCTATTCATTAATTTAATATTTAGCAGATTATTTAAATTACATAATGATAACTTTTCTTAATGTTAATTTTTCTCGAAACAGGAATTGGTTAGGGCTAGTTAATAATATTTTCCAAAACGATTTTCAAAAGAAAGTATAATAAATAAATAATTCTAACCAAATACTTTTTATTATTTCATATGCTATGCTCGGCTAATATGATTAAAGTCGTAAGCATTTTATTGTGTCCTTTAAGCCTTTACCTTCCAAGAAAATGTGTCAAAAAAACTGAAACAGTTGAGGTATACCAGTTACTAAAATACTTTTCCATAGTTTTTGAGATATGGAATATTTTTAGTTACCCGCTTTGTCAGTTTAACAGCCATAAACTTGTTTTCAACTTAATTTTACGGTTGATAAAATGAGTCGATATTGTGGAAATGTAAATATTATTCGTATTTATTTTAGTGTTAACCTAACAAAACATGTAAGTAAGAAAAACAACACCATTTTGCTATACGAAACCTATGCGCGAGTTGGATTTGCATTTGCCCAATTTTAACATTAAAAGATTAAAAAATATTAATGTTATTTACTAAACAATATAAATTTACAAATATTTTCATTGCAAAATTTTTTCGGCCAACAAAATATTACTAATATGTTGCTAATTTATAAAGCCAAAAAGTTTGTTTTATTGATAATTTGAATACTGGCGGGGCCGCGGGTAATTTAGTAGTAATTCTAATAAAGTCATAGAAAGGTCATTATTATTTTTTGAATTAAAACTACGTATTTTAAAAACACATGGCGACATCTATTGTCAAGTATCTAAATGACACCTAAATAAATTTTCATTGAAATAACTATTTTATTGAATAAAATAGCGCTATTGATTTTTCTTTTAAGATAAGCTTTTTTTTAATAGTTTTAACATAAATAAGTAAGTTACCTTGCTATAATGTTAATAGTATCATCGTGCTTTTATTTTAAGCAGTTTTTGTATTTTTTCTCAGAAATTAGATATTTTCCTGCTGTAAAAAGTATCATATGCGTTGACCCGGATAATCTGCTATCACCATACCAAATTTCATTAAAGTCCCTCCAGTGGTTTTTTTTGTGATGTGGTCACATACAGACAGACAGACAAAAATTCTAAAAACTATATATTCGGCCTTTATATTTCAATAAGATTTTCCGAAAAATATTGACTTTACGGATTCGGCTTAGTTACAATTTTATTTTATGTATAGTTACTAATTTATAAAGCCAAAAATTTGCTTTACTGATAATTTGAACACGGGCGGTGCCGCGGGTAATTTAGTAGTAATTCTAATAAAATCGTAGAAAGGTCATATCTGTACATTCATTTTTTTGGAATTAAAACTACGTATTTTAAAAACACATAGCGACATCTATTGTCGAGTATCTAAATAACACATAAATATATATTAATTAAAATAACTATTTTAATGAATAAAATAACGCTATTGATAATTTGATATTCAAGATAAGCTATTTTAATCGTTTTTAACATATTTAGTAAGTTACCTTGCTAAACTGTTTACAGATAGTATCATCGTGGTTTTGTTACAACCAGTTTTTGTATTTTTTCTCGGAAATGAGATATTTTCCCGCGGTAAAAAGTATCCTATATGTTGACCCGGATAACCAGCTATCGTCATACCAAATTTCATCAAAATCCCTCCAGTGGTTTTTCTGTGATGCGGTAACAGACAGACAGACAGACAGACAGACAGACAGACAGACAGACAGACAGACAAAAATTCTAAAAACTATAGTTTCGGCCTCTGCATCGATAATAATGTCTATTTCAATAAGATTTTCCAAAAAATACTTAATGTACAGATTCGGCTTAGTTAGAATTTTATAATATGTATAGAAAAAAAAAATTAGGGTCCCGCTCAAAAAAATTAAAACATACTTAGGGACGCACCCGAGCGAAGCGAGGGTAAGTCGCTAGTTATAAATAAAAAAAGCCCCAAGAAACGCTCACAAGTGAAGCGAGAGTAAGCCACTAGTATTATTTAAGTTTATATCCTTTATTTCTTTTGCAATCTATCTCTTAGAATTTCATACGGCAAATCTCATTGAGGTTGATGCCAGATATCAAATAATTTGAATCTTACACAATCTTGTTCATCAACTCATCAATCTTCACGTTACATGATCTCGCATTTATTCAAATAAAGGTCACAATTGCTTCAATGACAGATTTATTGACTTACGGCCGTCTTACGCATTCTTAAGGCTTATTTACACGATGATAGACATTTGTATCAAAATTGCCTTTATAATAAATTGCATTCAATAATAGCATTCAAGATTTCATAGAAATTATTGTATAAGTCAAGTGGGAAGCAATTATTTATAGTAAATAAGATATTATTTTGTCCTCATATATAAAGTAGAAGACGACAGTGGTAGCCCTGTGGTAGCGCGTTCGCTTGGGAAACCGAGTGAAGCGGGTTCAAATCCCGGGTCTCGCACCTCTGATATTTTCATGTGCGAATCATTTCTAACATGATTTCCACTTGCCTTACGGTGAAGGAAAACATCGTGAGGAAACCTGCATGTCTGAGAAAACCTAGCAAGTTTTCGAAAGACATGTGAAGTCCGCCAATCCGCACTTGGTCAGCGTGGTGGACTATGGCCTGATTCCCCTCGTATTGACCCGTGGCCAGCAGTGGGACGTTAAAAAGGGCTAAATACAATAGCATATGGTAACTGCAGCAATAGGAATACATAAAATAATATAATGTTATGGTTATTGTAGTGACGGCGACGCGACGGTCAATTCTATTTGCTTTTTCAGAACAAAACAATTTATATAAAATATACTAATTAATATGTTGATTATATATAAAAAATATAGCTCGTTACTTGCTGACGTGTATCTTTTTATAGGTAAAAGAATTTTTAAAATCGATTAAGTGGTTTTTAAGTTTATCCATCACAAAAAAATATACAAACGTACTAAAAATTTTTTTCTTTATAATATTAGTATAGAGAACTAGTTTTGGTCCGCGGCTCCGCTCGCATAGTTTATATACATATAATTATTACGCTCCTTAGACTCGTACTTAGATATTAGGTAGCCTATAATAGTTCTATAACGACAAATATTTTTGAAATCGGACAGTTGGTCCAGAGATTAGCGCAATGAAATTATAAAAAAAATCTGTTTTCAGTAGGATTTTAGGATCAGTATAGATTTAGCAATTAGCAAAAGCTAGGAATCAAACTAGTTAATCAATTTGTGAAAAATATGTGAAAAATGCCCAATTTGTTATTACCCACGCTTAAGTTTAAGTTACACTATTTTAATTCATAATTTATTAAACTTTAGCTATTGTAAAATGAAATTAAATGCACTCGCCATGACCGAATGTAGTAACCAAGGTCGCGCTTTCTTTTTTTATATTATCATAGATAATATATTTATAGAAGACTATTACTAGAAGCTGTTCATCGTCGCGTCCGTTTTAACTCCACGTTTCCGTTCTTTCGTGATGTTGAATCTTTTATGTCGTCCAAATATTTTTGTTCGCGAGTTCAAAGAGTATTTTTATTTAACTCTATAATAATTGTTGCTTAATATTTATTTTAGCTTTTAGAGAAATTACTAATATGTTTCGATATTAAAAATGTTGATAGTTTTTACTTTTATAAAGTTAACTAGCGAGTCATCCTCGCTCCGCTCCAGTTCGTCCCTAGTTACGTTTTCACGTTTAGTATAGATTTCTCAAAGATGAGATGTTTTCCCGCAGTAAAAAGTATCCTATATGTTGACCTGGATAACATACTATCATCATACCAAATTTCATCAAAATCTGTCCAGTGGTTTTAAAAACTATAGATTCGGCCTCTGTTCGATAACAATAACTATTTCAATAAGGTTTTCCAAAAATATTTAATGTGCAGATTCGACTCAGTTTGCCTCTTAAAGAAATGATGCATACTTTCCATAATGTTAGAGTTCTATCTTATCTTATGTAAAACTAGCATTTACTGGGTAAAAAATGTTGCCACTTTACAAAATTGGGTCAGGGCCTTCGCACAATTAAGGGTCCATTTAAAATCCTGTTTATTTATTATTTGTAATGTTAGTTTATAATTCTTTATCTGCTTGGGCAATACTAACGGTTGTTTTGTAAATTATCTATACATATTATAAAATTCTAACTAAGCCGAATCTGTACATTAAGTATTTTTTGGAAAATCTTATTGAAATAGACATTATTATCGATGCAGAGGCCGAAACTATAGTTTTTAGAATTTTTGTCTGTCTGTCTGTCTGTCTGTCTGTCTGTCTGTCTGTCTGTCTGTCTGTTACCGCATCACAGAAAAACCACTGGAGGGATTTTGATGAAATTTGGTATGACGATAGCTGGTTATCCGGGTCAACATATAGGATACTTTTTACCGCGGGAAAATATCTCATTTCCGAGAAAAAATACAAAAACTGGTTGTAACAAAACCACGATGATACTATCTGTAAACAGTTTAGCAAGGTAACTTACTAAATATGTTAAAAACGATTAAAATAGCTTATCTTGAATATCAAATTATCAATAGCGTTATTTTATTCATTAAAATAGTTATTTTAATTAATATATATTTATGTGTTATTTAGATACTCGACAATAGATGTCGCTATGTGTTTTTAAAATACGTAGTTTTAATTCCAAAAAAATGAATGTACAGATATGACCTTTCTACGATTTTATTAGAATTACTACTAAATTACCCGCGGCACCGCCCGTGTTCAAATTATCAGTAAAGCAAATTTTTGGCTTTATAAATTAGTAACTATACATAAAATAAAATTGTAACTAAGCCGAATCCGTAAAGTCAATATTTTTCGGAAAATCTTATTGAAATATAAAGGCCGAATATATAGTTTTTAGAATTTTTGTCTGTCTGTCTGTATGTGACCACATCACAAAAAAAACCACTGGAGGGACTTTAATGAAATTTGGTATGGTGATAGCAGATTATCCGGGTCAACGCATATGATACTTTTTACAGCAGGAAAATATCTAATTTCTGAGAAAAAATACAAAAACTGCTTAAAATAAAAGCACGATGATACTATTAACATTATAGCAAGGTAACTTACTTATTTATGTTAAAACTATTAAAAAAAAGCTTATCTTAAAAGAAAAATCAATAGCGCTATTTTATTCAATAAAATAGTTATTTCAATGAAAATTTATTTAGGTGTCATTTAGATACTTGACAATAGATGTCGCCATGTGTTTTTAAAATACGTAGTTTTAATTCAAAAAATAATAATGACCTTTCTATGACTTTATTAGAATTACTACTAAATTACCCGCGGCCCCGCCAGTATTCAAATTATCAATAAAACAAACTTTTTGGCTTTATAAATTAGCAACATATTAGTAATATTTTGTTGGCCGAAAAAATTTTGCAATGAAAATATTTGTAAATTTATATTGTTTAGTAAATAACATTAATATTTTTTAATCTTTTAATGTTAAAATTGGGCAAATGCAAATCCAACTCGCGCATAGGTTTCGTATAGCAAAATGGTGTTGTTTTTCTTACTTACATGTTTTGTTAGGTTAACACTAAAATAAATACGAATAATATTTACATTTCCACAATATCGACTCATTTTATCAACCGTAAAATTAAGTTGAAAACAAGTTTATGGCTGTTAAACTGACAAAGCGGGTAACTAAAAATATTCCATATCTCAAAAACTATGGAAAAGTATTTTAGTAACTGGTATACCTCAACTGTTTCAGTTTTTTTGACACATTTTCTTGGAAGGTAAAGGCTTAAAGGACACAATAAAATGCTTACGACTTTAATCATATTAGCCGAGCATAGCATATGAAATAATAAAAAGTATTTGGTTAGAATTATTTATTTATTATACTTTCTTTTGAAAATCGTTTTGGAAAATATTATTAACTAGCCCTAACCAATTCCTGTTTCGAGAAAAATTAACATTAAGAAAAGTTATCATTATGTAATTTAAATAATCTGCTAAATATTAAATTAATGAATAGCTATCTATTAGTAAAAAATGATTAAAATTAATTCCGTTGTTTGAGAGTTTATCGCCCAAAACTAAACATACAAACAAAACAGAAGTATAGACATACATAAATGTTATTGCTAAAATAAAAAGTACAATATTACTAAATCAAATATGCGATTGACGGAGAACCTTTGTGGCATTGTCAATCACTGCCATTATTTACCAAACATACGGTGCGTAATGAAAGTAGTATATGTAAGAATATACTAATCTGTAAAACCTAAGAATTTGGTTTTTGATCATTTGAACGCGGGCGGAGCCGCGGGCAATGCTAGTATATAATAAAAATAAAATTTACTAAGGTTTCGCATTGTGTTAAACTTTTCTAATTTTTTGCTTCTAAATGACTGCAATGGCAGGCCTATTCACTCTTACTGAAAAAAGATAAAAGCGTAGCATACACTCAAATTTACACTGAAGTTACAGTGAAATACTCGCAGTGATTCTAAAACGAATGCCTCCATAGAGGGCGATCGATAATTTAATTCTACAAAGCCGTATTATATTCGCTTTGATGAAAGAGTCCACGAATGTAATATAGGTGTGAAATTGGTAGGAATGAGCGCAAATTCTGCCTAAAATTGTTAGGAAATAATACAAACGTTATATTCAGTAACTAAATCCTCATGACATTGCACTATAGTTTACTCTCATAGTTCTTTATGACGATTAGAACTAACATCTAATAACGTCCCATATGTCCCTTTTTACAATTGATGTGTATTTATTTATTGTAATATTTAGCCTGAATTATTTTATTATGCTAAGAGCTAAATTTTGACAATATATGGCTTTTTTTAGGAAAACGTGTTTTTTTATATGTTGGGATATTAAAACACAGCACCATCTAGTTCCACGTTAAGCTACGAGACTTGTGTTACGGATACCAGATAGTTGATACACATATATATAACTATACATATATAACTTTAAATACATATATATTATAAATATAAGCACCCATGACTTTAGTACAAATATTCGTGCTCAGCGCTCAAACGAATACCCCCAGCGGGACTCGAACCCGCGACCGCTGGCACAGCAAGTAGGGTCATTACAAACTAAGCCATACGTGTGTTAATATCAAAAGTTCATTTTGTATTCCTTTTACTTTTTAATTTCAAGATTTTCATTATAAAATTGAAAAATTTCTAATGTACTCGTAAGGCAAATAACGTAGTGGAAACCTTAAGAAAATGCACAAAATATGATAGCTACTAGTTTTATTTAATCATAGTAAGTAGTTGTTGCATTTCAAAGACATTGTTTGGGAGTTTCGCAAAGATAGACAAAATTTGAAAGCATATCTACGAAGAATTTTTGAGATGTATACTACATACTGAGCATCTCATCTATATATAAATAGATAAAGACTTTTTCTTCTCTGTTTGTTTACCGATTTTTTTTTGTTATCAATAAAAAATGATGGTCGAATTTTGACTAAGCCTACGCTAGTTAACTAAATTATATTCAATGTACAACTAAGTTAAACAGATACTGTTAAGACGATTATATAATTAAAAAAAAAATGATATTCAATAATTCTTTCTTATTTTCTAAGGGCTAAGAATATTATTTGTTTTTGTTTATAGTTTTCCTTCAATTTTAGTTGTCCCCTGTATTCAGCCCTTTTTTAACGTCCCACTGCTGGCCACAGGCCTCCCTTCAATACAAAGATCAGGACATAGTCCACCGCGCTGGTCAAGTTCGGCTTGGTAGACTTCACATGTCTTTCGAAAACTTGCTAGATTTTCTCAGACATGCAGGTTTCCTCACAATGTTTTCCTTCATCGTAAGGCAGGTGGTAATCATGTTAAAAATGATTCGCACGTAAAAATATCAGAGGTACGAGACATGGGATTTGAACCCGATTCACTCGGTTTCCCAAGCGAGCGTGTTTCCACTGGGCTACCACAGCCTTTATTATTATTGTTAGTGGTCCGCTAAACCTACTTAAAAGGAAACATTGTAAGAGCAACCACCGAAAGTGACGTTAAGGCTTGTTTGGGACAATTCATAGAAGAATTGGGATATTTTTTTATTTTCTATAAAGAAACCGGTCTTTCGCTTGAAAGAGCATCTACGGTGCTTACTGATTTGGAAAGGACTACAATATGATACACTATCGAATAAAACACTTCAGCAAATTTTCTATGTAGCGTAAGATTTGATTGGAATAGTTATTTGAAAAAATCTATAAATATAATAAAATTGTAACTAAGCCGAATCTGTACATTAAATATTTATTGGAAAATCTTATTGAAATAGACATTATTATCGATACAGAGACCGAATCTATAGTTTTTAGAATTTTTGTCTGTCTTGTCTGTCTGTCTGTTACCGCATCACAACAAACCCACTGGAGGGATTTTGATGAAATTGAGCATGATGATAGCTGATTATCCGTGTCAACATATAGGATACTTTTTACCGCGGGAAAATATCTCATTTCTGAGAAATCTATACTAAACGTTAAAAGGTAACTAGGGACGAACCCGAGCAAAACGAGGGTGAGTTGCTAGTATTAAATAAGATGTTTTTTTTTATATGTGTACGTAATTTCATGGTCATTGTATTGATATTGTATAATTTTTAATGTCAGACAGTCATCTTTAATTAAAGCAAGAATATTTTCTTATTGAGGAGAGAGTGCTCCTGCCACTTGTGTAAAGCAATTTATTTTTATACTTATTTAATTACTTTATCTTAACTAATTAACTTTAAAGATGATATTGTACGTTAATGAAATGATTAAAAGAACAAAGCGATTGCTATTGGCCATTCTATTCTTTCTCATGACGATGTAAATTTAGATTAGTTTTTCTATTTCTGAAGTAATAAAAGTTTATGACAACACCAACAAGCTCCTCTAATTGGTTCAAAACGTCAACATGTGGCCAAGTTACGGTGACTACATGAATTGCAAAGCGCATATTACTTCATTACACGAGTCTTCGGGGCTTTTAAGCTCTCCGAAAGCACACAATTTACCTGCAAGCTCTAAATTTGCATACCATGGCATACCCTAGATTTACGATTTGCCCGGGAATACAGTAAATATTATTTTCAGAGCGAAACATAACAGCACTGTTTTATACGACTAGTTTCTGAAATTTAGAATACTGATATTTTAAGGTTTGTGTTATGAATTTTTGAGTTAGAAAGGTAATTCGAATTATGATTTGTTATTAGTGATATTGTCATATGTTAAAAATAAATTTCTTTGATTAACTATTTTTTCCATTAAACTTAACAGAAATTCTCGTATATCTAGAGTTGTAAAATAACGATCATACATTTTAGAAATATATCCGTGTGAATATTTTAGTTTGTTCAAATGAATTGTTTATTGTATTTTACTTGATTTACCTAATATTTCAACAGGTCATAAAATGGTGTTAGTTTACATTTCTTTTTAGATAATTTTACATACATAGTATTAGTTTACATGCTAATACGTACTATTTTTATGGATAATTGCTAAAATTATCTGAAAAGATGGCAAAGTTTATATGAACAATAGTTTGTTTCTAGTTTTTACTGGAAACTCGATATTACTAATATTCAAAATAATAAATGAAATACATTTTAGAAAATGTTAATTCTTTACACTTCTACGTACTTTCTTTTTTTTTTTAATATGTTAGGATATTAACACACAGCACCATCTAGTTCCATGGTAAGCTACGAGGCTTATGTTATGAATATCAAATAGCTGATACACTACACACAATATGTAACTTTAAATACATACATATTATAAACACCCATGACTGGAGTACAAACACTCGTGCTCATCACACAAATGAATGCCCCCAGCTTGACTCGAACCCGCGACCGCTGGCACAACAAGTAGGGTCACTACAAACTGAGCCAAACGTGTCGTCGAATATCTTTCGAAAACATTAAATTCGAAAAATCACTAGTGATGGAGGAAACTACTTAAAAGTATAGGTACTTCTTAAATACATAATAATTATTTATATTAAGTATAAAAAAATATATATTTAGATTTCTATACAAATATTAAAAATCGTGCTTATTAATTATACTAAGTCATTACCTTATCATATTACTGATATATTTATTACTCAATGTAGTTTTCAAATGAACAGAATTTTATTTTCAGTTGTTTTTACATCTATACATATAATAAAATTATAACTAAGCCGAATCTGTACATTAAATATTTTTTGGATAATCTTATTGAAATAAACATTATTATCGATACAGTGGCCGAATCTATAGTTTTTAGAAGTCTTGTACCTAATAATTTACTTTGCTATTATTTATGTAACTAGTAAAAATCTATGTTTCTTATCTATATATAGGAATAAACTGATATTTTTAATGTACTAATTTTTCTTTAGATTTTAATAAAACTTTAGTAAGTTTTATTTCCAATTTGCTTTAGGATTAGTGGTAGCGAGTTGTATGGGATTTTATATATGAATAAATAATAAGGATGTATGTATGTACTTCATACCTAAGCGAAGCCATGTAGATGGAAACCTAAGTAATATATATTTTTGATTTAAAGTAGAAATCAATACATAGTATAAAACAAAGTCGCTTCCCGCTGCCTGTCCGTATGTATGCTTAGATCTTTAAAACTACGCAACGGATTTTAATGCGGATCTTTTAATAGATCGAGGGATTCAAGTGGAAGGTTTACATGTATAATACATACATATTTTAACACAGTAAAGCCGAGAAATTCAAAGATTTGTATTTCATACTAACCGTTAAAACGTACCTAGGGACGAACCCAAGCGAAGCAAGGGTGAGTCTCTAGTCTTTAGCATAAAATAGATTTGGGTTGAAAATTAAAAAAAAAAACATGCTTGACAGGTACGTAGTAGATATTTAAGACGTGTTAATCTATACTTTCATATTATAAAGCTGAAGAGTTTGTTTGTTTGTTTGGTTGAACGCGCTAATCTCAGGAACTACTAATCCGATTTGAAATATTCTTTTTGCATTAGATAGCCAGTTAACTGAGGAAGGCTATAGGCTATATATTATCCCAGGAAAATATACGGTTCCAGTGGGATAGATTTGTTTTTGTCTAGGGACGAACCCGAAGCAAAGCGATGGTGAGTCGCTAGTTAATTATATATCCCACATAAACTATGCGTCCGTTCAACCGCATTAAAATTTTTCGTTCCATCGTTCCATAGGTAGACTTTCAATTGTAGTTTCGTAGACTTTCAACTCGTACCAAAAATTACTAACGATGACTATGCAGTAGTTAAGTAAGACGAAAAGATCCTAAGATATAGCTTGACATCGGTATGTTATTAAATTCACTCGTTAATGGGTTTTTAGCGTGCCAGTTGAGTATAATATTTACTTAAGTCTCAGCTAGAATGTAGAAGAATAAATCTATACATATAGGTAAATACGTTTATTGAGTTTGTATAGATAAACGAGCGGTAGGTACGATTCAAAGCTTAGTATAAATTTCTCAGAGACGAGATATCTTCCCGCAGTAAAAAGTATCCGAAATGTTGATCCGGATAACCAGTTACTATCATATCAAATCTCATCATAATCTGTCCAATGGTTTTCTTGTGATGCGTTCCCAGAAAGACGGAGAAAAATTTTTAAAACCATAGATTCGGCCTCTGTATCGATAATAATTACTATTTCAACAAGGTTTCCAAAAAAATATTTAATGTTCAGATTCGACTCACTTAAAATTTTATTAAATGCACCTATAGATAGACTGTGGAACTCACTGCCTGATTATATTTTCAAACATGATCCCTAATTCACAGCATTTAAATTTAGAATTAAACAGCACTATTTACCAAATCGGATATTAATTATAGTATATAAATATGTAGGTATACGTAAGTATATATGTAGGTATATATGTTTATATGTATGTATGTGTATATAAATATATTTATTTTTGTTTAATTATAATATTT
Source organism: Fabriciana adippe (assembly GCA_905404265.1). Lineage (NCBI taxonomy): Eukaryota > Metazoa > Arthropoda > Insecta > Lepidoptera > Nymphalidae > Fabriciana > Fabriciana adippe. Next base: position 15,365,975 of record FR989986.1, read on the forward strand.
AGTTGATATATTTTAATATTACCTTTATACCAGTTAATGCTGTACTGTACCTTCATCGCCCTAAATAACTGATTTTCTCAATTCTGAAGGGTTTTTGGAAGAAATCTCTTAAAGAGATAAGTTATCCTTTGTCGACATTCTGTTACTTTATTTTGTATAACATATTATTTTATGGTACATAAATAAATAAATGAAAAATAAAGTAGATTGTCTTTTGTTGTTTACTCAATTATTTGTTGTTGTTTTCTCAAATAGAAAATCTACGAACAGTTAACATGTTTGTGTTATAGCTTTAGATTTATGAGGTACGTGCTAGATTATTATAAAACAACCGGACCATACCTCGTACTGCTATCATCTGTCAGAACTGTCTGATGAAGTAATGGATTCTCTCGCAATATTCATGTTAAAATACGCTACTTTGCTTTTAATATATTATACGTTTTTGTTATTGTCCTATTTTTAGGGTTCTGTTAGCCGTTGAAGATCTCTTTATAAGCACATTCAAATATTTTTAAAGTTTTACTTCTTTTGGGACGTTTGGAAAAAATTATGAGAGTAAAATTTTTACGATGCGCGCACACACTGACAGCTTAAAAGCGACATGATGAAGTTAGCTGATAACTGTTTGTTGCCATGGTAACCGTTGTTATTGTCTGACAAATGATATATAATATTATATTCTTTCCTTAAATTATATTCTATAAATATATGATTGTAATATGCCTTAATATATCTTTTTTAATTATTTTATTAATTTATCATTCCTTTTACAACTAGAGAGTTGTGACATATGGGATGAAATCTTTATATTTGTGTTCTATTACGCCGAGGAAGTATTACTTCTTACGTGCGTACATAAGTACACACACACGTTTTTTTATAGTATCAAAATGCAAAGTTTGAAAGATTTTAAAGATACTGTATGAAGATTGGACATTACGCAAAATTTTGTGCCAATAATTCCGAAAAAAATTACAAAAAAATATGACCCATTGAAACCCTTCTACCTGATTCGTCCTTAGCCAATTTTTTTTTAATTGACCTTAAAAATAGTGATTTAAGCTTTAATATTTTTCATATATTATATTTTTAATCTAATTTATATAAACGTAGCTTATACTTGAGTAAACGACTACAGTAATGACTTTCTAAATAATATACCATTAGCGCGAGATCTGTCAATCACTTTGACCAAGGGTATAATGAGCAGTATACCAAAATGTTGAAATTGAACCCCAGCTTTGAATAAATATTTGTTGTGTTTTAGTTTAGGTTTATTTACTTTATATAGTCTAAATTCTTATTATTGCTTTTGTTTTTGTTGTCCAAATGATTTGTGGCTAACGAAATTGTCATTTAAGTAACTTCAAATTAGAAGTAAATGTTAAGTGATTCAACTTTTATGAGAAGCATCGAATCTCAGAAAGGGAAAGTGACATGAAGACAAAATGAAAAAAATATAGTTTTATGTTAAGCTTATATATATATATATATATATATATATATATATATATATATATATATATATATATATATAGGTATATACTATATGTTAAGATATGTTTTTCTCAAATTTTCGTAATTTAATTTCGTATGGTCAATGGTCTTATAGCTAAATGCATTACCTTTCAAAATGAATACAACACGCAAATAGGGAGATTTTATAAAATATTAATATTAATATTACATTTATATTACTACAATAATAAATTAGTATTATAAATTATTATATAATATATATACAACAAATTATATCATCACAATTAAAAAAATATACAAGACTATGGACTCACACTCACTCCGCTTGGGTTCGTCCCTACGGTTAATATAGATTTCTCAGAGATGAGATATTTTCCCGCAGTAAAAAATATCCTATATGTTGACCCGAATAACCAACTATTGTTATACCAAATTTCATCAAAATCGGTCCAGTGGTTTTCTCGTGATGCGTTCTCAGACAGACAGATAGACAAGAATTCATAAAACTATAGATTTGGCCTCTGTATCGATAATAATGACTATTGTGATAAGATTTTACAAAAAATATTTAATGTACAGATTCGACTCAGAATTTTATTATATGTATGGATTTGAAACATGTTACAATTCGAATAAAGAAACTAGAAGAATGACAAAAGAAATCAAAGATATTTTTTTGCATTTAAAAAAACATGTTAAAATTTGATTCTTTTGAACGCATGTTTGAAGAATCATACCTCGTATTCATACCTACCTTATTGAGAAATCGAAGCTAGTATTTTAATATTAATCCTATGACATCATTTCAGTGTCATCAATGTGTGATATTGTTAGTAACAGGTGTATATCTGGACTTGAGCCAGATGAACATAGAAATACTTAGTACTGAGGAAATACCTGGATAACGTCTAGACTTTAGGCTATCGGAAATTACAAGCAGATGTTTGTACGTTACGAGGGAATGAGGGAAATGGACTTCGGTTGAAAACGAAATCGGTTAATGACCCAGTTCCGTTTGATACTTGGCATAGGTAATTGGAGAATTTGCTTCCAGTGTGTACCGTGTACGGAATACGGATGTCTGTTTTGTTAGTTACATTAATACAATATGATGAATATCTAGCAATAGCATACTATGAAATAGGCCACAAGTTTGATTCCCGAACGGTGCATTGAAATTACTCCTCAGATTATTTTTAAATGTGGTAAATAAATATACAGTGTTAGAATCATCACTCGTCACACAATACGTGTGTGTGATGTAAGCTAACGCGTGAGCTGTAAATATAAAAAAAAACACACACTTTTTTATTAGGTTATCCTAATAATATTCGTAAACAATTATATATATACTTTTTGTCATTAAAAGTCTGGTCTGGTCTTTGGTTGGCGGGTTGCCATTGTCAGTCTGGCATAGATCTGTGGGTGTTACGGTTTTGTGGGCGTTGAAATTAGTGGCCAATCAAGAACCATTGTCAAGATAGGCGGTAATTAGTTCATGGGTGATATCTTTTTTTATAACTATTTCATAGCTGTACCAGTTGGAGGGTATAATTGATTTTCAAGAAGGGTATGAGTAATGAAGCTGTCGTTCAGAAGATTTAAGGAGACCTATTTATTTGTGTCACTGAAAACACTCAGTGTAATGTTTCTGTTTCACTTTGTTTTTAATGTTTTAATTACTAGAAAGCCAGTACGTATGAATATTCTATTTTCGTACCTGCCTGTTATTGATAATATATTTTGTCCCGAGGCTTTAATAGTTATACAACAAGCTAAATCATTTAAATTAAAATAATTCAATTTCTGTTGTATAATTAGACATACTATCTAGTATTAAAATTATAAATCGCCGACTGTCATACATTCAAATGCGTAACATTTCCAATACATCGAGAATGTTTGAGCTCAAATGTTGTCAGGAAGATGAAAGTATTATGAACGTTACACTAAGATGGAACTGGCCTAGATAGTTTCTTTGTTCTATCTAGAATGAGAAAATAGATTTTGCAAGAGTACGACTGACTAGTAAGAGTCACGTACATCTATACTATAATATAATGGGACTGGGGAGATGAAAACGTTTTACAATCTGATTTTTTCCTAAGATAAAATTCGTTATATCGCATTTTCTTAAAATCTTATGGTTTCTATGGTAAATTTTATGATAATTCAATCAAGTAAACAAATACAAGTTTTTTTTTTTTCACATATTTTAATTAACAATCATATTATTTAAAAAATTTAAATTGTTTGAAATTACTTTGCAATTATAAGTAATAGGTATATTATGTCTGACGATACGTTTGACTCAGTTTGTAGTGACCCTACTTGCTGTGCCAGCGGTCGCGGATTTGAGTCCAGTTGGGGGCATTCATTTGTGTGATGAGCACGAACGTTTGTACTCCAGTGATGGGTGTTTATATTTATAATATGTACCTATGTATTTAAAAAGTTATATATGTGTAGTGTATCAACTATTTGGTATCTATAACACAGGCCTCGTAGCTTAACTTAGAATTAGATGGTGCTGTGTGTTTATGTTCCAACATATATTATGTTTAAAAATACATAATATGTGTATTCTTATGTTTTAGTCGGTCCGGGTGTTTTGTATGCTTTCCTTTCACAGTAGCACACGCTGACGTGAGTTAATACTTAATAGGCATCTGTCAGTTAGCATGGTTCTGTCGACCTTTATTATAGAGATATATTACTCTTGCCTTTTTTTCACTTTTCTCCATTCTACGTGACATTGGCGAAGTAATTTGTGCTTAACTGGCACGCTTTGAAGCCATTAACATGAGAATTGAATTGACTTGTTTCTTAGTCTTTTAACATATTAAGAAGCTGAGTATTACAAATTTAGATTTTAAATTATAAGTCCTAAAAAGTCAATTTTGCATAATCTTAGTCAATCGATTGTTTTCAACCGACTTCAAAAAAGGAGGAGGTTCTCAATTCGTCGGAATCTGGACGAGTGAATCGATTTGGAAAAATCTTTTTTTCCCAGATGGTCCTATTTAAATTTTATCGAAATCGGTCGAGCGGTTTTTAAAAAAAATCAATAATTAATTATTTTTAAATAAATGGCTTAATCGAATATGTTATATTACGTCTACACTAAAAATGGAAAAATAAAAACTTAAAAAAAAACCGACCTCCAGGCACTAAAAAATAAAAAAAATAACTAAAGAGGGGTTTTCATTTATAATAGATACCTAATCCGATATTTTTGAAATCCACTTCGAAAATATCTGATTAGGTATCAATTTTAATTGAAAGCCCCGTTTATTTTTTTTTTCATTTTTTAGTGCTTGGAAGTCGGTTTTTATTTGTTTTTTTTTTAGGTTCTTTTCAGTAAAGTATTGAGGTTTGTTAAATGCTTTTTGTTTATTAATAACTATTATTATATATACTAATTACATATTATTTAGTAAAAGTTGTGAATTGCACTATTGTTACTCTATAAATACTGCAGAATATATAATTTTAACCATGTACGTCTTTTTTACAGGTATTTTGGATGATATTAACCAGCAAGTTTCACAGCCAAGCATAATATACGTTTTGCGGTGAGAAATTCAGATTATATATATTTTTTTCTTGAATTTTTATAAGTCCCTAGTACTTTATAAATACTGGGCGGAATAATGGTCAAAATTTGACCATGATCATTTTTGAAGATTTGCATATAAATAATATTGAACTGTTTTGTCTTTACATATTATAAAAAAAAATAATTCAATTTTTTTTTTATTGACAAACACTAAAGCTCGTCAATAGCTATTAAAAAAAAATGACAAACTAAACAAAAAAATTGACGGTTGACAAACAGTGGAGAAAAATTACTAGTAGTTAAAATTGTATGTATATATATATATATATATATATATATATATATATAGGCATACGATGTAAAGTTCAGAAAGTCGGAGAGTATCTGAACGAATTAAGGTGGAATCACTAGTCTTTTTCGTTGTTTGACCCCTTTTTAGGCAATAACGGTGTCAACGTGTTGACATTGGTTTGTTGCATACAGATAAAAGGGTCATATGGGGTTAAGGCAGTATGCAAAATTTCTGATAAGGGAAGGTTATTTAATTAATCTATACTAATATTATAAAAAGGTAAAGTTTGTGAATTTGTGAATTTGTGACCTTGTGATGTTGTAGGGGGTAATCTCTGGATCCACTGAATCGATTTAGATGAATTTAGTAAGTAGTTAGTTTGAGACTCTGGGAAGGACAAAGGATACTTTTTATCTCGGAAATCATCCCCTTGGGGGTGAATATGGAGATGAAAATTTCCATGGGGAATCAAGCTAGTAGTAGCTAGTCGCTAGTATATAATATATACAATATCATGTACAACAAAAATTTACTGTATTCTAAGCACATGGAGTAACTCTTCAAGCGTGTCGCTGACGCTTCACAATTTCCACAACAAATACACTGTAATTAAAAATCTCGAGTCTCAAAGTTAGTATGGCGTCATTTTATAATTAAACACACACAGCGTTCTTTATGCGGCCGCTTTAGCAATCTTTAATTTGTCTACTTTAATCATTGCGAGTCGCGAATAATTTTCGTTTTTACGTGACAATATCCAGAGTGTGGGTTTTGAAACTGTTTTTTTTATTATACAAAGGGATTTATCTATTTTATCTGTCCATGGCTTTTAGTAGTGTAAGGTTGCGTTTTTATACATATGAGCGTTTTAATAAAAAAATATATTTGATTAATTTGTAATGACCTATGTATAAAGCATTTATTTATGTGACCTTGGCCGATAGGAATGTATTTAAAGAAAAAAAGGACGCGATACCGACTTGTAGTGTCCAGTCATGAATTGTTTGTAATACCGTAAATTATTATTATAAATTATGTAACTCATTATTTAAAAGAGCAAGTGTTGGATTTCTTGTCGGCTCTTCTCAGTAAAACTGCTTTCCGAGCCGGTGGTAGCTTTGACACGAACAGATTATAAAAGAATTAAGTTGATGTTGCAAAAGTACTGAATATAAGAATACATGCAAGGAATATCTGGAATCGAGAGTTTTATTAGTGTCATCCTACAGGCGTACGCATAGTATTATAATTTGTTTTTTTCACTCTCCAAGTCATAAAATATATCTATGAAAAATTCATAATGAATTTTTGCTTCATAAAGAAAGATAGCCAAAAAACCCCTTTAATCCCCCAAAAGGTTGATTTTCTTTAAAATCTTTTAAGAAAAGGACTTTATAAGTACCTACATAAAACAATAAAATAAAAATTACTATCCACCTCCGGACAAAAATAGTACATTGGTTCATAATATGTACCTATATATTTTACGTTCAATTCTTTTATTAGATTTGACCTACAGAAGCAAGATTTGACCTAAACAAACATACTAATTAATTATTATTAAGCTAAATGCCTGTAAAGCTAATCTATATGTACATATAATAAAATTCTAACTAAGTCGAATTTGTACATTAAATATTTTTTTGGAAATTTTATTGAAATAGTCATTATTATCGATACAGAGGCCGAATCTATAGTTTTTACAATTTTTATCTGCCTGTCTGTCTGAGAACGCATCATGAGAAAACCACTGGACAGATTTTGATGAAATTTAGTATGATGATAGCTGGTTATCCTCGTCCACATATGGGATACTTTTTACTGCGGGATAATCTGAGAAATCTATACTAAACGTTAAAACGTAACTAGGTACAAACTCTAAAAACTTGAATAAATACAAAAAAAAAAAAAAAAGTAAAAACTTTGTATCCGACAAGGATTCGAAACCGGACACCTGTGATCTTACACCTTGGCCGGTTGACTTCGATGCTTTTGTCGAAACGTACGAGATTATCGGCCATATTTTGCGTGGAATAATGCGAAAGAAAACCGTATGAAAACTCGAAAACACGCGTTTTTCCAGACATAACACTAATCTAGATCGATTTTTCGCCCCCGAAAACCCCAGCGTACCAAATTTCAGCGAAATCGTTAGAGCCGTTATCGAGATCGCCGGTATAAATAAATAAATATACAAGAATTGCTCGTTTAAATATATTAGATTAGATAGATATAATTTTAGATATTTTGTAAACTCAGCAATAAAAAAACTGAGCGTATTCTAATTATCCCAATCAAATCAACTATTAAAAATTCTACGACGTGCGGCGACTGTCTTTTATTTAAAATACAACTCACAGCTGTTACATTTCTATTTTTTGCTAATAACTTGGCTATTGTCATATAAACTCGAAATTCGCTTCCACGTGTCGCTACAGGCTTGAAAAGTTTTGTATTCAGCCCTTTTTTTTAACGTTCCACTGCTGGGCACGGACCTCCCTTCAATACGAGGGGGGATTAGGCCATAGTTCACCACGCTGGCCAAGTACGGGTTGGCGGACTTCACATGTCTTTCGAAAACTTGCTAGGTTCTCTCAGACATGCAGGTTTCCTCACGATGTTTTCCTTCACTGTGAAGCAAGCGGTAATCATGTTAGAAATGATTCGCATGTGAAAATATTAGAGGTGCGAGACCCTGGATTTGAACCCGCTTCACTCGGTTTCCCAAGCGAGTGCATTACCACTGGGCCACCACTGCCTTACCTTGAAAAGTTTTATGAGAAATTAAATAAAAATAGTGCAAATGAGATATTTGGGTTATAAGGTGATAGAAATGTGTAAATTGTTTTTTTTATTTCTCATATACATTGTAGTTTCGTATACGAGTTTATTTATTTCATTAATCGCTTTGTGCAAGAAGAAGATTATCTACTAAAAATCGGTCAAATTTTTGTGTGTAAGATATATTAACATAATTATGTCATTATTAGTATTATTCTATTCAATCCAATTCAATTTTCATGTTAATGGCTTTAAAGCATGCCACTTGAGCGCAGATTACTTCGCCAATATCATTACGCCGCAATACTTACTACGATTAAGTGAGATAAAATAACGCGTCTCTAACATTGGATTTAATTTTATTTATTTTTTTCTATTTGTTGGATCGAGGTCGTTGATATCAACCTGCTACGCGAGCGGACCCGCGGTCAGTCACTAGTAATACTCGTGTATATATTAATAACAAAAGGTTTCCCTTTGAAGCTAAGAGAAACAGTCAACAGGACAGACATAGAGCATAATACACTTAATAAATCCCGATTCTATCCTACGGTCAGGGAACTATAAAATGTGAATAACACATTATGTTTTCGATGCCAGTAAATTGCGTATGATAAGTAGATAGCAAGAATAATCTAATATATTTAAACGAGCAATTCTTGTATATTTATTTATTTATACCGGCGATCTCGGAACGGCTCTAACGATTTCCCTGTTTGGTATGTGGGGGTTTTCGGGTTCGAAAATTCGATCTAGATTAGTCTTATGTCTGGGAAAACGCGTGTTTTCGAGTTTATTTGCGGTTTTCTTTCGCATTATTCCACGCAAAATATGGTCGATAATTTCTTACGCTCGGGCATAAGCATCGCGGTCAAGCGGCCAAGGTGCAAGATTGACAGTCACAGGTGTCATTTTTGAAAAACTGAAGATTTTCAAAAATGATTTTTTTTCAACATTTTTAAGAATGCGTGCAAGAGTTTCTACCACATCTTATGTTTTAAAACTCAAACATAATATCAACATAAAAATCTTTTATCCCGTGCCGAAGTCGAACATATTACGAATATGTCTAAATATTGTCAATCTTCAATTACAAAATTACAATAAGTTGTATTACATTGTATAATTTAATCGGTAAGTACTGTCTGTACATCGAAGTACATCGTCAATCGTCGTCTATTATATAAAAACATAGAGTTCAATAAAAAAAACACTGATCGGATACCATCTGCTACTGCAGATTTTATTTTATTAGTTTCTTGGCAAAAGTACATTCGCTATTTTGCCTTATACCGAATGATGTCTTCTATTTCTATATATGCATATTATGTTTTATGATATAAATATATTGATGTAATAAAATGAGTTTTTCTTACTTTTATAATAAACATCTCTAGATGCCCTTCACATTTATTTTATTACGGAAGCTCTCAGAAGGGACGCTTTTTTCTGACCTCTCTCACAAATACCATCTCACCAGTAGCTCATTTTCGCAACAATTTCGTAAATTATCACTACATAGTATAATATAAAGTCGCTTTCCGCTGTCTGTACCTATATATGCTTAGATCTTTAAAACTACGCAACGGATTTTGATGCGGTTTTTTTAATAGATAGAGTGATTCAAGAGGAAGGTTTATATGTAATAATACATGCATAATATAGTAGAGAAACACTGATAATTTAAGAGGTTTCTAATGTGATGTCGTAAATAAACACATTTTGCGCTTACATTGCAAACGCTGGCTGAACCCTACAAGATAGATCAAAATAGTGTACTACAGTATTGAACACCCTAAAAAGGTCTACAAAAAAGTCCGCCTTGGCATATGTCTATCTTTTAAGGATAAAATACTATATCCAAGCTAGGGACAAACCCGAACGAAGCGAGGGTGACTCCTTAGTAACCTATAAATACTTCATTCTCAATTCTTCTTTTTATTAGAAAACCATATGATAATCCATACAGCAGTTTCTACGTTTAGCTCTAACACAAATTCAGGGCGCCGAGGAACTTCATTATTAATATGTAATCATGTACCTACTCGTAGTTAAGGGGTGTTTATTTTTATTTATATTACGGAACCAAACCCTCCCATTTAAAAAGTTATGTCTTTTTAACTAAGGTCGGGCCTATGATTGCTGTAAAGCATTCGAAATGTCGGGAACCAAAAATCAGAATAAATCCGTAAAAAAATCCTAAAAAATAGTTTTATTTAGAATGTCAAATATACACGTAAATCTAAGAAAGATTAAGTTTAAGTTATAAATCTAACGTGACGTAATCAAAATCAGCTTAGCTTTCAGTTAAAATGTGCGGTCAGGTAAGTAAAGTGGGGCGGAATCCGTTGCTATACATAACTATTGAAAGAATTGAAAGAAAGCTGACTTCTTACTTCTTGTATGCATATATGAAAATGATCTTATAGTATACATAAGAATTTGGTATAGTAGTAGCACTGTAGAAGACTAATACTCAATAATGGTGTTGACAGTAAGTTATTGCTGTCAGTTGTTGCGACCTGTTTTATATTGAATCCGTTGTGGAAATGTAACTTTATATTACACTAACGACTCACCCTCGTTCCGCTCGTGCTCGTTCCTAGTTACGTTTTAACGTTTAGTAAAGATTTTTCAGAGATAAGATATTTTCCTACAGTAAAAAGTATCCTACATGTTAATTTGGATAACCAGCTATCATCATACCAAATTTCATCAAAATCTGTCCAGTGGTTTTCTCATGATGCGTTCCCAGACGGGCACAAAAAAATCTAAAAACTATATGCCCGTGTTTCGATAATAATGATTATTCAATAAGATTTTTCAAAAAATATTTAATGAACAGATTCGGCTCAATTAGAATTTATATGTATAGACCAGATTTATACTACTTCGCTGGCAACTATAAAAGATGTTTTCCAGCACTCGTGTAGTCTTTATAGTTACGTTAAATAGAGGGCTGGCTTGTAATTTAAATAACTAACATACATGTATTCAGCCCTTTTTAAGAAATGATTCGCACATGAAAATATCAGAGGTGCCAGACCCGGGATTTGAACCCGCTTCACTCGGTTGCCCAAGCGAGCGAGTTACCACTGGGCTACCACTAAAATACATATACATATTTTATGAGAAATTTTAATCATGGCATAAAAACGAAACAATTAATATTAACTTAAGAACTGATACAAACTGACATAGCTTAAATAAGTAATACCTTTTGTTATGTTTTATTTTCCAACATTCGAGAAAGTAAGAAGTGTATTGCACATGCAAACAATGCGCAATCAGTAGTCTAGCTCGCCCATCTGGCGTAATGGAGAATTGTTGAGTATTGTCATAGCAGCGCGCCGCTGTAATATCTGCGATGCAAAGTACAGCTATTCAATGTAGCGTGTTTTAAAATTATCTCCGACTAGATATTACCTCTTTTGTTCTTTGAAACCTGTATCAATCATTGAGATTCTTTGAAATTGAAAGGCAATGTGAAGTACGGCTGACGCTGATTTCTTACAATGTTATTACGGTTAGTATATATTTCTGAGAGATGATATATTTTCTCGCAATAAAAAGTATTGTATAGGTTGACTAGGATAACTAGCTACCATCTTACTAAATTTCATGAAAATCTGTCCAGTACTTTTCTCGTGATGCGTTCCCGGACAGACAGACAAAAATTCGAAAAACAGTAGATTCGGCCTCTGTATCGATAATAATGGCTATTTCAATAAGATTTTCCTAAAAATATTTAATGTATAGATTCGACTCAGAATTTTATTATATGTATAGATTTTAATTTCAAAAAGGGAGTATATACTTCTGCCCTTTTTTTAATTCGGCTAAGTGTTCTTTTTTTTAAATAAGTTAATCGAGAAAATCATCAATATTTCATAAATTCTATATCTCTAAATTAGGTGATTTTAAGGTCGGTTGTACCTTATAATTGAAAAGAATAATTAATACCATGGACTTATGTAATAATTGTGGTTAGTAGGTGTAATAAAAAAATGCTGTATATCTATATAAAAAAAAAAACTGTTCCCAAAATTGTTTTATTGGTAACACTAAAACTCGTCAATAGCTACTAAACAAAAAAGATAAAAATGGAAATCGATTGACAAGCACAGAAAAAGACACTGAACTGTTTTGTTTTTGCCTTGGTAGGTATCAGATATAATAATAGTACATAAGTATTGTTATCCAACAACCCAACTCCCCCCCCCTCCCCCGCTCCTCCCCCATCCCCCCCCCCCCCCCCCCCCCGTTTTTATATCGCGATTTTAGTATTTTTGTATGAACAATATTATATAAAATATATATAATATCGCTGTATAACATAAAGCCAAAAAAATCTCCTTTGTAGATTGAAAACGCGGGCGTAGCCGCGGGTTCTGCTAGTACTCGTATATAGATATTTAGGTTTCAGATATAAATCCTTCTAAGATATTTCCGATGCAAATGAAACGTAAAGCCACTGCCAGTATACATCCGTACATTTACACGTGAACCAATTAGATACCCATAGATTAACATAACAGAGATCGATATTAAAATAGATCGAGACACAAACACGTGCGCGTCTGGTGTCACACGGAATGACAGTAAAGAAGCGGCGTGACTACCAGTCGTCTGGGGATCTGGGCATGTGTGCCAAGGGTTCCGGGTTCGAGATTTTGCTATGATCGACCTAGCTTTGTTTTAACTGTATTATTTTTTATTAGCTGTCGTCAAAAATAGCTTTTCTATAGTCTACATAGTTTGTGCATTTGTTTTAATACGAAATGTTCAAATATTGTTGGTATTTATGAGTTGTTATAAGCTTGTATGTAATGGATTTTGATGAGGTTTAAAGCTTTAAAGCTTGTTTTCTGAGGATAATTTACAACAGCCACTGTTCCTAGTGAAATTATGATTCTATATACATATTATGATTCTAGTTCATATATTGATTCCATGGAAGCTTAAAACCACCAAGAAAATCAAGTTACTTGTTCTAGATTGTAAATAAAATGAAGTGTAAACTTGAAAATTTATTACAGTGTTGTTTACGAACGTAGTTACGAGCGATGACATCAACAACTGGAAGGATGAAAATATTTTGAACACTAATATCATACCCTAGCTTCGCTTAGGTGCGTCCCTAAGTACATAACACTTAGCTATATGTTACTTCTGGTCTAGTCTCTCGATGTACTGAATTACATCAAAATTAATCAAACAAACATACATACAAACTTTCGCATTTATAGTAATAGTCCGATGAGTAATTTAGTTATTATAATCGCCTACATATTTAATATTCAAATAATATTGAAGGAAACGTGACAAAATGAAGGAAACTTAAACGCAATACTTGATAATTCCATTATCCCTAAACTTTATACCCATATTTAACAAAATATGACATGTTGAATACATTTTATCTTAAAATAAAAGCCTATTTCGTACCAAAGATCTAACCCAAACATCCCTTAATCATAATAATGCCTAGTAAAGCTTAATGTATCTGCTTATGTTAGTTAAGAGCCTGTAACAAAGATGCGGCTCGTTTGTTCCACGCAGATTAGCTCTTAAATTATTTACTCGGTAAAGGTACCGTTATATTACGTAATAAATTTTAGAATTTTTTGAGTATGTGAAATAGTTTTTAATATTTTCGTATATTTTGAATTGAAATTTGCTCATATTTTAAAGTTTTTGGTTTGGTTTGTTTATATACTTATAAAATTAAAATCAATTCGTCTTTTATTTGTGAACTACTTAATATATAGGTATCTATATAAATAATAAACTAATCTTGCCAGTTGTGAAATGATTTTTTCGAACTTCGAAGAAACTTCCACTTCGAAAGAATAAGTTTTAAGGTAATGTTGAAGATGTACCTTTCTAAGCAAAATGGAATTATAAAGTCTTAAGTCTTATCTATACATATAATAAAATTGTAACTAAGCCGAATCTGTACATTAAATATTTTTTGCAAAATCTTATTGAAACAGACTTTATTATCAATATATAGTTTTTTAGAACTTTTGTCTGTCTGTCTGTGACCGCGTCACGGAAAAATCACTGGAGGGATTTTGATAAAATTTGGTATGATGATAGCTGGTTATCCGGGTGAACATGTAGGATACTAGGATGCATATTTGTACTGCGGAAAAATATCTCAACTCTGAGAAATCTATAGTAAACGTTAAAACGTAAGTAGGGACGAATCCGAGCAGAGTGAGGGTGAGTCGCTAGTGTTATTATAGAGTCCTCCTCGGTAACTAAACAATAATAATGTCTTGAATAATAATCTCACTGAGATTAGCCATCTGCGCTGGGGATAGTATGGTATGGATATGTTCTTTCTCTATTCTTATCACTCTCAAACCTTAATGGAACGACAATTTGACACGACCGAGATGAGACGAAGAAGCGACGACTTCACGTGTACTCCGAGGCTCGGAGGTGAATGAAATACCGCCAACATTCTAACTTAGTGCTGTTACAGAAGATTTCTTAACAAAAAACTCAATAAGTGAACTTGGCCTTGCCCTGAACCCATTCTTTTTGCTTAAAGTACCTACTCTTGTACTTTTCTTAACGTTTGCTAAACATATTTTATGTAACTCCTAAGAAAAGAGCGTAGGAGACCTAATCATTCACTCCCTTTTATCCATTCTTCCTTCTCCAATTTTTATTCCTTTATATGACTTAATTTTATGACTCTTTCTAAGAAAATTCGGAAAAAGTAAGAAAAACTAAACTGCTTTTTCCAAATAGTATAAATTGATAAATACATATTGCTTGTTATTATTGTTTAATTCAATCTTCTTTAATATCTTTAGTCGTATTTTACTGATAATAAAGCTCGTAATAATTTCCCATAACTATATTGTTATTTTGTAGCTATTTTATAACCTATTATATTATTTTATTGTATTTCCTTTGATATTATTACACACTGCGTAACATAAATTGTTCACTCCATACTTTTTGTTTGCAACTGTTTCTTTGGAGCTAAGCCAATAACTTGGCAATAAATTGTATTAATGGTCACTCTTCTAATTGGTAAGAAACGATTAAATAAATTGCTCTACACCTATTTACTTAACTACCTTGCATGCTCAAATTACGATGGTGATGTTTTTTTTGAACAATTTCTCTAAAATTATATACCTACATATAAAAATATTCATTCTTCTGGACTTATGTGAGATACGTTTTTGATCTGGACCATGTTGAAGTTTAATTTAATAATTTATATTATAACGTTTTAATTTTTTTTTTTTTTTTGTTCTGAAGTGACTAGACTGAAAGTTGCCTGTCATAAGAAATACCCATTGTATGATAAATATGACAGTAGAAATGTAATTAAAAACACCTTGCTTCATACTTTATTTACAATAATATCTGTCCAAAAAGTAAAAAATAACATTGTAGCTATCATAAAGCTTAACAAAGTTATTAGACACGACCCAAGTTAATCATCTCACGTAAATGAGGTGCTTCGGTTATCAGGTGGAGGCTAAGGCTTCTATTTTTTGTTTTTGCCGACAGATGGCTTGGCTTTGGGCCAAAACGCATCGATTTTTTGGCTATGTGCCAATTTGAAATGATGAAAAATAAAAACAAAATGTTAATTTTGCATGTAATACAATAGAACGAAAACTGGTAACTAAAAGTGTCACTGCTGTGGGAAATATCGTTTGAATTTATATACTAGACTAGCGACTCATCATCGCTTCGCTCAGGTTCGTCCCTAGGTACGTTTTGACGCTTAGTATGGAATAGATGTTTTTTTTTATTTATTTTTTTCGTAAATTTTTCCGACGTTTTAACAGTTATTCTGCTATTCGGGGTGAAGACAAATCCAACAAAACAAAGATCATAAAAATCATTAGCATCATAAAAAGCAGTTCTCGAGTTATAAGTATTGTAACAAACCCGACTTTGTATATACGAGTATGTGTATATAAAACTGATCTATGCTTTTATTTGTATTGTCTAAGTTATATATCTATACTTCCATAGTGTGAAAGTAACTCTGTTTGTCTGTGTATAACTTTTTTTTTTTAATTCGGCTAACAACGAATCGCTTCACCATGCGAGTAAAACTGTGTACAAAAACATGTGCTATAACGTACATAATCTTTAATGTACAATAAGTAGTGTTCACTCAAAGGTCAAAATAGACAACAATAGCTGCTAAACAAAAAAAAAAGGAAAATCGTTTGGCAAGCAGAGGAGAAAAAGGTACTGAACTGTTTCGTCTTTGCCTGTTTGCCTATTTATATATAGAAGATTTTTAACTGACTACAAAAAGACAGAAACCTAAACTAATAGTAAGTACTAGTTTGGATGGATATATATTATATGTGATATCCTTGCCTATTGCGGACAGAAGTTTTGTGATTCTTTCTTTATTCCACCTCTGAGGGTAACTATTTTAAGGGTCTTGTTTTTTTTAAATTGTAATAATACTGATTGGTAAAGAACGTCAGATACATCTTTTTTTTTTCCTTTTTTTAAATGTCTATTGACTTTTACGGTGATTTAATATACTATGTAAAAATATAGACACAATAAAACTATTTTTCAGCTATTCAAGTTTTAATAATGAAGTCTGGTTTCAATATTTTAAACCATATAAATTCATTCGAACGTAACTTAAAACAAAACATCTACTTGTTTCAATTTTTTTTTTGCTAAACAGATTCAATACTTTTATTGTTTACACGAGTCATCTTTTTTCTTCCCATCACAGTGTGATAACATGATGTATTGGATTACATATCTATTTGATTGAAGCGCGTTCAACTTTCATTGTTAGAATTTACTAGTGACTCATCCTCGTTTTTCTCGTGTGTCTTTTGCAACTTAAAAAAACATTGACTTTTCTTTATGTATGCAATAGTAACACCTACAATAGACAATGGTTCGCGTTCGCTTAATAACCGAGTGAAGCGGGCTCAATTCCCGCGTAGTACACTAGGAAAAAATCAAGTGTGTCAAGAACATTATATTTCTATTATATAAACATAATATATAATTAAGCATTTTCTTAATAAAATATTTCATATAGGTCTACATTTTATGAAACAATGTATAATTTGACAATATTCCAACAACTATAGAGCGTTATTTTAATTTGAAATCCTCACACGTCATACCATTAATAAAAGACACTCTCATGTAACTACATATGTAACAGACTTAGCGTAAGAACAAGAATATGCTTTCAACGATCGTACGTAACGTAAAACCATCAGCACAATCGTTAACGTTATTTACTTTTGCTGTTATATTTTCAACAAACTGTAATTATTTCTCAGTTAGTGCTACTACTTTGTGAAAACTTAACTTTGTAAAATGTTTTCGGTAAAATGAAATATTACCTTATATACTTCATCTATAGTGAAAGACTATTTTTTTCACCCCATAAATTCTCTTTATGTAAAAATAACATATAGACAATCACACTTTAGCTCTTAAAATATCACTTACTAGTAAAATAAATATATATAAGTATTAATAAAGCTAAAAACATTGTTACTTATTTTTTAACTAAAAAGGTGTTCTTCTTTGCAGCTTTATCTTCTTCAAAAGTAACTGTTCCCCTAAGATGGTTCCCCTTCAAAATTTGGACCATTTTTGAATATATCGCGGAACATCACCCGAATTGAGTACCTAAAAAGACATCATCATCAATCAGCCTATTGCCGTCCACTGCTGAACAAAGGCCTCCCCCAATGAGCGTCAACCATCTCGGTCCTGGGCAGCCCGCATCCATCCACAGCCAGCCACCTTTCTTAGGTCATCTGACCATCATGCTGCAGGGCGTCCTACACTACGCTTGCCTAACGCGGTCTCCATTCTAACACGTTAAAAGACATCGTAGCTTAAAATATTTTACAAGCTTACTATATATTCAAAATGATTTAGAAATTTGATATTATTGGCAAATTTAATTAAAACTTAGCGGTCGTCTTCATACTTATACATTGTTTCTACACTTTTACACATCCCCGTTTAAATTTAGTAACTTTTATTTTACTTTTTTTGTGCCGCACTGCCATTGTAAACGTTTAGTATCGAGAATTCAAAAAGTTTTCATTTTTTTTTCCATTCTATCCATTCTTTTGTCTGTTGTTAGACAAAGAGGAAATTTTATTTACAATTGATATATTGTATCGTGGATATTCCTAAAACCTTAGGACTTTGGATTGAAAGGTTTTTTTTTTTTAAATATAAGTTCGTATGATTTTAAATATCCATTGTAAGTTAACTTCTACTCTATTGCTTTGTTCTTAAAATACGAACGGAATCGGGTGTGGAGTGCTTTATTTAATTTTGATATTTCTGAAGAAATTATTTGATACATATGTTTAAATACTTATAAAGATGTGTCCTTTTTACATAGTCATTTCGAAGATTCTTTAAACATTATACTCGTATTTATTTTAAGCTCTGCCACTCCATGAATTTGTTTTTTTTTTCAAATTCAAAGAATGCCTATATCTGTTGTTCCAAATCGGTTTAGGAGTTTTAAACAGACATACAGGCAGATAGACAGATGGTTTTTTTTTTTTCACTTTTTTTATAATATTGCTATAGATTTTAATTTTTGATTTGTACTACACTCGTATAAGCTACTGCGAATGTACTATGTAGTTGCACTTAGTTCAGCAAATCGCGTTAATATTAACGGAACCAAATAAAATGTATTGACGAAAATGTTGCTTCTCAAACGAATATTAATGACGTCTGCGACTCACTACGATATTACAACCGGCATGGCAACACGCCAATTGGGTGATCTGCTTTCTTTTCTCCAACAATATATATATCGATCTGAAATCGATTTAAATTTAGGTCAAGGTTAGGTTTTTTAATTGAAACTTTGCTAATGTGACAAAAAATGCTATTTTTTTTATTTTAATTAAGTACCACTACATAGTCTATCTATATATACATAAAATGCTTTGTCCTGACTGACTGACTGATCGATCAACGCACAGCCTAAACCGCTGGTCGTAGAAACGTGAAATTTGGAGGACATATTTCTTATATATTGTAGGCATCCGCTAAGAAAGGATTTTTCGAAATTCATTCCCTAAGGGGGTAAAATAGGGGATAAAAGATTGTATGAAACTCTGTCATTCTTAACGCGAAATGCACGGAAAGTGGTATTTAGTTTTAAGATGAAAAATAAAAAATATATGTATAATTTTTTTTTCGAAATTCATCCCTTAAAAGGGAAAAAGGGGGTGATAAAGTTTATATGGGCAAACAATTATTTATGATCAGAATTTCTTGAAACTTGGTATTAATGCTCTTCAATACAATTAAATAAATACATATTTTAGAATTTTTTGATATTCATCTTATAAGGCTGTCAAATAAGGGATGAAAGTTTGTATGAAACTCTGTAACTGATGCACGGAAAATGGTTTTTTTTATGGAAATTTACCTTTAAAATGAAAACTAAAACAATACAAATATCTATTTTTTTTTTAAATTCATCCTTTAAAAGGATAAAAGCGGGTTGTGTTGTTTATATAAGGATAAAATTGTTTATGATCAGAATTATTTGAAACTTGGTATTAATGCTCTTTAATACAATTAAATAAAAATGTCTTGTAGATTTTTTTTAATTCAGCCCCTAAGTGGGTAAAACTGGCCGGTGAAGTTTGAGTTGTTGAATATATTTAAATAGAGTAACATGGCTCAAGTTCTCTGTAAGTGCACACTATCTGTGTGAGATATAAAGCAGAGAACGGAAATTATTCCGAATCCAAAGGAAAATTATGTATTACTTTTCGGCTGGCCACAGCAGCGACAACTATAACAGATCTAGAGCGAGAGAGAGAGAGATAGAGAGAGCCTTACCTATATTTGTGGTTGGTTTTTTTAGTGAAGATTAACTTAAGTGAATCTAGAGTTTTACTCTAGACATAATATTAAAAATTCGATATAACAACATATAAATTCAATGGAAATTAAAACTGAGCAAATTTTTCAGTTCACGCGAGCGTAGCCGCGGCCAAAAAGCTACAACACAATAAGAATGGCTCTTTATATACGTAACTTAAAAAAGAAGGAGAAGGAGGGAGACTGTAAGCTTCAGGTGTACATAGTATTGGGTCTTTAAAAATAACGTAGATGTTAGCCTGTTAGTATGTTAGTTAAAAAACCCATATTAGCCATGTTACATGATTCTGAAGTCATAAACATTGTATGCGATTGTATCATTGTACTCTCTTCCTCTAACTTTGGAAAGATGGAGTAGAAAAATGTACAAAAAATACAGGTAGTGCAGCATGCTAAATACCAAAAGTGTAAAATTAATTACAAAATATACGCTTAACATCTTTTAAAATATTGGATATTTTGAGTTACGATCGCTAAAATTAAATTTGTTTCCATATATGTATACTTTAACAAATAATAAAACTTACACAAACTTATTTTTGCAAGTAATAAAGTATGTATTGCGAAAAAGTTTATTTTTTTCGTCGTTTGATCGCGGGCGAAGCCGCGGGTTCTGCTAGTATAAAATAAAGTCGCTTCTCGCTGTTTGCTCCTATATATGCTTAGATCTTTAAAACTACGCAACAGATTTCGATACGGTTTTTTTTAATAGATAGAGTGATTCAAGAGAAAGGTCTATTATGTATAATACATGCATAATATAGTAGAGAAACATTGATAATTTTAGAGGTTTCTATATTATATAGGGAAAATATCTCATCTCTAAGAAATCTATACTAACGATTAAAACGTATCTAGGGACGAACCCGAGCGAAGCAAGGGAAAGACGCTAGTCTGTCCTGAAGGCTGAAAAAATGTATTCAGGATAAAATACTACGCTTACTCATTAAAAATTAAAGCTGTATGTATATTTTAGCCTATACCTTAATTTAATGGATAACTTTTATTTACTTATAAAAAATGAACTCTGTATACAGAAACTCGACACTTAGTTCAAGAAACACTTAGAAAGTTGTAAAAGCTCTGCAAAACCATTTTTCGTAACTAAACATATTTATAAGTCTTATTAACCTTAATATTATCCTATAAATTATTATTATATCAAACGAAATGAGTGATGGATAATAATATTTGTCGACCACGAGTTAAATATGACGGGGAATATAACAGTATATCCGAATAGAATAATTTGCGCTATGTAGGTACTGTAGTAACTGTGTCTGCAGACATGGCGGAAGCGTAGTGATGTATACCAAACGTTTCTAAATTTAAAGCCCCGACCTCCATAGCGCTTGAATCATTGTCATTTGTAGTTGGAGAAATCGTTTCGTCACTCGGCTATTTGAATAATTCATTGGGTTCCGGATAAAATTGTATAATATGTACATGTTGCAGCGTGTTTATAAATATGCAAGCCACTAACCCTTGCTTCCCTCAGGTACGACCCTACGTGGTTAAGAAAAGCCCATGTAACTCCCTAGATTTATTTGTGTACTGAATTTTATCCAATTTCGTTAAGCCGTTTCAATGTGAAGGACTAACAAACAAACAAACATACATACATACATACATACATACTTTTGACATTTATAAAAGCAGTCTCATTTTATTATATTTTGGCCCGTGGCTTCGCTTAAGTACCTACTTTGTATGTATTCAGCCCTTTTTAACGTCCCACTGCTGGACACGGTCCTCCCTTCAATACGAGAATCAGGCCACAGTACACCACGCTGGCCAAGTGTGGGTTGGCGGACTACACATGCCTTTCGAAAACTTGCTAGGTTCTCTCAGACATACAGATTTCATCACGATGTTTTCCTTCACCGTAAGACAAATGGTAATCGTGTTGGAAATTATTGGCACATGAAAATATCAGAGAGACCCGAGATTTGAACCCGCTTCACTCGGTATTTCACACATATTGCTCAACTCCTAAAGGGTTTAGCATTATGTCAGAAAGCATAATTTTCTCAATAAATATTAAGAAAAAATATTCAAACCGGACTTGTAGTTCTCGAGATTACTTTCGTTCGAGCAAACAATTTCATCGGCTTTGAAATATTAGTACAGATAATATAAATATCATAATGGAAAATTGTAAACGGGTATTGAAAAGGCCCTTTTTTTTACAATGGAAAGAGGATATTAAGTAAACACTTTGACTTGGTGATTTTAATAATTTTTGTGTTAAACATATTATACTGAAGTAAATAAGCCTAAATTGTATTTCCACTAAGAGCCTTATGTGTTTTAATATGTGGACTCTTTTGTTTAACGATACGGCAAAATAAAAAAAAATAAAAACTGAAGTCTAAAAATGTGTACAAACATTTTACATAACTTTATACTTAATATAATAAAATTCTAACTGAGTCGAATCTGTACATTGAATATTTTTCGGAAAATCTTATTGAAATAGTCATTATTATCGATACACAGGCCGAATCTATACTATGTATTTATAATTTTCGTGTCTGTCTGTCTGGGAAGGTATCTCGAGAAAACCACTGGACAGATTTTGATGAAATTTAGTATGATGATAGCTGGTTAACCGGGTCAAGATATAGGATATTTTTTACTGCGGGAAAATATCTCATCTCTGAGAAATCTATACTAAACGTGAAAACGTAACTAGGGACAAACCCAAGCGGAGCGAGGATCAATCGGAGTAGTATCTTATATGATTTCAATTATCGTACTTATAAATTCAATTGAAATGTGATCTATTATATAATGGCTATTCCCTGCTTAATAGAAAAATTGAAGCATTCTGCATGATATAAAGTTAGGCTTTGATTGATTTTTAAGCATGGGGTTGTAATAAACTTTGACTCAAAGTTAGGGCAGTTCATCATGGGGCTTAATGAGCCCTGACGTGAAGTTAGGACGGATCACCATGGGGCTTAATGAAAACTAACGCGAAGTTAGGGCAGATCACTACTAACTACTAAACGACAAATATAATAGTATCTAATAATAACATAGTAACACTATACCCCCAGAAGAAGATAAACTCAAAGCAACTTTCTAAATTGTTTATTATCTATACAAAAGTACTCCACGCGTTAACAATCGTGCTCGAGTTCTTATTATTTCCTCGCCACAACATGGAAGATAACTTGGCGCGAACAAAGTTCTATTGGAGCATATACTATTTACTTGTTGATGACTGTTGTAGCATAGTTGCAGTGAATGTGAAAAGCGCTTTTATACGAATATACATATTATGTTGTTGGATTTAGACATACGAACAAATTAACACTTTTATTATATTATATTTATATCTGTATTTCAAATAAAACATATGGTTAGTTTCTCTCAGAGAAATTGATCACCTTGTTCAAAATTCTATCCGAATCCACCATAAAGTTTTCTTTATGTAAATTTATCTAATATCTAAATTCATGTGCAATAAAAATCGTGCAATACATTTTCTTATTTTTAAACGTTAGTAATAATTTAGGAGACTATTTTTTTTAATAAAACTATCTTTTCGGATTTTTTCGCGGATTTATTTTGATTTTTGGTTCCCGACGTGGAAGAGACTGAAAATAAATCCGCGAAAAAGTCCGAAAAGTTAGTTTTATTTAAAATGTCAAATATTCGCGTAAATCTAAGAAAGACTGAAATTGATATCAGAATATTTTTCGTTCTTATAATATTAGACCACATTATTTGTAGAACGGAAGTTCAGTAGATCATTTATTATTTTTTTCCATTTCGATGTTTGAATATTACATTTTATTAGTTTAAATCGTGATAGGTATTGGAATACATAGATTTTTTAAATAACGTATGTATATTTTAAAGAACGTTTAGGTTTGTTCTACTAAAGTAATTTTAAGCGAAGTACTTGTTTTTACTCGTAGCTTTGTTCGCATGGTTGATTTATGTAGTACCAGTAACAAACAAAAAAACAAACTGTTATTTTTTATATATCTTTATATTATTATACTGTATGAACTTGATTACACACTATCATTATAATTTCTATATTACGATAGAATATAGTCGTCGTATTTAAAACTTATGTTAATTAAAATTCCCATATATGTTTATTGTATGTAATAGCCGCTATTAACTTCTATACTTATACTAATTAATATTATAAAGCTGAAGAGTTTGTTTGTTTGTTTGTTTGGTTGAACGCGCTAATCCGATTTGAAAAATTCTTTTTGCATTGGATAGCTCGTTAACTGAGGAAGGCTATAGGCTATATATTATCCCGGAAAAATATACGGTTCCCCTGGGATAGATTTGTTTTTTCTAGGGACGAACCCGAAGCGAAGCGAGGGTGAATCGCTAGTTATCTTATATGTTTTTAGTTTTTCCCATTTCATTTTTTTCTATATTTAGTAGTTAACGTTTCGTGTTATAGACATCAGCGACTACGTATTAGTTGACGATTAAGGGAATCCTATATAATATTGAAAATTCTGTAATGTAATGTAATGGTATTATGTTATGTGTTGTTTGTTAATTTTGATGTTTTCTTTTGTTTTTTATTGTAAAGAAGTGATTTATGTTATTTTTTACATGTAGATTGAAATAAAAACTAGTTTACTTAGACTAGACTCCAAAACCTCTAAACCGATTTTTGAACTTTCTTCAAAGTGAAACTGTTTTGGTGGATTTGAATGAAATTCACTGCACAGTTAGGCTTTACTTGGCAAAGTGAGAGTAAGACGACCAGTATATAAAAAATAAACGATTATACACAAACAAAACTATATAATGCTTTTGAGACATCTTAAACCTTAGTCTCTCCCGTGACCATGATTGCTGTAAAGCGTTCGAAACGTCGGGAACCAAAAATCAAAATAAATTCGCGAAATAATCCGAAAAGATAGTTATATTTAAAATGTCAAATATTCGCGTAAATCTAAGAAAGTACTATACTCAAATGCATATACATAAACCCGGTATAGAATATTTTTACTTATGTTTTCGTAACACTATTTACAATGCAGGTAGTGAAAAAGAGATTATGGAATCAAAAGTCGTTTGTTTTCTCTTTCGACTACAACCTGTGCAGGACTGGAAATGTAAAAAAATACAAAATACTACTACAACTTCCATTCTCCTGTGCTATACGATTGTTGGAACGGTTTATTTTTTCAAAACGTATGCGGTTTGCATATTTTTTTTGCTTTATACATACTAAATTTTAAGTTGATAAAATTTGTACAGAAAGCCTTCTAGATTAACTGAAGCTATACTTACTCGAGGCAGTGGTAGCCCAATGGTAACACGCTCGCTTGGGAAACCGAGTGAAGCGGGTTCAAATAGCGGGTCTCGCACCTCTGATATTTTCATGTGCGAATCATTTATGACACGATTACCACTTACGGTGAAGGAAAACATCGTGAGGAAACCTGCATGTCTGAGAGAACCTAGCAAGTTTTCGAAAGACATGTGAAGTCCGCCAACCCGCACTTGGCCAGCGTGGCTTAATACTATAGTATACTTAGTTTTATCATAAGCTAATATTAACACACCTGTTTGAAACAGGGATTACGATTTAGTACTTCTTACTTTAATTTTAGAGATAAAAAACTTGATGCTACAGAAATAATTGTGCTTACATACAAAACCGACTGTATATTATATTCCCAATGCTTTGATATAATATATTTTTTAATATTACAAAAATTAGTATTTGTTTATTATTTCTTGATACAGTCACGCCTCAACAAATCTTGATATTAATAATACATCACCTTACATAATAACTTAAAAATATTTAATAATGGTAGATAGTCCACCACGCTGGCCAAATGCGGTTCGCGGCTTCACGTCCTTCGAAACTTGCCAAGTTCTCTTAGACATGCAGGTATCATAACGATGTTTTCCTTCACCGTAAGGCGAGTGGAAATCTTGTTGAAAATAATTCGCGTATACAAAAGATGCAAGACTCGAGAATTGAACTCGTTTTTTTCGTTTTCCCAAGCGTGTACGTCACCACTGGACTACAACTACCTAGTTAAGTTAAATGTATCAGTAGTTAAAGCAAATGTATTCACTATCTCTCACACACCCGTATTTATTTCTGTAAACTTTGAATACACGAAGGTAATTATTAACTGATAATATATTTATGCCAATAAAGCCCACCAAACTCAAAATCACAAACATTTGTCGCGTTGTTATATTAAACGCCGCTGGGGATG
This sequence comes from Fabriciana adippe, assembly GCA_905404265.1. NCBI lineage: Eukaryota > Metazoa > Arthropoda > Insecta > Lepidoptera > Nymphalidae > Fabriciana > Fabriciana adippe. The sequence goes on from FR989986.1 coordinate 15,392,235, forward strand.
GAAGTTAAATTGCGATGTAACCGGCATACGGGACATCTCAAATATTAATGGACAAACTATTTTTGCTGTAACGTTCTTAGTTCTATAATACTTTCTTTGATTTAGGCGAACATTTGATATTTTAAATACAACTATATTTTCGGATTGTTTCGGGGATTTATTTTGATTTTTGGTTTCAGACGTATCTATTTTTGAATATTTGAAATCGTTTTGTAAAATTGATTTTTTCTTTGTTAAAGTTTCGGCAAATTACTGTCGTATTAACGATTTATAATATGTTGCGACTTTAACATACAGCACCATGTAGTTAAATGGTAAGCTACGAGGCCTGTGTTATGGATACTAGATAATTGATACACTACACATATATAACTTTAAATTAATACATATCACAAATATAAACACCCATGACTGGAGTACAAACATTCGTGCTCATCACACAAATGAATGCCCCAAGCGGGACTCGAACCCGCGACCGCTGGCACAGCAAGTAGAGACACTACAAACTGAGTCAAACGTGTCGTCGAAAAGTATAAAAAGTTTTTGTTGTTTTTAAAGAAACTAGGTCAAATAATTTAATGAAAGTCTTGTTTAATAAATTATTTGAAATATTTCAAATGTCGACGGCTTTATCTGCTAATAATTTGTAACTTTTATCCAAAATCCATCAACGGTTTAATTATAATTAGTTTTACCTTTGTGTTATAAACAAGTATCGGATATTTCATCTTTACGCCAATTAATTATGATTTGATCGACAAGTTCTTAGAGTATATAAAGTTTAAGCATGAGTGGCGCGGAGTTGGGAACTTCTGTTTGATGCCATTGACAATGTTAGGAGACAAGACGTGTGTTTCAGTGAGTGTAAACACCTAACTCGGTGAACAATCTCGACCAAGTTTAATCTTCAGACGTTACGTTATATTAACTTGATATAAACTTTTGATTTAACCTTTTGATTACCACTTAATCTCTAATAAACGCAGATCGGATCAAGTTTGCAAAATTATTCGTATTAGATCGACTTTGGCTAAACAACATTATGACTTCTTTTCCCCAATTTTATATAATAAAATAAACAAAATTCTTAATATATATCCCCGAACTTCACGTGCATGCAAAAATATAGTTACAGCTTGGTTATTAGAATTGACTTATGAGGAAACTGAGAACTTACTAAAATAAGGTACATTTATATGGCTGACACACATACACACACTCACACACACACACACACACACACACACACACACACACACACACACATACACACAAACACATATACACATACATGCGCGCACACACGCATACATGCTAATTGCAAATACTGTCAAACTACTTTATGTACCATTGTCATAATAACTAATATCTTAATTTAACTTTAAATCTTAAATTGGAACAAAGTGTATTAAATTATAATCTGGAGGTGGGCGTTAATGACTACGACACAGTTGTATAATTAATGTAGTCCTTATCGAACATATTGTATAAACTGTAATCTTTAAAAAGTTACCAATAAAGATTTATTTATTTATTTATTTATTAAACTTTTACTTCATGTACAAAATGCACTGATTTTGAATGTTTATGGGAATTTTCTTTATAAATAGACGATTTGTTTTTGTTTTAATTTATTGAGTGTAGGTTTATCTATTTATGTTATACTAGTGACTCGACCTCACCCCGCTCGAGTTCGTCCCTACTTACGTTTTCGCGTTTAGTATAGATTTCTCAGATATAACATATTTTTCCCGCAGTAAAAAATATGCTATTTGCTGACCCGGATAACCAACTATCATCACAATAAATTTCATTAAAATTTGTCCAGTGGTTTTCTCATAATGCGGTCACAGACAGACAGACAAAAATTCTAAAAACTATAGATTCGACCTCTGTATCGATAATAATGACTATTTCAATAAGATTTTCCAAAAAAATATTTAATGTACAGATTCGACTCAGAATTTTATTATATGTACCTATAGATAAGTATAATTCACAATTATTCACTTTTACGTATATACTCGTAATAAGTTTCATTTTTGTTGTATATAAAAATAATTTGATAGAATATTAGTTATTACTTTATAAGTATATTTCTAAAAATTCATTAACGCTGAAGTAAACAGTTCATCAATTTTTTTTCCCTACACCAATTTCATTTACAAGTAACATAATTTAAAATTACATTTAGTTTGCACATCTGTATATAGTTAAATTAGTGAAATTTCCCGCAGATTACTGAGTGCAAGAATTCCCTAAAGCTCCTCGTGGCAGTGGTTTCATATAGCGAAGTATTAAATAATAATGCCCCTACACATACAACCTAACAACCAACAGAAACTATATTAGATGTAAGATAAAGCACACTTATTGATTTAGAGAGTTGAATCAGATTACATTGAAGGTTTTTGATTTCTTGAGATGAAATTTTAAAGTTTTATATCATAAAGTATCTCCTTACACTCGCCTCGTTCGAGCACCTATTGGCATTAAAACAGCATTGATAAAAAAATACACAATCTCTAACAAAAGTTCTCTTAAAACTGTCACCAATTGTGTTTAGTAATTTATTCTAGTTGAAATAAATAAACAACGATGTAAATTGAACCTTAAATGTTTTCACCAAAAAAATTGAAGCGCGCTCAAATGTTCAAATGATGACATTTTTTGTCGCTGATTGTGTATCTAGTACTTTTTTGATCGATGACTACAGTAACTTATGTTATATCAGGTCGTAATCTATCAAAGTACTAAATTTCATTCAAATCAGTCCAGCTGTTCCGACGTGAAGGAGTAACAAACGTAGAAACATACGAAATTTCGCATTCGAAGTAGTTTGAAGAGCGATTTTTTCCCTTTTAAATGTAATGGTCTGATTTTTAATTTGTAGTTCCGTTAACATTAATAACTTTCAGCTTATTTTAAAGTCTAAGTTCTAATATAGGGTAAAAATTCCAATATTTAGATCCGCTAATTAAAAGAAAATAGCTTTCGCGACAGTAAGCATGTGAAATTAATTAATGTATCTCATAGATTACATGGTGGTTTTCCCAACGGTGCAGTGGCTCGGCCGTGTGCAATTTCAATCATGTATTATAATGTATTAAATAGATAAAGTAGTATGGAAAGTAGAGTTGAAATGGAAATGAAATCTATATACTCGTATAATTAAAAATGACTTATTTTGTTTGTTATCATTTCAAAATTAAAAATATTCCATTGTTAATATTTTATAGGAAATTTAATTAGTTTAAAAACAAATGGAAGGCAATATTAAGTAAAAAAATGGAAGTAATAATTATTGTACACTAGCAGAACCCATGACTACGCCCGCGTTCAATGTACAAAAAAATCTTTGGCTTTATGTTATACAACGACTCACCCTCGCTTCTTTCGGGTTCGTCGCTTTGTACTTATATAATATTGTTCATACAAAAACACTAAAATTTCGATTAAAAATGGAAGGTTGGAGGGCGGAGGGGGGTGGGGGGAGGGGGGGGTAGTAGTAGGGTAAAATATACTTTACGACCTATTCTCATATCTATCAAATATGAAAAAAAAAAACATTAAAATCGGTCGAGCCGTATTGCAGGAGTGCGACACCACAAACACCGTGACACGAGATATTCATATATTAGATTAATACATATATTTTTATTTTATTATTTCTAAATATGAACTTTAGAATTATAATTTTTTATAACATTTTTTTTTAATTTTAACTCGACGAACTCTTTTTAATATATTTTTTGTTATATAGGTGATATCGATATAATTATGTTGTTATATTTTATTTAATCGTACGGAACCATAGCATCAAATATCGAATTACTCTTTGACGATTTTTAACACAAGAGATAAAAGAAAACTTTTTCAATAGCCAGCCCGAGTTGAAGCCACGCGGTGAGCCACGCCTAAAGTTGCGCGATGCAACTTATGTATGACATTGTTGGAATCACTTTTGTATTCAATTTAGAACTTGTCCGTTCTACGGTTTTGATACAAACAGTTTAATAGGCTTCACAAACACGGTTCCATGTATACTAGAAAGTATTTGGTATTTTTAGTGTTGTGTTTGCACAGTGCTTAGAAAGGGTATATGTTAAGGAAAAGGTCACTGATTCAATTATTGTTATGATAAACTGGCAGAACCCGCGGCTTCCCTCGCGCTAAATTACAAAAAAAGCTCTAAAAAGTAGGTTTCATACAAATTTTCATTCCCTATTAAAATAAAAAATAGCCTATGTCACTCTCCAGCCCTCCAACTATCTCCACACAAAAAATTACGCCAATTGATCATTCTGTTTCGACGTGATACAAGGGCAAGCAAACAAACAAACAAACACACTTTCACATTTCATATTAAGTATGGATTCTTCATCGTGTTACTTCGCCCCTTAGGTACCTATTTAACAAATGTGAGTACACTTTTACCCCTATCCTAGAAGTTTTGGGTTTGGCGATAGAAGTTTTTTTTTTAAGTTATTCGCAGAATCGTTTTAAATTTAAATTAATTATTAACATTAATTATTTAAACCGACCAGTTAAAATGTAGTACTTTTTACCTATTAAAGCATTTTGTTTCATCCTTTATGATACGGAAGCCCCTATTCTTTCACGGGATAAAAATATTTTTACGTTTTTCTTATTTAAATCTTCTATGTTTTGGTGATTGTTTAAAAATTTCTCTTTGAAGGCAGACCTTTCAATTTTAATTATTATAAGCTGAGATAAGGTTATTAGTTTCGATCGCGTCAAAGTAATTTCATTAAGTACTCCCAAAACGCGTGATAAAGTTTGTTTACCAGTAAATAATATGAAGTAAAAAATATTAAAAGTTAAAATTTAATTTCTTACTACTTGTAACTTCATATACGTTATTAGCCTTAACCCCCAAAATTTAATTTTATATAAGAGTGCGTAGATGTATACTTTTGAGGTTTTGCTGCATCTTTAAAACCTACTCTACCTACTGAAATGAGTGTAGCTATATTTTTTTGATAAAGATGGTTTAAATATGTCAAAGAGATTGAAATTGAAAGTCATTTTTAAGAAATACTTTTTTTTTTGTTCAATCTTGTAAATTTGACAATTCCGGTAGATAGATTTTTATTATAAAATTATATTCCTAGTATTACGAGTATATAATTAATTATGTTAATTCTAAATTCAATATGACATACAATAGCCCTCGGCTTAGAATTTGGCTATCCCATCTCCTCTTGTGAGCGTCGTAGAAGACGACTGTTAAAGGATTAAGGGACATCGCGTCTTAAGTCCCTTGCTCGATGGCGGACGAACAACAGCATTGACGTCAGTAATTTGGGAAATGTGTATGAAGATGATGGTTGTGGTGATATTGAAATTGAAAGTCATTGAAATTCATTAGAGTTGACTCTAATCTAGCGCTATAATAATTATTAAAAAGACAGAGTTAGCTGGAAATACGTCGGAAAAAATTTAGATACGTTAAAGTCTATCAGGTCTATGCGTTAATAAAAGAAAGCTATAATTATAATAGGATATGAGATGTCGAAATTTATTTTATTAAAATCGCACATTATAAGCGCACACACACGCACACACTCAAACCCACACACCCACACATGCGCGCGTGCGTTATCGCACTCACACACGCACACACCCAAACACCCAGGTGCATACTCGTATAATATCAGTCAACACTTTTCAAGATAATACATATATAATCATAATATATTGTTCATTCTACAATAATACTACATTGAAAGCTAACACATGAACGTAAATTAAAACCGATTTTAATGTTCGGTTTCTTTTTTATATCATCGTAAAAACGTTAGAAAAGCAGCTCCTAGTGCCCAATTGAAAAATAAAATGTCTTTCATGGGATAGCGACTTTATGGATGTGAAATATGTATTGTGTATAGACTCCGAGGTACTCTGGATTGTGACGTTGATTCCCACATGGGGTAAATCTTTCTATAGATTACTCGTTTCTACGTATAAACCCCCTGTATAAGTAACTATTTAAATGACACGTTTGGCTCAGTTTGTTTACCCTACTTCCTGTGCCAGTGGTCGCGGAATCGACTCCCGCTGGGGGCATTCATTTGTGTGATGAGCACGATTGTTTGTACTCCAGTCTTCGATGTTTATATTTATAATATGTACGTTTTTAAAGTTATATATGTGTATTGTATATCAACTATCTAGTATCCATAACACAAGCCTCGTAGCTCGACCCCACTTCATTTTTAATAAAGCGAAAAAGCAGAGTAATATAAAAAAATAATCATACATACATCTATATATTAAATGCGAGTGATTATTGAGTGAGTAAGTGTATTGGTACTTCATCTCACTGTAACATTTTAGTAGATTAAGTGTGGAATGAAGAGAGCTATATCCTGTATTAATGCTTAAGTTTTATAGCGACGTATCCTTGCTTCCGCTCGCGTAGTAGCGAAGGGAATTGGAGGAAATTAGTTTTAAATAAAATTCAAGTGTTTGTATTTTATATTAATACTAGCGACTCACCCTCGCTCTGCTCGGGTTCGTCCCTAGTTACTTTGAACGTTTAGTATAGATTTCTCAGAGATGAGATATTTTCCCGCAGGAAAAAGTATCCTATATGTTGATCCGGATAACCAGCTATCATCATACCAAATTTCATCATAATCACTCCAGTGGGTTTTTCGTGATGCGGTCACAGACAGACAGACAAAATTCCAAAAACTATAGATTCGGCCTCTGTATCGATAATAATGTCTATTTCAATAAGATATTCCAAGAAATAAGTTTAATGTACAGATTCGGCTTAGTTGTATAGATAAATAAATGAAGTTAGGACTAATTACGTTTATAAAAATTGACATCTACTGACAGATAAAAGAATCGTGGGAAGATTGACACAGGTCTTTTCTTATTTAACATAATATAAATCTAAGACAAAAGTTAATTTCTAATAGATGTATCTATTCACACACTTCAATATTTTTTTTTATTTCAACCCTAACTGTATTAAAGGCACAACTATCAACTTGCTTCATTAAAACACTTGTTCTTGGTGAAGAGGCTTTCTCTGAAGATAGTTGTGGATGCCCTAGGTTATGGAATATAGCGATTTCTATATGTTTAGTTTTTTTTTTTTAATTTACTATGAATGTGTATTAAAGTGTGCTTTAGTAATAATAAATAAATAAATATGTTGGGATATTAACACACAGCATCATCTAGTTCCATGGTAAGTTACTACACATATACAATTTTAAATACACACATATTATAAATATAAACACACACGACTGAAATACAAACACTCGCGCTCATCACATCACAAATTAATACCCCAAGCAGGACTAGAACCCGCGACCGCTGGCACATCAAGTAGAGTCACTGCAAACTGAGCCACACGCGTCGTCAAATAACAACTGATCTATGAAAACTACTGAAAACACTTACTACTGAAACTTTGCTGTCTTCTCTTCTTTCCTTGATCTAGATCTTCTATCTCTAACTCTCAAGATTTCTCTTCGCTTTCTCTTACTAATGTATAATGGAATAATAACAATCATCAACCCTTGAGTATTTTAGACTTAAACTGCAAAATTTTAAATTATATATTTATCTCATCAAATTCTCCTATAACATGGTACGCGATTTTAAAATACATTCAACGTCTGTTAGGTACGCTCCAGCGCTTATAGTTAACAAGCTTGATTTTCTTTCCTACATCTCACGTATAATTCGATATAGGTTTTGTTTAAAGCTCTATATTTAATCATGCTCTAATTATGATTCACGTTTCTAAGTATATCAGATATCAATAATAATTAATCATTCTAAAATAAAAATTTGATTCAATTCATAAATATTGTAATATCGCAGTTTCTATGGCTTTCTAAGTGATATCGACATATAATATTAAAAATGTATGATTATATCAATCGATAATAATCTATACTTCTATACTAATATTATGAAGAGATTTTTTTTTGTTTGTTTTTACCAAATAACTCCGAAACTACTGGACCAATTAAGATAAAATTTAGCAAAACGATAGTTTGAGACCCTGGGAAGGACATAGAGTAGTCTTTATACCGGAAATCAACCCTTAAGGGGGTGAAAATGGGGATGAAACTTTGTATGTGGAATCAACCTAGGGACGAACCCGAGCCAAATGAAGGTGAGTCGCTAGTTTTTATTATTAATATTATAAAGTAGCAAGGGCTAGTTTGTTTGTTTGATCGCGCTAATCTCAGAACTACTAATCCGATTTGAAAAATTATTTTTGCTTTAGATAGCCCGTTTATTGAGGAAGGCTAAAGCTATATATCATCATACTACTACCAATAGGAGCGGAGCAGTAATCATAAATGTCAACAAATCGGGCAGACTTCCATACATTATTGTAAAACTATATATAATACATTATATAAATACATAGAGACAAACCCGAGCAAAGCGAGGTCGCTATATAACATAAAGCTAATAGTTTTTTTGTAGATTGAGCGCGGGCGAAGCCGCGGGTACTGCTAGTTCTTTATTAACGTAAAAAAGGATTATTAAATACAACAAGATTTCTGCTGGAGCTAAATATTTCATGGCTACGTGGCAATCCGCTACACTATAGGAATTTTATTAAAACTTGCTAACGGATTGGTATGTTACTCTGTCTTTGTGTATTAATTTAAAAGTGTAGAAATGTAAGTGAACTAAACGTTACATCAGCTATGAATATATTAAAACTAAAATAATTCAATCATGTATCCCTTACCAATATGGCCTTTTAAAACAAAGTCGCGGATACAAACTAGTACTTTATAGGAAAACCATTGTAAATAAATATAATAAAGTAACTTTGAATGTGAACTTTAAATATTAACAATTATAATAATATTTCGTTGCTGCTCTTTGAACGTGTCAATGTAATTCAGTATTTAAATAACTCAAGCATCTACACAATAATAAAATTCTAACTGAGTCGAATCTGTACATTGAATATTTTTTGGAAAATCTTATTGAAATAGTCATTATTACCGATACAGAGACTGAATCTATAGTTTTTTTTAATTTTCGTCTGTCTGTCTTTAATCGCATCACGAGAAAACTACTAGACAGATTTTGATGAAATTTGGTATGATGATAGCTGGTTATTCGGGTCAACATATAGGAAACTTTTTACTGCGGGAAAATATCTCATCTCTGAGAAATCTATACCAAACGTTAAAACGTAACTAGAGACCAACCCGAGCGGATCGAGGGCAAGTCGCTAGTATACTATATCTGAGATTACTTAAAAACGTTGATTGAGTGAGACAATACGTACGACTCGCTCTACCCATGCTAATATTTTTGCGGTGCGCTATTCAGGCTTGTTCATTCAAGGGTTGTGCCCTCGCACGGGTTAATGAGCACTGCGCTATTCCAGCTCCTTTTTTCCTTCCAAACAAAAACATTCGCTTCGTGAATACTACCTGCAATATACCTGTGTTCTTGATCCTCTCGTTGCGTAGTTGATGTCTGGTTTTAACCAACTTTGCCTAAAGAAAGTTTTTCAAGCCGCACATCCTAATTAGATGTTTTTTATGAAACTGTTGTATCTAACTTGTTTAGTCACATTGGATGTTGACATAAGCTTCTTAATTGCAAAGAGTAGTAGGATTAATTTGCAAGCTTTTTTTCTGTAGACTTCAATGTAGAGATACCACACTATATTATGTATGTAACACAAGCAAGAATCGATTTAGAAACTTTCAATGTCAAGCAAAAGTCTAGATATATAGACCGTTTGTCTATTAAGATTACAAAAAGCTAGTTTAATTTTTTCTATAGAAAATCACCTTTAGCTTTTAGAATATTTTATTCCATTCAGTATTTTACGGTACCCTCAAAAAGCAAGAATATAAATTAAAGAAAAGCTTAGGGGACGCTTCAAAGTTTTTAATTTATCTTTCATTTTCTTGACTGAAAAACTGATGGCTTTTAAACAGGAGAGTACCAAGCGTCCGAGCTTCGGTTTTTTTTGAAAAATCGTTTTTTTTTTTTAGTTTTTATTTTTCCATTTTTAGTGTAGACGTGATAAGCAGGTCTTGTGTAAGAAGAAAGTTTTTTAATAAATTATTCGTTTAAGTCATTTATTTAAAAATAATTTATTGTTGATTTTTTAAAAATCGCTCGAGCGATTTCGATAAAATTTAAATGAGACCACCTAGGAAGTATACCCTTTAAAATAAAAAAAAAAAGAATTTTCCAAATCGGTTCAGGCGTCTTCGAGTAATCGGTGAACATATATTAAAAAAAATTGACGAATTGAGAACCTCCTCCTTTTTGAAGAAGTCGATTGAAAAGTGCAAAAATTTTATCAAATAATTGTTATTTAATAAATAAATATAAATGTGTTGGGACATTAACACACATCACCATCTAGTTCATAGTAAGCTACGAGGCTTGTGTTTGGATACCAGATAGTTTAAATACATAGATATGATTAATATAAACACTCATTACTGGAGTACAAACGTTCGTGCTCATCACACAAATGAATGCCACCAGCGGGACTCGAACCCGCGACCACTGGCACAGCAACTACGAACTGAGCTAAACGTGTCGTTATTTTGTTGTCCTTGTTATTGTTCTATTTACGAGTAATTAAGCAATTATTAATAACATTACATTACATTTTTATCTCTATGGTATTTATAAAAAAATAACCTTATTCTTAAAGCAATAGATAAATTATACGTGAAAATAACCTATACAGTTGCTACTGGTATTATACAACTTTATAATATTATCAATATGAAAACACAAAATTACTTGAAAAAATGTTCGAGGATATTGTGAATTTGCGTACTTATGTTTACGGCAGGGTCATTTGCTTCAGAGGCCAGATTTGAGGGCCATTACGGCTACGACAAATTAGTTCATTACGTTATTCAACAAAATGTTGCCACAGCCACTATAACGAGGTCCTAAGCACCCTTCTCCGCTAAGAGGAAAAATAACTAGGAATAGTAACAATATACGGTCGTCAAAGGAGTTCAAGAGAAAATGGACGTGTAGGGTTTTGTACGTCACATTGGTTCATTGGTTCAAAGTTTTTTTTTTTTTTGTATAAATTGGTTGTAGGTCGAAGTTAGTACTGGACTTTATAGCAGTTATGGTATTCTAAGTGTTACAGAAATGTTTGTGCGATTAGAATTATGGGCCTATAAAAAAATACATGTTAAGAAAAAATGTGTTCAATGAGTTTTTCGCTTATGAAAGGTTTTTGATTATTAGAAATCTAATATTCTTAGATTTACGCGGATATTTGACATTTTAAATAAAACTATCTTTTCGTTTTTTTTTTTTGTGGTTTTATTTTGATTTTTGGTTCAGTCTCTCCAGTGACCATGATTGCTGTAAAGCATTCGAAACGTCGGGAACCAAAAATCTAAATAAATCCGCGAAAAAATCGGAAAAGGTAATTTTATTTAAAATATTAGAAATCTACTTAAATATAATATTGAGTACAGATTTTTCCTTAATACGAATAAAATTAGGTGATTGGGCAAATGCACGATGGCAAACTACGCTCACACGTCTTTTGAAAAATATTTAGGTTTTCTCAGACATGCAAGTTTCCTTCATTTTTTATATTATATGTTAGAAATGCCTACTTTCTCGCATATTAATTAAAGAAGTGCGCGACTCGGATTTGAACCCCCTTCAATAGGTTTTTGAAACAAGCGTGTTACCAATAAGCTCTAAGGCTGTATTTTTATAAGCTATAAGATTTTTGCGTGTACTTAGGTATATGTGACGCAAATTAAAATGAACAAAATAATTTATTCAATACATTTCTTAATAATAGATATAATAAATGCGAAAGTGTTTGTTTTTTACATATTATATACATATATAGGTACGTGCTATTGTTTTAGCGTAGATTTATTTTAAAAAAGCGAACAAAAATTCAGAGTTTTGATTATATTTACAAACTAGCCACTCAACCTCGCTTTGCTTTAAGTTCGTCCTTAGACAAAAACAATCTATTCCACGGAAACCGTACATTTTTCCGGGATGATATATAGTCTATAGCCTTCCTCGTTTAACGGGCTATCTAATCCAAAAAGATTTTTTCAAATCGAATTAGTAGTTCCTTAGATTAGCACGTTCAACCAAACAAACAAACTCTTCAGCTTTATAATATTAGTATAGATACAAAATGAAGGAGACCTCATTGACGTGCTCTTTTGTGCGTGACGACAGAAATTTTTCACCTTGGCGTAAACGTGAATTTTATATTTGCAGTCACTTAGCTGTGACTAGTCGTATTATATTTGCGAACGGATTTCATAAATCTTACAGACTGTGCTACATATTGTATGATCTAAGGAAAACGGCAGATTACTTTAATGGATTTTTCTTGCGATGTTATGAAAATATTTTAGTATTGAAATAAACGTCGCGTTGTGTTAAAAATGGAGACATGTTTTTCAAATACGGAATTCTTTTACGGAATTTTTTACATAAAAAAAACTCAGAACTTGAATAAATATTAGAAAAACAACAAAAATATAAACTTTGTGTCCGACCGGGATTGGAACTCGGACACCCGTGATTGTCAATCTTGCATCTTGACCGCTTGACCGTGATGCTTATGCCCGAGCGTAAGAAATTATCGAACACATTTTGCATGGAATAATGCAAAAGAAAACCACATGAAAACTCGAAAACACGCGTTTTCCCAGACGTAAGACTAATCTAGATCGATTTTTCGCCCCCGAAAACCTCCACATACAAAATTTCAGCGAAATCGTTATAGCCGTTTCCAAGATCGCCGGTATAAATAAATAAATATACAAGAATTGCTCGTTTAAATATATTAGATTTATGTGTGTATGTACCTACTTTTTTGTATTGGTTTAATTTTTTTTTTCATAATTTTTCATTTCATTTAAAGACTAGATTACTATACTAATACTAGCTGTAAGACTGTATTTTTATATTAAAAATAGTTTTTGCAGGTGATTTATGGCTCATACATGTACTTATTGATAATGTTAACCTTGTATTAAAATAATTTCCAGGATTAATTTTGAACTTTTAGAGATTATCTTCTACATGCAAACAAACAATTTGATCTCTTTAAAAAATGTAGAGTATACCGTGATTAATAATTAAATTAATAATAAAAGCAAAATAAATTGTATTAATTTTATACGACTAAGTTTGTGAGAAGCACCTTTCATTTTCTTTTCACCCATACAAGTTTCTTAGTGGTTCTTCTCAGTAAAACTGCATTTCGTAGCTTTCTCATAACCTAGCACAAACTTAGGTAGATATAAGTTTAGTCATTGATGATTTGAAAGTATTTCTCGAAGTATGCTTAAGTGGTATTGATTATTTGCTATAATAAATCCGCTCGGGTTCGTCTCTAGGTACGTTTTAACGGTTAGTATACGTAGATTTCTCAGAGATGAGATATTTTCCCGCGCTATAAAGTATTCTAAATGTTGACCCGGAGAACCAGCTATTACCATAGCCATCAAAATCCGTCCAGTGGTGTTCTCGTAATGAGTTCCCAAACAGACGTATAGACAAAAATTGTAAACTATAAATTCGACCCCTGTATATGGATACATCATTATTATGGAACAATTACTATATTAATAAGATTTTCCAAAAAATATTTAATGAATAAAATTCTGAGTCGAATCTGTCTAAGATTCGACTCATTAAGAATTTTATTATAATATGTATAGGTATAGATTATTTTTTTCTTCCATCTTTTTCCCTCTCTCCTTAGTTTTAGTATTTGAAATATATTTTGAGAATAAATAAACAGATGCTCTGCGAGATAAATGCGCACTTCGCGAAATTTTCACGTAATAACAAAGTCGCTTTGTAACGCAACGAATATATAACGTAGAACTGTGGTTCATTCAGTACAATGTAACTTTATAGCCTCATGGAATCTTTAACTAAGCAATATTGTTCTATTCGTATCGAGTGTAGTGCTTGCCAAACTTCCGTACCGTTTAGTCTAAGAGCTGTATGTAATTATACCTGAAATCAACTATTATGATAAAATTAGTTTTAATATACCATGTTCTTATTATTTTAGGTTTTATTATAATATAAAATAATTTATTATAATATATAATATAAAATATCATATTTATATATTAAACTTTTCATTTTATAATATTTATATTTTATTCAATGTTTAATTTACGTATTAATATCTTATAAACACACATACATACAACACGCATACTGAATTATCTATATTTATTAATTTTTATTTATTCATATTCATAAATTCATAAGTATAGCCGCGCGAAATTGTTCGTCTCCGACCGTCCACTTATGATTTTTATAAAGCAGTCAGTCGATGTTTTATCACCAGATGCTAATTATTTGTTTTATATAATTTAATCGTTTTCGTTAGTTATTGTATGTGGACTTATGTTATTACTGCAGTAATAACACAAGAAGTCCACCTTTTATGTTACTGTGTATCTCCCTAAACTTTCTCTTCTGTACTATCTTTCGTGTGTGTTGATTTTTTGATTATAATTTAATAAGTGACGTAACTAGGACTTATTTATGTTCACTCGTCACGTCTTACAACAACCATTAAATCCCGAGATAGTAATATTTATTGTCAATGATATCGTTGATATATTTATCACGAATCAACAACTTTTATGTTTTTTTTATTTTATTTGTATATAGTGTAAAGTTAAAAATAAAATAATTATTAACTAACGCACCGTTTATTCATTTGTTAAACAAGTGGTTATAATTTGTTATTTTGTAGCCAACTAAAGTTAAATAACGGATGGTCTCCTGTACTATAAAATAACACTTAAACAAGATTATTAGGGATATATTGAAATAGTTGGTAGCCATAAATCACACTTACACCAGGCGTTGTTGGAAATATTCGTGGATGCTAGTTATATTATATTGGTTACGATAAACCGATATGTAGTCAAGATTAGTTGTTGAGCTATTTCAAAACTAACACCAAAATTGATTTATAGCGTACTTTTTTTAAACTTCATAACTAAGCCTAAGAAATTATTTATTTACTTTTTTGCTACCAGTTTATAATAAGATATAATGCAAATAACATAATGAAATTTGCTATAGATATAATAAAGTTTTTAAAAATATATTAATACTAGCGACTCACCCTCGCTTCGCTCGGGTTCGTCCCTAGGTACTTTTTAACGGTTAGTGATTTCCATACAAAATAAACTGTTTAGAACTTTTCTAGCTGTTTTTTTTTTTTGTTTTCGGTAAAAAAGAATTATATTTAAACCACCCCTGACACACCCCCAACAAAACAAAAAAAGAATTATTCAAATCGGTCCAGCCGTTTTTGAGTTTTAGCGGGACTAACGAACAGCAATTGATTTTTATATATAAGATAGTATGAAAAATAATACTTAATAATTATAGTTTTAGATCAATTGAATATTTTTTTACATGCATTAAGTATCTAGATCATGTTTAGAGCGTTCTCTAAACATGATCTTCATGATCTTGAGAAGTTTCACAGCTATGAAAATATTATTACTATCAAAGTTAACTCACAAAGTTAGATAATAAATATGAAATCATTAAAAATAATAAAAAATCGTCAATACTAATGGGATGGTTCTCTTTAAATATGTATTTTATATGTATTTTAGTTTGAAAAGTTTAAAAGTGAAAAAGCGTCATAGACAGCCACTCAGCACGTGTCGCCGAAAAGATGGAAAGTGAAAAACTAAAGTGACGAAATGCTCAGATTGCTTAGTTATCTCGACGTGATCGTTGAAATGTTATAGATAACTTTTGTTTTAGTATAGTATTCTTCAGTTTTATCATATTAAAGTACAAAAAATCCGCCTGCTATTCTTAAATAAGTTGACATCCAATGATTTTAAGGGAACTTTTACAGAACCACTTTCTTTGAAGGGTAAGAGCATGAAAGCTTTTATATCTCTCCTTTGAATGGGAATTTTTAGCTTTCCTCTTAATAAGACAATATTATTTAAATGGCGACTACCTATACCGCCCATTTATTTTGATCAAAGCGGGACAAACTTTGGTACGGATCATTAAAAAATATCTGAGAATAGAAGGTACCATGGATTTTTATCTAAATGTTTTGCTGGGTGGGCTAAAGATAGACAGATCTGGTCAAAATTATCAAAAATTAAAGGACATGTAATTTATAAAAATGTATAATTAAAATGCTTACAATGAATTTTTATAATATAATACCGTACGAGTATCACAATTGTGACAAGAATAATTTTAAACGGTATAATTTACCTCCCGCACATGACGGAGTCGTCCAAATAAAACCGCGTCTCTAAAAGCCAAATGCGGAGAACATCAAACATCAAAGCGTAGCACGTAAAAAGGATCCATTGTACGTCGTAACGCCTTTACGTCTGCATTTAGCCTGATTGCATCTGTTGCGATTTTTTATTCCTCAATTTTAACTGCCTCATTGAAGATTTATTGCTCACATATGAAGAATATGAGTAAGGTTTTTGTTTAGTTGTCACTCGGGTTCGCTCGGGTTCGTCCCTAGGTACGTTTTAACAGTTATTATAAAATACAAATCTTTGAATTTCTGGGCTTTTCTGTACAATAATATGCATGTATCATGCATATATACATATAAACCTTCTTGAATTACTCTATCTATTAAAAAACTGCACCAAAATCCGTTGCGTAGTTTTAAAGATCTAAGCATACATAGGGACAGACAGACAGTGGGAAGCGAATTTGTTTTATACTATGTAGTGATTATTATGTACACTTTTTCTCATGTCTCTTCCCAATTTATCTATCGGCTGTGAAAGTTTCATTAAAATCCGTACAGTCGTTCATATTAAGTACCTTGATGTTGGGGACTTACGGTTTTTTTTAAGTTTAAAATTTTTTGGACTTTTGTTTTGCGCAAATAATAATGATATTGTGTAACTACTTTGAAATTATTTATGATCCTGGAAAAAAATGGGACTATTTCGAAATAAAGCTCTTTCTAACAAAAAAAAAATAATAATTTTGCAAATCCGTCTATATATGACGGAGTTACATCCGGACATACATAAAAAAAATATGAACATCTGAATTCAGAACCTCCTCCTTTTTTGAAGTCGGTTAAAAATACAGAAAAAAATGGCTCAATAAGCAAAATCGCCCAAACTGAACTTGAACTTACGAGTATATCATTAATATTAGATACACTCTAATCAATTACCTTTCTATGTAGATTTAATGATATTTGGCTTTAGGCTTTGTTTATAGATATAGTACATATATAGATATGAGATAAATATCAGCAGATATAGACGTACAAAGCAAAAGCAATAAATTATTTGTGATTCCCCATACGGTCGTACATTCGCATTATATGCGACCCAAGATTGGAGAAGAGTAAATATTTACATTGAGAGATTCGCCCGAAATTCAGAATTTATGTATGAATAGTGAATTCACGTGACTGGTATATGGAAGCTGATCATTGGTATTCCTAATAGGCGGTATGTATGTACATATGTACGTATGGTGTGAGTACTCATTGATCTTAAGCCAAGTTCACATCCGGTGGTTTAAACAAGATGGTATTTTACGCTTTCGCTAATAGAAAAAAACCAAATATCTCGTAATCAGAATATTGTTATTCCCATAAATTTCATACAATATGTCAATGATTTAGGTTTTACAATGGTATTCTGTAATTGACATCAACAAATATATATTGAAAATATATGTTATGAGTTTAAAATAAAGTCAACAGACGTTTTGCTTCGTGGTCAGTATCTTCAAGACGATTGTCATGTATTCGAGTCCCGGTTGTGACTGTTTGAATACTCGCATCTAACGATAGGTATATACAATAGACGCAACGTTAACATATGAGTATATTGGCTTATAATATTATTTCAAAAATTAGTCTGAGAAAACCAACAACTTTTCAAAAGACGTGTGGAGTTTGCCAACCCGCATTTGGTCATTGTGGCGAACTATGACCTAGAATAGACGCTTAATACGTTCTATTCTATTTTTATTTTAAAGTATTTCTTATTCCAACATTTTATTTGTTTTACTGAAATATTTTATGAAAAATTTACACATCATATTCGCATATGTATATAGTAGGATATTAGGTTGATCCTCCCCCATGTATGTTCACCTTGTCGTGGTAGAGGCTTATTAGCGTCGGGCCATACGGGTTGCTCCTGGTTCTTCTCTGACAGCAGAGTGGACCGAGGGAGCAACCCCTTGGTTGTTGTAGTCTTCTTCGGTAGACCTGCGGTCGGGACGTCGTGGTTTAGTGCATAAGCGATCCTGCGACGCCCCATTAAGACAGGGGAGGTTATGATGGGTTTTAGTGGCTTTTCTGACCGTAAGTGAGATACGGGTGGTATGCGTAAATGCATTTCCCAACATTAAAAAAAAGTATTGTTGGTTGATACATTTCTATTTCTTTAAAATGTTCAATTTGTGGGTATATACTGTCGGGAACGACTTTATCTTTACTTTTACTACCATTTTAGTCTGTCCCCTGACCATGATTTCTGTAAAGCGTTCGAAACGTCGGAAAATCTAAAAAGACAGTTTCATTTAAAATATACTTTTATTTAAAATAAGGTAGGATTCAATTTCAAAATTCTGCTATGCATACAGATTTACAGATTTTGTTGATATTTATTTACAGATTTTGTCTTAGTAAGTCGAAGCATTTAGGCGAGCTACTACATCTTCTAGCTATTTAATATTGGTTAAACTCGCTATTAATATTACTTGGCAATCTATTAATCTGTAAGACATTACGTTTAATATTTAACCATTCAAATTAATTCAAAGATTAAATCGAAATGTATTATTAATATATTCATAACACGCAGTGAACTTCTAATAGCATCGTGTAAGAACAGAAATATATATTTTGAAATTATTTTATGGCAGTTGCTAATTTGAGCTTCCAGTCGCTCCTGTAACGGTTTTATTATGTAAATATAAACGAATATCAGTTCTGTGTCTGACAGATGCCTAAATATTTGTACGGCTGATAATTTTATTGTTTTAATAATAATAAAGGAATTTTAAAGGGACATTATATAAAGTATAATAGAAGGTACATTTATTAAAATGAGGAACAATGTGTGTTAATTTAATGTTGTGCTTAGTTATAAACTAGTTTAAACGATATTATGAGGATGGTTTTTTTTTAAAAAAATACTAAAATCTCAGCAACGATTTTCGTGTGACATTATCGTCAATGCAAGGTAATAAGGTATCGTCAATCTATACTTTCTTCTATCTATTATAAAGCTGAAGAGTTTGTTTGTTTGGTTGAACGCGCTAATCTCAGGACCTACTAATACGATTTGAAAAATTCTTTTTGCATTGGATAGCCCGTTAACTGAGGAAGGCTATATATATATCATCCTGGGAAAATGTGCGGTTCCCGTGGGATAGATTTGTTTTTGTCTAGTGCAAGATAAAGTGTTGCGCATGCATGATATTAGTATCTTAATAATATTGATATATAAATTGAAATATTGCTTATAAATAATACTACAAATGGTTTTTTAATATTAATCTTTATGTTTAACGTTTATGTTCCCTTACTCTTGATTCCACGAGAGTAAAAGAGCAGCGATTAGGTGTATTTTCTAAGTCTTTTCTGTTATTGAGACTTTGATGACAGAAAAACTAACAAGTAAGACCGACCTAAAACTTGAATCTAATATAAAATTATCTTTAAACATATATGTAAATTATCCACTAGATTGAGAAGGCATCTTAATATTTTTTTACATATATTATCTTTAAAGAAGTATGACTCGTTTTTGCTAATAATAACACAAAAAACTAAGATCCTGTAATTTTTGCTCGTTACTTTCAGGCTGAAATTCGTTGCATTGTTATCAAGCTTTCATTATAGCTTGTATTGTTGAAATTGTCGTCTCCGAGCTTTAATAACCATTTTCTATTAGTAAATATGAGCGTTGTTTAGACTTTGTTCCAGTGATCTGTACAGATAAATAAAATTGAAGTGTCTGTTTGTAATGTCAAAATAACAGATTTATACTAAATGCACATGGAATTATATACGGTACTTATAAGGAAAACACAATTTTTTTTTGTCTGTCTGTCTGTCTGTTTGTTCCGGCTAATCTCCGAAACGGCTGGAATCATTTTAACGGGACTTTCAGTGGCAGATAACTGATATTATAAGGAGTAACTTATGCTATTTTTATTTTCGAAAAAGAATTAGGGTTTCGCTGAAAAAAATTAAAACGTACCTAGTGACCCACCCGAGCGAAGCGACGGTAAGTCGCTTGTCTACAATATTTATAGATATATCGATATAGTATTATAAGCCAATTTTGTAATTCGTTTTAATAGGCAAAAATGATGCCTTGTACATCTGGATGATTGTTATTTTTTTGTCCTCGTCTTTTTCCGATACGTGGGGTCAACTTTCTAAATCTTCAGACGCCATTCATTCCGCTGCTTAATATTGTCATGATATAGGCCCAGCTCCTCCATGTCTCTCTGGATAATCGTCATCCAGGTAGTTTGTGGCCTACCTCTCCCTCTGCTCTTCTGTGTAGCCAGAAAGATAATTTCACCACGTGGTCACCGGGACGTCGCCTTATATGTCCATAGCAATGTAGCCTAGATTGAGTGAGTTATTAGATTATTAAAAAATATATACATACTAGTGATAAGTCACTTAGTCACCTCGCTCCGCTCGGGTGCGTCTTTAGATACGTTTTAAATAGAAATGAATAGATATTGCGAGTGTCTAAGTCTTTTTCCTAAGGGAAAGACTTACTGTCTCCTTTTATTACTATTGCAGATTTTTCTCTAGGCCTTATTAAAACCTACAATTTTCTAGTATATTGTTTTGACGTATCTCTTAGCTGGTTTAGCCAGTGTTAAACATATAAATTTCTAAGAACGACGCGATAGAACCAGTTATTTTGTTTTTCCGTGGGAATGAAAGATTTTCCTGTATTAAAAGATGTGTTAAATGTTGACCCGAGTAATATGTTATCACTACACAAAATTTATTTAAAATCAGTTCAGTACTTTGTGCGTGAAACGCGCACATCAATGTCGCTAAGTTACTGTTTTATTATATGTATGGATAATAACTTTGTAAATTACATCTATGAACTTGCTTTGTTTCTCGTCTGCTAGTAATATTCCTAAATCATGAAATCTGTATTTGTATTCCGGATTAAATGATCTGATCGTGAAATAATTAATACAATATTTTCTATAAAATATTCCTTACACGACTCCAGATTATTATCCTCAGATTGTGTAATACTTGCTTAACTTAATAAAATTAAACAAAAACTATCTTGTAATGTTAATATACCCGAGCTTTGTTACGAGGTAGTTTCGAGGAAGAAATTTCCCTCAGGCGAATAGTAGCGTCGTACATTTTAAGTAATGGTTGTTTTTAACCGCGTCGTAATCGTAAACCGTTTCGCGTAAGCCGTACAGGCACGTCATCGTAAATCTGACCGGGCGGCTGATGACACCTTTGATTGTTTGTGCAAATTGTTTTGTAGTAATTGCTCGTTTTTGGTAATTTCCTAATTTGCTACGTTTATCTTTTTTGTGATAAACGAAAATTTTGGCAGATTCGGTTGGTATTTTTTGGTTGAAATTCTGTTTTTTATTCAGTAACTAGTGGTTCACCTTTGCTCCGCTCGGGTTCGTCCCTGCTTACGTTTTAACGTTTAGTATAGGTTTCTCAGAGATGAGATATTTTCCCGCAGTAAAAAGTATCCTATATGTTGACTCGGATAACCAGCTATTATCATACAAAATTTCATCAAAATCCCTCCAGCGGTTTTTCCTTGATACGGTCACAGACTGGCAAAAATCTGTCCAGTGGTTTTCTCGTGATGCGTTCCCAAACAGACAGGCAGACAGACCGACAGACAGACAAAAATTCTAAAAGCTATAGATTCGGCCTCTGTATCTATAGTAATGACTATTCCAATAAGTTTTTCCAAAAAATATTAAATGTACAGATTCTACTCAGTTAGAATTTTATTATATGTATAGATGTAGATAACTCGCTATGTGTGATAATGAGAATAGATTAATATTGCAATATACGCAAGACAATAAATGTATAACTTAATGAATTATGGTTTATTTTCAACCACGCGGCGATAACTAGTAATAACAAATGCATGCAAACTCAAATCCATTCAATTAATAGATAAAGCGATTCGCACATCCAATATCATGTTAAAGTCAGTGAACTGCCAAGGAAATATCAAACGGCGTACCGAAATAGCTTCAAAATTTTCTCGTTATGAATTCAATACGCAAACCCCGCTAAAATGAAGATGGATCGCACTCATCCTCTGTTTGCATAGGACCGTCCCGGGCGATTTGCAATTTTCCTTTTTTATTACCACCTAAGACCGGTTCGGTTAAAGGGATATAATCCTAAAGTAACATCTTAGGGCTACGTCTAGCGGATGCTGTAGATTGGAATATTATTAAGTTGTCATGCTTGCATTTAGCTCTAACGTTGGTGGCTTATCATCAATGCTTCTTTTATCGTACAACTGCTGAATATTTTTGTAATGATGTCGATTTTTGGTAAGTCGTATTTATTTTTGATCGACTTCAAAAAGATGGAGTATTTCCTTGAGATTATGTTTTTTGTCTACAATTCCCGAGATCTTCGCTTTATGACTATCGATTTTCATGATTCTTTTTTTATGAATCGGTTAAACCGACCTCAAGGGAGCAATATATATTTTTGACTAGCATTGCCCGCGGCTCCGCCCGCGTTCAGATAATCAAAAATCAAATACTTTGGTTTTACATATTACTATACTCTTACATCGCAGTCTTTGTATTTTTGCCCAGAAACAAGATATTTTCCCGCGGTAAAATATATTCTATATATTGACACGGATAGCCAGCTTCGACATCCAGACCGACTTCGAAAATATCTGATTAGGTAGATACGAGTAGTAAATGAAAACGTCCGTTCAGTAACTTTTTACTTTTTAATGCCTGAAAGTGGTTATTATTATTATTTAAGTTTTTATTAATACAAATAAAAGAATCAATATGCAAATGTCATTTTTTACAGTTTTTATAAGTATTAATTAATATAATAATAATTACTAAATTTAAATACACAAACACGCCTACATACATACATATTACTTTTATATATGTATTATGTACATATGATATAGTATAATGCAGTACTTTATCTTATGAGAACACATGGCGAGGAAAATGATATTACGCCTAAACACACAAACGCCATCTGTTGATATACCCACATGCAACTGTAGTATAGCGGCGTTCGCTGATTTATTGCTAGTTAGCGTCATGATATATGTTTATATGAGCACCGTTGAATATTAACCAGGGTTTTAGTTAATTACGTACCGATGTACTGTACATTGGTTTCTCTTTCAAATAATCGTTTGTACATACATGTATTCGTATACACGACGACGACACGTTTGGCTCAGTTTGTAGTGACCCTACTTGCTGTGCCAGAGGTCGCGGGTTCGAGTCCCGCTGGGGGTATTCATTTGTGTGATGAGCATGAATGTTTGTACTCCAGTCATGGGTGTTTATTTATAATATGTATATACTTAAGATTATATATGTGTAGTGTATCAACTATCTGGTATCCATAATACGAGCCTCGCTTTTCGATGGAACTAGATGGTGCTGTGTGTTAATGTCCCAACATATTTATTTATTTATTACTAGTGGCTCACTATCACTTCGCTCGGGTTCGTCCCTAGGTTGATTCTCCATACAAACTTTCATCTCCCTTTTCATCCCCTTAAGGGATAATTTCCGGGATAAAAAGTACCTATGTCCTTCCCAGGGTCTCAAACTATCTTCTTACCAAATATCATCTAAATGAGTTGAGCGGATTAAGCGTGAAAAGGTAACAAAGACAGACAGACAGATAGTTACTTTCGCATTTATATGTATATTAGCATGGATTTATTGAGGCATTTTATGTACTCGTATATGATACCAAAAATCACGTTCCGGTGCTTAGAAGCAGAACAACTATACAAAAATAAATTGCTCGAGTGAAGCCGCGGGCAATATTGGTATTGCCCTCGATGGCGGATGAGAACTTTTAGTAGTTGCATTGCTCTCGCATAATTTGAAATTGCTAGAGAGGATTTAATAAGTTTTTAGATTTTAAATAACTTTGCTAATTTACGTTTCCATTATTATTTAATCTGACTGATACTGCAGAAAGAGTAGGTACCTAATTTATATTATATACATTATATAGATATTTATATATATATATATATATATATATATATATATATATATATATATATATATATATATATATATTATACCTGTTATCAAGAGTCTACAATTTCGTATCTACTACCAATACAATCCGAACGTTGAATCTACTGTACAAAGAAAGAGTATTTGATCGTAGTAAAGTCTTTACATTTATTTTGGCTATATTCGTTTTATGCTGCATATTGTGTATTAGTCATTCCTTTATATGAAATATGATAAATCAATGAGAAATTACTCATAACCAGATGCTATTCAATAATAATTACGGTCTTATTTATTGCAGTTCTTAGCAGAGAAATCTAATCGAAAGAGATTGATCGCTGAGTAACTGGAGGAAAATATTTATTTGCTTGTATTTTCTATAGCTAATGGCGTTCAGATGATTGAAAATTGGATATTAATACGTAGATCATAAATATCATCTATACATATAATAAAATTCTATCTGTACATTAAATATCTTATGAAAAATCTTATTGAAGTAGTCATTATTATCGATACAGAGGCCGAATCTATATTATATCGTTTTTAGAAATTTTGTGGGTCTGTCTTTCTGTCTATCTGGGAACTCATAGCCAGAAAACCACTAGGCAGATTTTAATGAAATTTGATATGATAGTAGCTGGTTATCCGGGTCAACATGTAGGATACTTTTTATTGCGTGAAAATATCCCATCTCTGAGAAATCTATACTAAACGTTAAAACGTAAGTAGGGATGAACCCGAGCGGAGCGAGGGTTAGTCGCTAGTTGTTTATAAAATTACTTATATATGTTAATTTTTTTAACTATGTTATATAGTCTATATTAATATTATAACTCTCAATAAATTGCTTTTTTGTTTGTTTGAATGCGCATCTTAAACTACGAGTCTCATTTGAAAATTTTCTTGTATTTTATCCTCTATAGAGTAAGGTTATAGACTATGAGAGTATTTGTAAAAACCCATGGTTGCAAATGCAATTACCATAGACGTAGATTTTTTACCAGTGCAAAACAAAAAAAATTGAGACATTCCCTGTTCTTTGCCTGTACCCTTCTAATTTCACTGGTATGTCAATAAACTACGAAATCAGAGCCTGTATCTAACATCTAATCATCAAACTAGAAAATAAAAAAAAAACGCTTTTTAAAGGCATCAGGTAACATCAAGCTTACGTATTAATGTCAGTCCTGCTTAAATAGAAATTATAAAGAATTACGAGACAGGATAGTAAAAATAATCATCGCATAAGTACCTGGGCGACCGAGCTTCGCTCGGAGTTTTTCGCCAAAATAACAATTTTCCGACCGGGATTCGAACCCGGTCACCTGTGATTGTCAATCTTGCGCCTTGGCCGCTTGACCACGATACTTATGCACGAGCGTGCGAAATTAGCGATCATGTTTTTCGTGGAATAATGCGAAAGAAAACCGCATGAAAACTCGATAACACGCGTTTTCGTAGACATAAGACTAATCTAGATCGATTTTTCGCCCCCGAAAACCCCCACATACCAAATTGCAGCGAAATCGTTAGAGCCGTTTTCGAGATCGCCGGTATAAATAAATAAATAAATAAATTAGAATTACTCGTTTAAATATATTAGATAATATCCTGCCCGGAAACCTCAAAGGGTTTAGTCACAGTGTCACATCAATTAAGCAAAACTAATCAATGTCACTTCAATTTATAGGCAAATATTGACAGTAACTCTTAATTTGACATGTATTACGATGTTTAGTCAAAAGACTTCGTATCGTAAAGTCAAAATTTGTCTTTTAAATTATTTGTTAGTTATGATTAATGGCGTTGTCATAAACGTATTGGTAAATCTATATACATAAATAAAATTGAAGTGTCTGTTTGTAAGGTCAAAATAACTGCTTTTTACTTAATGCATAAGATAGGAAATTATATACGGTACTAGTGATGTAACGAATGTTCGATTTTTCACATTCGCGAATGCGAATGCGAATGCGAATATTCATCACCAATATTCGCGAATACGAATGCGAATGCGAATGGTGACTTTCAAACAAAGCGCGTGCAAAATGTTAATCAGAGAGGTTTGATATTTCGTGTTGGCCATATTTAAACCGAACATAGCCGAGCCAATACAGTTTGAATGAACGAAGTTATTCACATAAAGTTCGTTCGAAAAGATTTGTTGTGATTTGAGGTTAGTTTAATATTATTGCATTTGTCAAATTTAACTAATACCTAGTCAAATTGACAAAGTGATATAGAAACATGAGTATAGCACAGTTTTACTATCATTCCATATCCGTTCATCTATACATATAATAAAATTATAGCTGAGCCGAATCTGTACATTAAATATTTTTTGGAAAATCTTAATGAAATAGACTTTATTATCGATACAGAAGCCAAATCTATAGTTTTTACAATTTTTGTCTGTCTGTCTGTCTGTCTGTTACCGCATCACGGGAATACCAATGGACAGATTTTGATAAAATTTGGTATGATGATAGCTGTTTATCCGGGTCAACATATAGGATAGTTTTTACTGCGGGAAAATATCTCATCTCTGAGCTAAACGCTAAAACCTAACTAGGGACGAACCCGAGCGAAGCGAGGGTGAGTTGCTAGTTCCTTATATAATTTCTTTTTTGTTTGTCAAATACATTCGCCAAGCATTCGCATCGTTTCTTGCGAATACGAATGCGAATGCGAATGTCAAAAAATATGCGAATATTCGCGAATGCGAATACGAATATTCGTTACATCACTATACGGTACGTATAAGAAAAAATTCAATTTTTAAAAAATGTTTGTCTGTCTGTCTGCTAAATGTATACCAAATTATATACGGCATTTATAAGAAAAACTTTTGTCTCTACGTCTGTCTGTTTATTTCGGCTAATCTCCGAAACGGCTGGACTAATTTTGACAGGACTCTTACTTGCAGGTAGCTGATGTTACAAGGAGTAAATTAGGCTACTTTTATTTAAGACAATTAAATAAGTGTCTCACTCAAAAAAATTAAAACGAACCTAGTGACGCACTCGAGCGAAACAAAGCTAAGTCGTTAGTAATAGCAATAAAATATAAGGAGTGCAATATTCACTGATACTAACTTTATGGTAGTAATATTTTGATATTTGTTCAGTTTACAAGTAAATGGCTTAGGCGAGTATTTCCGGATTTATGGCGTATTTTGTTAATAAATGATATACAACCTAGTCTCAGCCTTTGCGGTTAAGGTTCTGAACGGTTTTAATACATTTTATGGCCCGTAAGTCAAAATTCCTTTTCCTTACTAGTACTTAAAGTTCATACTAGTTCATTGTCATTAACATATCCTGTGAATATATTCGCTTGACCTCTATAATTAATAGTTTACATGATATTACATGATAATATAATATATCTTTATTAACTTAAGTATAAAATACATATGTAATAAAAACCACCTGTGTATACTTCAAACGTATAATTAATTATTTTATTGACATATACGGCTTTACTAAAACTAGTGATCGCCTAGTGGTTGAAAATCACCCATAATTAAGTTTGATCGATATTAAGGTTCTGTTTTTAAAGTAATATAGATAGCCTATAAAATCCAAAAGAATTTTGAAACAGGCCCATAGATTCTGAGATTTGCACGTACAGACAAACAAACTTTTCATCTTTATATTAAAGACAAACAATATTAATCTATTCTCAATTTGACCACAGACTTTAACAATAAACAAAAGAGTATATAATATATATGTATGCGTGTGTGTGTCAAATACGTGGTAGTGTGTGTAATGTTTATTTTATTGATTTAATGTATTTTTTATGCATAATTAAAAAAAAATATATACGCATTCTCTTCTTTTTCTCTATATCTATACATATAATAAAATTGTAACTAAGCCGAATCTATACATTCATTTTTTTCTGAAAATCTTATTGAAATAGAATTTATTATTGATACACAAGCCAAATCTATGGCTAAAACTATAGATTTCAAGTCTATAGTCATTCCAAAGTCATAGTCATAGTCATTCCAAATCTATAGCTAGAAACTATAGATTATAGATTTTTAAGTATATTCTATCTATTCTATACTAGCCGTTGAAACGTACCTAGGAACGAACTCGAGCGAAACGAGGGTGGACCGCTAGTATATAAACTTCTGCTTAAATAGAAAATCTATTAGTTTACTTAAACGTCAATGTCAAATAAATTGCTACTTTTCACGTCAACTACACAAGTTTAACTGACAGCTGATATTGCGATCGCAATACTTTTTCTTACTAACAAAATAAAAGATAGTTGTCATAGAAATCAATTTTGGATTTAGCCACTACGAATCATTGAAGCAAATTTAATGTGTTTCATCCATAACATATAATAAATTGTCGTTTAGGAAAGTGATATCATTTTTTTCTTAGGAAGAGCTTTAGTAGTTAATAATGTACGTATTGTATACACAGCTCTATTTAACATCCTACTGCTGGGCACGGGCCAATACGAGGGGGATCGGGTCATAGTCCACCATGCTGGCCAAGTGCGGGTTAGCGGACTTTTCATGCCTTTCGAAAATTTTCTAGGTTCTCTCAAAATATCAGAGGTGCGAGACGCGGGATTTGAACCCGCTTCATTCGGTTTCCCAAGCGAGCGCGTTACCACAGGGCATAACTTTGAAATAATAACTAGTCAAGGAACGTTGCCAACGGTAACATGCAATAGGTGTACAGTGTAAACTGGACATAGTGACATAGATATTGTAGTATTATAATCTAAATACTTTCTGCTTCCTTTAGTATAAAGGTCATCTACTAGTATAATTTATTGGATTTTAATTAACTTTCTGTCTCTCATTCAAATTTTATTTTTAACTAGCGGCTCACCCTCGATTCGCTCGGGTTCGTCGCTAGGTACGTTTTCAATAGATATAAATATTTATTAGCTAGCGTTAGCCATATAATTTTTTTTTTCGTTCATTTTTCTGATGTCTTAATACTTATTATCCTATTCCGGGCTAAGAGAAATCCAAAAAATCAAATATCATAAAAATTGGTCCAGCCGTTCTTGAGTTACAAATGGTGTAACTAAAACGACTTTGTTTTATATACATAGATAAATGATGTTAAATTAGTACGAATTATTGTAGATTTTTTTGTATACTATATGAATACAAATCATATTTAAAATTTATTATCAAATATAAAGACCTATTTAAAAAAATATACGCATAGGTATACATATAAATATTATAGTAACAAAAATATATGTATAAATAAATATGTTGGGACATTAACACACAGCACCATCTAGTTCCATGGTAAGCTACGAGGCTTGTGTTATGGATACCAGATAGTTGATATACTACACATATAACTTTAAATACATACATATTATAAATATAAACACCCATGACTGGAGTACAACCATTCGTGCCCATCACACAAATGAATGCCCCCAGCGGGACTCGAACCCGCGACCGCTGGCACAGCAAGTAGGGTCACTACAAACAGAGCCAAACGTGTCAAACTTAATGTGTTATGTATGTATCACCAAACTTAATGTGTTATGTTTTTGTTTCAGGTAATTAATCTAGATAATCTAGATATACTAAGACAAAATCAACATAAAATGTCTGTATAAACTAATATTTAATTATTACAATAAATATAAAATTACCATTAGAGCCCTATAATTATCTATGCTAATATTATAAAGAGGAAGGATTTGATTGTTTGTTTGTTTGTTTGTTTGTTTGTTTGCACTGAATAGGCTCCGACACTACTGAACCGATTAAGATGAAATTTGGTAAGAAGATAGTTTGAGACCCTGGGAAGGATATAGGATAGTTTTTATCCCGGAAATCATCCCTTAAGGGAGTGAAAATGGGGATGAAAGTTTGTATGGGGAATCAACCTAGTAATCGATAAAAGAGGTTTCTGTATAGAAATCGATTTACGACTCCACATAATAAAAGGTAGTTTACTTCATATCATACGATACAATTTATTCCTAACAAATGGTTATTAGTGAAACTATTAATGATTCTTTGGAAGTTTGTTCAGTTTGAATAGCAATAATTTACTGTTAAACATGTCATTACATAATACGTAATATACGTTTTAATAACAAATTATTTTAAACTAGGTACGTTTTAACGGTTAGTATGGAATAGATATTTAATTATATATGTATATATGTATGTATATGTATAACTATATACATATGTGGGTATAATAAGATATTGTGGGTTGTAATATAACGTGTTTTCCCGTGGGAATGAGATAAAAAGTAGTTTATGTCACTCTACAATCCTTCAACTATTTCCACACAAAAAATCACGCTAATCCGTCACTTTTTTTGATGTGAAAGAAGGACAAACAAACAAACACTTTCACATTTATAATATTAAAAATGTATGGAAGTACGAGTTTAGAAGTATGGATATGGATTTCTAGATCTATTACAGTAAATTAAAACAAATCTTATGAAATATGTAGATTAGTAGAAGTGAAATAATGTGAAACATTCCTAAGTCATATAAACTGGATAAATGAAACGTGAAAATTAAGAAAGCGAAAATTAGAAACATTTATATGGCCATCGCAACTTGACAAGGGTGGTGTGAAAAACTAGTGATTCCACTATATCACAATACCCCTAAGTCCACTAAAATGCTTGTAGAATTTTTTATATTGCATGCACGTTAGTAATCTTCACACGTTCAGTCCATTTATCTTCTCTAATTGTAGTAGTAAGCCCTTGCCTTAAACTAAGTTTCATCTCCTACAAAATTATACACTGTATATATAGAACCAATTTGAAGCGGACAGACGTTTAAAAATATACCTGTAAGTTAACTATACGTATGACCAAAAAATATACAGTAAAATGTTTTTGTTATTTAAACAAACATAATAAATAATACTTTCTTAGATTTATGCGAATATTAGACATTTTAAATAAAACTATCTTTTCGGTTTTTTTCGCGGATTTATTTTGATTTTTGGTTCCCGACGTTTCGAATGCTTTACAGTTTACAGCAATCGTGGTCACGGGAGAGACTCTCGGAAAAGATAGTTTTATTTAAAACATAATGAAATATACATACATGCATATGTAACTAAGATTCTTCGTATGCCTGGTAACAATATGTTTAAGCCTTTTTAACACTTGGTTTTTAACGTTTTAACTCCTACTGGATATTAAAGTCCATCTATTCGAAGGGGGTAAGGCAAAAGTCCATCACGTTGGCCACATGTGGGTTAGCAAACTACACACGTCTTAGAAAATTAATTAAGTTACTTCATATATGCAGATATCACCACTATGTTTTCTTTCACCGTATTAGCAAGTGGTAATTATATTGAAAATAAGGTTCGCACAGGACATTTTCAGAAATGCGAGACTCGGGTTTGAACAAGGTTTTTTTATAATACTTTCTTAGATTTACGCGAATATTTGATATTTTAAATAAAACTATCTTTTCGGATTATTTCGTGGATTTATTTTGATTTTTGGTTCTCGACATTTCGAATGCTTTACAGCAATCATGGTCTCGGGAGAGACTAAGGTGTTAGACATCTCAAAGGCGTTATATAAAAAAAAAGAAAAATCCGAAAAGACAGTTTTATTTAAAAGGTTTTCTTAGTTTTCCAAGAACAATCTTACCGCCTTCATATAAATATGAAAAATGCTGAATTTCAATGTAATGAAATTAAAATAAGACGTTTCATGGTTTCTATTCGTAGTAATGGTTTGAATTTGAAAAAAAGCGTAATTTGTTTTAATCGGTTGAGTTTTCTAAAGTTTTTCTTTGAGTTTATTTTCTTTCACGAGAATAGCAGCAGAAATATTTTTTTAAAAATTAGTATTATACTCATATACATATCTCTGCTCTGATTCACAGTGACTCTCATCTATACAGATAAATAAAATTGAAGTGTCTGTTTGTTCTGTCGAAATAAATGCTTTTACTAAATGCATATGACATATATACGACACTTATATAAAACACGATAAATAAATAAATAATGAGACATTAACACACAGCACCATCTAATTCCATGGTAAGTTACGAGGCCTGTGTTATGGATACCAGATAGTTGATACACTACACATATATAAATTTATAGACATACATATTATAAATATAAGCACTCGTGACTGGTATATAAACATTCGTACTCATCACACACGTGAATGCCCAACGGGACTCGAACCCGCGACTGCTGACACAGCAAGTAGGGTCACTACAAACTGAGACAAATGTGTCGTCAATTTTTAAAGTTTTTGTCTGTCTTTCTGTCTGTCTGTTTGTTCCGGCTAATCTTTAAAACGGCTGGACTAATTTTGACGGGACTTTCACTGGCAGATAGTTGATGTTATAAGAAGTAACTTAGCTAGTTTTGTTTTAGAAAACAAGTCAAAAAAGCGAAGCGAAGTGAGGGAAAGTCGCTAGTCTTACATAATAATACTGGTATGTTTGTAAGAAATAGTAAACTTGACCGCATGCCAAAATAAACAAATAAGAACGATGATAATGTATAAAAATGCAGAACTTTTATAGCTGTAAGGTAACAGTAATTTATAGACCATTTTGTATGGATATACATCTATTTTAATCGGTTATTACTTTATTGGCTTTAAAATTTGATGTTTTTCTTTCATGCTTACCGAATTTATTGGCTCAAGACTAGTGGTCTGCTCTCGATTTTGTCAGGCTTTAACAATACTTAGTGTTATTATGCTTCTTATACCAGTGACGACTTTGTGTCGAAATACAAGAGAAGTGATGAAAAAGATGTTGGTTTTTGATGGTCACACGCTTTTTTTAATTCTATGCTGCGGTAAGAAAGAGACAGATAAACAAACACACTTTTCGCATCTATGGTAGTAGTGAGAAGAATATATTTTGTCTACTGTGTCGGTAATGGTAAATTAGATATTTAAAGGAACATGTTTCTATTTTAGTCTAGTACGGATGAAAGCATCTTGTAACTGTTACCGAATCGCTAAGAAATCGTCTTAGTCTCTAATAGAGTACTGTCTCTACTCTCTACAACTAATTATTCACATGAACACTGTAAATAGAATAAGAAAGATTTAATTATATAAGACGACACGTTTGGCTCAGTTTGTTGTGACCCTACTTGCTATGCCAGCGGTCGCGGGTTCGAGTCCCGCTCGGGGCATTCATATGTGTGGCACGAATGAGTGTACTCCAGTCATGGGTGTTTATATTTATAATATGTAGGTATGTATTTAAAGTTGTATATGTGTAGTGTATCAACTATCTGGTATCTATAAAACAAGCCTCGTAGCTTACCATGGAATTAGATGGTGCTGTGTGTTAATGTCCCAACATATTTATTATTATTACTTATTTATTATTTATTAATTCAGTTCTCTTTGTGTACGTACAAACAAAAATGTACTTAAAATATTATTGCAAAAATAATTTCCTCTAAAATACTAACATTAAATTGGTTTACAATTGTATTACATCGTACTAAAATCACAAATACAATTTATTTAACGCTTGCTGCTTTCAAAACCACAAACAGATCGACTTTGGGCCAAATCGTGTTAATCTGTTATATAAATAGGCGAAGACTCAATAGGTTTCAGCCACAATGGATTCCTGAGATGCGACCGACATTGATATTCAAAATCGCTTGACAGTTGTAGGATAGCCATAATATTTGTATAGCTGAGAATTTATTATATAAGTCAAAATCTTTTATTTATTCAGTACTTACTATTATATTTTTGTGTTTTTTGTATGCGAATGTGAACCAAGTTATAATTATTTCAACGAAATTTTAATCTGTTAAAACCCACACCCTGGGTGGGTGTAAGAGTGGTCCAATGTAAAATGTCCAATTTGACGACACGTTTGGCTCAGTGTGTAGGGACCCTACTTGCTGTGCCAGCGGTCGCGGGTTTGAGTCCCGCTGGGGGCGTTCATTTGTGTGATGAGCACGAATGTTTGTACTCCAGTCATGGGTGTTTATATTTATAATATGTATGTATTTTAAGGTATATATGTGTAGTGTATCAACTATCTGGTATCCATAACACAAGCCTCGTAGCTTACCATGGAACTAGATGATGCTGTATGTTAATGTCCCAACATATTTATTGATATATTTATTTATATATCAAGATATAATTCACCCTGGGAGTGCGTTTTTACTTTCAAAGTGAAAACAGTTACCAGTGTAGTTAAAAAGTACCAATTTTGTTCTCTAACGTATTCCATGGACTTTGGATAAAGTTTTTTTATACTGGAAAAATTAAATTTTAAAATTTTTAGGTAAAGGTTCATTCTTTTATATACTTTAAACGGTGCTTAAACTATAGTTATCCTATGGTTAACCTAACTTTAAATAATTCAAACAATTTGTGGTCTGAAAGCTTGGTCTGAAGAATTCGTCGCTTGACGTTACCGGACGAATCGTTATTAGTGCAATGGCTTATCGTTTGTACTGTGCTATGGCAAATTCTATTCTATCCCTCTTAAATAAAGTTGATAATGCCAATACTATTTTAAAACAAGCATATAAATGTTAATTCTAATACTGTTTGCTTTGGTTCAGATTTTGTAGATGTACGTAGATCTTCTTATACGGTGCAAATAGTGATTTTGCAATAGGCATTAGTTTGTTTTAACTCGTATCACTGGTACTTGGTTTATAATTTAAAGGAACAACATATTTTTATTCAGATGTTCTCTCTCTCTCGAAAAACATCATACAAAATTAAATAAAAAGAGTGTGACAATCCCTTATCAAAGTACTTCTCAAACAACACATAACTTAATTATAAAATTTTTCAACTGAACTGTGTTGCCAAAGTTATTTTACTTTTTTCCATTAATAAATTGAAAACGATCCATATGATCTTGATAATTTGTTATAAATGGGTATATTTTAAAACATACTGTATACAATTTCTATTACACGTCATAGCCCAACTATGCACTTCGTCGACGTTTTCCATTCAATTACTGATCTGGCTTAACTGCGCTCAACGTTTCGATTTATTTCTATACAAACTACACTTCAGTATACTACATCTGTACTCTGTAGTATATAGACGTTTGAACTGTGTGTGTAAAATGTGTTTTATTTTCCAATGTAAGCAGAAGTGACCTAAACCTTTTTGAAGTATCATTTCTTTAAGTGACTTTTCTTCTTTAAAGTTGGACAATAGATAAGTAGGCATAATGATTATTTTCAATAGGATATATGATTGTCCGCCAACCCGCACTTGGTCAGCATGGTGGACTATGGCCTGATCCCCCTTGTATCGAAGGGAGGCCCGTGCCCAGCAGTAGGACGTTAAAAAGGGAAATAAGAATACATACATTATATGATTGTATTAACACTATAATAATATTTTTAAGGTGTATATAACAATGGTTCTTAAATCGGAAGTAACGGGTTTATATTCAAAAAATTACGTCATGGGTCTGAGTAAAATATTACAATGCCTCCACAGAAATGTACTTACTTATTTACTTTGTTTTATTAAAATATTCGTTTTTTAAATATTAATATATTTGACTCATGATGTTTCCAGGTGTCGCTGTGGTAACCCAAGCAACCCAATCTTTTAAAGCTTTAGAATTTTACTGTTGTGTTTGTAATTTTCAAATGGCTATTAGAGGGTATTTAAATCAAATCAAATATGTTCGTGCTTTCCTTAGAATCTAGCATTCGTTTTAAGCGATCGAAAGGACCTGGACGGACTCTACGGACCACTTTCTGTATGTTCATCTCTGACAGTTGAAGATTTAATAATCTCCTTTCTTCCCTAAAAGTAACAATTTAAGTCAATAAAGTTTTAAAAATAAGTCGGAATGTTTAATCTAAGTCAAAATGTATTGAGCTCATATAGACCTAAGACGAACTACAGTCGTAACCTTTATGACTACGGTAATACCACTGCGACAGAGCTGAGCCGTCTTTGATAGGGTTGTCATTTAAAATATAGGTTTTGCTTTCATAGATCTGCACACATAATTTTAATTTTGTATTTTTAGTTACAACTTGCGACTTACTCTCGCTTCATTCAGTTGCATCTAGATACGCGGTTTTTGTTGACAATTTCATGGATTTTAATTTTTTCAATTTAAAAAAAAAATAAAAGTAGCCAGTGAAAGTTCCGTCAAAACTGGTCCAGCGCTTTTAGAGATTAGCCAGAACAAAAAGTCAGACCGAAAAATTTTAAAAATGGTTTTTTACTTATAAGTACCGTATATACTTTCATATGTATTTAGTAAAAAATATCTTTAAAAAATATATAAATTAGATAGCTTAGAAATTGTATATTACTATTAAAATATATTATTTCACGTTGAATATTTTTTTATATTATAAGAAAAGGAGATATTTTGAAATTTTAACATCACTATCTACTGTTTCTTTGTTTTGCGCCTTTTTATTATTATGTACTAGCGACTCATCCTTGCTTCTCTCGGGTTCGTCCCTAGCTTGGATATAGTACCTAACATGGATATAGTTTTTTTTTTAAGTACTAAACCTTCCGTGGACCTTAAGGAACATACAAAAAAATAAATTAGCCGAATTAGTCCAGCCATTCTTGAGTTATGCGTTTACCAACATTCATTTTTATTTATATAGATTTATATAGCACATGCAAAATATTTTTCTATAAAGCAGACATTTAATTTGAAATTACACTTTCGTTCTACCAATAATGATAAATTATATATTCAAAAATTGACTTTTTTTTTGTAAAAAAAAAAAGGAAAAGAGCTAACCCTATAAATGGGACGTCTTTTACGACATCCATGCCATCTCCATTCCCTTAAACAATTCTGAACTTCGTGCCGCAAACGTTTAACTCACACAATAAGGCGAGTGCTTAAATAAACTTAATTAATATTACATTCTAATGTATTAATTTATTTGAAGAACATATATCTTTAATTACTTAGCGTTTCAAAGTTTTTGTCCAATCAAAATTCACTTTGTTCAATTTGACAATCATTTTTAACCGACTTCCAAAAAGGCGGACGTTCTATGTTCGTCTGTATGCTTTTTTTTTGTATGTTCATCGATTGCTCGGAGACGGCTTGACCGATTTTGCTACTTTAAACGGTATTGTATTAAGGTATGAGTCCCGAGGTGGTCCCATAAAATGTAATATCGAAATAGCTTTGATTTGCTTTGCATCGGCTGACACCGACTTCCGAAATATATGGTTAGGTATCTATAGTAAATGAAAACCCCTGTTAAGTTAATTTTTACTTTTTAGTGCCTCGAAGTTGGTTTTTATTTTATTTTTTTGATTTTTTATTGAATCGACAGGTTTATGCGTATATTTGACATATAAAAAAAACTTAAAAAAAAAACTCAACCGGTGCTCTTTTAAATGTCAAGCAATATCATTATATAACACTAGTGAGTTAGAAAATTTCTGCTTACCATACTTTAAGCGTGGTTTCCACGAACTACTTCAAATTTCTCATAATAGTAAGTAAGTAGGTAATAAAATCGAGAATGCGCTTGAGTTATAATTCTTAGAAAGTTTCACTTTAAATTTCGAGTATTTTTGTAAAGCTACTACGACCAATATATATATATATATATATATATATATATATATATATATATATATATATATATTCAATTAGCTACTTAGCCTTTATTTAGATGTGCCTCTAGGTGCCTAACAGTAGCCTACCTGTATAGTAGATAGTCTATCTCCGAAGTAAATTTCATCTAAATCCGTCCAGCCGTCTAAGTCTAAGCGTGAAGAAGTAACAAACACACAAACTTACAACCTTTTACAATTAGAAAAGAAGTCCGATAATAACGGGTTCGTTGCAGTTTACTATACTTGACTAGTAACAGGTAGTTATTATGTTACATCTACACATATAATAAAATTCTAACTGAGTCGAATCTGTACATTTAATATTTTTTGGAAAATCTTATTGAAATAGTCATTATTATCGATACAGAGGCCGAATCTACAATTTTTAGAATTTTTGTCTGCCTGTCTGTCTGTCTGGAAGCGCATCAAAAAAAAAAAACGCTGGACAGATTTTGATGAAATTTGATATAATGATGGCTAGTTAATCGAGTCAACATATAGGATACTTTTTATTGCGGGAAAATTTCTCATCTCTAACGAATCTATACTAGAACATTAAAAAGTAACGAGGGACCAACCCAAGCGGAGCGAGTGAGTTGTATATTTAGTTAAGTAAATAAAAATTAGTTTCTTTTTTTAATTTGACTTGGTTTGTAGTAAGAATGATTAAATGTTTATTATGAGATAGAAATCAAAGTCTAGAGCAATATCATGAAGTACCAAGAATAATTATAAGTATATCGATCTACAACTCATATACATTTCAATTAATTTTATCTGCAAGTAACATACAAAGTCTTATCACTATTTATCACAGTAGGTTATTCTGTAATTGGTGCCGTACTATGTAATTTGTTTACGCGTATATGTATATACTTAAGTATATAGATATTATTATATTCTTATGTTTATGTATGTATAATAAAAATATATATGGTAAAATTAGTATTTTATATATGTAATTTTTTATGTACTAGTATGTTTATTTATATTAAGTTTTAATGACTTGCACTTTATGCACCTTTCCGCTCTTCTCACTTATTTTCTTGTATCCTTTTCGATCGGTTGCCTGTAAGAGATCACTTTTAGTGATAAGGCCGCCTTTGCACATCTCTTTAATTGTATTTTTTTTGTTAATGTACCATTTTTTGTGCAATAAAGTGTTATAAATAAATAAATAAAAGTCTTATTCGAATTATTGTTGAATAATTGTGTAAAAGCTGGTTATTTTTTTACATAAAGTCGTATTAATTAGAGTTTAAGAGCTATTAGTTTGAATATATGTACATAAAACACTAAGTAAATTTTTCTATACATACTCGTATGTATGTTTGTATCTATGACTCTTTACATCTAGGCGAAGCCTGGACGAAACGCTAGTTCTATACCAAAATAAACGTATAAGTAGATTAATTCCAGTAAGACCGCCTTTGAGCTCCAGTTAACCCCATCGTAGGTCATTTAAAAATAAACACAGCAACTGACGAGACCTAAAACTAGAATACGAATGAACTCCAATTGAAAATCCATTTAGCATGGAATATTCCATTAGTGCTGCGTCCATATTTTTTTCGCACCGAATTCTGGCTGCTCTCCATCACTTCACAGTGACTCGATATTTGGTAGATAGATATGTTTTACCGAAAATGTACAATATAAGTAAATTTGGCTCCACATAGCTTGTGTATAAATAATAAATAAATAAATATGTTGGGACATTGACACTACGCCATCTAGTTCCATGGTAAGCTACGAGG
This sequence comes from Fabriciana adippe, assembly GCA_905404265.1. Taxonomy (NCBI): domain Eukaryota; kingdom Metazoa; phylum Arthropoda; class Insecta; order Lepidoptera; family Nymphalidae; genus Fabriciana; species Fabriciana adippe. The sequence continues at coordinate 15,431,933 of FR989986.1, forward strand.
CTGTGTATGAATACCAGATAGTTGATACACTACACATATATAACTTTAAATACATACATATTATAAATATAAACACCCATGATTGGAGTACAAACATTTGTGCTCATCACACGAATGAATGCCCCCAGCGGGACTCGGTCCCGCGACCGCTGGCACAGTAAGTAGGGTCACTACAAACTGAGCCAATGGCGTGATCAAATTATATGTATTACTCTGATGTATAAGCTAATTTTGCGTAAAAGAGTAACAATCATACATCCATCCATCGATCTTCTTAAACTATCGCGTTTATACTATTAGTATGACTAACTAGCGTTTCAAATTTTATTATTATGTAATAAGAACCTGTCACGACATTATGATGGATATTATGACGAGAGTTTTGCATGTTAATTTTTTAAGTTTCGTAATTATAAAGTAAAAATATTATATATTTAGTACAGTGTAGGCAAAGCGCTCTCGTATAAGTGGCTTCAAATTGCTTCAAAACCATGGTATTCCAGTTGTTGAGATTCTTATGTGCAAATCATTTGCTTTAAGGTGAAGAAAAACATCATGAAAAAACCTAATTAATTTTGGAAAGATATATAAAATTTGAATTTGTCCAGCGCGGTGGACTATGGCTTGATCCCATCAAATGGACAGAGGGCCCGAGCTCAGCAGTGAGACGTTAGAAAGGGCTGAATACATGGAGCTTAGGTTGCATTTACCTCAATTCTATATAACGTTTCTTGAGTAATGGACAATCATTACAATTAATTTTACTCTACATGTTTCAAAGTGTCCAATATTTTTGTTCGTTAACGTGCAAGTAGCATTTTGAGTCTGATATACAGTAAAAAACACTATTACAATACAAATATTCATTTGCCAAAATCGAATCGACAACCCTGACGCATAAAACGGTTTAAATTCGGGTTCAAAGAAATTCACCTGAACGTTGTTACTTTTGTATGCGACATAAGAGAACTCGGTTTTGAAGTAAAATGTACTTAGACCGACTCCAGTGGGAAAACGTTTTATTTTACCTTACGAAATTCGCATATGAAAAAAGTAGAGAGATGAAGTGAGTAAGAGGCGTTAGTTGCACATTTAACATGTGACATTTAAAAAAAATGTACGAAAACATGTAATTTATATTAATAATTTTGTTCATAAAGTAAATTAAATTACCCGTTTTACTATACAGAGATTAAGTATGGGGTTTATTTTCATTAATCGATAAAATAGGGCGTGATGTAATTCGAAAAGTGTTATGTGAGGATTGCCCTCTTGTGGGATTTGTAGCCAGCATTCTTTTTAAGTTTGATAATCTATACTAATGTTATCTATACTAATGTTATAAAGCTGAAGAGTTTGCTTGTTTGTTTGTTTGTTTGTTTCTTTGGTTGAACGCGTTAATCTCAGGAACTACTACGAGTAATCCGATTTGAAAAATTCTTTTTGCATTAGATAGCCCGTTAACTGAGGAAGGCTATAGGCCATATATCATCCCTGAAAAATGTACGGTTCACGTGGGATAGATTTGTTTTTGTCTAGGGACGAACCCGAAGCAAAGCGAGGGTGAGTCACTAGTAATTAATATTTCCGCGGTCGTCATGGGGCATGCGTTGTGAAAACTTTCTCGCACCTCGAATTCATTTTTTTATCCAATTTAAATACGGATAAAATCGCTAACTATTTATATACAGTATGGAACAAACGAATGAGACATGAACAGTACCATAAATATTGAAGACATCTTTTATTAAAAGAATTGTCTTATTTAAAAAAATATTCACGCATTTAAATGTTTAAAAAAGCTTACCAAAGCCGGTAATTGAACCAGCTAAAAATGTAAATAAACTACAACATCACTATTTTATCGAACTAATCGATAAACCCTTAATATTAAACTGTATTTTATCGAACTAATCGATAGTTCGACCCTTAATAATAAACTATAAGGGCCTCTAAACAAATCTTCCCTTTAACTTCAATATGAAAACAGAGGAGTTAGAGTAACAACACATCCCTTTGGATAAGAAACCCCAAAAGTTATAATTAGCAAACTAGCTACCGTTTTATCTATATATATGTATATAAAAATCAATTGCTGTTCATTAGTTTCGCTAGAACTCAAAAACGGCTGGACCGATTTGAATAATTCTTTTTTTGTTTTGTTAGGGGTGTGTCATGGGTGCTTTAAATATAAAAAATGTTTGAGAAAACAAAAAAAGACAGCTGGAAAATCAAAAAGTTCTGAACTGTTTATTTTGTATGCGAATCACTAAACGTTAAAACGTACCTAGGGACGAACCCGAGCGAAGCGAAGGTGAGCCGCTAGTATACGAATAAAAATTAAATTAAGTCGTTATTGAAATGAATTATCAGAATCCAGTTTTGTTTAAAATAATCCGCCCACTTATTCAGTAAGCCAGATATAATTGAGTTGTATATTTGAATTGGTACACAACACTATGGAAAACGTTGATCTGAATATTCAAGTACTATAATTATTATTAAGCGCAGCTATATTTACTGTTATGCAAATAAATAAAATTGAAGTGTCTGTTTGTAATGTCAAAATAACAGGTAGGTAAGTAAATGCAATTGAAAGGTATACGGTACGCTATATATGGACGTACTAAGAAAAATTTTTTTTTTTAATTTTTGGTCTGTCTGTCTGTTTGTTTCGTATTATCTGCGAAACGGCTGGTCCGATTTTTACGAGACTCTCACTGGCTGATAGGTGATATTATAAGGACTAACTTAGGCTACTTTTATTTTAGAAAAAAAATTTGGGTTCCACGCAAAAAAAACCGCATACGCATACTAAGCTAAGGACGCACCCGAGGAAAGCAAGGATGAGTCGATAGTAAATAATATATAATTAATGAGGAACCTTTTATATACAGTTCATATTTTTTAGTGATCATGTAAGAAATGTACTGAGCTGTCAAAACTTAATCTGTTTCTACCACTTTTTGACATTTTAGACTAACTATATATTTTTATATTAATAAATAAGCAACTCTAGTATATATATATACATAGGTATGATGAGTTATTGTGGGTTGTACTATAACATGTTTTCCCTTGGGATTGAGATAATCTTCCGCCATCTCCATGGAAGTGAAATAATAAAAAGTTAGTAACATATGTCACTCTCCAGCACTCCAACTATCTCCACACAAAAAATTATATATATAAATTTATTTCGTGTATCTCGGAAACGGCTCTTATGATTTAGATCAAATTTCGTATTTAGGTAACTTTTAGATTTTTATAATTATCTTTATCGTTATTTTCTGAAAAAAAAAAAACGCATTTTTTTTATATCTTTCCCGAAAAAACACACTGTCACATAACACAAAAACATCGCCCAGGTATCTACTTACATGAATTTATTATTATTTTTTTTTTTTTTATTATACTCAAATCTACGTTACTTGAGCCGTTAACTAATAATAAAAATAGCCCCATTTAGCTTCTCTGACGTCGGTAAATGCGACGTTTTTCGCTATACTTGTTTATTTCATTTGTTTATGCATAACATTTATGTGAAAACAAAAGTGCTTGAATTAATTTTAATTTAATTATAACACTTAACCGACTTATGTCACTCAAACTGTTTCCATACTTGCCGCTTCGCTATTTTCAAAAAGCATACTACATAATAGTACACGTACTTTAAAAGCAGTTCATACCGTCTAAAGTATCCATCGTATGGAATAAAGAGAAACTTTAAAATTTTTATGTACAATTTTATATTTTAAGCATACTCGTAGGTTTAGAATGAAACACATGTATGTTTTTCTCAGCATCTTATGTCATTTAAATAATATATGTATATGTTATGGTTTTCATGCGGCTTTATGGGAATATTATGTTTAATATAGGGTTACTTAATAGTAAATCTTCTGAAGATTGATAGGTATAGACAGTGTCATAGAACTAAACATAAAGCTAAACAATAATATTTTAAAATAATATATTATAATGTTTTAAAATAGTATACAATTGAGTATAGGAAATGTGCGTGTGATTTAAATAAAGGTGAAATTTTCTTTTTATAATCGATTATCTTTCGAATGAAGTCTGTATCAATACTTTTTAAGGTAATTTCCTTTTGATTAAGAAAATAATTATTGAAAAGTGCAAGTGGTTAGACCGAATATGAAGTCTAAAGTATTATCATAACAGATCGATTAGCGATTTTGTCGCTACAAATTGAGTCGGCATTTCTCTGTGTATCATACTGTGACGTCACGCCAAGCGCGCAAAATGGCGAGAGTTTAAAGTATCTCTATCGGTATGATATTTAAAAAAAAAACGAGATTTATTTTTCTACAATTATATAACGATGTTAGCTATTATATAAGCCTTATTCTTCGCCATACAAAAATTAAATGCATCGTTACAATGTCTTAAGACATTGAGATGTCTATAATAATGAACAAACTCATTTTCCCCTGATATTATTTAGAACTAGCGATTCACCCTCGCTTTAACGTTTAGTATAGATTTCTGAGAGATGAGATATTTTCCCGCAGTAAAAAGTATCATACATATACATATCTCGAATCTTCATTATTTTTCGTTTCACTCATTGTAATGTACAAGGGAATTTAATTAAACTTTAACACACAGTAATTAGCTTTATTGATTCATTTACAACACTATAATCACAATTCACTGATGACACTTCTATTTTCGTTCACAATCACAAACACTTTATTTAGAAAATATCCACGATATAACCCACACGATACACAGCATACACAGCACAGTTCCTAAGCTTATCACTCACTTTATCAAATGAGGAAACAAAATGAACTACACAATTTTAATCAGATCACTACTTTTTATAAATTTTTAGGCTCTGTACACGCCAGTATGACGTTTGTGTGTCGTTGATGGTCCGTATTCATTTCCCGTATGCGACACATACATATATTAATCCGGATGACCAGCTATTGTCATACCAAATTTCATCAAAATCTGTCCAATAGTTTTCTCGTGATGCGTTCCCAGACTGATAGATAGACATAGAAAAATTCTAAAAAATATAGATTCGGTCTCTGTATCGATAATAATGACTATTTCAGTAAGATTTTCAAAAAAATATTAACGTACATATTCGACTCAATTAGAATTTTATTATATGTATAGATTACAAGTTAAATAAAATATAACAAAAATGTATACTATCCTTGTGTAGCAATTTAGTAAATAGCTCCAGGTTTTTGCACCTTTTTGGCGTCTGCGATCATATGCACAGTTGTTGGATAAATAAAGTTTACATTCGTAGCATACGAATTAGGCTCGTAGAGGCAACGAGGTTCGGTTTGTGTTTGCATAATATTAATAACTAAAGTATGTGTTGCTCTGTTTTAGTTCAGAATTGTTAAGTTTTTTTTAACTTTGGTTTTGATTTTATTTCTAAGTGTGCATAATAAATATAAATAATATAAGATCTCCCTTTATTTATTTATTTAGATTAAACGTAATAATCCATTAATCTATACTAATATTATAAAGAGGTAAAGTTTGTGAGGTTGTGAGGTTGTAGGGGGTAATCTCCTGGATTTACTGAACCGATTTAGATGAAATTTGGTAAGAGATAGTTTGAGACCCTGGAAAGGATATATATACATAGGATATTTTTTATCCCGGAAATCATCCCTTAAGGGAGGGAAAATGGGGATGTATGCGGAATCAACCTAGGGACGAACCCACGCGAAGCGAGGGTGAGTCGCTAGTTAATAATAAGAATAGCAAGTTTTCGATTTAACACTTTTGAAGTAACATACGGTTTGAAATATTTTCGCACTTTTAATATCAGTTATAATACGGTTGAACATTCGCCAAATTCAAGAATCGAACCCGTTGCTACTGATACTGTAACTTAACCGAAAAATCTTAAAATCGACCCCAATGTATTTGTACCATACTTAAATGTAAATACCTACCTGGGTGACTGAGCTTCGCTGGGCGTAGGTACTCGTTCAGGAAAAAGGTTTTTATAATTAGTTCTAAAATTTTATTTTTTTGTGAAAAATTGCAAAAAAATATCTATATAAACAAACTTAAAAAGCAAAATCTTATCTATATACATAATTGGCGACACCCTCGCTTGGCTCTGGTTCGTCCCTAGGTTGCTTCCCCATACAAATCTCATCCCCATTTGTACCCTTTTTAGGGATAATTTCCGGGATAAAAACTATCCCATTTCCTTCCCAGAGTCTCAAACTATCTTCTAACCAAATTTCATCTAAATCGGTTCAGTAGATTGGGAACTCATTCGGTACAATCAAACAAAAAAATCTTTCCTCTTTATAATATTAGTATAGATTACATATATCCAAATCGTTAGAACCGTTTCCGAGATACAAAAAATAAATGTAAAGGTACATGTACAAGAATTGCTCATTTAATATTACCAGTGATCGCCGCGTGGTTGAAAATCAACCATAATTCATTAAGTTATATATTTATTGTCTTGCGTATATTATAATATTAATCTATTCTCAATTTGAGCACAGACTTTAACAATAAACAAAACAGTATATATGCGTGTGTGTGTCAAATACATGGTAGTGTGTGTGATGTTTTTTTTTATTGATTTAATGTATTTTTTATGCATAATTTAAAAAAAATATTAGCATTCTGCACTCCTTCTCTATAGAAACTATAAGTGTGGGAAATTTCATACTCCTCCGTCTGCGCAATTTTCGTAAAAAGGGGTACAAAGTTTTTCCTTCACGTATTAATATATATGTAGATAAATAAGATATATGAAAAAATCTTTTACTTTTCCCAAGAAGCAATCAAATAAATACATTTAATAAATCCAAACCAGATGTGCCCACTAGAGATACTAATTCAGTGAATACGCATATAACAGATTTATGTGGACTCATATTATGAGAGGGGTTGAATGCTCTGTGTACAGACCGAATACTACTGGATATTTGATCGATATTCATCGAAGAGGTATGGTGGTAAGTTACGTTTTAAATAGAAAATAGGGGCTTTGAATGTTTGAAATTTCAATTTATATTCATAGGCTTTAGGTTATATAAATATGAACTTAGCTGTATAAATATTGAAGGGTTTATTAGTACTAGTTTTCGCCTAGTAGTAGAAATTCCACGATAATGATCGTTTTTAATAGAACTACGTATCTCTCCGGTGAGCATGATTGCTGTAAAGCATTCGAAACGTCGGGAGCCAAAAATCAAAAAAATCCGCGAAAAAATCCGAAAATATATGTAGTTTTATTTGAAATGTCAAATATTCGCGTAAATCTAAGAAAGTATTAAAATAATCATTATTAAAAATTTGAATAAAACACACATGAATAGAATTTATCCATCTAAATAAAAAATAACTGTTCCCAAAAAAATTTTTATTGATAACACTAAAGATCCTCAATAGCTATAAAGCAAAAAAATCGGTTTACAAACAAAGGAAAAAAACATACTGAACTGTTTTGTCTATGTCTATTTTTATACTAGTGGCTCACCCTCGCTTCGCTCGGGTTCGTCGCTAGGTACGTTTCACATATATATTTAAAGTAGTTGTTGCCAGCGTTAGCCATATAAAAAACTTTATGGTATGGTATTAAAGTTCAAATTGACTTTTAATTTAAGTATTATTACGAATCTTTTGTATAGAAATATAGAAAAGTGTTGTTTTTAGACTTTTTCAGGCAATTTTTTAAATTTTTCTCTCCGTAAGAACCATCCTCGTACTTCAAGGAATATTATAAAAGAAGAATTAGCGAAATCGGTTCAGCTGCTCTCTAGATTTGCGCTTAGCAACACATTCAGCGATTCATTTTTATATTATAGATAAGATTACGCTATATGAGTGTATCACTGATTGTCTGTAGTCATTGAATTAACCGATTCATTGTTATACCCTTCGGTGTCCCTTTGCGCTTTTTGGTGACTTAAACCCGACTTTCTTGTTGAAGGTAGGTGAGCATTTTGAATATTATGTCAATACCCCATCAACGTAAATAAACGTGTACCTTTTTACATACTAATGACGGTTATTTTTTATTATGATAATGTACTATACTTTTAAACGAAATTAAAGCGTCTGTTGATAAGTTTGAAATTGAGTGAAAAGCTTCTTTAAATAAAGAGAAAAAAATACTAAAATAGCTGTCTTATTTAAAACAATTATTCAAGAGCTTCTCGTATTGTAATTGTTTTTTTGAATGTAATATCCTTTATGAACGGATGAGCTTTTTTTACCCGACTGCTAGGAAAGGGTTATGTTTTTCGCGCCTACCTTTGTATGTTTGTTTGTTTGTAATATTCTTTATTCCCTCATATCTTCCAAACCACTCGATAGATTTCTTTAATTAAGATATCCTTAGATTCGTCTCATTAGTCCAAGTGTTCTTAGATAGGTGACAAAAAAATATGGGGGCTGCTAGATTTCATTGTTTAAAAATATATAAAAATAATATTTAAAAAAAATATATTATAAAAATAAAAAAAAAACACCCCGACTGTATAAAAGCTAACAAAAAAGATGAAAACAAGTTTACGAAGGAATATAGTATTATGCATGTATGTTATACTGAGCCTCAAATAATAGCTGATGTTGTAAATTGTGTCATTATTTATTATTTATAGCCAAATTTAAAAACATAATATTCTTCAATAGTTTGGCCTAAACGAGATAGTTACCTATTTAATAATGGACTAAAAGAGCTTTTTTAGAGTTTTTGATTTTAGGTATTACAATTCAATTCAATTTTCTTGTTAACGGCTTAAAAACGTGCCAGTTACGCACAGATTAATTTGCACATATCACGTAAAATGGAGAAGACTAGGTATTACTCCAAAAAATGAAGAAGACTAGTTATTACTCTATAATACAATGTCAAACTCTATCAAGTATAACATTATTGGTAAAGCTGTTAATTCCAGTTGTTATGGCGAAATTGTTTACTGTAGGTTGACAGGAAAGTGAACGTTTTTGGTTTCGGACAAACGGCTGTCAATCAGATGTTTGCGTTTAGGAAAAATACTAAAACAACGTCCTATCACGAGAGAATATTGGATATAGAAAATCTTTTTCTACTAAAACTTTAGATTGGATTTATATATTTTTACTTACTATATACTTAATAAAAATTCGTTCAATGTTTAATGCAACAATGTATAGACTAAACCACTAACAAAGAAGATTAAGAAAGGATTTAAAACAAATTTCACCATAAAGGATTAATGTGGAGTATTTATATTGTGATAATATTTGAAAAGCACAGTTTCTAAAAATTCTACTTTAATCTCAAATGTACATACTTTTAGTCTGTTTTTTGAACCGGCTTACCTTGGTTAAAATTAGTCGGAGTTCTTTTTTGTTATATGGTATTTTTTAGACAAAAAGAGACTAAAAACTTGAATAAATACAAAAAAAAAGTAAAAACTTTGTATCCTACCAGAATTCGAACCTGGACACCTGTGCTTGTCAATCTTACAGCTTGGCCGCTTGACTACGATGCTTATGCCCGAGCGTAAGAAATTAGCGACCATATTTTGTGTGGAATAATGCGAAAGAAATATTATAAAGCTGAAGAGTTTGTTTGTTTGTTTGGTTGAACGCGCTAATCTCAGGAACTACTGATCCGATTTGAAAAATTCTTTTTGCATTATATAGCCCGTTAACTGAGAAAGGCTATAGGCTATATATCATCCCGGAAAAATGTACGGTTCCCGTGGGATAGATATGTTTTTGTCTAGGGACGAATCCGAAGCGAAGCGAGGGTTAGTTGCTAGTAAATAATATACAAGAATTGCTCGTTTAAATATATTAGACTAGATACTATATCATATATTTTATAAGCCACCGGTTGATAAATTAATCTTGACTCCGATATATCAAATGGTTTTCATGGTGTGGTCTATTGTAAAAAATAACTGGGTAGAGGTAAGAGTATAAGTAACACAGTACTCTACATTATATACAAAAAACAAATTATATGCATACTTCAAAACATAGGTGAACATTTTTATTATTCGCATATATAATTATTAAAATATGGCTTTTTAAACCAATTAATAAGTGCCAGACACTACTCAAGTTTTCAAGAGCTATCCAACTCGCATATAATTTGCGAATTTTCATCTCGTATGAGATTTATATTCACTTCCAAGCTACAGTTATAAAGTACTAAATATTAAAATTTTACTCGCACAATAAATTCTATGCAGTAATATTTTCTTAAGAATTTTATCGTATTAAGTATTCACATTAAGTTTCCTTTTACTCTAAGATCAAAAATTCTTTATTCAATGTTGATATTTTAGAAATAAACTTATTATTCGTCGAATACTCTGCCAGCAGTTTGAAAGTAAACGTCAGAAACGAAGAAGAACTACCGAAAATACATATATTTATCTATAGTAAAGTTTTATTAACTTCTTTTAATATATAATTAAAAATGTACTCATTTTATTTATCATAAAACAGCATAGTGGCGCAGGTTTTCACATCATTTCTATAAAATTGTTTATTGCATGAAAATAGCCTTTAACATGCGATCAGTTTTTCGAAATTTTTATACTAGTGGCTCGCTTTCGCTTCGCTCGGGTTTGCCTCTAGAAAAACAAAAACAAATCTATCCCACGAGAACTGTACATTTTTCCGGGATAAAAAGTATTGTATGTGCTATTTCAGACTGTAATCTATCTCTGTGTCAATTTTCATCCAGATTTGTTCAGCCGTTCTGGCGTGATAGAGTAACAAACATCCATTCAAACATCTAAACTTTCACATATGTATATAATATGGGTAAGATTAGTAAGATTATGCAAAGAAAAGCTTTGTGAACTTTTTCTGAAATCTTCTAATAGAAAATTAATAATTTTATTTACTCAATTTCCGTTTAATTTGTTAAATTTTTCCATCAATCTATTAACTGAGGTTGGAGGTCGTCCAAAAATACAATTTTCCCCATAAAGAACATCATATAATGCATCCATCTTGTCCGAAAAAGCAAGTCATATACATGACTAACATACCGAAAAATTCGGCACTAACAAAGAAAAATCACTGTAGCCCGCGATAAATTACTTTGAATGTTATCTTTTACTTTATTGATTAGTTAAATTGAATTTAATATTGTTTTAACAGTTTTATTTATACTTCTTTTTGTATTTTATATATTAACATACGACTACCCTCGGTTCGCTCGGGTGCGTCCTTAGGTACGATTTAGATAGGTAAAAAATAAAGTAATGTATTGTGAGTGTACGTTAGGTAGTTGGTTCCTCTTACAAATTTTAAACTCCTATTTCTCCCTCATCCAATTTTTCAAAACTTTTCAAAAAAAAAAAGAATTCAATTCAATTTTCTTGTTCTTAGCTTCAAAATATGCCAGTAGAGCTACAGATTACTTCGCTAATGTCACATAGAATGGAGAATATACGAGGGATTTCAAATTGAAACGACAGCTAATATTAATATCCACTTCCAAAGTTAGTAGTAAAACAAATAGAATGATGTAAATCTGCATATATTTATTTAGATACAGTTGTACAATTTATACGAGTGTACAAGAGTACTAGACAATCACTGAAGTCAACAGTTTTATTCGGATAAAAAATATCGGGAGCGGTCTGAAAATGAACAATTGCTTCGGTAATCCGTAAAGCCAGTTGTCAACAGAAAAATCGGGCGTTCCCAATACGTTCGTGTAGGTCCTTGTTGCTTTTATTGGCCAGCTTTCAGAGTCTTTTGTTCGAAATTATAATTTAATTTATAACCTATTAGCGGCGCACTCTGGCTTCGTTCGGGTTCGTCCCTAGGTACGTTTTAACGGTTATTATAGAATAGACTATATATAGTCAACTCAAAATATCTCTTTTTTCAGGAATAGAAAAAAACGTTTTACTCTTACTCTATTTGATATATTAAAAATAATCTAATATGTGTTCTTGTATATAACTTTACGAATATATTTTTTAATCAATGGCTTGTCATAAAATAGCAGTATCACTTATAACCAACTCAATATCAAACACTTGAAGATATTTATTTGGAATACCAACTAACCAACTATATATTAAATACCAACAATTCCAAAAATAATTTTTTTTTTCCTGTTCAATTAGTAATCATGACAAAATCACATGGAGTGTATGTAGTTTTTAACGCAGATTCCTATAATGCTAGTTGTACTACTCTTTCTCTAGGTGTGAGATATATTCCAAATACAAACTTTACACTATTTCGCCACTTTCAAGTTTCATTTTTGCGACAAAAATTAGCCTATATAGTTCTTCAACGTTTTATCTATCTCTATACTAAAATTGATCAAAATTGGTTCAGCAGTTTAGGTTTAATTGCTTAAACGTAACAGACAGAGTTATTTCGCATTTATAATATTAGTATGGAAGTAGGTACAACGAGCATAATAGTTACTTGCTTAAAATTTTTATATCTGTTAGTTACGGTGCTTGTGTGTTAATGATCTTAACTTAGTTTTTTACCATCCCTTCTTTTAAAATTTAGAAATATATAAACCTTCACTATTTTTATGTTTCGGAATGTATACATATATTTGATGTTATTTGGAAGGGTATTCTATTATATTTTTGTACATTCATAACATATGACGACACGTTTGGCTCAATTTGTAGTGACCCTACTTGCTGTGCCAGCGGTCACGGGTTCGAGTTCCGCTGGGGGCATTCATTTCTGTGATGACCACGAATGTTTGTACTCCAGTCATGGGTGTTTATATTTATAATATGTATGTATTTAAAATTATATGTGTAGTGCATCAACTGTCTGGTATCCATAACACAAGCCTCGTAGCTTACCATGGATACTAGATAGTGCTGTGTGTTAATGTCCCAACATATTTATTTATATTTCATGTTACTTGGAAGGGTATTCTATTATACATATGTTTGTACATTCATAACATATACATCTAAAGTGGAGCAGACAGGAAAAAAGGAAAAACTGCTTATGTATATTTACGGATGTATGATATCCGCTCTTCATTAGTATTCTATTCAATACAAATTTCACTAAATTTTGATAGCCCGGCATCTACTCACAACATATTTACATATATTAAGTTATACAGCATTTGATTACTTCACAAAACAAGCTTACCGAGGCAAGTAAACGCAGCCGTACACCCCTTGAAGAAACTCGATACACTTCAGGTCTATATCTTTGTACTAGACTCAGCAAGAGCCTGAAATTCCTTATCTGAAACACTTCGCATTCGCAAACGTTACGGAACAGTGATTTATAGTTGCCGGCCATTTCTCCACCTGTCTGGAATGCAGGTGTAGTCTTCATCGTATTTTTCATTTTATATCTCTGATTTAATAATAATACCAGTTTAAACTGTTTTTACCCGACTTCCATAAAGGAGGTTCTATGGTTCCATAATTTTTTTAAGTTACGAGTTCACATAATACTTTCTTAGATTTACGCGAATATTTGACATTTTAAATAAATTTGTAGCCGACATCTTCATGGAGGACTTCGAGGAGACTGCTCTGAACACATCACCCGTGACCCCTCGTTTCTACAAGCGGTACGTAGATGACACTTTCACAATATTACCATCTGATAAAATAACTGTATTCTTAGAACATCTTAATTCTATAAATCCTAAAATACAATTTACTATGGAATTAGAATCTGACAATACCTTAGCTTTCTTAGATGTCTTAGTTAAACGCAACCCAGATAACACCTTGAGTCACACTGTGTATAGAAAGAAGACCCATACTGATAGGTACCTGAACGGTGAATCTCACCACCATCCTTCACAGTTAGCTACCGTGGGAAAATCTTTGTTTCAGAGAGCACAAGGGATCTGTGATGAGCAACACCTGGCCGGAGAACTGCAACATGTCAAGCAAGTTCTGCGAGACAACAAGCTGCAAGTGCCGCGCCTGCGTCACAGTGACCGAGTGAAACCAGCCACAGTCGAGCGAGTCCCTGCAGTCCTGCCATACATGAGAGGAGTCACTGACAAGATTGGCTACATCTTAAAGCGTGCTTCAATCAAAACTTACTTCAAGCCGCCAAAGAAAATTAGTCAGTTTTTACCACCAGTCAAGTGCCACATCCCTCTCCAAGATGCAGGGGTATACAAACTTGATTGTGATTGTGGGCTCTCCTACATCGGACAAACAAAGAGATCCATTAGAACTCGGGTCAAAGAACACATAGCTGATGTGAAGCACCGTCGCAATACAACATCTGCAGTCTGTAAACATAGCCAGGATCGCCCAAGCCACTACATTCGCTTTGATAATCCACAAATACTTGCGAAAGAAAGCCGTTATCGCCCCAGGATGATTCGCGAAGCTATTGAAATTAAAAAACATCCAAACTTCAATAGGGAAGATGGCTGGGTACTACCATCATCGTGGGATCCTGTAATAAACATAATAAAATCTAACGGCAAAAACAAAGAAAACAGACCTGTAGATGTAGTTAGTTCATACTGTGTGGATCGCTATAACAATGATTCAGATTAATATATATTTTATCTGTGAAGATAGTGTTGCTTAATATTCTATCTTAAAATTACATTAGAAATCTAAATTAAAAAAGTTAATTTCTAAATTACATATAAAACAATAATAATACTTTAATAAATAATTAGTATTTAATAAATAATTAGTATTTAATAAATAATTAGTATTTAATAAATAATTAATATTTTGATTTTCTTTGTGGTTAGACATATTATAGTAATAGCAACACTAAATAATATTACATTATTTATTCTTAAAGTTTTTAAAATATTGTAATATTTATAATAATAACAGCTAAAATTAAACAAATAATATTTAATTATAATACTTATTAAACTTTTTAATATTTTTAATATGTTTAGAATTTAAATCAACAAATATTGTAAGGTACTCTGGTGCCATTTTTGAATTTTCAAAATCATTTTTGTAAATTTGTGGGTAGGCACTGTCTGTAACAAGTATATAACGCTTTGAGATGTCTAATACCTTAGTCTCTCCCGTGACCATGATTGCTGTAAAGCATTCGAAACGTCGGGAACCAAAAATCAAAATAAATCCGCGAAATAATCCGAAAAGATAGTTTTATTTAAAAAGTTGCGAGTTTTTTAGAAAATCAGGAGAAACCATGAAATTTAAAGTGTGATAACATATTTTATTAGACTTTTTAGCCTACTTTCAATGATTATATCGACTTAAAACTGCAAGTGTTTGTATTTTCGATGATGATATAGTAATTTGGTATATTCGAGCTTATCTGATGTTGAGGCCAGAAGGTCGATAGTGCAATCTTCAACGACTACTAGTAAATAAATAAATAAATAAATATGTTGGGTCATTAACACACACCACCATCTAGTTCCATGGTAAGCTACGAGGCCTGTGTTATGGATACCAGACAGTTATAACTTTACATATATACATATTATAAATATAAACACCCATGACTGGAGTACAAACATTCGTGCTCATCACACAAATGAAGGCCCCAGCGGGACTCGAACTCGCGACCGCTGGCACAGCAAGTAGGGCACTACAAACTGAGCCAAACGTGTCGTCAATAATTATTTGACTTTGGGCTTATTTGGATTCATTTGCCAAGCCCATTGCGTTGTAATAGATTTTAGAGCTATATTTTCGTGTTCTTAATAAAAGTGAGTTTTTGCTTAAATAATTCAGTCAAGTGTGAGTCAAACTCACGAACCGATCGTATACCATACAAACAAATTTTTTTCGCTTCGCTCGCATGCTTTCGTAGATGACGTTATTTACAGTTTTAATTACAGGTAGTGTAACCTTTTGGTACATTTTATTACTAGCAATAGCCAATGTATTACTCCAGGTTATCTGTGTAGGCACTTTATTAAATTTTATTTAGCCAATTCAGACAGAATTTACAAACATATGGACGCGCACAAAATTACAAACTTTTGCGTATATAGATATACATATAAAAGTATTGATCATATAGTTTTTATTTTTACTAAAAGCAAATATCAAGACTATTAGAGTATTGAATGCGGTGTTCAAATACTCTATGAATAAACCCAACCATTTCATCTGATTCGATAAACCACAAATCCTCGCCTGAGAGTCGATAGTTCGATACATATCTAAAATAACATGCGAGCTTTGTATGCCGATATAAAATATACATTACATATAATATATTACGATTGAACCAAAAATATAATAAAAAAAGTAATTATTAATTACTATTATTACTTATGAAAATATGTATTAACGTATATTGAAAATATCATTTAGAAATCAAACTACACACTTCTAAACTATGTGGGTTTTACGAATCTTTAAGCGAGCAGACTTTTAAACTCCTGAGTGAGGATTAGACAGAAAATCCCATTTACTATACTTCATCTAACCCAGAACTCAAATCCAGGGTACGTCACATAATACAGGGTATGTCACATAATAAAGGCATTCAAGTATTGTGATATATGTACATACTCCAAATATTCTATACTAGCGACTCACCCTCGCTCCGCTCGGGTTCGTTTTAACGTTTAGTATAGATTTCTCAGAGACGAGATATTTTCCCGCATTTAAAAGTTCCTATATGTTGACTCGGATAACCAGCTACCATTATACCGAATTTCATCAAAATCCCACCAGTGGTTTTTGTGTGATGCGGTCACAGACAGACAGACAGACAGACAAAAATTCTAAAAACTATAGATTCGGCCTCTGTATTGATAATAATGTCTATTTTTATAAGATTTTCCAAAAAATGTTTAACGTACAGATTCGATTCAGTTAGAATTTTATAATATGTATAATACTAGCATTCACCCGAATCGTTACATGCCAGTTAAAAATTCTGCTAAACTTTTGAAATTCTTGTATTCGAGTGTTCAGCGTTTAGTGGATATTAACAGTCATATACTTGAACTGTATTTATTTATATATAATATACTTATATTTTACATTATAATAAACAGTTTTACCTGCCTACATTATGAAAACTAAT
This sequence comes from Fabriciana adippe, assembly GCA_905404265.1. NCBI lineage: Eukaryota > Metazoa > Arthropoda > Insecta > Lepidoptera > Nymphalidae > Fabriciana > Fabriciana adippe. The sequence goes on from FR989986.1 coordinate 15,448,940, forward strand.
TCAAATTCAGAAACCACCTGAAATTAAGATCCCTATCATTTAACCAACTTCGTTGTTAGTTGGAGATCATTCCGACCACGTAATTGTGTAAAGCACACTGGAGATTTTTTTGACAGCGACGAAGAAAAAACATTTATACACTCTCCGGTCTGCGAAATTAGAATGCTAATTTGTTGTAAAATTAGAGGCTAATTAAGAGAGCGAGTCTGTTTAAAACGTAAATAATTATTTTAATTGCCTTCTATTCCAATGTAATGTATATAGTGTAATCGTCGTCTTAGTGCTTTTTTGTCCAAATGACCAATATACCGAAAAAGTTTTTATTTTTAATATAGGACTATTGACTACTAGCGGTTCACCCTCGCTTTGCTCGAGTTCGCCTCTAGAAAAATAAAAACAAATTATCCCACGGGAACCGTTCATTTTTCTAGGATAAAAAGTAGCCTATGTACTATTCCAGACTATTATCTATATATCTGCCAAATTTCATCGCAACCCGTTCAGCTATTCTGGCGTGATTAAGTAACAAACATCTAAACTTTCACATTTAGTATAAACTAGCGGCTTAACCTTTCTTCGCTCTGGTTCGCCTCTAGGAAAACAAAAACAAACCTATCCCACGGAAACTGTACAATTTTTTGGGATAAAAAGTAGTCTATGTGTTATTCCAGGCTATAATCTATATCTGTGCCAAATTTCATTCAGATCCGCTCAGCCGTTTTGGCGTAAAAGAGTAACAAACTTCCATGCATCCATACTCACAAATTTTCACATTTATAATATTAGTAGAGATTGACTTTCAAATGTCAATTCTGTTGGTATTAGATACACATTTTATTTAAAGAAAGCCGAAAAAATGTATTTTATCTAGAGTAATATATAAATATCTCGTGTCACGGTATTTGTGGTCGCACTCCTCGAAAACGGCTCGACAGACTTTGATGTTTTTTTTTATATATATTAGGTAGGTATGAGAATAGGACGTTAAGTATTTTTCACCCTCCTACCCCCACCCCCTATTTTTTAACCGCTAAACCAAAACCCGAGCGAAGCGAGGGTGAGTTGCTGTATAACATAAAGCCAAAGAGATTTTTTTGTAGAATGAACTCGGGCGTAGCCGCGGGTTATGCTAGTATATGTATGTATCTTAGAAATAAAGCTTTGTTTTTAAAATAGAGGAAAAAACTCTACTGTAAAGTACAACAAGTATTGATCATTTGAACTAATAAGTATTAATGTTAATTGATTGTTTGTTTACGATCCCAATTAAACTTAGTTTTGTTTATAGCTTTTTGATTACTTATATTATATCACAAATTAAATGCAAACTAATTAATGTCAAAAATTCAAATGGGAGTTTTTATTGCTTTATGTTTGTTTGTATAGTGATTTTTTATAGGTTGGAGGCAAAGATGACTTTTACTCTTTAGGCTATTTAGATACTTGTTGTTAGAATAAAAAGTAATGTATTTAGCCCTTTTTGACGTCCCACTGCTGGGCGCGGGCCTCCCTTGAGTACGAGAGGGATCAGGCCATAGTCCACCACGCTAGCCAAGTGCGGGTTGGCGAACTTCACGTGTATTTTGAAAACTTGTTAGGTTCTCTCAGACATGCAGGTTTCCTCACGATTTTTCCTTCACCGTTAAGACTGATAACGGTACGACTACCACTTGGTAATCATGTTGGAAATGATTCGCATATAAAAATATCAGAGGTGGGAGACCCGGGATTTGAACCCGCTTCACTCATTTTCCCAAACAACCTCGTTACCACTGGGCTACCACTTCCTCCTATGTTGCTATCAAAAATTATAAAAAAGTATGTACTTACATACGAGTATATACTATTGTAAATGTGAAAGTAACTCTGTCTGTCTTTCTGTTACGTTTTATCGCCTAAACTGAATCAATTTTGATGAATTTTCGTATACAGATAGTTGGTACCTTGGAGAAAGGCAATTAGGCAACTTTTTGTTGCGAAAATAAAACTTGAAGGAGGTGAAATGAAAGTACAAAAGTTTTGGCTGATAGAGACATAAAGATGAGTTATATATTCTGGTATATTAAATTTATAGAAAATGAAGAGTGATATTTTATAATGAAGGTCAAAGAAAGCGAGTTAGGGATATTATAAATGCAGAAGCCACGTAGGGGTGCACACGAGCGAAGCGAGGGTAGGCCCTAGTTAAAATATAAGAGAAGGCTGTTCTTTTTGTAGATTTTAATTTTTTCTTTCCAATAATACGAGAAGCTCAAAATACAATACTTAGTTACAACATTTTATATATTTTAGCGATGATTATCAGATAAATCTGTGTTATGCCCCATAACAATAGTGGCTATAGCAGCACTTCAAACGGCCACCTCGCCTGAAAATAATTCATTTAAAGCAATAGCCCACCGCTAAACGATCCATAAAATCTCTTTGAGGCAGTCAGACGTCTTAATGATTGTAGTCGCTGGAAATAATTCAAGTTTTTTAATGTCCGATGAATGTAACTATACGGTTTTTATTTATTAACGTTAAAAAAGTAGTTTGATTCGAAGAATTTCCATGATAAACGGTTTTTTTTTTAATGAATATGCGTGATAGTTTGCCTATATGCCTACAGTATGAGTTTTGCTATAGTAGTTTATAGTTTCTAGGGCTTCATATTTAAATGAGTATTGACGTGATTCATTTCGGGGCTTTATTACTGAATTAGTCCGTCTGTACATCTGTCCTATCTTTATATAGCTTTATTTCTTATACTTTAATCGGAAGCTAAAGTTTTTAAAGCTTTTACTCGCGGTTCCACTCGCGTATTTTATTTTTGTTCGATTACACCGCTCCTAAAGCTCGTAGCGTGTCGATAGCCTCAGTAAATCTATACTAATATTATAAAGCTGAAGAGTTTGTTTATTTATTTGTTTGTTTGTTTGGTTGAACGCGCTAATCTCAGGAAGTACTAATCCGATTTGAAAAATTCTTCTTGCATTAGATAGCCCGTTAACTGAGGAAGGCTATAGGCTATTTATCATCCCAGAAAAAGGTACTGTTCCCGTGCAATAGATTTGTTTTTGTCTAGGAACGAACCCGAAGCGAAGCGAGGGTGAGTCTCTAGTAGAATATAAAATGCATTAAGATTTGCTTCCAAACGAAAAAAAATATCTCTGCAGCTGTATAATATTATTATTATTTATTTGTTAATAATATTATTTTCTATGTACAAAGTTTATTTAATTTGTAGCATAATTATTAATATAATAAATTTTTGTTTCAGGTAATTCATTTTAACATATCTAAGCGGTAGATCCACGCAACAGGTACACGTAAAATATCAGCGTCCATTGCACCGCACGACAGCTTCTGAATACACCCCGATGCAAACTGATGCGGTTACCATTGTACGATACAAATTGTGCATGAAAATGGTTGTGACCTTTTGAAATTCGAATGCTGGAGTATTTTTTAACGGCGTAAAATATATACTGCCAGTGGAAATATTTTAGATTTCTGTTAGCAAAAATATTGGGGATCCTATAGAATACGTAACATGGATATTCCATTTATCTAGAGAAAACTTTTGATAAAAGATTTTTGTTCATACAATATGTATGAAAGTTTGAAATAGTGTAGACCTATTTAAATTATACGTGACTGTACATTTTATTTAGTAATTCAGTAAAGTTTATCACCGTCGTTATCTTTTGCCATTTTAATATATTTGATGCCATTTAAACATATTTTTTCTACGAACTTGGACTTTACTTCGGAATGTCACGAAATTGTGTGCATAATTAAGTTAATAAAATTTAAATTTAAATAATAATGGGGGTCAAAAGAACGTTAGGTATTTTTTTTTTTAAACAAGCATTTACAATGCAGGGATTAAATCTCATACTTTCACCGCTTAAAGACATCATTCAGAACAGTCAGTTATCTCTACCTACCTACAAAATATATGGCATGTTGGAATAAATACTTTTTGGAGTTCCGTACCCAAAGGGTAAAACGAGACCCTATTACTAAGACTTCGCTGTCCGTCCGTCTGTCTGTCTGTCCGTCTGTCACCAGGCTGTATCTCATGAACCATGATAGTTAGACAGTTGAAATTTTCACAGATGATGTATTTCTGTTGCCGTTATAATTACAAATACTAAAAAACAGAATAAAATAAGAAGAAGATTACCTTTTACATACAGCCTATTATAAAGTACGTGGATAATACATAGTGTTAAGTTACCTATTAACAGTAGGTACCTATATAAATACTGACATTCATAGAAACTAAGTACATTGCTTAACCGCATTCTCAGAAACAAACATGACCGTACCGTCCCTAAGAGATATTAAGACCAGATTCCCTCAAAGGTTTTCTCGACCCTTTTCAAATAAACAGCTTTTATGAGACGTGTCTTTCACTATTTCTCCTTTAATAAGCCGCTGAATCTTCTAAACGGAAGTGAAATTGAAACTTGTCGGCTTCCTTCGAAGGCAACGCGCGAGTAATTTGTTTGACAAGATCACCCTATTGATGTATTCAATAGGTTTTGGGATTATGTCAATATTTCCACTTATTTATAATGGAAATAACTTGTTTTTGGCCAAATAAAATATATTTGGCGTCCGAAAATAGCATTTTTTTCCTCTTACTGACCAAAAATTGATTGGCGAAAACTAAAATCGAATAGAAAAATTTAATAAAATCAATTTCGGTACAAAAACGAATGCTTTTAGCGCATCACAGCTGCAAAATAAACAGAAGTTGAAACTGCGAATACTAAAATGGTACGGTAAAATTTTTTAACATAATAAATCGATGAATCCTCTCCGTGCCAATGTATTCATATGGATTTCAATATGTCTGTATTGTGTTGTGCGATGTAAAGCTTTCGTAGGGAATCTAAATGGTACTACTAAAAGCTGCTAGATTAAGCTCGAAATAATATATGTATTTCTCTTAGAAACCTGAGCGATATCGTTGAATAGCTAAGAGTTTTCTTTTAAATTTGTATTCTCTGTAGCACGTTTCAGTATAACTGTTTTAACTTTTGATTAAACGAAGATAAATAATATATTTTTGTACATTTGGCTCAGTTTATAGCGATTCTACTTGCTGTGGCAGCAATCGCGGGTTCAAGTCCCGCTGGGGACATTTATTGTGTGATGAGCACGAATGTTTGTTCTCCAGTCATGGGTGTTTATATTTATAATGTGTATGTATTTAAAGTTACATATGTGTAGTGAATCAACTACCTGGTATCCATAACACAGACATTGCAGCTTACCATGGAACTAGATGGTGTTGTATGTTAATGTCCCAACATATTTATTTATTTATTTATTTACATAACTATATGCATGGGCTCTATCGTGGATGTTCAATATAGTGTCTATCGTGGCATTGTTATCCACTAGACTAAAGTAGATTATATTACCATTAAGCTACTCTGAATGTATCACAAAAGTTTAGTAAACTTTAGATAACACAATAAAGGGAGAGCTTAAAAGTTGAAGTTAATGTATATTGAAAAAGTACTATAACTTCGCACGTGCATCGGCGTCTTTAATGGTAGATATTTGTGGCTTTGTTTACCACAGTTAGGTATTTTAGGCCTATAGGCTTAGGTAAAATATTTTTAGAGTAAAAAATATAGCTTAGATTTAGTAAATTGTTATTAAACGATAATTATTCTTGAATACGTCCTGTAATTTTGAATTAAGCAAAATTTCTTTTGTCTCGATAACAAAACAAGTCAAAGAATCTAAAATATTATTTGAAAAATATGTCAAAATTGAATTAATATCATGGAAATTATTACGTATTCAACCCTTTTTAACGTCCCACTACTGGGCACGGGCCTCCCTTTAATACGAGGGGGATCAAGCCATAGTCCACCACGCCGGCCAAGTGCGGGTTAGCGGACTTTTAATATAAAATCATTTTAAAATTTCTAAATTGAAAATTTTTATTTAACTTTGTTTATCTTTGCCTCTGGGCTTCCCTTGTGATATTCTGAGGGACGGTTAACTTTATGTGAAACTAAATCTAACTTTCATTTCTCGAAGGCCTTATAAAATATAACAGATATGTATATTGTATATGATGTGTTGCAAAGCATGAATGGTCTACCGCTTAAGCTGGATTAACAATTTAAAAGATCTTTTCCATCCGACCTACATATTGAAAGGCGGCTTTTCACTATTCTGAAATTGTATGCGTTTAAATACTTTTTTATAGTTTCTGTAGTTTTAAATAAAACTATCTTTTCGGATTTTTTCTCGGATCTATTTTGATTTTTGGTTCCCTAAGTTTCAAATGCTGTATGCGAAATTTATAATTCCGAAATAAATTTTAAATCATGCGTATGCGTCAAATACATGCGTAAATCTAAGAAAGTATTGTAATAAGTGTTAAGCTATTATATTTAAATACTGAAGATATACTTATATAAGACTAGCAACTTACCCTCGCTCCGCTCGGGTTCGTCCCTTGGTACGTTTTAACGGTTAGTATTTTTCCGTAGTAATAAGTATTCAAATGTTGCCTCGGATAACCAGCTATCATTATACCAAATTTCATCAAAATCTGTCCAGCGGTTTTCTCGTGATGTGGTCACAGACAGACAGACAGACAGATTCTGGGAAAGACATAGGATATTTTTCATTCCGGAAATCATCCCTTAAGGGGATGAAAATGGGGATGAAAGTTTGTATGGAGAATCAACCTAGGGGCCCGAGCGAAGCATGTGTGAGTCGCTAGTACGTAAGTAATAAAATGATGTAGCGTCGAATTTTGAATGAAAGCTATTTCGATCGTACGCCCGCAATATATAGTACGCAAACTGTAGACGCCAGTAACATTATGCGGTAATAGCACCACCGTAAAATATATGTCGTAAAAATACATTTTCTTTGCAATATAATATGTAACTACCTGGGCCATTTATAAACTACACGTTTAAAAAACTCATTTTCTCCCTTTACTATGGTTTTTTTTTTGGATAAAACATAGTTTTATTGTAGCTTTTATAGTTTCATATAACGTTATTGGAAACATTTTTCTATTAGGTGAATATCACGAGTTATAGTGGAGTATAGCAAAGATTGGTTTTAAAGCAATGGGAATCATTGTATATATAAAAATTGAGATTACTTATATACTTTATTTTAACAAATATTATTGACTAGCGACTCATCCTAGCTCCGCTCGGGTTTGATTCTAGTCACGTTTTAACGTTTAGTATAGATTTCTCAGAGATAAGATATTTTCCCGCAGTAAAAAGTATCCTATATGTTGACTCGAATAACCAGCTATCATCATACCAAATTTAATCAAAATCTGTCCAGTGGTTTTCTCGTGATGTGGTCACAGACAAATGAAAAATCTAAAAACTATAGATTCGGCCTCTATCGATAATAATGACTATTTCAATAAGATTTTGCAAAAAATATTTCATGTACAGATTCGACTCACTTAGAATTTTATTATATGTATAGATATATTTGAAAACATCTGTCAATTATTTACATTGTTAGCCTTATAATGTACATACTTTATCTATGATATTTTATAAAATCCTCAAAGTGTCATCACTTTGTTAAAACAGAATTTGTTCTTGCGTCGGTCGCTTTGGGACATTGTTAGCTGAAGGCATGCATATTTTAAAAATCTAATTTACAAATAGCATACAAACGATTGAGGTTTCTTTGTAAATGCTTGTACTAAGTCAACAAATAACTTTTTTATTATTTTAGCACATTCTGAAAATACATAGCTTTTACATATATACATATGTATTATATACTATTTAATTTTATATAATTACTAAATGTCAAAGAAACTTATTTGTAACAAACATACACATTTACACACAAACTTTCTAATACTAGTCAGATTATTTTAACAAAATTATTTATATTATCAAAATTAATATTAAAATCTATACATAAAATAAAAATCTAACTGAGTCGAATCTGTACATTAAATATTTTTTGGGAAATCTTATTGAAATAGTCATTGCTATCGAGCAGAGGCTGAATCTACAGTTTTTAAAATTTTTATCTGTGTGTCTGTCTGTCTACGACCGCATCAAGAGAAAACCACTGGACAGATTTTGGTATGATGATAGCTGGTTATCCGGGTTAACATATAGGATACTTTTTACTGCGGGAAAATATCTCATCTCTGAGAAATGTATACCAAACGTTAAAACGTAACTAGGGACGAACCCGAGCGAAGCGAGCGTGAGTCACTAGTCTAAAATAAAAATGAAATTAGATAAATCGGCGTAAAGTAAATTATTAAATGTAACACAAATAAATGTTGGCATGCGCCTTTTATATTTTCCGATGTATCCGACAACTCGTAGTATTGTCGAACGTGGCTGAATGGAACTGTGACGTTCATGATTTATTTAAAAATCTAAGGGCTAGTACAGACGTGTGAACTAAAAGAAATGAATTATTTGGTTAACGACAATTATATTGTGTATCCATTTAGCAATGTAATGTACCCCGTGATACTGTGGGTTTAGGCTGAGTGAAGTAAAATTGATAAATAGAGTGAAAAGAAAAAATGGAGAAAGCTATAACGGAAGATGCTGTGAATTTTAGCTTATTATTTAATTCTAATTTATTAATACAATTCATAAATAAGGACTTATAACAGTTTTTTTTTATATTTTTTTCTACCAGAGGTTAGTAAAAAAAAAATTACATATAAATCTAAAATGTTCTGGGAGTACTTTTTATTAAAGTTTATCAAGAACCTGCCTGATCACCACCCTGTGTTTATCAATAGTTTGTGTCCTCCCTTATCAGACATCATCCGGTGGCCGTATTTTCACGCGCACACCATGAACAAATCACGCCACGCGGGCGTGACTGAAATATTTATTGAGAATTTTAAATGTATACTTTTTGGCAAGTCAGCGTCATTGATTAATGCCTTAAAAGTTGTTAATATATGAATTTGTAATATAAATTCCCCCTTGTATTGAAGGAAGGCCAGTGCCCAACAGTGGGACGTTAAAAAGGGCTGAATACAGTATGAATTTGGGATTAAATATGTGAGCCTATAAACAAAATGGTCAATAATTACTATATTAGTACATTTGCGGTATTTCTATAAAAATGTTTTGTGACGAAATTGATTCAAAAATTCGTGGTAGACAATGGCATATTTTAACTATTAATCAGAGCTCTCTTAAGCCATGTGGTTGTGCCTTTGGGCACACAATAATTTAAGGCCATTCTAGAAAGTTAAGAATGAATGATATTAAAAATTCAATTACAAAAAAAAACTTTACGGCGTGAAGAATGACACTAAAAAATGGGAACAATAAACAATGCAGTATAGTGTTTATAGACAAAAAATTAGCTTCTTGCTTTCCTATGTATACGGATATGCCATCTTTTCGGGCCCCCTAGAGGCTGGGGGCCCATGGTACGTGCCCTATGGTAAAGACCGAACTGTTATTACATAAAATAAATTTAGTTTAAGGATATAAGACTAAAAGTGCACAGTATTCTATATTATTGTAGGATGACACTAATAAAACTTTGAGATATTTCTTGCATATATTTTTATATTCAGTGCTTTTGGAACATCGACTTAATTCTTTTATAATCGTCAGTACGTCTGTCCGTGTGGAAGCTATCACCGGCTCGGAAAGCAGTTCCTCTTTTTAATAATAAGTTATGATTAGAGGTTTTCATTAATATTATCTTAGCGGTATAAATGTATTAAGGGAACGATGGGACTGACATTTAGCTTTATTGCTAAAAAGTATTTAAATAAAAATAGAGAAAAAAATTAATAATAAGTTACATAATTTATAATAATAATAATTTACTGTAATACTTACAAACAATTCATGACTGTGTGTGTGCATGAGTGACGACACGTTTGGCTCAGTTTATAGTGATCCTACTTGCTCTGCCAGCGGTCGCGGGTTCAGTCCCGCTGGGGGCATTCATTTGTGTGACGAACGCGAATGTTTGTACTCCAGTCATGGGTTTTTTTTATTTATAATATGTATGTATTTAAAGTTATATATGTGTAGTGTATCAACTATCTGGTATCCATAACACAAGCCTCCTAGCTTACCATGGAACTGGGTGGTGCTGTGTTAACGTCCCAACATATTTATTATTTATGAGTAGTCACTACAAGGCAGTACCGTCATTTCTTAAAAACATTTCTATCGGTCAAGGTTACATAAATAAATTCTTTATACATAAATCAATATTCAATACAAATTAATGAAATATATTATTATTTCCGTTAAAACGCTCATATATAAAAATGTAGCCTTACACTAGTGTGACTGACTGGTTGTTACAGAAGGCCTTGGATTTATCTCCATCTACGGAAAATGCTTTAAGTATCGTATTTGCTTTTCCATTCTCGTTTAAGACCAAGCGAAGCGTTGGGAGCCGCAAATCAGCAACGAAGTGTCAAAAGAACAAAGAAATCGCTCCCAGGCATGTAGTATTCAGCTAAATAATTTCCTTTCTTAGATTATCGTGAATATTAGACATTTTAATTAACATTTTTTGTTAATAGATAAAGTCTATAAAAATTATGACTTTTGATACAAAAGCTTTAAGCTAACTTTATGACCATCTTTACTGTAAAATATTTGAAATGTTGATAAAAAACCGGCCAAGTGCGAATCGGACTCGCGCACGAAGGGTTCCGTACTATTATCTATAAAAACGGTAAAAAAATCATGTCTATTGTATGGGAGCTTCTCTTAAATATTTGTTTCATTTTAAATTTTAATTTAATTGTTTATTTTTAAAGTGAATATTATATAACTAAATATTCTGTGAATATTTCAAGCATCTGCCCTTTGTATGGGAGCCCCCTTAAATATTTATTTTATTCTGTTTTTTTTAGTATTTGTTGTTATAGCGGCAACATAAATACATCATCTGTTAAAATTTCAACTGTCTAACTATCACGGTTCATGAGATACAGCCTGGTGACAGACGGACAGACAAACACACAGGCGGACGGACAGCGAACTCTTAGTAATAGGGTTCCGTTTTACCCTTTGAGCACGGAACCACTAAAAAGTGAAATAAAATCAAGAAAATATCCGAAACATACAAAATATATTTAAAATAAACAATTTCCTTTAAACCAGTTTTAGACAGCTGTCCCATGGGAACAATACGATATTTAGATATAAAGAATCTAAGTCACTCTCCGATCCATAAACGATTTATACGTAAATAAACACGTCGGTCAATAACTGTTGCGTATACTTATAATACTAGCGATTTATGCTGGCTTTGCTCGGGTGCGTCCTTGGGTTTCTTTAATATTTATAATATTATGTACGGGCTGCGCCATATTTCGGCAAATTTTGTTATTAACAGTAGCACAGATAGATAGATAGATGGATACTTTATTGTACACCACAAATAAATATACAAAAAAGAAGCTTTAAGCGATCTCTTCCAGGCAACCTTAAGGAGTAGGAGAAATAGCATATGTGTTATTCTAGGTTATAGTCTATCTTTCTGCTTAATTTTATCAAAATCGATCCAGCCGCTTCAACGTGAAAGACTACCAATGTGATAGAAAGGATGATTTTTCTAATCATCACTAACAATATTATAATAATAAACGTACGAAAAACCTACGTAAAATTGTACACCAATAATTTGCCTCACTATTTTATGCTCGTTACTTCAAAATATCGTATTTTTATATAACAAGTGTAAATGCGAGTGTGCGTGTATATATATGCGAGTGAACTCTTGTGTGTATGTACATACGTAACAGCTGACGTATTTGGTTCCAGATGGAGATACTTACGTCAGGAACATCATATGATTATAATTCATATTGTCTCAGAGTTATTCGACTCAGATCTTTTGAATTTATCTAGTTTAACTACATTATATTTTTCTTGTATAATGTGTATATTAATTTTTGATAATGGATAATTAAAATAATTGAACTGCCTTTTAAGCTCAAAAAATAGTAGTTGTAGTAGAATCAAAGGAAGAAACTTGAGCTTTCGAAGTCGTTGCATCGAACTTTGAGAACGGAAGGAATAGAGAGTGCATTTGTGTTTGCGCACTCGTGTGCACTATAATATCCTGCATACATAAATGGCTAGTCTCGTTGAGATTATTGGTACATATATCGTAGCCGAAATTGATAAGAGGACATTATTAGTAGGAAACTTATGCACAAATATATTGATAGCATCTTCTAAATCGTGTATAATGGTTTCTCATAGAATCATATTTTTTTTATTTTTTTATTTATTTGAGTACGTATAAAGTATCTATCTAGAATCCGTCACTCTATTTCGACGTGAAAAAAGATCAAACAAACAAACATTTTCATATATATAATATTAGTATGGATGTTAAGGCAACTGTGATATACAAATATACATATATTCGCTTATGTATTGTGTCAATAATAAACAGATTTCCTCGTACTAATCACGCTTGTTCCCTTAGGGTGTTCAGTGGAAAGTGATGACTTTTCGAGTATTTGATATAAGTAAGAATAATGAAGCCTTCGCTTAACTTAACCGTGTAATATGTGTATGATAAACTCAAACATTTGTATTTATATATTTGTATTTTATTGTATACTAGTGACTCAACCTTGCTCCGTTCGGGTTCGTCCCTACTTACGTTACGTCCCTAGTTACGTTTTAACGTTAAGTATAGATTTCTCAGAGATGATATATTTTCCCACAGCAAAAAGTATCCTATATGATGACCCGGATACTCAGCTATCATCATACCAAATTTCACCAAAATCCCTCCAGTAGTTTTCCCGTGATGCGACAGACAGACAGACGAAAATTCCAGAAACTACAGATTCGGCCTCTGTATCGATAGTAATGTCTATTTTAATAAAATATTCCAACAAATATTTAATGTACAGATTCAACTCCGAATTTTATTATACGTATAGATAACAAAATATTAACAAAATATTTTATGACTAAGAGTGTTATTTTAAATTTTGTTACTAACTGTATCGTATATATTACTCGGGCCCTACTCTATCTGTATACTAAATTTCATCCAAATATGCTCAGCCATTTCAGCGTGAAAGATGAACAAATTCACGTATACAATAATAGTAGTAGATTTACTCCTTAAATTAAATGATCTAAATTATTATCGTTTATTAAAAAAAAAAACACATTTTATTGGAAAAGACATACGAAAACACATAGTGTTGTGAGATACCTCGTTATTCTAGTCTTACTTGACCGGTTTGCTTGTAAATAAAACAACGAATACATCAATATATGAAAAAAATACTAGACTCGAAAAGCGAATTTAGTGATAAGTAGAATTTTGATATATTAAGTTCGATGATCGCGTTAGGTAATGTAATGATATAAAAAAATTAATTAAACACATTTAATTTACATTTTTTCCAAATTGGAATAAATATCCTGTAGGATTCACAAAACTAGTAGTACTACTACTAGTTCAAAGTTCAAATAGTTCTCTTCGTTGTCTTTTTTTTACTTTCTTGAAGACTTTCTGTATGGCGTTGTCCAACGCCGAACTTCGTTGATTACAAAGATACAAACATCTATACTGTACGAATAATTCGGACTTTATGTATTAGCCTAGTTATATAACTGATGGGAAGACAAATGTACATTACTTACTTTTATAAAATCAAATCTGTGACATACAATTTGCATCTAAAATAAACTATGTATAAGAATATATTGCAGTGGTAACGCGCTCGCTTGGGAAACCGAGTGAAGTGGGTTCAAACTCCGGTCTCGCACCTGTGATATTTTCATGTGCGAATCATTCCTAACATGATTACCACTTGCCTTACGGTGAAGGAAAACATCGTGAGGAAACCTGCATGTCTGAGAGAACCTAGCAAATTTTCGAAAGATCAACTATTTTAGAGTATTGAAGGGTGGCACGTGCCCAGTAGTGGGACGTTAAAAAGGACTGAATACAAGAATATACTTTGTATGTATACTATAATTTACACTCCATTATCGTCTTATAAAGATTAGTCCGAGTAACCCCATAACCCGGCGAAGCGTGAGTAAAAACCCGTAGTAGGTATGAAGTGCTTTATGTTAAGTAAATAAACAGCTTTATTTCAATACGAGCTAGTATACTACTACTTTCTCTTCTACAGTTACTTTCTCTCGTTTTGAATCCCTAGTATTCGTCGTTAATGAAAAACAAAAACAAATCGGGAACCGTGCGTTTACGTACTATTGTAGATTATAATCTATTTCTGTGCCAAATTTCATCCAGATCCGTTATTCTGGCGTGATTGAGTAACAAACATCCATCCATCCAAACTTTCGCATTTATAATATTTGTGGGATTCTAGCTTATGTGTTATTCCAGGTCAAAGTCTATTTGTGTACAAAATTTTATCCAAATCCATTTAGCCGTTTTAACGTCAAAGAGTAACAAATGCACCACCAAACATACACATAGTTTTGCATCTATAATGGTAGTCCGACTGGCAGCTTTAGGCAACTTTATGAATATCTCATAGAAACCTTAATCCAATACAAATTCTCTTTATTGTACACTACAAATTTACATACATAGGTAGTAAGTAGTTTGTACAACAAGGCTTTATCTCTAAGTGAGCAATCTCTTCCAGGAGACCTTTTGGCAGTGATAAAGAAAAAGAAAGGGAAGGTGTTTATACTTTTATGTTATACATACCTACATACAGTATACGTACTTACATATTTTATATAATACAAGAAATTAAAAGTTTAAAAAACACCCAACCCTAAACACAATATCTCTGTAGTATTTTAGTAAAGAGTTGAGAATCTTGCATATTCCAGGTAACGCTGCAGCATCAGACCAACGTTACCATATAGCAGCAATATCATTGAAGTAACGGGTATCAAGTTTCGAAAGGATTAGATCTGGGGAAGTTGCTGATTTTCTTTTACCGTCTAGAAAATAGCTGATGGCCTGCAAGCAACTAAACGGATTTTCTCAAATGAGAGATGAGAAAATACTCTCGAGCAAGTCACCTTTCAAACAAAAACAAACTAAATTGAAATTGGCTCATCCGTTTTGGCGCTACGATACGCAGATAAACAGACAGACATACAAATACGTACATTAAACATATGTATAACATCCCACTTTTGGCGACGGGGGTATGATTAACATCACTTAGCAGGTTAAAGACTGAAGTAATATTCTTTAGTCAATCTTTTAACATTCGTAGTGAAACAACTTGGTTAATTTTAATAGATTACATAGCGGGGAAAATTGGGAAGTGAAGCAGAGAGCATAAAAGATGGAAGAGTACAACACTCGATATTATAAAATATAACCAATTTTGCTCATTTGTAGCACTGATATAATAACAAACGCGTCACATTTATAGTATCTATACTAATATAATAGAACTAAAGAGTGTTTATTGTTTGAACGCATGAATCTCTGGAAATGCCAGTCGGTTTTTTTTTCTGTCTTTGATAGTCCCTTTTCTAAATAAGTGTTTCAGAATCTGCTCTATTCAAAAGTATGATGGAACAGTCTAAACATAATTTATAACATTCACGTGAAAACTTGTCATGTCTGCGTATTAGCAAAAGATAATTAATTGATTTCTTTATTCTTGTCTGTCTGTTTGACCCGTTTTAAAGTCACCACTAATTTTTCGATACAAATAATAAAATGTATTCTACCAAACAATCTGAAAGTTTCACAAGTTAGCTTACATACATATGTTAACTAATGTTATATGTTAGTTAAACGAACTACAGTGCTACAAACAAACTCGACGTCAAAATTTACCTTCCACGCGAAGTTCGAAACTTAATAAAAATAAGTGAATTGTAACAAATTCAGATATATTTTAATCTAAAAAATCTTTTGTTTACATTCGTCCGCTCTTATTCACCCCACCTTTTAGGTAGAGTAAATAAATTGCGTTATACACTTTTCCTAAGGCATTTCCATCGTGAGATTGTAAGCGATGTATAAATTTACTTTCTGTTTTGTATACCCGGTACATTACGGTTAAGTGCCTTTAATAAAACACATGTTAAAATGTACATTTATATTTGCAACTAGCGACTCACCCTCGCTTCGCTTCGGGTTCGTCCCTAGACAAAAACAAATCTATCCCACGGGAACCGAACATTTTTCCGGGATGATGTATAGTCTATAGCCTTGTTCAGTTAACGAGCTATCCAATGCAAAAAGAATTTTTCAAATCGGATTAGTAGTTCCTGAGATTGGCACGTTCAACCAAACAAACAAACAAACTCTTCAGCTTCATAATATTAGTATAGATTATTAGTATTGATTATATATTATCACTAGCGACTTACTCTTGCTTTACTCTGGTATATCTATCTCTAGCTGACTGACAGTAGCCATGTGTCACTCCAGGTCATAGACTGCATGTGTACTAAATTTCATCCCAATTCGTTCAGCCCTTTCAGTGATAGGACTTATACTTTATTCTATTCTAGACTCTATTCAATGCAAGATATTTTAAAACAAAATATGTCATTCTGTTTTCAAAAATTTTATTCATCTATCGCTACTCACCCTCGCTTCGCTCGGGTTCGTCCCTAGGTTAATTCTCCTTCCGGGATAAAAACTTTCCTATATCCTTCCCAGGGTCTCATACTATCTTCTAACCAAATTTCATCTTAATCGGTTCAGCAGTTTCGGAGCCTATTCGGTGCAAACTAACAAACAAACAAACAATCAAATCCTTTCTCTTTATAATATTAGTATAAATAAAAAAAAAATAAGCCTTTATTACTGCATAAAGTTTTAAATTAACTAGTTAGTTATTCATCTATATTCAATACTAAATACAAAAATATATTTTGACGACACGTTTGACTCAGCTTGTAGTGACCCTACTTACTGTGCAACCGGTCGCGGGTTCGAGTACCGCTGGAGGCATTCAGTGTGATGAGCGAATGTTTGTACTCCAGTCATGGGTGTTTATATATATATATATATTACGTATGTATTTATGTATTTAAAGTTATATATGTGTAGTGTATCAACTATCTGGTATATATATAACACAAGCCTCGTAGCTTACCATGGAACTAAATGGTGCTGTGTGTTAAAATAATCAGATTCTTTGAATTCAGCGGAAACTCCACTCAACTACAAATTGACATTTATTTTTGACACATGTCTGTCTTCACTTTAGGAACCATTCATCTTACTCTGGCTTTTTCTATGTTTTGGATTGAAGTAGATAAATTGTCTGCTTGTTTTAACTGTTCATGACTGTTTAAAATAATAGGAAATTTAAACATCAATTGTAACTAAAATTTTGACACAACACAAATTTAATAGTGATATTAGTTTTTAAATTTTGTAAATTAACTGTCGCTGCTGTCTTAATTCTTAACCGACTTCCAAAAAAGAGGAGTATCAATTTGTGATGTATTTATATTTCATACATATCGAATTAGATTTGCTTTGATTTGCATCGTCTGGCACCGACTTGGACAATATCTGATTAGATATCTATAGTAAATGAAACCCCCCCACTTAGTTATTTTTTACTCCTTAGTATCTGGAAGTCGGTTTTTGTTCTTTTTTATAGAATTTGTTCGACAGACTATAATCTTACACTAACATCACAAAAACCCCTCAATTCATTTATTTCATTATTCCTCATCCAAAATCAAATGTCAGAATCAAACATTGAATATTCGTAGATTTATAAAAGAAAAGAATTTAATGCAACAGTCAACAATGGATTTCCGAAGTTTATTATTGAGATTCCGAATCAAACAAAACTACACGACGGACTCCATGTTCAACTTTTAATTGAATCCAGTTACCTTCTACGTCGATAGGCGAAACTTCTTTAATAATTACAGCCGGATCAGAGGTGTCCTAAATCAGTAAAAGTAGCGATTTTGTTATAAGCTTTTAAACTTTCTGACTCTACTGAATAACTTATACGACACATTTGGGTCAGTTTGCAGTGACCTTACTTGCTTTGCCAGCGGTCGCGGGTTCGAGTCCCGCTGAGGGCATTCATTTATGTGATGACCACGAATGTTTGTACTCCAGTCATAGGTATTTATATATATAATATGTATGTATTTAAAGTTATATATGTGTAGTGTATCAACTATATTTATTTATTTATAAGTTATTAAGTTTTTTTTTGTTATTATACCCGTTTTAACGTACCACTGTAAGTCATGGGTCTCTTTTTAAATGAGGGAAATCGGGTCATGGTCCACCACGCTTACCAAGTGCAGATTGGCGAAATTCACATATCATTCGAAAACTTGTTAGGTTCTTTCAGACATGTAGGTTTCCTCACGATGATTTCTTTTACCTTAAGACAAGTGGTAATCATGTTGAAAATGATTCGTACTTAAAAATTAAAGGTGCGAAAACCGGGATTTTACCCCTTCACTTGGTTTCCCAAGTTAGCGCGTTCCCACTGGGCTACCACTGCCTTATTAGATATACATATGAAAACTAACTATCACCCACAAATGTTTCCTTTGGTCTTCAGAGACCTTAATGTATATATATATATATATATATATATATATATATATATATATATATATGTGTGTGTGTGTGTGTGTGTGTGTGTGTGTGTGTGTGTGTGTGTGTGTGTCTGTATGTGTATACTTATACAGGTTTTTTGCTTATTAACTAAATATTTAGTTAAAAAAAAACAATAAAATAAATTGTGAAGAGTGTATGGAACTCATAAAATAAATAGCCTAAAAAGGTTTACAAACTATTCCGTGTCGAAATAACAGATGATTGTAGTCCTGCTAGAAATAAAATAATCCGTATTAATATTATAAATGTGAAAGATTGTGAGTATGGATGTTTGTTACCCTTTCACGCCAGAACGGCTGAACAGATCTGGATGA
The DNA here is from genome assembly GCA_905404265.1 of Fabriciana adippe. Taxonomy (NCBI): domain Eukaryota; kingdom Metazoa; phylum Arthropoda; class Insecta; order Lepidoptera; family Nymphalidae; genus Fabriciana; species Fabriciana adippe. The sequence continues at coordinate 15,467,833 of FR989986.1, forward strand.
AATTTGGCACAGAGATAGATTAAAGTCTGAAATAACACATAGGCTACTTTTTATCCCGAAAATATATACGGTTCCCGTGGGATAGATTTGTTTTTGTTTTTAGGCGAACTCGAGCGAAGCGAGGGTGACTTGTAATAGAATATTTTTAAGTTATTTCCGCCAAATCTCGAGACTTGATACAGATGTTGATTGGCGTGAGTAAGGTGATATCGCTACCGGTACTGTAATTAAAGCAAACTGTCAGACTAATTATATTTCAGGATTATTATATTGTTTTCAGTTTTATGTTTTTGATTTATTAAACTGCAGTTGCCAGTACTTCTCTTTTTGTTGTCTAGTTTAACCTAAATAACCTAGCCTTGGAATACAAACGTATTAGCCTAGAAATATATGATAATGACATTTTAACTCAAAAAACGGATAGATTTAAAAATAATCATAATATTTATTATTTTATGTTATTTCCTTGTATTATACAGTAGCGGCTCACCCTCGCTTTGTTCGAGTTTGTCCCTAGGTTCGAGTTTGTCCCTAGATACGTTTAAATGTTTAGTATGGAATAGATAGACTATGTATTGTATTACTGCTCCGCTCCCTTGGGTAGTAGCATAATGATATAATTTAACCTATAGCCTTACTCAATAAAAGGGCTATCTAATGCAAAAAGATTTTTTCAAATTGGATTAGTAGTTCAAACAAACAAACAAACAAAAAAACAAACAAACAAACTTTCCCTCTTTATAACATTAGGACAGATACTATCCTTGTAGTATCCAATAGCATGTTAACGAAAAGATTTTTTTAATTAATGAAGTTATCGGTTGATATTCTCACAAAATATTGAGTTGATAATTGAGAAGTCGAATAATGAAAATTGAGCCTACATCTGAATATAAAAGCAGAAGTACTACAGCCTTCAATTAGTTGTGACCTATTTTCCCGATCATTGCCACCAGCGCCAATTTTTCATTAGAAATATCAACACAGTAACATTAAGATCTAATGACGCACCATTTTGGTTCAAAGCGTTCTTGAACTTATTTATGGAAATGTTGCCTTTTCACCAACAAGGTATTAACAACAAACAAACTGTATTACGACGAGATAACGCCAGAGGTAGAAGGCGACGGGAAATAACGACGTACCTTTTATTTGTATAATTTTGTGATTTACATGTTTCTTGGTAAATTAAACGTCGTTATCTGATTTGGATGTACTCGTTATTGCATATTTGATCGTCTTCATATAAATGAATAAGGGAATTTTCGTTACATTAGACGTACTCTTGATTTTTATTACGTAGAGGTCATCTATACTTATATTTAAATCGCAAATATTTAATTAATACTATTTAATCACTACTAGCTACCTACCCTCGCTATGCTTGGGTGCGTTTCTGAGTGCCTTTTCTATTTATAATCCCACTAGCGACTCACCCTCGCTTCGCTTGCGTTCGTCCCTAAGTTACTCCGCATACAAACTTTCATCCCCATTTTTACCCCCTTAAGGGATGATTTCCGAGATGAAAAGTATCCTTTGTCCTTCCTAGGGTCTCAAACTATCTTCTTACCAAATTTTATCTAAATCGGCTCAGTAGATCCAGAGATTATCCCCTACAACCTCACAAACTCACAAACTTTACCTCTTTATAATATTGGTATAGATTAATCCCATTAATATAATAAATGCGTTTAGATGGATGTTTGTTAATTAAGACGCCAGAATGGCTGAACGCACCTGGATGAAATTTGGCACAGGGATAGATTATAGACTGGAACAGTACATAGGTTTTAGGTTATATTGGTTTAATTTAGTTTTTATCCCGGAAAAATGTATGTTCTCGTGAATTTTGTTTTTCTTTTTCACTAGGGACGAACTCGAGTGAAGCGAAGTCTGAGTTGCTAGTATTATATAAAGGGCACAAGCATTTTAGCACATTTTAGTACTAACAGTAACCTAAGCATTAATCTAGGTCGTACATAGTCTACTAAATTTCATCAAGATTCATCCCCTCGTTTCTGCTTTTAGTAGTTTCAGGGTGAAGGATAAGCAAATATACACATACACACAAACACAATCTTTCGGATTTATATAGTATTCAAAATAAAAACCATATTCTTGTACCTATCAGAATATATATATATATATATATATATATATATATATATATATATATATATATATATATACATATATATAATGGGCGAAGAGGGTAGTACTTCCGGTCAAGCCGACTCATTTATGCTAATATAAGCGAGGCTCTACAAAATAAATAACGACATTTTGATCGATGATAGATATCAATTGACTGTTTTGTCGCTATGAAATTAAATATTAAAGGGAACAGAAATGTGTTCGAAGTAATTAGTTTTTATCGAAAACGGTATAACAATTTTTAGGTCACTTTGGAAGTTTTTGTGATTTGAGCAAAAACTATATTAACATATTATGCACGATTTAAATAAAGGTTTATGACAAACTTTGTACCACAGACCAAATATAGCGTATTATCTTCTATCTATTACATACATATCTATCTATTACATACATATACGTCTATTAGACCGAATCTATAGTTTTTAAAATTTTCGTCTGTCTATCTATGAATGCATCACAAGAAAACCACTGGACAAATTTTAATGAAATTTGTTATGATGATAGCTGGTTATCCGGGTCAATATATAGGATCCTTTTTACTGCGGGAAAATATCTCATCTCTGAGAAATCTATACTAGACGTTAAAACGTAAATAGGGACGAACCCGAGCGGATAGACGTTAAAACGTAAATAGGGACGAACCCGAGCGGAGCGAGGATGAGTTGCTAGTCGTATATAAAATTGGGATATGCTTGCTTTCCTAATTCTTCTCCATCTCACTGGCTTGACTGGTTTTGTTGAAATTTTTATTGTATAGATTCTTATAAAATATATGAATCTTGAATGTTGCTGTTGAAATCCATTTTTTTTTATTTTTCCACCCAAACAAGGTATGTGGCATTCCTACCAAATTCTAATACACTAAATAATAAATAAATATTAGCTACTAGCAGTTTACCCTCGCTTTGGTTCGGGTTCCTCCCCAGACAAAAACAAGTAACCGGATGAAAAGTAACCTATGTGCTATTCCAGACTATAATCTATCTCTGTGCCAAATTTCATCTAGACCCTGTACAGTTTCCGTTACAGCAGAACGGCTGTTCTGACGTAAACGAGTCACAAACGTTCATCCATCCATCCTCACAAACTTTCACATTTATAATACTAGTATGGACGTTGAGTACGCCCTTTTTTGAAATCATTCATCAAATATGATACAATATATAAACAAGTGCTTATTATATACTTTTTTATTTAATATATTTATTCATGTATACTCCAGAACTATTCTAAATATATATATATATATGTGTGTGTGTGTGTGTGTGTGTGTGTGTGTGTGTGTGTGTGTGTGTGTGTGTGTGTGTGTGTGTGTGTGTGTGTGTGTGTGTGTGTGTGTGTGTGTGTGTGTGTGTGTGTGTGTGTGTGTGTGTGTGTGTGTGTGTGTGTGTGTGTGTGTGTGTGTGTGTGTGTGTGTGTGTGTGTGTGTGTGTGTGTGTGTGTGTGTGTGTGTGTGTGTGTGTGTGTGTGTGTGTGTGTGTGTGTGTGTGTGTGTGTGTGTGTGTGTGTGTGTGTGTGTGTGTGTGTGTGTGTGTGTGTGTGTGTGTGTGTGTGTGTGTGTGTGTGTGTGTGTGTGTGTGTGTGTGTGTGTGTGTGTGTGTGTGTGTGTGTGTGTGTGTGTGTGTGTGTGTGTGTGTGTGTGTGTGTGTGTGTGTGTGTGTGTGTGTGTGTGTGTGTGTGTGTGTGTGTGTGTGTGTGTGTGTGTGTGTGTGTGTGTGTGTGTGTGTGTGTGTGTGTGTGTGTGTGTGTGTGTGTGTGTGTGTGTGTGTGTGTGTGTGTGTGTGTGTGTGTGTGTGTGTGTGTGTGTGTGTGTGTGTGTGTGTGTGTGTGTGTGTGTGTGTGTGTGTGTGTGTGTGTGTGTGTGTGTGTGTGTGTGTGTGTGTGTGTGTGTGTGTGTGTGTGTGTGTGTGTGTGTGTGTGTGTGTGTGTGTGTGTGTGTGTGTGTGTGTGTGTGTGTGTGTGTGTGTGTGTGTGTGTGTGTGTGTGTGTGTGTGTGTGTGTGTGTGTGTGTGTGTGTGTGTGTGTGTGTGTGTGTGTGTGTGTGTGTGTGTGTGTGTGTGTGTGTGTGTGTGTGTGTGTGTGTGTGTGTGTGTGTGTGTGTGTGTGTGTGTGTGTGTGTGTGTGTGTGTGTGTGTGTGTGTGTGTGTGTGTGTGTGTGTGTGTGTGTGTGTGTGTGTGTGTGTGTGTGTGTGTGTGTGTGTGTGTGTGTGTGTGTGTGTGTGTGTGTGTGTGTGTGTGTGTGTGTGTGTGTGTGTGTGTGTGTGTGTGTGTGTGTGTGTGTGTGTGTGTGTGTGTGTGTGTGTGTGTGTGTGTGTGTGTGTGTGTGTGTGTGTGTGTGTGTGTGTGTGTGTGTGTGTGTGTGTGTGTGTGTGTGTGTGTGTGTGTGTGTGTGTGTGTGTGTGTGTGTGTGTGTGTGTGTGTGTGTGTGTGTGTGTGTGTGTGTGTGTGTGTGTGTGTGTGTGTGTGTGTGTGTGTGTGTGTGTGTGTGTGTGTGTGTGTGTGTGTGTGTGTGTGTGTGTGTGTGTGTGTGTGTGTGTGTGTGTGTGTGTGTGTGTGTGTGTGTGTGTGTGTGTGTGTGTGTGTGTGTGTGTGTGTGTGTGTGTGTGTGTGTGTGTGTGTGTGTGTGTGTGTGTGTGTGTGTGTGTGTGTGTGTGTGTGTGTGTGTGTGTGTGTGTGTGTGTGTGTGTGTGTGTGTGTGTGTGTGTGTGTGTGTGTGTGTGTGTGTGTGTGTGTGTGTGTGTGTGTGTGTGTGTGTGTGTGTGTGTGTGTGTGTGTGTGTGTGTGTGTGTGTGTGTGTGTGTGTGTGTGTGTTATTTTTCGATAATTTAAGTACTTTTAAAGTATTATAAGGGCAGAAAATGTATAGTTAAAATAAAAGTGTAATTTACGCGTGCAATGTCACAGGCAAAAACTACTAAATCATAAAAGAGTTTTTATGTCATCCGCTAACATTAAACAACGAGTCAAACTTGTTATCGGCGCAATAAAGATAACTTATATTGTACTTATCCGGCCTCTTTAACTTATCTGGTATTGATAGTCTTAACATAGAAGGCATATGCTTCGCCAGTCCTGCCTTCTACGCCTTAGGTGACAAATTCGATTCTATTGTGTGTATATTTGTATTGATAGTACAGATATACATACTTTTTTATATTTAGTTACTATGATTCGGCATCAAATACACAGCATCTGAAAAATATGTAGCGATACCTGAAAATATTTACAGATTATCTACGAGCAAAATGAGAAATCAACTTGATAACGGAAGTCCCTGTTAAAATAAAAATTAGGTATATACTATACCTATTTATTTAAGATTTTTTTATAAATTTATACTTTTTATTCTTTTAAATTGTTTAATTAAACATGTCTTTTACTTGACGTCTTGAACTCGGGACCTCTGGCATCATAAGCAATGCCATATTACATCACCATTGGGCTAACCGGTCCTCTTTAAAAATGAAACAATGATCGAAAATTATAGTGTCTTAAACTTCTGTAATACTTATTTGTAACAATGCAAGGTCTTCATACAATAGCAATCCAATATGAGGAATGAGAAAACCTAACACTTGATGTTCAGAAATAAGAATTTAATTAATGATAACGTATAATTGCGACAACCTTCTTATACGTCAATGTTATAATATCTATACATATAATAAAATTGTAACTAAGCCGAATCTGTACATTAAATATCTTTTGGAAAATCTTATGGAAATGGACATTAGTATCGATACCCCGAATCTATAGTTTTCAGTATTTTTGTCTGTCTGTCTGTGACCGCATCGTGGAAAAACCACTGGAGGGATTTTGATGAAATTTGGTATTATGATAGGTGGTTATCCGGGTCAACATATATGATACTTTTTACTGCGGAAAAATACCTCATCTCTGAGAAATCTATACTAAACGTTTAAACGTAAGTAGAGACCAACCCGAGCGGAGCGAGAGTGAGTCGCTAATTAGTTAATAGTAATTAAAGTAGATTTACATTGTGATTGATGATTTATTATAGCGAATAGTAATTTATATTAGCTTTTACCAGCGGCTTTGTTGGTTTAGTTTAATCAAGTATAATTGTTCTGTTTTCTATGGCTGATGACCCATAGCCTATAGCTTATAGTCTATATAAGTTAAGCTTATAGTCTATAGCCAAATATAGTTTTTATTGATGTTAGAAACCAATAGAGTACCTGTAATACATGCATCTAATGAAACATTTAATTTATGAAGGATTTTTAAATCTGAAATGGGTTACACACTTTAAAATCATTTTTAATGTATTTATTTTACCTTTAAATAGGGTTATTTTCGTTCTTACTCCGTAAAATTTTAACTTTGATAAGAGAAAATGGGTATATTCAGTCAGCTTGCATTTGATACATACAAACATGCCAATTAACAAACATTGCGAATTAAATAAAAGCTTAACGACGGCACGTTTGGCTCAGTGTGTAGTGCCCCTAGTTGTCGTGACAGCAGTCGCGGGTTCGAGTCCCGCTGGGGGCATTCATTTGTGTGATTAGCATGAATGTCTGTACGCCCGTCATGGGTGTTTATATTTATAATATGTATGTATTTAAAGTTATATATACATATGTAGTGTATTTACTATCTGGTATCCGTAACACAGGCCTCGTAGCTTACCATGGAACTAGATGGTACTGTGTGCTAATGTCACAACATATTTATATATTTATATTATATTATATATTATAAAAAAGAGTCATAAATTTCATTTTAGAATTGAGAGAGACGTCGTATAAGGAAATATGCGGCAGAATTGAATGCCTCTTCTTTTTTGATGTCGATCAATAAAAATTTAATATTAACGTAAATCTCACAATACGTATAAGCCTCGATTGAATATTTTATATAAGAACAAATAATAAAAATCAAAAATAAGAACAAAGCGTGTACGAATTCGTTATATAAGTACTTCTCTTGACCAAACATACCAATTTATTTGATGAAATAGGTCAATCATAGATCTTGTACGTGAATTGTGTAACACCTAAACTTTTATTTATTGGAATTAGACTCTAGAGCTTTTTCTTTTATTACAAGCTTTTTATTAACTTGCAATATTCGTATAGGTATGAGTTGACCGTTTAAAAAGTTGCAAACCAATTTCAACTACTTTTTGGTATCCAATTGAAGTGAAATTTATCCGGGTCAACATATATGATACTTTTTACTGCGGAAAAATACCTCATCTCTGAGAAATCTATACTAAACGTTTAAACGTAAGTAGAGACCAACCCGAGCGGAGCGAGAGTGAGTCGCTAATTAGTTAATAGTAATTAAAGTAGATTTACATTGTGATTGATGATTTATTATAGCGAATAGTAATTTATATTAGCTTTTACCACCGGCTTTGTTGGTTTAGTTTAATTAAGTATAATTGTTCTGCTTTCTTTGGCCCATGGCCAATAGCCTATAGCTTATAGTCTATAGCCAAATATAGTTTTTATTGATGTTAGAAACCGATAGAGTACCTGTAATACATGCATCTAATGAAACATTTAATTTATGAAGGATTTTTAAATCTGAAATGGGTTACACACTTTAAAATCGTTTTTAAAGTATTTATTTTACCTTTGAATAAGGTTATTTTCGTTCTTACTCTGTAAAATTTTAACTTTGATAAGAGAAAATGGGTATATTCAGTCAGCTTGCATTTGATACATACAAACATGCCAATTAACAAACATTGCGAATTAAATAAAAGCTTAACGACGGCACGTTTGGCTCAGTGTGTAGTGACCCTACTTGTTGTGCCAGCAATCGCGGGTTCGAGTCCCGCTGGGGGCATTCATTTGTGTGATTAGCACGAATGTCTGTACGCCCGTCATGGGTGTTTATATTTATAATATGTATGTATTTAAAGTTATATATACATATGTAGTGTATTTACTATCTGGTATCCGTAACACAGGCCTCGTAGCTTACCATGGAACTAGATGGTACTGTGTGCTAATGTCACAACATATTTATATATTTATATTATATTATATATTATAAAAAAGAGTCATAAATTTCATTTTAGAATTGAGAGAGACGTCGTATAAGGAAATATGCGGCAGAATTGAATGCCTCTTCTTTTTTGATGTCGATCAATAAAAATTTAATATTAACGTAAATCTCACAATACGTATAAGCCTCGATTGAATATTTTATATAAGAACAAATAATAAAAATCAAAAATAAGAACAAAGCGTGTACGAATTCGTTATATAAGTACTTCTCTTGACCAAACATACCAATTTATTTGATGAAATAGGTCAATCATAGATCTTGTACGTGAATTGTGTAACACCTAAACTTTTATTTATTGGAATTAGACTCTAGAGCTTTTTCTTTTATTACAAGCTTTTTATTAACTTGCAATATTCGTATAGGTATGAGTTGACCGTTTAAAAAGTTGCAAACCAATTTCAACTACTTTTTGGTATCCAATTGAAGTGAAATTTGGTATGCTTATGTTATTTTTGTGACTATGAAATATTATGGTACCATCGAACTGATGTAATGATGGTACCGGGATGTAGAGACTCCTTGATGGCATATTTTGTTATTATGAGTACTTTCCATTACACATGATGACGAGAATTTAAAGATGGATCTAAAAAATAATAAAAATTTGTTTTTAAAATTTTTATTGTTTTACTTTTAATTCGTTTTTAAAAACATTTACATATTATTTTAAGAAACCTTGCCTTTATTAAAAGATGGGGACATTTTTGTTTCAACAGTTGCTTCTGCTGGAATATTTCCTAAATGATATGATATATGATGATAATTCCTGTTATAAATTTTAAATGGTGTAACGTAATTGCTTTTGTGAGTAAACAAACTAAATCAATAAAAATGACAGTCCAAAGTTATTTTCTAAATCAATAGTTTTGATATGCCTACTGATATTTATTTAGATTTTTATAGAATCTGCGGTCTGGTCAATATTTAGTTTATACTAGCGACTCACCCTCGCTTCGCTCGGGTTCGTTCCTAGTGAAACACAAAAACAAATCTATCCCACAGAAACCGTACAATTTCTGGGATAAAAAGTAACCTAGGTGCTATTCCAGACTATAGTCTATTTCTATGCCAAACTTCATCAAGATCTGTTCAGCCGTTCTGGTGTGATTGAATAACAAACATACATCCATCCAAACTTTCGCATCTATATAAATAAAAATGAATCACCGAAATGTATGTACGCGCATAACTTCCGATCGACTGCACCAAATTGGATAATTCTTTTTTTTTGTGTTTGTTATTGCCAGGACAACTTTTGTATAGAAGAAACTTAAAAGTTTTTTTTTTTGCCAAAATAAGATTTTTCTGAAATCTCATGATATGAAAAGTAAGTGAGTGAAATAGGTTTTATCCCGGAAATCATGCCTTAAGCGGTGAGAATGGGGATGAAAGTTTGTATGGGAAAGCAAGCTAGGGATGAACCCGAGCGAAGCGAGGGTGAGTCGCTTGTTTATAATATTAATCATGAGATTTAGGACTAGTTGAACCAAAATTTAATTAATAATTTTAATGACAAAAATTAATGACATTTTAGTATAATTCTCAGTACATGCATATATGGTGTAGGCTAGCAAGCCTTGTATACACGAGCAACTCTAATCCCGGGAGTATACAAAGTGACACTGACGATATGTTCGACCGTCCCTTATAAAAAATTCCACGTATTGCTCCGTAGAGACATGAAGCTGAATTAATGGAACATAATTCATATATTACTTGAGTTACATCCCACGTTAATCAATAATGATGTTTGGATGCTGTAGAGTATTTATAACATGTGAATATGATGGTACAATATGTTTAAATTGGATTTGTTATAAACTAGTTTATGTCTGCCGCTTCGCTCGCGTGTTATCTATCAAATGTAGTCTATGTATGTACATCCCCGAATGCGTTTATGCCTTTGCCAAATTTTATCGAAATCTGTTCAACGGCTTAAGTGTGAAAAGGTAACTACTTATTATTATTTTCTCATTTATAGTGTGGAGTAGATTGACTATATATTATATATAGGTATGATCAATTTTATAATCCTTACTTAAGAAATGATTGATTCCCCATAAAAACTGCTACCAACCTTTTTACCCCCTTAAGGGATGATTTCCTAGACAAAAACTATCTTATCTCCTTCCCAGGGTCGTAAACTATCTTCGTACCAAATTTTATCTAAATCGGTTCTACGGATTAAGCGTGAAAAGGTAACAGACAGACAGACAGACAGACCGACAGTTACTTTCGCATTTATAACATTAATATATATGGATATGGGTTACATTTAGCTTTGGCGGCATGGTATAAATAGTGGCATATTTGTTAAGCCAGGACATATAGCTTTCACTTAAAGAAGCCTTTTAGAATATTACTCAAACCTACACAAACACACAAAGTGTCATTAGTTTGAATTTAAGAATACAAAACTTTATACATATCTAATGTATGAGAATACATTAGATATGTTATGCCTCATTTGTTACTTGCGGTGTTAAATTGTTACTTGCTGTTGACTTGTTCACGCCTTACGGTGAAGGAAAATATTATGAGGGAGAAAACATCGCATGTCTTTCAAAACTAATTAGGTTCTCTCAGGCATGTAAGTTTCACATGTTTGAGAGAATTTGAATTTTGAAAGGCATGTGAAGTCTGATTAGAACCTGCACTTGGTCAGTGCGGTGGGCTATGGCGACATTCTTAGGGGAAGGCCCGTACCCAAATGTGTGGCGCTCAAGGGACTGAATGAATGGGAGATTATAACGATATATTTTAAGATAATCGTTAATTTGGCACTTGTCAGTCCGAATTTTTTTAATATATTTTAGTTTTGGATACAGATCAATGAATACTAATAAGCGATTTTCATAATTAATGTTGTATACGTACTGTAAAAACACATAGCCCTACTTTCGTGCTTCACCATAGTCGAGTAAGAAACGATAAAATCACCGTCAAAACCCCTTGTTTCTCTATAAATGTCTGTCGATAAAGCGAAAATTGAACGATGTATCGAAATGTAAGGATGAAATTGTATTTGTTATCTTTTCACGCATTAACGCCGAAATTTAATTTGGCACGATACAGCGTCCTACTTATCTCTTATCAAAGGATATGCTTTGGTTTAGGGTTTATTGTTAAAAAATAAAAACATATAGTGTAATGTGATTTTTTTAAATAAAAAAGAGAGAGATATATAGAGAGAGGGAGAAAGATTATAAATTAATAGAGAAAAAAGATATTAAACGATCTTTTTTTTAACTTAACGATGTGAATACTAAATAACATCAATAAATGACTCTAATGTTTGTAGAATGATGAGAATATTTTTTTTATTATTCCAAAGAAAAGATAAATAATGTGTAAATAATCGTATCGTCACAAGTAACTATAAAAATATTTAGATTAATCATAACTACTAAAACATGTAATGATAACAAATGTTTATCTGATAAAATATAATGATTTAAACCCCCAATAAACATGTCAAAATTATCGATAATTTAGTATCGACATCAATAAACATGTAATGAACTAGATGATAAAATAATAAAACACTGTAAAAATTTACGTAATTTATGAAGTAAATTGGAACCGACGTAATAATAAGTATGAATATATTATCAATTTAATGTTTACTAAAATATTAAGATTGTTTGTTTGTTTGTTTGAATCCGTTAATTTCTGAAACTACGACGTCCGATTTGAAAAATTCTTTTTGCCTAATTATTGGTAAAGGTTTTAGGCTTAGCATACTTATTTATTTTTAGTAGAGAAAAAATTATATATAAATGCATAATACGCAGGTGGAGCCGCGGGCAAATGCTAGCTTATATAGAGTAGATAGTTATATGGCGTAGCTGTCTATCTATTCTGTACTACGAAATCACGTTATATTTACATAGAATTAATTGTACATTTTGCGCCATTGGAATGTGAGTTTTGTACTTAATGAATTGTTTTAATGGATTGGTAGTAAAAAAAACATTTTTAATAACAAACTTTTATTTTAACGCGCTAAAAAGAAGAAAATACACGTATAAAAGCTTCTTTTTAAATATTTTTATTAATAATTTATTTATTACTTCAATATGTATGAAAATTAAATTATATAAGATAATGTTTCTGTCGATTTCTATGGTGATAATAAGTAAACTATGAACAATAATAATAATTATATTAATACGTGAAGCAAAAACTGTGTACCCCTTTTTACGAAAATTGCGCGGACGGAGGAGTATGAAATTTCCCACACTTATAGTTTCTATAGAGAAGGAGTGCAGAATGCTAATATTTTTTTTTTAAATTATGCTTAAAAATACATTAAATCAATAAAAAAAAACATTACACACACTATCATGTATTTGACACATACATACTCTTTTGTTTATTGTTAAAGTCTGTGGTCAAATTGAGAATAGATTAATATTGTAATATACGCAAGACAATAAATATATAACTTAATGAATTATGGTTGATTTTCAACCACGCGGCGATTACTAGTTATAATTAGTACATTATAATATATTTGTTTCGTGTGGTAGGTACTCTAATTTGTTACGTCTACCGCAGAGCTAATAACATAGTTTTACATTAATAGAAATATATTTTAGTTAAATAGCAAAGACCTTGGATAGGTTATTGGTTCGGCCTCAGTCAGACCTGATCCCTTGAGCTTTAAGCTTAATATAGAAACGGCAAACATAACCGTACTTGTTATTTCAGTTTGTCTTCATAGATTATATTCTCATAAGTATAAAATTCTTAAAAATAAGACATAACATATATAGATACATACATAGTTTTAATTCTTCCTTTCAAAAATTTAAAATTTCATGAAATTATACATATCATTAAATTCTGATTGGAATCTGTATATTAAATATTTTTTGGAAAATCTTATTGAACTAATCATTATTTATATCGATACAGAGGCCGAATCTATAGTTTTTACATTTTTTGTCTGTCTGTCTGTCTGGGAACGCATCACGAGAAAACCACTAGACAGATTTTGAGGAAATTTGGTATGATGATAGCTGGTTATCCGGGTCAACATAAAGGATACTTTTTACTGCGGGAAAATTTCTCTGAAAAATCCATATCAACCTTATAAAAGTGTGTAAAGTAGCATAAATCAGTTATGCTACTTTACACACTTTTATTAGATTCAATTGTAACTATGCACGTAATGAAGTCTCGCGAGTCAATTTTGACCTGCTTCTGTTTGTCGTATCGTTTTAAGCTTTAGCTTTGTCATATCTGGATAACAATACAATAATCTGAGATAGAAATGTTTGAAGCCGATATGATAATAGAGTCAAAAAGTGTACTGTAGTGGTTACTCTTGAATGGCTTCTAGTACTTACTAATTTTAACTCATTTTATTTTGACAAATTCCATATACTTAGTGTTCGTCCAGTGGTCGAAATCCGACCATAATCATTATTAAAAATTTGTCGTAAAGATATATGAATAGAATATATCTGTCTGTATAAAAAAACTATTTCCAATTTTTTTTTTTTGATAACACTAACGCTCGTCAATAGTTACTAAAAAAAATCGGTTGACAAATAGAGGAAAAAAGATACTGAACTTTGAAAGTTTTTGGCTATTTATATTTATGTAGATATTATACTAATGATTTATTTGGTAAATAAAGTAATCCTCACGAGATATCGGTATATTACAATAAATGAATCAAAAATATGTGTAGTGTTGTTAAAGTCCGAACAGAGTGATGGCGTGTTTCTAATAAAGGATATCTACGTAAAATACTGTAGCTTAAAAAATACTGGTAATCCCAGAATAAGAGAATAAGATCTATGTCAATATAAAAGTTATTTTTAATATTTAAAATTAATTATATTATATAGCGTCAAGTTTCAGAACTCTCATCTTAACATCTGTAAGAGTATCGGGATCTTAGGGGTCGAAATATCGAGCGATGTCCAGTTTAGATGTCATCTAGAAGAAAAAGCTTAATTGGCTTCCAAAAAAATGGGTGTGCTTAACAGAGCGAAACAGTATTTTACGTCGGGTCATCACCTTTTGCTCTATAAAGCACAGGTTCGCCTTCTCATGGAGTACTGTTCTCATCTCTGGGCTGGCGCCGCCCAATACAAGCTTCTTCCATTTGACTATACAACGCCGGGCAGTTCGTATTGTCGACGACCCCATAATCACAGACGACTTAGAACCTTTAAGCCTTCGGAAAGATGTTGGCTCTCTATGTGTTTTCTATCGTCTATACGATGGAGAGTGTTCTGATGAACTTATTGATTTGGTGCCACCGTCACGCTTCTATCATCGCACCCTTCGACGTCGGGTTGGGTGTTATCCACACATTTTAGATGCTTGGCATCCCACAAATGTACATGCGTCTCGTTTATTTTTCCTCACACGTGCAAGGTGTGGAATGATCTTCCTCCCGAGGATTTCCCTGAGTGCTATAACGTGGGGCTCTTTAAGAGTCGTGTCTATAGGTCTCTTAAAGGCCGGCAACCCATTCGCAACTCCTCTTGTGTTGCAGATGTCCATGAGCGGCGATAGCCACTTACCATCAGGTGGATCGTTTGCTCGTTTGCACCTTTTTTCTATAAAAGAAAGAAATATTACTTATCTAATGAAGCTTTACAATAGAAATTAGCAAAATACCTTTATCTATTTTATTTTAATAGCAAATATTGCATACACAGCAATGAGAATGATATTATAAATAACTAATTATCATACCATTTTAGGCGTCAATCACTTCTTTCTGCGCGCTGTCTATTTTTTTAGTCAGAGTTGTTCATATACATCAGGATCAAGGACGCGACCTGTCAAAGTTAATGGAAAATACACGTCACGCGGTTACAGAACAATACACTCATATGTACTCGTACGTGTCCTTGATACTTCACCTTCATTCCTGATAATTTTGTAGAATATAGACGCATTATTTAAATCTATACTAATATTATAAAGCTGAAGAGTTTGTTTGTTTTTTTGTTTGGTTGAACGCGCTAATCTCAGGAACTACTAATTCGATTTGAAAAAATCTTTTTGCATTAGATAGCCCGTTTATTGAGAAAGGCTATAGACTATATATCATCCCAGAAAATGTACGATTCCCGAGGGATAGATTTGTTTTTGTCTAGAGACGAACCCGAAGCGAAGCGAGGGTGAGTCGCTAGTTCATTTATAACTTACACCAGCTGATATTAGTCATAGGTAATCAGGTACACGATTAATTTTTATTGTTATTGTCGATGGTTAGTATGGAATAGATAGACTATATAGTATATATTATATACACAAAGGTATAATGAGTTGTTGTGGTTTGTACTATAACATGTTGTCCCGTGGGATTGAGATAATCTCCCGCCATCTCCATGGGAATGAAATAATAAAAAGTTAGTAACATATGTCACTCTCCAGCCCTCCAACTATCTCCACACAAAAATCACGCCAATCCGTCACTCTGTTTCGACGTGAAAGAAGGACAAACAAAGAAACATTACTTTTATATATATAATATTAGTATGGATATGGTAAATGAGCTAGTTTTTATCATTTTCAACTAAGTAAAAGTTATAATATGATGTAAATTGTAAGAACATTGTCATGAAATTAAAGTTAAATTGTAAATATTGAATATATTTTCATTAAAATAGTGTTAAAGAGGTGTTTGAACTGGCAAAGCCTTTTATTTAACGGTCCCTTTATATATCGGATTGTACTCGAAACCGCGAATGTACAGACAATTAATTAAGTTAAATATAATTTATAAAACTATGTAGTTTAATAATAATTTTACTTCAAATGTAGAGATAACTTCAGTCTTCAAATAAAATTAATTAAGTTAAATTTAATTTATAAAAAGTTTTATTTCATTGTAGTGTTCAATTATAATAACAAGTATGAATTATGTTAACATTATAAATAACTAACATTGTAAATGTGTAGGAATATGAATAGATATTTCGCTGGGGAAAGCCATGGGGTCTAGTCCCTGTCGGCCGTCAACGGGAAAGGGCTTTGAGATTCTTACTCACAAAAACCCATAGTGGAACTCTACCGCTGCTGTGCAATGGGGTGTTGCATGATAGTGTGCACATATTGTAAAAATCATAAGAAGATAGCCTAAATCTTGGATTTACACATGATGTCCTCCTGACCGATTTCGGCTACAGCAGTGAATCTCATTGAGACTAGCCAACTGTGCAGGAGCTATTATAATGCACAAGTGTACTCGCAGAAACCAGTGCACTCTCTATTCCTTTCACTCTCAAACAATAGGATGATAATTCGACACGACCGGTGAGAGGACAGTTGCAGGACCGACGGCTTTACGTGCTCTCCGAGGGACTACGGGAGTGACAACACCGTCAATATTCTTTCTTAACGAATAGACTAAACTAGACCCGACCCGGGACTCGAACCTAGGACCTTTGAAGTACATCCGTACACACTAGCCACTACAACACCGAAGCAATTATTAAAACATAGAGTCCTTTAAATACCATAACTAAACTTAATGGATCATCGTTCTGACTAATTTAACTTTTTGAAGGCCACTTTGTGGTTGCCGAGGCACGCGTACACATTACCTAACTGCCTCCGTATTTGTAAGTGAACAGGTTCATATGAACTTATTTTTTCTAAATAACACTAGGTAATAGATATGTTTAATTAAACATACTAATATTATAAACTAAGTTTTTTTTGCGGCTGCGCTCGCGTAGTCTTTTTATGTAGATATGCCTGTTTTGATTCTAAAAGTAGTAGCGTAATGTACTTGGTTATCAAATGCAAGAAAGTTTTTTTCAAAACAAACCAATAGTTTCAGATGTTATCGCGTTTAAACAAAATAAAAATAAATAAACCCTTCTGCTTTATCATATTAAGCCATCGATCAAAAAATGTAAAAGCAAAACCCTGTCTAAATTCAAAATTTGATCTAAATCGTTACAACCGCTTCCGGGAAACACGAAATATTTATATATAGATATTAGATATACAAGAATTGCTAATGAGCAATATAATATTAAATGTAATATTATAAAATTTATTTTCCATACTAATATAATAAATCACGGTTTAAAATTCTCATGTTTCATTAGATCATGTAGTACATTTAACTACAAGTCATCGTTAGTTTGAAATTGCATCACACAATGGGTCAGTTTGTTTTTATACCGTTGTTTAAACAGACCTAATGTTCATCAGTTGTTCCTAGATTATGAGAAATGACGTCATATATAGATATTTATTTTTATTTACATAGGTTTTTTTAGTGCATTCGTAACTATATAAGGTTCTATAATTTTAAAAATGATGAAAATCGTTAAGGTAAAAATTACCTAATTTTCTTAGTGACTCCTTTGCTTTTATTGTTTAAATATAATATTTATAATTCAAAATTATTTACTCTGATCAGATATCAAACCTGCGACTATGCTTCTAATATGCTTGACTCTATCCATATTCTTAAGTAGTAAAAGTAACATTAAATCTATTTGCTGTAGTGGACTAAGTATAAAGATAAAGTTATTTAAATAAGAAATTAGCAAGCGTTAGACTTCACTTAACATAAAAACTTTACTATGCTACATATATATAAAACTAGTTAAAAGATCTAAGAGTTCTTTTCAAGATTCAGTAATCTTGTTTGGAGTGAAAATGTGTAACTCGCTAGCAAACTATATTCATGTTTATGCGGAACTTTAAAACGTGCAGTTTTTCTCACATGTTTTCATTATTTACTAGGGTTGGCGAGTTTCTAAAAAATACTTAACTGTTTTATTTTTAATTAATGTATCGCAAACAGTTTCATTCTGTTTATTTTGCTTTATTTTAAAATTAAACTTTGTGTTTAATTACACTTTAGTATTATTAATATAACTAACGACTCACCCTCGCTTCGCTCGGGTTCGTCTCTCGGTTGATTCCCCATACAAACTTTCATTCCCATTTTCACCCCCTTAAGGGATGATTTTCGGCATAAAAAGTATCCTATGTCCTTCCCAGGGTCTCAAACTATCTTCTTACCAAAATTTATCTAAATCGGTTCAGTATATCCAGAGATTAGCCCCTACAACCTCACAAATTCACCTCTTTATAATATTAGTATAGATTATAGATCATAAGTCGTACTATCGAATAGATTTAACTTAATGGTTTATTCAGAAGTTTTTAACTTTTTACATTGTTGAGAATCGAACTTTATACCACGTTACAAAATAAGTAGTCATTACCATTTTCCTTCAATAACTGAAACCTCACCGGAGGCAACCCTAATAATGCAAATGACATGGTCGAGCAGATACAATCTGTGAAAAAATAAAAATATCTTAACATGCCGAAGATTTCACGAAAGAACTGCTCATGAGTTCGATAATTATGTACTTTATTATAGAACAAGTACTTAGACTTTTCTAAAATATATTTAAATAATCATTTTATTTATTAATTCATTTAAAACAGTACATGTATAACAAAAACAACGATAATAACTATATTAGTATAAAACTGTGTCGCAGTTATTAGCGCCCGCCTCATAAGCGTCGTAAACGACAAAAAACTTGATGCTACACTATAATATTTAATTAGTCTGAAGGACTAAAATTAAACTTCCATATAACTGATTGACTGAAATCAGAAAAAACAAACAACAACAGCGTCGTCACTTGGATGGGTGACCGTTTAGTATACCTATAAATATTTTTGACAGTTCTTTGGTCAGTTATCTACGAGTATACTGTATACAGATAAATAAAATTGAAGTGTCTGTTTGTAATGTCAAAATAACAGCTTTATACTAAATGCATAATGAATTATATACGGTACTTATAAGAAAAACACAATTTTTGTCTGTCTGTCTGTTTGTTCCGGCTAACCTTCGAAACGGCTGGACCAATTATAACGGGAATTTCAATGGCAGATAGCTGATATTATAAGGAGTAACTTAGGCTACTTTTATTTTAGAAAAAGAATTAGAGTTTTGCTCAAAAAAATTAAAACTTACCAACGAACCCGAGCGAAGCGAGGACGAGTCGCTAGTATCCAATAATATAACAGGAAGCATTAGTTTAAAACCTAAGTTATAGTACGTTAATCAGAATTAATTTTAATCCAAGGCTATGTTTTGTTATGGGATAAATAATAGCTTTGTTAAACAACTTTAACACAATTCTACAAATAGTTTAAAATTAACTTACAAATAATGACTTAACATCTTGTTAGGTCATCTAATACATTAGCCAAAGCAATTAAAGTCACGATATGGTTTTTCTGATAGTTCGCAACAGATTTTCCTATACATTTTATTTTTAACTATACCTTTATTCCGCACGCGATATTATATCGTCTTTATATAATAATTTTAGCCGTTCATTAATTTTTTTACGTTTAGTTTGGATAATTGGCTCGCTGGATAGATTTTAATGGAGTTTGTACAAGGAATATTTTGAATTACAAATTAAGATTACTAATATTTTGTTTTATTAATACTTTCTTAGATTTACGCGAATATTTGACATTTAAATAAAACTATCTTTTCTCTCCCGTGACCATGATTGCTGTAAAGCAATCGAAACGTCGGCAACCAAAAATCAAAATAAATCCGCGAAAAAATCCGAAAAGATAGTTTTATTTAAAAGGTTTTGTTTATTTGGTCGAATAAACAAAGGTACGGGTTGAGCTCCAGTTTATATGCACTGTGGTATAAAGCGGGGGTCTTGTTAAGTGGTCGTAGGGACGAACATCACACTAGTATAACATAAATATGAAAAGAAGGATTTGTATGGATCTTTTGTGACCTGGAGTACCTAAGGCATAAGCTACTGTTACATCTAGGGAGGCAAGTAGGTACAACGTACGGACGTATGTATATAAATATATATAAATCTTCATACAGTTTTAGTCTATAAATATATTGAAATTCTAACTGAGCCGAATCTGCACATTAAATATTTATTTCGAAAATCTTATTAATAAAGTCATTATTATCGACACATAGGCCGAATCTATAGTTTTTAAATTTTTTATCTGTCTTTCTGTCTGTCTCTGACCGCATTAGGAGAAAACTACTGGACAGATTTTGATAAATTCTATATGATGATAGCTGGATATTTGGGTCAACATATAGGATACTTTTTACTACGGGAAAATATCTCATTTTTGAGAAATTTACACTAAAATTTATTTATTTATTATAAAGGCTTACTAACTAAATTTACATAAAGCATTAATTTAACATAATAATATTTCGTTTTTTTATATAAATTTAATTTAAAAGTATGCATAGCTTTTTATAGAAGTACCTATTTTATTTAAATTTTATGATAAAACTTTAAAACGTAAATAGGGACGAATCCAGGCGGAGCGAGGTTGAGTCGCTAGTGTTATATAAAATTGTATTTAAACAACATTATTTTATTATTTATTAAGCTTTATACATATTTATTTTATAATATTAATACCGGTAATGGTATGACGTCAACAGTGTGGTAAGCATCGTGATGCGCTAACCGATTATATTTAAATACGTAGTTCATAATTGTATGAGAAGTCAAAAGGGTTTGATGGATGGTATGCCTTTTGCATGCAATACTTCAATTAGATATCATTTATTAATTACTCTTCTTAATTTATATTAAAACGGATATATATATATATATATATATATATATATATATAAAAAGCTATGCATACTTTTAAATTAAATTTATATAAAAAAACGAAATATTATTATGTTAAATTAATGCTTTATGTAAATTTAGTTAGTAAGCCTTTATAATAAATAAATAAATTTTAGTGTAAATTTCTCAAAAATGAGATATTTTCCCGTAGTAAAAAGTATCCTATATGTTGACCCAAATATCCAGCTATCATCATATAGAATTTATCAAAATCTGTCCAGTAGTTTTCTCCTAATGCGGTCAGAGACAGACAGAAAGACAGATAAAAAATTTAAAAACTATAGATTCGGCCTATGTGTCGATAATAATGACTTTATTAATAAGATTTTCGAAATAAATATTTAATGTGCAGATTCGGCTCAGTTAGAATTTCAATATATTTATAGACTAAAACTGTATGAAGATTTATATATATTTATATACATACGTCCGTACGTTGTACCTACTTGCCTCCCTAGATGTAACAGTAGCTTATGCCTTAGGTACTCCAGGTCACAAAAGATCCATACAAATCCTTCTTTTCATATTTATGTTATACTAGTGTGATGTTCGTCCCTACGACCACTTAACAAGACCCCCGCTTTATACCACAGTGCATATAAACTGGAGCTCAACCCGTACCTTTGTTTATTCGACCAAATAAACAAAACCTTTTAAATAAAACTATCTTTTCGGATTTTTTCGCGGATTTATTTTGATTTTTGGTTGCCGACGTTTCGATTGCTTTACAGCAATCATGGTCACGGGAGAGAAAAGATAGTTTTATTTAAATGTCAAATATTCGCGTAAATCTAAGAAAGTATTAATAAAACAAAATATTAGTAATCTTAATTTGTAATTCAAAATATTCCTTGTACAAACTCCATTAAAATCTATCCAGCGAGCCAATTATCCAAACTAAACGTAAAAAAATTAATGAACGGCTAAAATTATTATATAAAGACGATATAATATCGCGTGCGGAATAAAGGTATAGTTAAAAATAAAATGTATAGGAAAATCTGTTGCGAACTATCAGAAAAACCATATCGTGACTTTAATTGCTTTGGCTAATGTATTAGATGACCTAACAAGATGTTAAGTCATTATTTGTAAGTTAATTTTAAACTATTTGTAGAATTGTGTTAAAGTTGTTTAACAAAGCTATTATTTATCCCATAACAAAACATAGCCTTGGATTAAAATTAATTCTGATTAACGTACTATAACTTAGGTTTTAAACTAATGCTTCCTGTTATATTATTGGATACTAGCGACTCGTCCTCGCTTCGCTCGGGTTCGTTGGTAAGTTTTAATTTTTTTGAGCAAAACTCTAATTCTTTTTCTAAAATAAAAGTAGCCTAAGTTACTCCTTATAATATCAGCTATCTGCCATTGAAATTCCCGTTATAATTGGTCCAGCCGTTTCGAAGGTTAGCCGGAACAAACAGACAGACAGACAAAAATTGTGTTTTTCTTATAAGTACCGTATATAATTCATTATGCATTTAGTATAAAGCTGTTATTTTGACATTACAAACAGACACTTCAATTTTATTTATCTGTATACAGTATACTCGTAGATAACTGACCAAAGAACTGTCAAAAATATTTATAGGTATACTAAACGGTCACCCATCCAAGTGACGACGCTGTTGTTGTTTGTTTTTTCTGATTTCAGTCAATCAGTTATATGGAAGTTTAATTTTAGTCCTTCAGACTAATTAAATATTATAGTGTAGCATCAAGTTTTTTGTCGTTTACGACGCTTATGAGGCGGGCGCTAATAACTGCGACACAGTTTTATACTAATATAGTTATTATCGTTGTTTTTGTTATACATGTACTGTTTTAAATGAATTAATAAATAAAATGATTATTTAAATATATTTTAGAAAAGTCTAAGTACTTGTTCTATAATAAAGTACATAATTATCGAACTCATGAGCAGTTCTTTCGTGAAATCTTCGGCATGTTAAGATATTTTTATTTTTTCACAGATTGTATCTGCTCGACCATGTCATTTGCATTATTAGGGTTGCCTCCGGTGAGGTTTCAGTTATTGAAGGAAAATGGTAATGACTACTTATTTTGTAACGTGGTATAAAGTTCGATTCTCAACAATGTAAAAAGTTAAAAACTTCTGAATAAACCATTAAGTTAAATCTATTCGATAGTACGACTTATGATCTATAATCTATACTAATATTATAAAGAGGTGAATTTGTGAGGTTGTAGGGGCTAATCTCTGGATATACTGAACCGATTTAGATAAATTTTGGTAAGAAGATAGTTTGAGACCCTGGGAAGGACATAGGATACTTTTTATGCCGAAAATCATCCCTTAAGGGGGTGAAAATGGGAATGAAAGTTTGTATGGGGAATCAACCGAGAGACGAACCCGAGCGAAGCGAGGGTGAGTCGTTAGTTATATTAATAATACTAAAGTGTAATTAAACACAAAGTTTAATTTTAAAATAAAGCAAAATAAACAGAATGAAACTGTTTGCGATACATTAATTAAAAATAAAACAGTTAAGTATTTTTTAGAAACTCGCCAACCCTAGTAAATAATGAAAACATGTGAGAAAAACTGCACGTTTTAAAGTTCCGCATAAACATGAATATAGTTTGCTAGCGAGTTACACATTTTCACTCCAAACAAGATTACTGAATCTTGAAAAGAACTCTTAGATCTTTTAACTAGTTTTATATATATGTAGCATAGTAAAGTTTTTATGTTAAGTGAAGTCTAACGCTTGCTAATTTCTTATTTAAATAACTTTATCTTTATACTTAGTCCACTACAGCAAATAGATTTAATGTTACTTTTACTACTTAAGAATATGGATAGAGTCAAGCATATTAGAAGCATAGTCGCAGGTTTGATATCTGATCAGAGTAAATATTTATTTTATAATATTAATACCGGTAATGGTATGACGTCAACAGTGTGGTAAGCATCGTGATGCGCTAACCGATTATATTTAAATACGTAGTTCATAATTGTATGAGAAGTCAAAAGGGTTTGATGGATGGTATGCCTTTTGCATGCAATACTTCAATTAGATATCATTTATTAATTACTCTTCTTAATTTATATTAAAACGGATATATATATATATATATATATATATATATATATATATATATATATAATCTAACACTACATTATTCACGAATACGATTCTCGGTTGATGCAAAAGTGTTTCTTTATGTTGTTTCTTCACGCTAAACGGATGGTTAGATTTAAATGGATAGGCATAACCTGGAGAAATACCTAGGCTACTGTTAATTATAATAATTGGCCAAAAGGTGGCGCTGTCTGTATATAATATTATAAACACACAACTTATCTAGGGATGAATCCGAGCGAAGTAAGGATAAGTCGATAGTATCTTTATAGGTATATAAAATAATAAGGTCTATGAAAGTAAATGTAAATAATATAAACCAATAAAAAGAAAGGAAAACATATTTTTCATTGCTAATAAAATTTATATTATGTATATAAATGTTTATTAAATTTTGATTTAATGGCTTTCAGAAGATTAATTGGGAAGATAGCGGCGTTAAATGTTTCTTAGAATATCCCAACATCAAAGGTATAAACCAAAGCATTGTCTGTCGCATCGTAATACCTATATTATACAATTTTGACGACATGTTTGGCTCAGTTTGTAGTGACCCTACTTGCTACGCCAGCGGTCGCGGGTTCGTGTCCCGCTGGGGGCATTCATTTGTGTGTTGAGCAGGAATGCTTGTCTCCAGTCATGGGTGTTTATATTTATAATATGTATGTATTTAAAGCTATATGTGTGTAGTGTATCAACTGTCTGGTATCCATAACACAGGCCTCGTAGCTTAACATGGAACTAGATGGTGCTGTGTGTTTAATGACCCAACATATTTAACATATTTATACAAAATACGTGTACAATTACTCATATTATAATTAACTTTAATCGTAGATAAGTTTTTGCGTTGCTTTTTTGAGTTATCGTGACCTTAAGCGAGTAATGTAGAATTACATAAATGATTTTCTGTTTAAATACAAAAAAATAAAGAATAATTTTGTACATATCCAAGGGCAATTTGCATAGGATAGCAAATTTACATTGAAATGTATACATACATTTATGTACATATCATATTAAAATGACGACTTGTTAATACTCGATTGGCGCTAATTATAAGGCAAGCAGACGTTACGAATTCATGTTCCCGTGAAGTAGAGAAATAATGTCGTATTTTATATATATTTAAATAATATATTGATGATAAAAAGGGTTAATTGATCCCCATATATTTCATTTAGACGTTAACGAAATAAAATTTTTAAGCCAATTAACGAAATTCCCATATAAATTACGTGTCCATTTATTTTGCAATACTGTGTACGCACTTTTCATTCGAAGCTTTACCTACTACTTTCCTGAAACCGGCTTTATCCTAGAGGGGGGAGGGGGTGAGCACGTGTGTATATATCTATCCCTCTCTAACCCTATTGACAACGTATCGTTCTATCTCCGTCTGTCTGAACCGATCAGCGCACGCATTGCAGGTGAATCCGCTTTTTGGGCTTTAGTTGCTCTCTGGCCGTCACGTGGGCGGGACGTGTTACATCTTGCCGCATTTCCCGCGAAAATTTACGCTAAAATACGATCGCAGCAACATTTTTTATTATTTTAATAGAAAACGTTTTTTATAAAATTATTTTCGTATTTATGTTAATGTGTTAAATATATTAGTGTGTTTTTGTCTCGTGTATTTGAAGCTTTCAGTGATTTTATTTCTAACGAATCAATAGGCTTACGGATTTTCCACGGACTCTCTATTTTACGTGAGTATTGAAATTTTCACTTATCCATTTTCCAATACGTAGAATTTATAACGCGTAAAATTTATTTATCGTATCGTACACGAATAATAATAGAATATTCGTCGTTGAGAAACAAACTTTTCCCCGTAATATAGAGCTTTGACAACTCAGATTTGATAGAGCTCCCGAAAAGTTCGAGTCAAGTTGAATTTTAGAAGTCCTTCTCTCGTTGAATTATTTTTATTGCCATTGAAAAATTTTGCGAAGACTTATTTGGTAAATTTTGGTAATTTAATATTTTAACGAATGTGTAGTGGTATTATTATTTTGTATTTTTATTTTATTACTGTTTACATAAATCGTAGTTCTAGCTATATAATAATTATATGATCAACAAATAATATAATGATATAAATAAGGTTATATTACAAAGATGCTTTTATACATATTATAACATAGCACAAAAAGTCGATATAGCGTAAGACTAACATTTATTGTTTTCTTTAATAAATATTGTATTATTGTAATTATATAAACATTAAATTAAAAAAATAGATGATAAGAGAATAAATATAATTCTAACAAGTTTTATTCTTATTTTTTTTTTTTTTTTTTTGCGGTCTTCCTCAGCGTTTCCGCGATGTATGGCAAAAAATTGCCAGTTACTGTCTACTAGACAGGGCATAATATAGCATTCTATTGTTTGTATAAATTTAAAAAAAATGTAGGTACTTGCAAAGATTATTATCACACTTGTCATGTAATAAAAAAATCAAACAAATTAAATATACCTACTAGTGTTCGCCCGGTGGTCGAAATGTTGACTTTTATCATTTGAGGGAAACAAACATGAATAGTGTATACCTATCTAGATAAAAAAAACTAATATTTTTTTTTAAATAAATAAAACTATCTTTTCGGATTTTTTCGCGGATTTATTTTGATTTTTGGTTCCCGGCGGATTTATTTTGATTTTGGTTTGATAGCTCGTCAATAGATACTATACAAAACAAAACGATTGATAAACAGGAGAAAAGGGCACGGAACTGTTTTGTCTTTGCCTATTTTTATATAGAGATTCAGATATCTCTTACGTACATACGTACATTTATGTCGACAATATATTTAAAACTGTCTCCAGCGAAAAATTTCGTAATAAAAATGCACTTAAACCCTCAAAGTTTCCATTCAACGTTTTTCCTTCAGTACCAGTCATGTGAAAACTCGTAATTGCTCAGCACGAATGTTTTGCACAAGCACAGAAGTTTGTAATAAAGCAAAAACGTGAAGACGTAATTACCTTTGGAACAAAAACATGGAAAGAACTTATTATGTAGCTCAAGCTAATGTCTTAATATCAAATGGAAGTCAAGTTTTTTTTTTATTATAATATCTATAGCTAAGTTGATCTATCGCTCTGTGATTTCATAGCTAACTCACATTGAAATATGATTACAAATATTTATATAATAATAATTATAATTCGAGCTTCTTAGAAGTCACTCTGTTAAATACGGGTCTTCCTTCAAAGCAAAAAGGGTTAGACTATAGAAGGGATTTTTTCTAAAAGATAATTTACTATATCTCACGATTTTGTTTATTTTACCAGAACAGCAAGTATTAATCAAATTAAAAATGAAATGAGAACGTGAATAACTCAAACGGGTTTGTACCTGCTTCACTGTGCTTCTAGAACGAGCGTGCTTTGAATGGGTTACCTTATTTTAAATACTATGAAAATAGCAGAGCCATAAAATATTGAATGTCTATCTGTTTTTACCAAAAAGGCCCAAACATGGCTGAACCTTAGGGCTTAGACTATATTTTAGCATTACAGTTAAAAGTTGATATAAGATTAAAGATAGAGAATACAGACGAGTGACAAAGGCTTTTTTATTATATGATATAATGGGAACTTTGTGAAATCTAGTTTATAAATAATATATGAACAAAGACATGTAAATAAGAACCCAAAATGTTATATTCGGGAGAGTTTTTTAGGTTAAAAGTGCCATAACAGCCTAATATGTTTTTATCATCATAAGATCTCGCCTGGATGTCAAAACTGAGATTTTTGATGTAGTGGGTATGATAGTTACGCTGATAATAATCTACCTGACGTTAGTAAATGTGGGAATGAATTTCTTATTATATAACATAACTAGCGACTCACCCACGCTTCTCTTCGGGTTTGTCCCTAGACAAAAAGAAATCTATCCCATTGGAACCGTACATTTTTCCGGGATGATACATAGTCTAAAGTCTAAAGCCTTCCCCAGTTAACAGGCTATCTAATGCAAAAAGACTTTTTCGAATTGGATTAGTAGTTTCTGAGATTAGCGCGTTCAACCAAACAAACAAACCCTTCAGCTTTATAATATTAGTATAGATAATACGTAAAATGATTTATAACCATAAAATACAAGAAATAAAATTACTAATTTACGCAATAACTCTCATAACAATCGACTTTTGTCGTCATCAAACGGAAAATATATTTTTGATATAATTTATAGACGTTTTTCCTAAAAAAATACATGCTCATCTGAAATTTGATCTGAAATGTAATTTCTGTAAGCGCTACAAAAATTCTTTTTCCTGATAACGCAACTCAAGGGCCTTACATCATCGTACATATAAAGTCAAAGAAGGAAGATCATATTTTTATTTTGTTCTTTACCAAATTTTCCGTAAGAATGTATCTAAAATTTAATAGCTTATATAAACAAATATTTCAATATAAATATGTTGGGACATTAACACACAGCACCATGTAGTTCCATGGTAAGCTACGAGGCCTGTGTTATGGATACCAGATATTGATATACTACACGTATATAACTTTAAATATATGCATATTATAAATATAAGCACCAATGGCTGGAGTATAAACATTCGTGCTCATCACACAAATGAATGCCTCCAGCGGGACTCGAATTCGCGACTTCTGGCACAGCAAGTAGGGTCACTACAAACTGAACTAAACGTGTCGTATCGTCCTATAATTTATACATTTATAATACTATTATAAAATTATTATGATGTAAAACGGGATATTTACTATGCTTAGCGCTTTCTTTTACTTAGTTGGTAGAGTACTTACAGGGAGTATACCCATAACCACAGCGCTTGTAACAGTGCCGAAATATTGGAAACTCTCCAAAGTAAGTACTAAACATGATAATTATCACATTTTGCATCATAATATTGTCAGTGACCATGAATGTTTAAAGACTTATCTATACTTAATATATTAATATATATTAATATTATAAAGCTGATGAGTTTGTTTGGTTGAACGCGATAATCTCAGGAACTACTAATCCGATTTGAAAAAATATTTTTGCATTAGATAGCCCGTTAACCGAGAAAGGCTATAGGCTATATATAATCCCAGAAAAATGTACGATTCCCTTGGGATAGATTTGTTTATAAACCGAACCGAACCCGAAGTGAAGCGAGGGTGAGTCGCTAGTGTTATTATAAATGTGAAAGTTTGTATGTAAGTGTATGTTTGTTACTCTTTCACATTCAAACGGCTGACCGGATTTAGATGAAGTTAAAGTGTACAAATAGGCTTGGAATCACACATAGGCTAACGTTATATACATAGGAATTCGGATTCCTATGAATTCGAGCAAAACCAGGGGAAATCGCTAGTTAATCAAAATTTCAAAGGAAAACACACACCAAATGATTGATTATTTTAACAATTTTTATATTATTACAAAAGACTCGATATTCGCACTTCATCGCTGCAAGTTACGTAGCAAACTGGTTGAAGACGGTCGGTTTCTTGCGACCTGGTTCGGTTTTTATAAACACTGTATCAAGAATCGACTTGACATGTCTAGTTTTTTGTATCGACTATGCATGGCGCATCCTTTTAAAGCCATTTCGTGGACGTCAAAGAGAATCCTAATTGCGCATTATATTTCATTGATATTTAGTTGATGTCAATATTATCCTTATTAAAGTAAGGATTTTTAAAATACTTAAGGATAAGTAATTATATTTTTATAATAATTACGTAAAGAATACTTGATTTTTTCCAGAAATTAAAATTTTGTAATGGTAACATTATTCCCATACGAAAGAAACTACGAATAAATTGTCCGGAACGGAAACCCGGAGCTCTTTAAAGACAGTCACGCTTAACACAAGCGGTCTGTTGCCTATTTATATAATCTAATAATATTAATTTGTATTATTTATATACTTTACGTGTGGTTTATCAAATTCCGCTTATCGCATAAATTTATTTATGAAAATGTCAACAGTATTTTATATTTAAAATAAAACTGTTTTGTTATCTAAGTACTCCACTAATTCACTCCTTACCTGCTATTTCGTTAACGTATTTCCAATATTTTTGCAGTGCCATTGTTCTAAATTCTTTCTAACTGGCACATATTTGCGCATCACACGATATTCGCTTCGAGTTAAGTACCCTTGGAAGCTTCAATATTTTAAACAAACTCGTTCAAAAATGAATGCCTTTTTTATTTATGTAAGTGTCCATTTGACACGGTTAATGCGTTTGCTATTTACGTTCGCGTTCGTAGGTTTGATCCAGATGACAGCAATATAATTGGGAACTTAGTTTTAATTTCAATACAAATCTTAGAACTTTTAATCTTCAACGGTTCCAAATTACATCTGGTCTTAGCTCTCTTATTTGTCCATTTGCTCATGTAAATTTTTTTAGGGTCGAAAGAAGAGCAATACTTTGTTTTCATTTTCCTAGACAAGAGAAATAATAGATACATAGATAATTTAATGCTTTTGGTTGTCAGAAGAAGAATACAGAAGATGAAAAGATTTGAAATGATTAAATAGGTACAGTTATTCTATTTAAACTGAACACCTACAGGCTTTTAACTTTTAGAATTATAACCATGTAGGTAACAGGTCTAATACGTTTTTGATAAATCAGATAATATAATACGAGCCTACATCCATTCTTCAAATCTTCACACTCCTTTATTGGCGGAAAAGATACATAGTGATGACGCACTCAATGCTTTACTTTTGACTAGTATAAAATGCAAATATAATTCGCGTTTTACGGCTTAATAAGTCGAGAATATTAGTTACTCACCACTCACTCTTTATTTTTATATAAGATTTTTTAAGCATGTTATTTCTGCTTAAGTTCTTATTTTCCAAAAAACGAACTAAGCAGTTTTATTCATTTATCTATCAGCGCTTAACTCTTTTTTTAAGCATTTTTAATAGAATTCCCCAAAAAATTCCGCCTAATTATTTCAAGACGGCGGTCAATCCACCTTATGGTGACTAATCGTTGAGTGTCATAGAAGCTTAATATAAATGATTGAGCCCCTTTTAACGTCCCACTGCTAAGCGCAGGCCTCCACTCAATGTAAGGATCTTATAAGATTAGTTCACAGTCTGCCAGTTTACACGTGCTATGAACACTGGTTAGGTTCTCACAGGTGGATATCCTATAACCGCAACAAAGAAATAGGTATATATATATGTATGTACAGATTTCTAAAAATGCACTGCTTCACTGAATTAGCAGATAATCATTGAAAATGATTCGCACACATTCTCAGAGGTACGAGACTTGGATTTGAATCCGCTTCAACAAGCTAACTTCTGTAAATAGACAATCAGTCTAACCGACGGCCGTATTGTCTGCAGACTCGAACTAGGCAGCAACTGTGGCTATTTTGGATACCATCGCGACAGATAGTTGGCGAACGACAAACTTTCCGTATTTTATTTTTAAAAAGACATTCTTTCTCCAGCACCTTTTGTTTCTGATGGATCTAAAATTATCCTATTGCCAAGATATTCTTATCACCCTGGTAATGTATCACGTTGGCATTGACATTATTTACTGTTTAGACTGAGGAAAAAACAAGGCAATCTTCTAAGTGACTTACAAAAAATAATTACTATTTAGCTAAATAATCATATGGTGTTTGAATTGATAAAAAGTAAATATTTTACCTTCAAAGGTGAACTGAGTATTTTGTGGTACGTATTCAATTATTATAAACGAATCATGTTATCGGTTCATAATTGCGGATAATGTTGCGGAACAAATACACAAAAAACAGTTTAATCACACACCCTAGTTGAGTACCCCTTCTTTTTTAACTCAGTCACAACTTTGCCTATTTAATCCTGGTATATTCGTTTGTATTGGCAAAAATCAAAAATCCCCATATATGTATATTGTATGCCCAGTTATAGTCCTTCATGTTCAAATTAATGTTTTAAAATTAAAAATTAACATTATATTTTTAAAAACTGAAAAGAAGTCGCTAACGTGCTATTTGAAATACTTATTCAAAGGAGTTAATTTTTAGATACAAGAGAGGATCTAAAATAAACACAAATCCACAAAATATAGGTATTTTAAACATGGACTTTTCATTTTAAATAAAACTATAGCTTTTGTTTTTTTTTTTTTTTTGCACATTTATTTAGATTTTTAGTATCTACTTTTCAAATGATTTACAGCACAGGTCACGGGAAAGACCGAAAATCAAAAAAAGTTTTATTTAAATTGTCAAATATTCGCGTAAATCTAAGAAAATATTATGTATTTTTCACTTTCAAACTTACGACTATCGAATTTACTATTGTCATTCTGGTAAGTTATTTTGAGATAGAATGGATAAGAAGATTTACACTCGGAGCAGCTGCGACATTTTATACTATTCATCTCATTAACACCTCAGTTATTCTATGCTACGTAAATGGATTATGTGACAACTATCTTAAGCATACCTTCGATATAATCTTTTATTTTGTTTATAGCCGGCGGCACTATTCTGGGAATTTATTTTTGTATAATTGCACCTCTTTTTAGCCTTGATATTAGATAGAAAAATAACCTTCACAAATAAATGGGCTATAAAATCATCGATCAAAAAAGTATTAAATACACAATCCCATGCAAAAGTTCTCTTAAAACTGTCAGCAATTGTGCTTAGGTGATTTTCTAGTTGAAATAAATATACAACAATGTAAATTAAACCTTAAATGCAATGCTTAAAGTTGTTTTCACCAAGAAAAATTAAATAAAACTATCTTTTCGGATTTTTTCGCGGATTTATTTTGATTTTTGGTTCCCGACGTTTCGATTGCTTTACAGCAATCATGGTCACGGGAGAGACTGAGGTGTTAGATGTCTCAAAGGAATTATATAGTTGTTACAGACAGCCTACCCACAAATAACAAAATGAATTCAAAAAACTTGAAAATTGGCACCAAAGTACCTTACAATATTTGTTAATTTTAATTTTAAAACATTTTTAAAACATTTTTATAATTTTAATTACTTTTATATTATATAATTTTATATAATTTATTTAATTTTAGCTTTATTATTATAATTATTACAATTTTTTAGAAAATTTATTGATTAATAATCTATATTTAGTGTTGCCATTATTATATTTATAACTATAAAGGAAAAAAGGAAAAAATTTTTCCTTTATAGTTATAAATATAATAATGGCAACACTAAATATAGATTATTAATCAATAAATTTTCTAAAAAATTGTAATAATTATAATAATAAAGCTAAAATTAAATAAATTATATAAAATTATATAATATAAAAGTAATTAAAATTATAAAAATGTTTTAAAAATGTTTTAAAATTAAAATTAACAAATATTGTAAGGTACTTTGGTGCCAATTTTCAAGTTTTTTGAATTCATTTTGTTATTTGTGGGTAGGCTGTCTGTAACAACTATATAATACCTTTGAGACATCTAACACCTCAGTCTCTCCCGTGACCATGATTGCTGTAAAGCAATCGAAACGTCGGGAACCAAAAATCAAAATAAATCCGCGAAAAAATCCGAAAAGATAGTTTTATTTAAATGTCAAACATTCGCGTAAATCTAAGAAAGTATTAAGAAAAATTAAATTGAAAGCGCGCTCAAATATTTGAATGAGCGCTCATTCGGTGAGGACATTTTTTGTCGCTGATTGTGTAAAAAAAAATCAAATCCGATAAGTAGTTTTAGAGATAAGCGCGTTTAATCAAACATACGAATAAACAAACCTTGCAGATAGCAAAAATGGTATTAGAACTTAGAAGATAAGGGAAAAAGGGGAACGAAACCTAATATTGTATCTACAAAAATATAAATTAGTTTATACCTACGACTTGTCTTGCGCGAGGTGTAGCAGGTAGAAAATAATTTAAGTCTAAAGTAACAAAGGCTTGTTACTAAACGATAATGTAGTTTCATATTGTTGAAACAAAATTTAATATCGATTTAGTAGTTCTAAAAGAATATTATCGTATATCTATACATATTATAAAATTCTAACTAAGCCGAATCTGTACATTAAGTATTTTTTGGAAAATCTTATTGAAATAGACATTATTATCGATGCAGAGGCCGAAACTATAGTTTTTAGAATTTTTGTCTGTCTGTCTGTCTGTCTGTCTGTCTGTCTGTCTGTTACCGCATCACAGAAAAACCACTGGAGGGATTTTGATGAAATTTGGTATGACGATAGCTGGTTATCCGGGTCAACATATAGGATACTTTTTACCGCGGGAAAATATCTCATTTCCGAGAAAAAATACAAAAACTGGTTGTAACAAAACCACGATGATACTATCTGTAAACAGTTTAGCAAGGTAACTTACTAAATATGTTAAAAACGATTAAAATAGCTTATCTTGAATATCAAATTATCAATAGCGTTATTTTATTCATTAAAATAGTTATTTTAATTAATATATATTTATGTGTTATTTAGATACTCGACAATAGATGTCGCCATGTGTTTTTAAAATACGTAGTTTTAATTCCAAAAAAATGAATGTACAGATATGACCTTTCTACGATTTTATTAGAATTACTACTAAATTACCCGCGGCACCGCCCGTGTTCAAATTATCAGTAAAGCAAATTTTTGGCTTTATAAATTAGTAACTATACATAAAATAAAATTGTAACTAAGCCGAATCCGTAAAGTCAATATTTTTCGGAAAATCTTATTGAAATATAAAGGCCGAATATATAGTTTTTAGAATTTTTGTCTGTCTGTCTGTATGTGACCACATCACAAAAAAACCACTGGAGGGACTTTAATGAAATTTGGTATGGTGATAGCAGATTATCCGGGTCAACGCATATGATACTTTTTACAGCAGGAAAATATCTAATTTCTGAGAAAAAATACAAAAACTGCTTAAAATAAAAGCACGATGATACTATTAACATTATAGCAAGGTAACTTACTTATTTATGTTAAAACTATTAAAAAAAAGCTTATCTTAAAAGAAAAATCAATAGCGCTATTTTATTCAATAAAATAGTTATTTCAATGAAAATTTATTTAGGTGTCATTTAGATACTTGACAATAGATGTCGCCATGTGTTTTTAAAATACGTAGTTTTAATTCAAAAAATAATAATGACCTTTCTATGACTTTATTAGAATTACTACTAAATTACCCGCGGCCCCGCCAGTATTCAAATTATCAATAAAACAAACTTTTTGGCTTTATAAATTAGCAACATATTAGTAATATTTTGTTGGCCGAAAAAATTTTGCAATGAAAATATTTGTAAATTTATATTGTTTAGTAAATAACATTAATATTTTTTAATCTTTTAATGTTAAAATTGGGCAAATGCAAATCCAACTCGCGCATAGGTTTCGTATAGCAAAATGGTGTTGTTTTTCTTACTTACATGTTTTGTTAGGTTAACACTAAAATAAATACGAATAATATTTACATTTCCACAATATCGACTCATTTTATCAACCGTAAAATTAAGTTGAAAACAAGTTTATGGCTGTTAAACTGACAAAGCGGGTAACTAAAAATTTTCCATATCTCAAAAACTATGGAAAAGTATTTTAGTAACTGGTATACCTCAACTGTTTCAGTTTTTTTGACACATTTTCTTGGAAGGTAAAGGCTTAAAGGACACAATAAAATGCTTACGACTTTAATCATATTAGCCGAGCATAGCATATGAAATAATAAAAAGTATTTGGTTAGAATTATTTATTTATTATACTTTCTTTTGAAAATCGTTTTGGAAAATATTATTAACTAGCCCTAACCAATTCCTGTTTCGAGAAAAATTAACATTAAGAAAAGTTATCATTATGTAATTTAAATAATCTGCTAAATATTAAATTAATGAATAGCTATCTATTAGTAAAAAATGATTAAAATTAATTCCGTTGTTTGAGAGTTTATCGCCCAAAACTAAACATACAAACAAAACAGAAGTATAGACATACATAAATGTTATTGCTAAAATAAAAAGTACAATATTACTAAATCAAATATGCGATTGACGGAGAACCTTTGTGGCATTGTCAATCACTGCCATTATTTACCAAACATACGGTGCGTAATGAAAGTAGTATATGTAAGAATATACTAATCTGTAAAACCTAAGAATTTGGTTTTTGATCATTTGAACGCGGGCGGAGCCGCGGGCAATGCTAGTCTTCTATATGTACATATAATGAAATTCTAACTAAGCCGAATCCGTACATATTTTTTTTGAAAATCCTATTGAAATTAACATTATTATCGATACAGAGGTCGAGTCTATAGTTTTTAGAATTTTTTCTATCTGTCTGTGACCGCATTACAAAAAAACCACTGAACAGATTTTGATGAAATTTGGTATGATGATAGCTGGCTATCTTATGGAGCTAGACGTTAAAATGTAACGACGGGACAAACCCGAGCGAAGCGAGGGTAACTCGCTAGTATTTATTATAAATACGAATAAATTCTTTTTTTTATTTTTAGCATTAGCATTATAATTATAATAAAAATAAAATGTGTTTTTATAATAAAATTATAATAAAAATTATAAGATAAATTATAAAAGTATGTCTTAAGCGAAATTTTAAAAGCTTTTTGACTATTTAAGTTACTTATACATACATATATAACTAAAGCATAGTATTCATATTATATTATTTTTTCATAAATACTCGTACAATATAAAGTACAATAGATAGTTTATTTATGCAACGATGCATTAAATCGCATTCGTCGGGTTTCAAGCTCGTAATTATAATAAAATTATAAGTAGTTGTTTGTGTTTTGATCTTTTTTTATAATAAATTTATATAAATGGTTATAAAATTATGAAACACTCGATATTTTTTTTTTTTCGATAGTTTTTCTGTAATTCTAAAAGGAGTAGTTATTCTAGTAACTTTGTTGTCGTAATTAAAATAAAGGTGTCAGTAATACTCAATAGAAAAAACCACTTACTCATAACTGAATAAGTTAATTGTACTTAACTATGTGTATAAGTTGAAATATAAAAAGTTACTGCACCTAATTAAACGTAAACAAGAATTTTGCTGTAAAAGAATCTTAGTACAAACGTAAATTCGTCGTTGAAACAAGCTTATACTTCAGCGAAAAATATTGGATTTCGTATACAGTGGATTGTGCTGTTTACTACAAACTTAATTTTTTATTACCACACTAGCGACTCACCCTCGCTTCGTTCGGGTTCGTACCTAGGTACGTTTTAACGGTTAGTATGAAATACAAATCTTTCAATTTATCGGCATTTCTGTACTATAGTATGCATGTATTTTACATACAAAACCTTCTTCTTGAATCACTCTATCTATTGAAAAAAACCGCATCAAAATCCGTTGCGTAGTTTTAAAAATCTAAGCATACGTAGGGACAGACAGACAGCGGGAAGCGACTTTGTTTTATACTACGTAGTGATGCTGCATGCATACTAGTGCGTTGCCCTCGCCTCGGTTATTATTTTTACTATTAATTTAACCGACTCCAAAAAGAGGAGGTTTTATATCAGACTGGTACGTTTTTTTGTTTGTATTTATATGATCAGATCAACTCTTAACAATTTCGAGAAAAAAGCTTCACTTTTAAGGATGAAATAATTAAATTTAAAGGGGTTCAAACCGGTCAGTATACATTTTTAGTTAATTGTGAGAGTCTGAGACTGTTGATTAAATAGATATTGTGGCATTGAGGTAATAATAAAATAATTATTTATTTTAGTCTGCTTGAGATCAAGGGCGGGTTTGATAAACGCGTCTATTGTTCTATAATGATCGACCTGTAATGAATAGCGTGATCTGTTCTCACTGTGAACTAACAATAAAGTCAATGTAAAGTTATATTAAATAAATAAATAAATATGTTGGGATATTAACACACAACACCATCTAATTCCATGGTAAGTTAGGAGGCTTGTGATATGGATACCAGGTAGTTGATACACTACACATATATAACTTTAAATTAAATACATACATATTATATTATAAATATAAACAACCATGACTGAAGTACAAGCATTCTTGCTTATCACACAAATAATGACCCCAGCGGGATTCGAACCCGCGACCATTCGCACAGCATTATATTGTAGTAGTTTTAACTTTCAATAAAAGACCGTAAATCTTTTCTGACCTAATAAAATGTTTAACTTTGACAAAAAGTATAAACAACGTACCTTTTTCAACCAGAAT
The DNA here is from genome assembly GCA_905404265.1 of Fabriciana adippe. Taxonomy (NCBI): domain Eukaryota; kingdom Metazoa; phylum Arthropoda; class Insecta; order Lepidoptera; family Nymphalidae; genus Fabriciana; species Fabriciana adippe. Next base: position 15,506,018 of record FR989986.1, read on the forward strand.
TATTTGAAAAATCTAAAAGAAAGCGATATTATTTGCCAAAATTAGGCCGCTAATTTCACCATTGCTTCGTTTGCCGAAGCATCGAGGAGATTTAAAAATATTTAATTGGTTCTCGTGGATTTACAACGGAAATAGGTTGGAAAAAGGTTTTACTCGAACCGTCCATCCGGATTGTTTTTAAAGAAAAAAATCAAGTAATAAAGTCTTTTTTGTGTTATAATTTCTGAATATTTTCATTTTTTATAATAAGATGTTTAATCTGTATCTTTACGAATAAGTTTTTATTGTGCTTGTACTTCTTTTGATTATATTTTGCTTCTGCGATTGAAGTATAATGATTTTTGGAACATTTTGCACGTTATTTTTCAGGCATTTGAACTAGTCTACATATATGTAACTAGCGACTCAATCTAACGCTCCGCTCGGGTCGTCTCTAGTTACTTTTTATTGTCCCGCGTCTAAAAACTATATATTCGGTTTCTGTATCGATAATAATGTCTATTTCAAAAATATTTCCCAAAAAATATTTAATGTACAGATTCGGCTTAGTTACAATTTTATTATATGTATAGATAAATTCATAAAAACGTCAATAATATCTCAGGCCAATACATTAATGAATTAGGCTTTAATTTTATTCGAAATTAATCATTTTAAAGTTGCATAATAATTAACATGCTTGGCATCAAAAACAACTTCCACCAAAACTGGAATTACTAGTTTTTTCGGTGTAATAACCCGCATCGTATATTGAATACAGAATCGCATCTGTCGTTGTAATTAGTACTGTCATGTACTTGACATAGATAATATTGTCAATATTTAAGATAAAATGTCATGGGAGTAAAATTACTTGGTGTTTTTATTACATTATATAGTACTAGCGACTCACCCTCTCTTCGCTCGGGTTCGTCCCTAGGTTGATTCCCCATATAAATTTCCATCCTTATTTTCACCCCTTTAAGGAGTGATTTCCGGAATGAAAAATATCCTATGTCCTTCCCAGGGTCTCAAACTATCTTAGTACCATATTTAAATCCGTTTAGTAGTTTTTGAGTTTATTCGTTACAAACATATAAAAAATTCAAATCTTTCCTCTTTATAATATTAGTGTAGATATAGCCTACGATTTTATTTGTATTTTCGGATATAAATATATATACCATACTCGGAAGTCGGAGGTACTATATAATATATTAAATACATAAATGTAAGACGTGACCTTTATGCACATTTTTAACCGACTTCCAAAAGGTTATCAATTCGGTGTGCTTTGATTTGTATTGGCTGGCAGCGACTTCGAAAATATCTGAGTAGGTATCTATTCTAAATGAAAACCCCCGTTTGGTTATTTTTTACTTTTCTGTGCCTGGAAGTCGGTTTTTAATTTTTTTTTAATATATGTAGGTCTTCGAATGTCTTTCGGATACATGTTGAGCAAAAAAATATTAATATTTAAACACTTGTAATAATCCCAAGCCTTGTATTTATTATATTAAACTAATTTCCCATAAAAAACCCATAAATGTACCCATAAACTATACTATTTAAAACTACACGTCAAATCATTCCTACGTGAAAGAATTTCAAACCAACGACCGTTCAAAAGAGTAAATATTATGATATTAGTATGGATTAAATAGTTTTTATTAAATCCATACTATTAAACTGAAGTTTTATTTTAGTTTGAATTATTATCGTGTAGGTTTTGTACCTATCTATTTATACTAATATTATAAAGTTGAAGAGTTTGTTTATTTGTTTGGTTGAATGTGCTTATCTCAGGAACTACTAATCCGATTTGAAAAATTCTTTTTGCATTAGATAGCCCGTTAACTGAGGAAGGCTATAGGCTATATATCATCCCGGAAAAATGTATAGTTTCCGTGGGATAGATTTGTTTGTGCTTAGGGACGAACTCGAAGCGAAGCGAAGATGAGTCGCTAGTCGTTAATAAATGTTAATTTTACTTTATTTTCTGGAAATGAATCGGTTATAGAGTCATAATATGCTGTTAGATTAAGGTAATGCATTTAATGTAATTTCTATTTTAGTAATTTAATCAAAATTCATACCAAAACATTGTTTAGATAACGCGAGTTTGAATTATTTTTCTAAGCTACCTCTCGTACGTTTCAGTAAACAGTTTTGTTTATGTCGGCGAGACCAGCGCATCCGAACATTACAGATTAGAAACTATTCGATCGTAAATCTTGACCATTGTTTGATGTAATATTTTGTTTGATGCGTATTTGTGACTTCGCACATAGGCATGAAGTAAAATTAATCATCTGCCAAGTCCTAACTGTATACCTACCGTTAATCGGTAGTTTTAATTTTGCGCATATTTTTTTAACTAATTTTATTTAAATATCTAGATCTAGAGATAAAAATATAAGATGTATAAGTCCTACATTTTGATGATACGTTTGGCTCAGTTTGTAGTGACTCTGCTTTCTGTGCCAGCGGTCGCGGGTTCGAGTCCCGCTAGGGACATTAATTTGTATGACGAGCACGAATGTTTGTACTCCAGTCATGGGTAGGTATATATATTTATAATATGTATGTATTTAAAGTCATATATGTGTAGTGTATCAACTATCCGGTATCCATAACACAAGTGTCGTAGCTTACCATGGAAAGATGGAAGATGGTGCTGTGTATTATTGTACCAATATATTTATTTATTTATTATTTATAGGCCTGCTACGAAAAGTCCCATTGGATAAGAATTACGAAGTACAAGAAGTCGCGCAATATTATTAGTAAAGAAAGATTATAGGTTAGTTAATCAAATTACTGTATGACGCGAAGAGTGTATGTATGTTTGTTACTTATTTTACGCAAAACGGTAGAATGTTTTTAAATGAAATTTAGAACAGAGTAATTGCTACTAATAATTATTAGATGAACTTGATAGATATTACAATCTCGGTAATCATTATCTCATTCAAAATAAATCTCACGAGATGTAGATACTGTACCAGTTGTTTATACTTATGTAAATAGATTCTATAGGAATCTACACACACCATGCTGAGATGAGAAACTAATTGAAAGATTGCCAAATCTAAGAAGAGCAAATGGTATTTAAAAGAAGCATAAAAGAAGGCCGAATTAAATACATTATTTCACACGCTTATGTAAATTTTAAGAAGTCATGATGAAAAAATTAAATTGTATAGCAACCCTTAAATCAATTCTTTGTTAAATAATTTTAAATTGTAAGGTACATACGGCATATATTATTTCTCTTTGCTTCCTTTAATATCTTATAATCTGTACATATAATAAAATTATAACTAAGCCGAATCTGAACATAAAATATTTTTTTGGAAAATCTTACTGAAATAGGCATTATTATCGATACAGAGGCCGAATTTATAGTTTTTAAAATTCGTGTCTGTCTATCAGTGACCGCATCACGGAAAAACCACTGGAGGGATTTTGATGAGATTTGGAATGATGATAGCTGGTTATTCGGGTCAACATATAGGATACTTTTCACTGCGGGAAAATATATCATCTCTGAGAAATCTATACTAAACATTAAAACGTAAGTAGGGACGAACCCGAGCGGAGTGAGTGTGAGTCGCTAGTATATATATGTATAGTAGTCAATAAATAATTATTTTTATGACTTTTAAGACGTTAAAAACTCTAGTCTTTCTCCTGACTTTGCTGTACAGTATTCGAAATAACAAATGAACCTCAGAAACAAAAAAAAAAAACAAAACCACGAAAAAATCTGAATAAATAATTTTATAAACAAAATAAAAATATGTTAGCAGCCTAATTACAGGAAGTTCTAATAACCACTTTGTACGTAACATTACTTTTAACAAATGTTCTCAATTCACATTTTTACCAGAAAATGATCTTAAAGCTGATATCTTGTGTTAATTTCTAAATGGTTTTTATTAATAATATTGTACGTCGCCATTTTCCTCACTCACATGCGATTTCTGATATAATTCATTAAAAAGTGCAACGTCCTCGACTTCCTTCGTACTGACGTCCTTCGAGATATTTTTTACTGCGGATCGCTATCTTATGAAGTTAAAATACATAATAATTTTAATTTTGATTTTTGGTTTTAAGAATTCTTATTAATTGTGTTTTTTAGAAATTATTGTTGGTAGTGTATATTCAAAGCCTAAAATATATCTAGATGTCTAGTTATATGTATAAGATGATTACTAACACATCAACACAACCCAACGTGTTGGACCTTAAGGAGCAATTCGGACTATTCCTCCGTGACTCATAAACCTTATAACATCAACTCGTAATAACCATTTCTCATTAATTCAATCCCTAAGGTTGAAAAGGTTTTTTTTTATTATTATTTGACCAATTTTAAAAACGAGGTACCTACTCAATTTATCTGTGTTTTTGTTAGCTGTTTTCGCCAATTGCGAACCGTGTTTCGTAATTTTTTATATAAAAAAGGGTGCTCGAACTTCAAGCGTGATCGAATATAAATTTTAAAAATATTCATCCCCCAAGGGTGAAATAAATACTTTCTAAATAATTTATTCCAAAAAAGTGATGTCGAGTGAGTCAGTATAGGTACGTTTCCTTTTGTTTAATCTATTATCACCACGGAAAAATAGAGGAAGGGATCTAATTCTATGTACTACTTTTACAAAGTACTTTTAGAGTCACTTACTTTTTCAAGGTATATTTACCTTACCATACTTTTTAAATAAAACTATCTTTTCGGATTATTTCGCGGATTTATTTTGATTTTGGTTCCCGACGCTTCGAATGCTTTACAGTCACGGTCACGGGAGAAACTAAGGTTTTAGACATCTCAAAGGCGTTATATGGCAATGCCTACCCACAATTTGAAAAAATGACTTCAAAAATTCAAAAATGGCTTCAGAGTACCTTACAATATTTGATCATTAATTCTAAACATTTAAAGTTTTTTTTTTGTCAAATCAAAATAAATCCGCGAAATAATCCGAAAAGATAGTTTTATTTAAAACAGCGACTCACCCTCGCTTCGCTCAGGTTCGTCCCTACTTACGTTTTAACAATGAGCATAGATTTCTCAGAGATGAGATAGTTTCCTGCAATAAAAATTATCCTATATGTTGACCCGGATAATCAGCTATCATCATACCAAGTTTCATCAAAATCCCTCCAGTGGTTTTTCCGTGATGCGGTAACAGACAGACAGATAGACAGACAGACAGGCAAAAATTCTAAAAACTATAGATTCGGCCTCTGTATCGATAATAATATCTATTTCAATAAGATTTTCCAAAAAATATTTAATGTACAGATTCAGCTTAGTTACAATTTTATTATATGTATAGATGTCAAATATTCACGCAAATCTAAGAAAGTATTACAATACTTTGTTAAAGCAAAAAGGAGAATCGTATTCTAGTACATATAATAAGTAATTAGATTATGTAGGTATTACGTAATTTACGTGTCCTCGCTTTGAACTTGAATCGCTGAACAAAGTGTGCTTGCTACATACAAAAGTAATAAAAACTGATTGTAAAAACCGCGAGCACTTTGTGATACAAAGACAGAATAAATGAATAAATAAATACCTTCATACAATTTGTTCTGGTAATTAATTTTGGTTTATACTTAACGAAATTAAATTAATATGACAAAAATTACTGCTTCTTAACTTAAAAATGTAGACAGGAAATGTTTGTTTGTTTTTAAAGAGTTAGAATAATCTTAAGAAATGCTTAGCCAAAAATTATAATCCACTGAAAATATTCTGCACCTTAGAAATAAAACACTATTTTTATCGATTTAGTTGAAAATCGATTAATATTCAGGTGGTTAAGGTAAAATTATGTTCTAAAACCCATATCGGTGATAGAAAACTCAAAAATACGTTATAGAAATGACACGTCTACTCGTATTTAAGCACTTTGATGTATTTAGCCCTTTTTAGCATACGAGGGGGATACGAAGGGGATCAGGCCATAGTCCATCACGCTGGCCAAGTGGAGGTTGGCTTACTTCAAAAGGCTTTCGAAAAGTTACAAGGTTCTCCCAGACTTGCAGGCTTAGCCGTAAAACAATTGGTAATCATGTTTAAATTGATTCGCACATAAAATATCAGAGGTGCAAGACCTGGGATTTGAACCCGCTATACTCGGTTACCCAAGTGAGCGCGCTACCATTGGGCTACCACTACCTTGCGCTATGATACGTGATCAGAATAATTAATTCTTATATATTATATAGTTTTCTTTTACATGCATTATAAAAATTGACTTATCTATATCTAAATAAGTTTATAAAGTTTATAATGCTTTTAGTCCCACTTAGGTGAGACAAGTATTTACATTAGTTATTGGTGATTATTAATTATCAAACACAAAAAAAATCTAAAATTGTGATTTGTCTTCTATCATATTATAGTCTCAAAACGCACTTAGTTTATCTATACAAATAAATAAATTTGGAGTGTCTGTTTGTAATATTAAAATAACCGCTTTTTACTAAATGCATATGGATGTATACACGGTATATATACCAAAACAACATTTTTTACAATTTTTGTCTGTCTGTCTGTCTGTTTGTTCCGGCTAATCTTTGCAACGGCTGGACCAATTATGACGGGACTTTCACTGGCAGATAGCTGATGTTATAAGGAGTAACTTAGACAACTTTTATTTTAGAAAAAAATAGGCTCCTCGAAAAAAAAACCAAAGAAAATTAAAAAAAGTTTGTTTTGGGAAGCAACCTTGGGACGACTCCGAGCGAAGTTAGGGTGAGTCGTTAGTCAAAAAATATTATCTATATATGCGATTGCGAATGTGTAACAATTTTATTATAAACCCATATTATTCTCTTAAAACGTTCACTAAATTGAAGGTTATTACGGCAGTTTAAATCGTTAAATCCTCTGTATATTCTTTGTACGGGAATCGTTGCCGTAACGACCAATTACAATAACGTTAAAGTTTTCACGTTTAAATACGTTAATAACGAGAGGTAAAAAAGGAATGTCACATTAAACGAACCGTGAAGATATTGTTATATTCTATAATATGTAATAATATATTATACAAATAGCGACTCGTTCGTTCGGTTCGTCTCTAGGTATATTATATATAGTTTATAGTTTAAATAGAAGAAATATAGAAAAAATATAATGTATGTATACAACTTCCCTATTTGAATCGGATATTATTGAATTTTTCATTGGTTTTAATATTTTTTCGTGGGACCCTATTTTTTTTCTAAAATAAAAGTAAACTTAGTTATTCCTTATTAGGTACATCAGCTATCTGTCGGTGAAAGTCTCGTCAAAATCAGTCCAGCCATTTCAGAGATTAGCCGGAACAAACAGACAGACAGACAAAAATTGTAAAAAGTGTTGCTTTGTTATATGTACCGTGTATACATCCATATGCATTTAGTAAAAAGCGGTTATTTTAATATTACAAACAGACACTCCAATTTATCTGTATAGATATAGATGAGCTTTGCACAATTGAGCTTTCCTGCGGTTTGTATGAAGAGGGTTTTACCCATTTACTTTTTTTTACAAGGGATGAGGTCGCAGTTTTAAAGCTTATTAGCATTAGTAGTCAATTAAAAAAGCACTAGCTTGGAAAACCTAGTGATGTGGGTTCAAATCCAGGTCTCATCTTTGAGATTAAATGTGATGATCGTTTTCAAGATGATTACCACTTGCTAATATGGTGAAGGAAAACCTGCATATCTGAGTAAATTAACTAATTATTGAGAGATCAATGAAGTCCCGCGTTTGGCCACTGTGGTTGATTAAGAGCTGATCTTTCTTGCATTTTGTCTAGCGTGAGTCGTTAAAAATACTCGATTATTTTAATTAAAAGCATACTATTCGATATAATACCATATAAAAGGGGTCATTATTATAAGTTTTAATTTAAAAAGGCAGTCTACTATATGTATAACTACTATGTAAATAATAAATAAATATGTATGTTAATGCCCCAAACAATAACACACAGCGCCATCTAGTTCCATGGTAAGCTACGAGGCTTGTGTTATGGATACCAGATAGTTCTTACACTACACATATATATAACTTTTAAATACATACATATTATAAATATAAACACCCATGACTGAATGCCGACAGCGGGACTCGAACCCGCGACCGCAGCACAGCAAGTAGGGTCACTAGAAACTGAGCCAAACGTGTCGTCAATAATAAAACCAATTTAAAAGTAAAACGAATTAAAAAAAACAATACAAAATATCTGAATGTAGTAAAATAAGATTTCTTAACATTACTAACAGTATAATACAATACTATATAGTATCCTATACATTCTATTATCTATATATTAATACATGAAGCAAAAACGTTGTACCCCTTTTTTACGGAAATTGCGCGGACGGAGACATGAAATTTCCCACACTTACCTATAGTTTATGTAGAGAAGGAGTGCATAATGCTATTTTTTTTAATTATGCATAAAAAAATTATTAAATCAATAAAAAAACATTACACACACTACCATGTATTTGACACACACGCATATACTCTTTTGTTTATTGTTAAATTCTGTGGTCAAATTGAGAATAGATTAATATTGTAATATAAGCAAGACAATAAATATATAACTTAATGAATTATGGTTGATCTTCAACCACGCGGCGATAACTAGTATTTTTAACAGTTAAATAAGGCGAGTAAATATAGAGGTGTATAAATATCGCTACTTATAATAATAATCAGTATCTCAAATGCAAAATATTCTTCTCCCAGTAGCAACATTGCAATGGATCTATGTGTTTGTTTTGCTTAGACATAGTTTATGGTCTGGAAAGTGCTATTTTTATTCCGTTAGATCAATTCATACCTGTGGGATATAAGAAAATTGTATAATGTTACTAAGGGGATGCTGTGTGAGTGTTTGAACCAAATAAACATGGCTAGGCAGTTCTGAAAACTTTAAAGCTTGATAACTTATAGAAATAATTAAAAAACAACCAACAGAAGATTATTAAATAGAAACAAAGTATTCGATTGCTGAAAAAAATTGTCCTTTTTTTAAAAGTCCTCAAATTCCATGTTTAACTTTTCGTACTGTCAGTTTTACAAATTACGTAAAAACTTCCTGTATATCCATACTAATATTATAAATATTGAAATATTATAATATTATAAATATTGTTTGTTTGTTTGTTTGTCTTTCACATCGAAATAGAGTAAAGGATTGGTGTCATTTTTTGTGTGGAGATAGTCGAAGGGCTAGAGGGTGACATAGGCTACTTTTTACCCCGGAAGATTATCTCACGCTCACTGGAAAACACGTTATAATACAACCCACAACAACTCATCATACTATGTATGTGTATAATATATAGTCTATCTATTCCATACTAACCGTTAAAACGTACCTAGGAACGAAACCGAGCGAAGTAAGGGTGAGCCGCTAGTATCATATATTTTTACCAACAAGGTTACCTATCATAACTTAAACACTTCTGTTTCCGTTGCCATTAAATTAAAATGCATACGGGTTGTTATCTTCGAATGCCAAAGTAAGTTCTAAATTAACATTACCCTGCTATCTGAGTCGAATGAGTGGCATTCTCAAGCTTGCTTCTGGTCTGCGATTTTGCGCTCACGCATTTTCATCTACTTGTTTCAGTACTAAACATGATTAACATTTTATATGAAACCGTACACAATGGTTGCTATAAGTTAGCTCTAGTATCTTTGAATCTCAGCACTTTTAACAGTGGGTTAAAATAAAATAAAACGTAATATACTTAAAAGAAATATTAATTTTGTTTGCACGTCACGAAAACAGCAAATTGGCAATCTGTAAGAAAGAATATTGTAACTCAATAATCTAATACATTATTCTGATTAATCCATACTAATATTATAAAGCTGAAGATTTTCTTTGTTTGTTTGTTTGGTTGAACGCGCTAATCTCAGGAAGTACTAATCCGATTCCGAATCCGAAAAAAATCTTTTTGCATTAGATAGTCCGTTAACTGAGGAAGGCTACATATCATCCCGGAAAAATTTACGGTTCCCGTGGGATAGGTTTCTTTTTGTCTAGGGACGAACCGGAAGCGAGGGTTAGTCGCTAGTTCTAAATATATGAGATAATAATTTCTAATTCTCTCAAAACTGAGTTACAATATTATTCTTTGCAAGTGTCGAAGTGTTGTGAAATTACTCTAGTGGAATTTTATTTCGTCCTAAATAGGCTTTAGCATAAATTTTTAAGTAAACATGTAATGTACATAAGTTTAATGAAAGTTTTCAGAAACAAGACACAAACTCTAAAGCCAAACAAACGAAAGAAAAACTTTGATGTACGCGAGACTCGATCCTGCGGCCATAGAAGCGTAATAAATCATTGATTTTAGTTTGCCTACATTTACTACGTTTAACTTTAAATTATGAGTGAAAATATCAAACCAATAACTTGTACGTAAGCACTTTGGGAATAGTTGGTGCATATCCAAGTACTGCTTGACCAGCAAAGTGATGAACGAGTTTTCAATGCACATAAATATTTCCATTGTCTGAACATTGTTACAATTACTATGTATTTTATAATCTATTAGTAGTTTATTAGATACTCACATTCGTTCCGCTCGGGTTTGTCTTTAGATACGTTTTATCGGTTAGTATAGATTTCTCAGAGATGAGATATTTTCCCGCAGTAATAAAGTAAAAAGGATCCTATATGTTGACCCGGACAACCAGCTATCATCGTGTTTGTCATCAAAATCTGTCCAGTTGTTTTACCGTAATGAGTTCCCAGACAGACAGACAGAAAGAGTTGCTAAAAACTATAGATTCGGCCTCTGTATCGATAAAATGACTATTTCAATAAGATTTTCAAAAAAAATAAATAATAATGTTCAGATTCGACTCAGAATTTTATTATATGTGTAGATTTATGTGTAATTGTTCGTTTTAAAGAGTCGTTGCGTGTTGTTAGGTAGTCTTAAAAACTGTCAATATGCATGCTATGTATAATAATAAACAAAAAACCAAACGCTTTATTAAATTAATATAGATTAAACAATTATGATAGAAATCTTCAATTCAATTCTTATTATGCTTTATAGCGACTCACCCTCGCTTCGCTACGTGTTCGTCCCTAGACAAAAACAAATCTATCCCACGGGAACCGTACATTTTCCGGGGTGATATATAGCCTATAGCCTTTCTCAGTTAACGGGCTATCAAATGCAAAAAGATTTTAAATCGGATTAGTAGTTCCTGAGATTAGCGCGTTATAACAAACAAACAAACAAATAAACAAACAAACAAGCAAGCAAGCAAGCAAACAAACAAACAAACTCTTCAGCTTTATAATATTAGTATAAATTAGCTTTTAGGCGTGCTAGTTGGGCACAGTTTATTACGCCAATGTCGTGTAGAATGGAGAAGACACGGTGGCGATAAGATGTTAACTGGTTAAAAAAGAGTTATTCACACTGAGTTCTGATTGATAGAAAGAAAATGATCTAAATTTTGTATGACAATCTATTTCATGATATCATCTGCCTTACCTTAATCATAATACTAGTGGCTCATCCTCGCTTCGCTCGGGTTCGTCGCTAGGTACGTTTTAAATAGATATAAGTAGTTATTAGTTAGCGTTAGGCCATATTTATTTTTTTATTCGTAAATTTTCTGATGTTTTAATACTTATATTATTCCTGACTAAGAGAAATCCAAAAAATCAAATATCATAAAAATTAGTCCAGTCGTTCTTGAGTTATAAATGGTGTAACTAACACAACTTTGTTTTATATATATAGATGTCACACTAGTATGTAAATGAATGTATATTACCATGTTTATTAGAGCAGTTGAATCAAACTAGGTTATTAGTTAGCTACAATATATAAACTACAAAGATTTATTTTTAAACTGACGCACGGACAGTCATAGCTGAATTTATTTATGGGACATTAAAGAACCCAATTTGTCATAATTTTAATTGCACTCTTGAAATACTAATGTTATGGTCGGTGTACATATTAATGTCTATGAAAATTACTACTTTAGCTTATATCATGTTTATTAGACCGTAACCCTGCAAATATCGACAATAAATTTGTGTAGCTTAAAGAAATCTTGAATAGTCTCTGGGGCCTCAAGTATTACGTAAGCAAAATTTTAGTAATTATTAACCCCTACCTCCCCCTTGTCAGCAAAAGTAAGCAAAGCTCTTACTCCCCCCACCTTTATTTTTTATTCATTACGTCTCAATTATTTTGGGAATGCCTTTTCGCTTTTGAGCATAGACAAGTAGGGTTGTCATGTGTGTTCTTAAAACATAATTTGTAGCTTTGTACGTTAAAAAATATATGATAACTAGCGACTCACCCTCGCTTCACTCGGATTCGTCCCTAGGTACCTTTTAACGGTTAGTATGAAATACAAATCTTTGGCATTCTCGGGCTTTTCTGTACTATAATATGCATGTCTTATAACGTATAAACCTTCCTCTTGAATCACTCTATCTATTAAAAAAACCGCATCAAAATCCGTTGCGCAGTTTTAAAGATCTAAGCATACATAAGGACAGACAGCGGGAAGTGACTTTGTTTTATACTATGTATTGATAATAATAGGTACATTAATTAACTGTAGGTAAGATATTACAAGCAAATGTTTATAACTGCGAATCTCTAAAAGGTCATCAGTTTGAAATTTTGACACAAAATATGAATAATTTGACCTAGACAAGTGTTTTATGCCATTAAATTACTGTTATTTACCACTAGATGGCGCTGCAACACATCAATTTCTATACCGTGCAACGTTTAATGGCGATGTAAATGAGAATATATTAGTGGTTATAAGAGTACGAAAAATATTTTATCGTTATCCATATCCAGGCAAAGTTGCGGAGCATAGTTAGTTATGAATATATGTACTTATCCAACTACACTTACCTTATTTTACAAATTAACACCAAAATATTTATTAAAAGTAATATATGAATATTTGTGTAAAAACTTCCCCACTGACATTAACTTTCGACTGACGTATTATGGATGCGTTCTTATGCGACGTATTATGGGCATCTCTCCCTTATAGGCGTCTCTCCCGGACTTACCCTAAATGTAGTTCTATACATATATCTGTACGTAAATATGCAAGTATTTCAAAGCAATAAAATGAATGAAATACTTTGTAAATAAACACATTGATTCACTCGTCTTAAATTCATGTTTAATCAAAAAACAACGCTTTCAAACGAAAGCTTGTGTAATGCGAAACATAAAGATTTTCATTTAGCAGAGTGTCGTCATCCCCATTATTATTTCTATTGTGTATAATAAACGCGTAGTACGCGAACGTTATCTACGATTCGCCCCGCGCCTCCGCTTTACAAGTAATTACCAACTGTATACTATTTAGAATGAGATTATATTGTGGTGGAGCGAGCACATTCGTTATAGAGCCAGACACCCTTTAAAGGTACAGTGGTGTAATAACTTAGTGAGTTAAAGTTCCTAGGTTCGACTCTCATATTGTATTGTGGCATTTTTTATCAGTAATATCTGTTTGCAATGATTAACGTTATGTAATCCCGTTTTTTAGGGGCTTGAGTTAGTAGTTAAGGTGCAAAAATTGAAATCGTATAATTACGTCCTGTACGTCTGTCGCATTTTATTTGGAAATTATAGAATATAGGACATTTATATGGCAGCTATAGATATATACCTGAGATATTTTTTAATACTAATATAGATAATCATAGTTTTCTCTCTTAAGTTTCTTGAAGGGAATCTTCTTTAGAATCTTTGTGATTTGAAACTCGATGAAACGGAAATGCGGCGCGAGAAAGAAACAAACACATAAATATATAGGATTAAGCCGACGAGAGAATGAGATAGAATACATTACACAGGAAGTCAAAAATAATACTGAATAATATGTTATTCTGTAATACATGTTAAATAAAATGTAAAATAACTTTTAAACGTGATAAAAAAAAAAACTTAACTTATTACGTATAATTAAAAATGAATATATATTATTGTTGATAAATGTGCATAAATTAAATAAAAGGTATTATAACTAACTCTTGCCATGGTAACCGTTGTTATTGTCTGATAAATATATAATATTATATTCTTTCCGTATATGATATTCTATAAATATATGATTGTAATATGCCTAATATACTTTATTTAATTATTGATTTGTTTTAAATTAATTGCGATATTCGCCAAAGAAGTGTCTCTTCTACTGTGAGTGAATTGTATAAACACACTTTTCATTTTTTATTTTCTTTTTTTGATTTTAGGTATGGCACGTTCAACTTCTAATCTATACACATAATAAAATTCTAACTAGGCCGAATCTGTATATTAAATATTTTTTGAAAAATCTTATTGATATAGACATTATTATCGATACAGAGGCCAAATCTACAGTTTTTAGAATTTTTGTCTGTCTGTCTGTCTGTTACCGCATCACAGAAAAACTACTGAAGGGATTTTGATGAAATTTGGTATGGCCATAGCTGGTTATCCTGGTCAACATATAGAATATTTTTTACCGCGGGAATATATCTTTTCTCTGAGAAATGTATACTAAACTTGAAAACGTAAGCAGGGACGAACCCGAGCGGAGTGAGGGTGGGTCGCTAGTCAAATATAATGTTTGCCGTCACGCTATTGATGTAAGAAGCGTTTAATCTCCCTATAAGTTGCAAATGCATATCTGCGTACATTGTTATTGTCAATCTCTGTTCTATCTAAGCGCATCATATGCATGAACACATTCACACATAATAAGCTAGAAGCCTTGTACCGATAACCTAATAATACTAAGCGTCTGCATATAAAATATTCTAATTGAAATGTAAGCTGGTAAAGCGTATTTGTTCTAAAAAGATGTCGTTGTTTGGTTTCTTTCTTCGTAAAAACGTTTTCTGTACCAGATTAGATACTGCAGCTCTTATTGCAGTTAGTACTTGATGGAGTTTTATATTTTAAATACGAGTACGTATATGTTTTGGATAGTGGATTTTAATTTGAATTAGGGTTAACAGTTTTTAATATTAAAATTATTTCGACAAACGTAAGCTTTTATGTACATATAGGTATATTTTCAAACTCACAACCTTCCCTCGCTTTACGGATGCGTCCTTAGATCCGGGGGTTTTATTCATAATTTTATGGATATTAACTTTTTTACGCGGAACCCTAATTCTTTTTTCTAAAATAAAGGTAGCTAGTTTACTCATTATAATATCAGCTATCTGCCAGTATGAAAGTCCCATCAAAATCGGTCGAGCCGTTTCAGAGATTACAACCCGGAAAAAACAGACGAAAATTATAAAAATTGTATTTTTTTTAAAGTACCTACCATATATACTTTCATATGTATTTAGTAAAAAACTGGTTTTTTGATATTACGAACAGATAATTCAAATTTATTTATTTATATAGATAATAATTATAGTTTGACCTATCTAAAATGTGCACTGAATCATATCACCTGTACTGTTATACACCTGTATTCTTTATCTCTATTATCTTAAAGTTAGGGTTCGTTGCTGCACGAAAAATGTACTATAAATAACCGGTACCGATCGGAATTTTTTTATGAATTATGAGTTCCGTAGTTTTAAAATTTATTAATATCGCGGATATAAATTACCATAACGTCTCAAATGTTTTTAATCTGATTATAATTAAAGTTTTGCAAAAACAGGTGTTCTTTGAAAAGGAAGGTTAATAGATATTTCAAAAGTTTTTTAGATAGCAGTGGATAATTTATAAGGCCAGCGCAAGCCTTGGCTGGATTTTATGGTAGTATACTGTATGATGGGAAGGCGAAAATATCTCTAAAGGAAACTACGAATTTTGGAAATAAATAGTTTTCAATCACTGTTATGTATTTTACTCACTGTTTAGTTACGTTTTACCGTTTAGTGTAGATCTCTCAGAGATGATATATTTTTCCACAGTAAAATGTCCTACATGTTGACCCGGATAAACAGCTATCGTCAAACCAAATATCATCAAAATCTGTCCAGTGGTTTTCGCTAGTATAAAATAAATGTACAGCACACACGTACGTATTTTAAATTTTATAAGCGCTCTCAAAAGCTACCGAAATAAAGATTTACGTGAGTCGTCCGCATCGGAAGTCAGTTATAAATAATCCCATTGAACTCAGAGTATAATACGATTATATTTTTATATTTTTTCACAAGCTTTACAAATCTGAATAAAAATGAAAATTATATATATATATATATATATATATATATATATATATATATATATATAATTAAAGAAGTATTTTTTTTGAAATAGCGACCTACCCTCGCTTAGCTCGGGTTCGTACCTAGGTATGTTTTAACGGTTAGTATGGAATGCATATACTATATGATAATATACCTATAACCTATAGCCTTCCTTCATAAACGAGCTATTTAATGCAAGCAGATTTTTTCAAATCAGATTAGTAGTTCCTGAGATTAGCGTGTTCAAATGAACAAACTCTACCTCTTTATAATATTAGTATAGATATTATATACAAGTAGCGCCACCTTTCGGTAAATTTTATCACAAAGAGTGGCCTATGTGTTATTTCAGTATATCTTTATAATACATTTCACCCATATCCTTTCTTCTTTACAGTGTGAACAAGACACACAAACACACATAAGAACTTTCGCATTTATATCAAACATGTATATGTATTCAAATATGTACTGCCTATTTAAACGTTTTATCGCAAAACAGACGGAAGGAATAAAACACTTGTTACTAATTGATTAATCCATTTTTTAAAGCAAATTTTTCTTCTAATGTTTATCCATTCTTTACCTTTCTACGTGAGCGAAGAAAAAGAATACCTAGTTTATAACATTGCAATGTACGACTCACTAATTACTACCCGCACGTTTTTAAATGTATTTGTAATATGCTAATATCCCACAGAAACCACATGGGCTAGGTTAAAAATAACCAGTATATGTATGTATCTTAAAGATATGTATATACATACATACATATAGAGTTTTCTATTAGTGGAAGAATTTTTGGAATTAGTTCGAAGTTTACCTCGTACAGCCAAACTGACTGTTTAACTATTTATAATTAATATTAGTGACTTGCGACTTACCCTATACTACTACTAGGGTCTAGGGTACTAGGGTCCCTAGGTTTAAATTTTTTTTTTAGTTTAAGCCTAATTTTTTTTCTAGAATAAAATTAGCTTAAGTTATTCTTTATAACATCAGCTATTTGCCAGTGAAAATCCCGTCAAAATCAGTTCAGCCGTTCGGAGATTTAGCCGGAACAAATCGACAAACAGACAGACAAAAATTTTTAAAATTGTATTTTTCTTCTAAGTATTTATAGGTTATATGCATTTAGTAAAAAGCTGTTATTTTGGCATTACAAACAAACACATCAGTTTTATTTATTCGTATAGATAAATGAAGTCCTCCAGACTGATTGCTGTCACGGCGGCCCCTTTTGATTTACTAGCATATTATAATACACAAATGTTTGCACAAAAACAAGTGCACCCTCTATTCCTAATACTCAGAAATTGTGTTAAGATTTTTTTTTACTGAAAAACCTGATAATATCTAGCTTGACTCGGGTTCGATTCTGAGATATAGTATTATATTAATTATATTAATATATATTCAAAATATCAAAGTAAACGAAATACGATAGTAAAGACACATGATCTACCGGAAGCAGAAGTTTAAAGTCATTTCAAACTTTGCTTAGCGTTTCAACAATCTTTTCGATCGAGTCGGCACTGACGCGGACAGTGATTAACGTTGGCCCAGATCTTTAAACACGCAACTGGTAATAGAATATATTTTAATACCGAATCATTATAAGTATAATTATAGACATAGCGAATACCTATCGCTTTGTTGTTCTTATTATCGATACTTGTTATGTAAGTTTTATTATTTCAATTCAATTCTCTTGGTAATGGCTTCAAAGCGTGCCATTTGAGCACAGATTACTTCGCCAATGTCGCGTAGAATGTAGAAGATATGATGGAATCAAATTTTTTATTAGTATTATAAATGCTTTGGGGTTTTTTAAACATCAATTAGAAAGCTAATGATTTTTTTTTCAACAAGATTGTTTATAGGCTGGCTTGTATATCTAGTCAAATTAGAATTTCTATGTAGTAGTAGTATTACAATGCAAAAAACCTATATTTATTTTAAATAATATATATTAACATATGTATGTGCCAATATATGTATACTTAAATTTTTTTTGAACATGCTTTGTATGTTATGGAGTCTATAAACGTAAGTCTAAATAAGTAAATTGATAACATAATGCAGTGTGATTTGAAATATGCTCGAGATGAATGTTTGATTATAGACTTGCTTTTTGGACAAAGCGTAGTTTTGGACTCCGCCAACCAGATCATCTATCTTATTATAGGTGAAAAAAAATCTAAGTTCTATGTCGAAATGATATCATGCTATTTAATACATTTTGTTTGTCTCATAAATAAAAGTATATCAAAGCGAAAAAACGTGGATAAATACATACATCACATAAAGTATACAAAGAAAATCACTAAAGGAAATAGCTACTTTAAATATATGTATTGTAATAACATGAATAAATTAGGAAGTGATTAAGCGTTTTCCATTAATCAAACTAACCATGGTCACCCTAAAACAGTTTATTTGTATTTATTTTAATGTAAAAACGTAATTGTGCTAACGAAATGTTCAGATGAATCATCATTTTTTTCGCCTCACTTAAAAGTTCAGGCTGCTCCTTGCGTGACAGACGCTCTATTTTTCGTAACGCCACTATTGACAGAGCAAGAGGAACTAGAAGGGCTCTCTATACCCTAAACACGTAGGTGGTTTATTTTTATATCTCACGTAATAAAATTCGGTCGTCGCATGCGATAATTTTTTTCGTTCTAATCGGGGTCACCATTGTTGGAAAAGTAGATTTGATTTATCCATATTTTAATCTGGATGCTGCCTGACATTTTATTGTCACTTTAAATGTTAGTGTTAGTTTAACTTGTGAGATTTTATTAGGACTAGGCGTCGAAATGGTATAACCCGTGACAATGGCCCTTATGCCGAAATATCGGAACCTCTCAAAAGTGATAAACATGGTCCCGTTGCACATCATAATAATATTTGTCAGTGACCATGAAACTTTAAACACTAATACTGGTGTTCTAGATTTCGCTTCGAATATAATTATTGAAATGACTCTTAGCATTTATATTTAAATATCACTTTAGTCATAAATTAGAGTATATTAGATTTTGAATAAAAATAAAATGTACTCAAAATATTTTAGTGTCAAAAGTGAAGCTCGAGACCGTTATTGTATAAAATTAATTTTGAACTAACTACGTAATTTCTATTTCATCAATAAACTAAATATCTAATAAATAAATTTTACTATACAAAGCAAATAATCTATCTATACTAACATTATAAAACTGAAGAGTTTGTTTGTTGTGTGTTGAATGCGCTAATCTCAGGAACTACTTACTCGATTTGAAAAATTCTTTTTACATTAGCCCGTTAACTGAGGAAGGCTATAGGCTACATATCATCCCGGAAAAATGTACGGTTCCCGTGGGATAGATTTGTTTTTGTGTAGGGACGAACCCGAAGCGAAGCGACGATGAGTCGCTAGTGTAATAATATAGGAGTCTTCACAAATGAGTTTACGGTACGATTCGACGTTATTCTATAAGCAACATGACAGGCTAATTAACTTTGAATCTTGTGTTGACACGTGCATCGTTTCCTGAAAATAGATCTCTCTCGAGATCTCGCTGTATGTATGTGTCCAATTTTCATGTTGACATTTATTACGAGCATGTTACGAAATAGTTTATTATGATTTTATTACTTAGTTACTGCCAGCGACTCCGCCTGCCTGGTATTTATCAATGTTATCTAAAACCCCTAAAGTTGATCCATAGTTCATATGGATGCATATGAAATGGAGAGTTTAAGTTATGTACTCTACTGACAATGACTCTACAATACATTCTTTCTCCATTCAAAAAAAATCTTAACTTGGCTGCCTCATTGGTCCAGTCACTAGTGATAGCATATACGTCTGCAAATCGAGGGCTTCTGGGTTCTAATCCTGAGTCTGAGTTTTTGCTTGATATTGATAACGGCAACAGGTAGACGCTTGAAATATTCACAGAATGTTTAGTTATATATTCACTTTAAAAATAAATAATTAAATAGCCCGTTAACTCAGGAAGGCTATAGGCTATATATCATCCCGGAAAAATATACGGTTCCCGTGGGATAGATTTGTCTTTGTCTTGGGACGAACCCGAAGCGAAGCGAGGGTGAGTCGCTAGTCATATAATCTATCTATTCTATACTAACCGTTAAATCGTACCTAAGGATGAACCCGAGCTAAGCGAGGATGAGACGCTAGTGAAAGACATTTTAAAGACTGATAAGATAAATAGGAGGTGTAACTAAACCACGTAGTGCTAATAATAATTATCAAATTTAATACTTTATTTCTAGCCATGCTATAAATATACGCCCTTCCAGGTAAACTTGATCTACAGTATGGCCATTTTGCGACATTGTCCTCTTATTTGGGTCACTGGCGCAGTGACGTTGATGACACAGGGTGTGCTTTATTGTTCACTTCGCATTTTACATAATGCATTTCAGCGTTTATTTTTAGTGGTAATATAAGAAATTTGAATAGGCATGCTCTAAATTTTTTCTGTTCAATGTATAAGTAGTTTTTACTTGTAGAATATGAAAGTGTATATCTATACATATACATACATACATACATCATCATACACATCTATACGTATAAACCTAGACATATAAATAAAATTGAAGTGTCTGTCTGTGATTTCAAAATAACAATGTTTTCTCAGGTACATATGTACATAGGTATTTATATGGTACCAGTACCGAAACAACCTTTTTAAGATTTTTGCCTCTCTTTCTGTGTGTCAGGGGTAATATTTGGAATGGCTTACCCAATTGTAGTAGGACTTTTACTGAAAGATAGAGGAGTTTGTAGAGCTACTAGGATACATCCTATTCCGAAAATATTTAGGATACCAACGCGAAAATCAAAATTCTAATTAACGATTTTTAAATGAGATAGGTACTGCCTAATGATATTATTGAATGTTTATATCAGTTAAGTAAGAGTACTCAATATAAAGCAACGTTATAAAAATCACCGACGGACAGTACTATTTTATCTACATACATATATATGTATAAGAACATACATATATCTTTATGTTTCCAAAACGCTTAAATATCAAAGCTTTTTTACATATATTTTAAGTACTACTTATTAGATCTTATAATAATCTCGGGCTATAAAATTATAATATCAATGAGGCCAATTAAACTGTTCGCCATAACCGCACTTTGAAGAATAATTTCCTTTGTGTTTCGTACACGCAATACGACTATTAGTTGACTCGTCAATAATGAAACAGAATTACGATTCGTCTTATTATGTCGACCTAAAAATTCTTCTTATTATCGATAATTAATGTTTAATTGAGTTTCAATGAGTTTTCGTGATATTTTATGGTAATGTACGTTTAATATTGTTAGTTTAATTACTCTTTTTTCAATGAATTATTAAAAACATAAACAAATCGATCCCACGGGAATCGTAATTTTTTCCGTTATAAAAAGCATACTATATAGCTTATATGCTATTCCAGACTATATTCTATCTCTGTGCCTTTCGTACAGATCCGTTCAGCCGTTCTGACGTGATTGAGTAACAAACATCCATCCAAACATCCATCCAAACATCCAAACACGTGAACTCTGTCATGTATAATATTAGTAAATATATTATTACATAGTTATTAGTTACTATACTTATTTGTTAATCCAGGTCAAAAAAAGTAATAATCACTCATTATAAGTCAAAAACTTTGGCATTTATTATATCAGCGTCATTAGTGACCCATCCGTGCTTCATTCATCTTCTTCAACGAACGCACACTTCAATTAGTTTTTATAGTAAAAAATATACTAAACTACTTTATATATATTTAGCCTTTTTAACGTCCCACTGTTGGGCACGGACCTTCCTTCAATCCGAGGGGGATCAGGCCATAGTCCACCACGGTGGCCAATTGCGGGTTGGCGGACTTCACATGTCTTTCGAAAACTTGCTAGGTTTTCTCAGACGCGCAGTTTTCCTCATGATGTTTTCCTTCACCGTAAGACAAGTGGTAATCATGTTGGAAATGATTCGATCATTCGCACATGAAAATAACAGAGGTGCGTAACCCGGGATTTGAACCTGCTTCACTCGGTTTTCCAAGCGAGCGCGTTACCACTGGGCTACCACTGTCGTCTTCTGCTTTATATATGAGGATAAAATAATATCTTATATTGCTCTCCATTCATTATCTTAGAGATTAATTGGCACATAAATTATTTCTGTCCGATGTTACCTGAAAAAAATATATAAATAAACTTTTTTTTCCATATTTTTTTTCATATGACTTTCATATTTGTAATATTATTTGGTACTTTTTTTAGATATTACGATTTTTGACGACATTTAATGACACGTTTGGCTCAGTTTGTGGTAACCCTACATGCTGTGACAGAGGTCGCGGATTCGAGTCCCGCTGGGGGCATTCATTTGTGCGATGAGTACGAACTCCAGTCATGGGTGTTTATATTTATTATATTAACTATATGTTATCCATAACACGAGCCTCGTAGCTTACCATGGAACTAGAGGGTGCTGTATGTTAATGTCCCAACACATTTATTTATTTATTTTATTTATTATTTCTTATTTATTGTTCAAAGAAAGAAATGTATCTTAAATCTAAACGACCTCTAACGCGTTATCTAAATTTTATCGAATAGGGAAAAAAAATATAAATAGCGTATTGTTTTGGCTGAAAACAGGTTAAAAATATCGTATATTGTCTTTTTTAAATTATTGGTTTTATTTTTATATCAAATTCAAATTAAATTAATTTCGTTTGCATGCCTGTCTGTTCGTTTCAAATTGGAAGTAATTTTTAAGTATTTGTTTATAACATAGTACTGGCTAGTTTGGTTTAACGAAGAACATTTTAGTACTCTAGTGACATAAGCTAATAAAGAGTGCCATTTTACGATATTCATTTAAATTTAAATATATCAATCTAGCTAGTATTAAAATCTATAGTTTATTGATCAAAATCGTAATAGATCGACCAGTCGATATGTAATGCCAGAGACGGCCTCGTGTCGGCTTTTTGAAGTACAAGTGGCGGATCAAATCAAGCGGACGTTTTACGATGAGCACAAATAGACGCTGTATTCCAAAGTGTACGCTTTATTCCAAAGCTTTTACGAATGTTTTTATATGTCGAAATCCTTTATTAGATCTGCCATTAAAAATGTATACCACGAATTTGTATACATAAATTGTAAACGATATTTTTTTGTCGCATGGGATGTTTGACATTGATGCGTGACATTTTTTTTATATTTAGTAGTGAAATTGGTCATTATCTATACATGTTATAAAATAAAGTTTGTCTGTTTGAACGCGATAAACTCAAAAGCTACCGAACGGATTTTCATACAGTTTTAATCAATAGATGGAGTGATTAATGAGAAAGGTTTAGATGTATAAAATATTAAGGTTTGTAAGTAAGTAAGGATGTCGGAAAAAATCATGCCGACTGGAAGTTTTATTGGCGTGCGCCGTATAAACTAATAAAGTTATATGACAACAATGTATTACAAAATTATTCCTTCCTAAAAATATCTTAATAGAAGCCATGGTAAGTCACTAGTATGTATATAATATCATAATTAAGATGTTTATTTCTGTTAGAATACGCTTGTGTAATTTTAAACTATCTGTTTCAAAACGTGACGCGATAATGTGCAGGTAGAATTCGCCGCTCATTTTATTGTCACTTTTATTATTTTTTCTGTATACTTTGTCTTTTGTGAGAATTCCTCCAACACCAGATAAATAGAGACTACGAAATATTAAAAATACAACGACATTTTTTGTTTTTTAAATTAATATTTGTTTATGAGCTTGTACAGCTATACAGTTATTTGACTTTATTGTGATTATGATATTTTTTATTATTAAAAATCACATTATTGAAAGTATGGATTGAAATAAATAAGTGATAGATAATGTGTGTGCTACTGAAGGTTCTTAGAGTAAGCCAAACGGTGCGACGATAGTAACACTCCAGCCAAGAATAGAACATCGGTCATTTGGCAAACGACCAGCCCGATGGTCAGACGATATCGTTAGAGGAACAATAGATGGAATTGGCGCCGATGAGAATTTAATTATATATACATAAAGTCTTAAGAAATACTAATTTCAATATATTAAATATTTATTTATTATAGAAACAAATGGTATTAACAAAGATATAGAATAGAAAATCATTAGTAAAACTTAACCAATAACAGTTTCCAAAGTTACAAAAATACATATATCAAAGTTAGGAGAGAAGGTATATAGCGAGGGTCATGTTGATATTTCACATTGTTACTATTTAAATGACAAAATTAGCCTAATTTAGTAGATTTTTAATCGATAACTATTATACTTCGGTTATTGGGTTATCGAGTTAATTTTAACAGAAAATAACTTTTTATGCTTTATTATACAGCTAAGTAATGGATGTTGGAAGTAATGAATTAATCAACGTCTTTATTATTATAGAAATACTTTGCAAGTTATCTAGTGACACTGATATTTCAAAAGCAAATCAAAGACGGCTTCTTAAAGAAAGTATTTTTTTTAATGGAAATCTAGGAAATTCAATTAGAATAAAGCTACACAGTAGATATAGTATGACGACGGAAGTTAAATTTGTTGATAACTATTAACTTCGTAATGATCAATGTCAACGCTAAATATTAAGCTTGTTGCGCAAGCGTCTGCGCGTACGCATTTCTTCACTATGCGTGACCTTCGCACTGCGTCCGCGTCACTTTCGCCGCTTAGTGGGATCTACAGCAGTAGACACGTCTGTTATCTAATTAATTATTGTTATGAATTTTGAACATAAACCTGTCCTCTATGATGGTGACTGAATTGTGTACGGAGAATTATTTTTGTCGAATCGTGGTCGTCGTAAGACGCATTTATTTTTTATTTTAAAACTAGCGACTTACCCTTGCTTCGCTCGGGTGCTTCCCTAGGTACGTTTTAATTTTTTTGAGCGAAACCCTAATTTTTTTTCTAAAATAAAACTAGCCTAAGTTACTCTATATAATATCAGCTATCTGCCAGTGAAAGTCCCGTTAAAATTGGTCTAGCCGTTTCGGAGATTTCGGAGATCGCAGATAGCTGATATTATAAGGAGTAACTTAGGCTACTTTTATTTTAGAAAAAAAATTAGGGTTTCGTTCAAAAAAAATTAAAACGTAGCTAGGGACGAAGCCCGAGCGAAGCGAGGGTGAGTCGCTAGTACCAGATATAACAGCACTTAATTAATGTCATGAATTTTAAGTATTCTAATGTAATTCATACCCATGACATCGCGCATATAATTTTATGCGAACTCGTTGTAACTACGTATTTAATTTGCATTATTATAATGTTGTATGGAAGAAAATAGTTTTATTTTTGTACAATTTTCAGTAACATTAAATAATGTAAATATTTTATAATGTCGTCTGTGTGTCAAGTTAATTTCAATTTTAAAAGAACGTCTAACAAAATATTTACCCTACGGTGCTAGTACGAGTAGTACTTGAATGTAAAATTAACATATATTTTAGAAATACCTAAGCCACTTTAAAAAATGGTTACACTTAAACTTACTGACGGTGAAAAAAAAAACATCGTGAAGAGACCTGCATGTCTGAAAGGACCTAGCAAGTTTTCGAAAGACATGTGAAGTCCGCCAACCTGCACTTAGCCGGCGTGGTGGACTATGGACTGATCCCCCTCGTATTGAAGGGAGGCCCGTGCCCAGCAGTGGGACGTTAAAAGGCCTGGGTATTATCAAACTGAATGCTCTTAAAGTAGCTTCATTTTGGAGAAACGCCCTTCTTTCTACAAAAATTAGAGAAAGTGAAAGCTAATGGACATTCACCTATTCGACATGTTTTACACCTGTACTACTACTATCTCTAACATAATAATAATAATAAATATGTTGGAACATTAACACACAGCACCATCAAGTTCCATGGTAAGCTACGAGGCTTGTGTTATGGATACCAGATAGCTGATACACTACACAAATATAACTTTAAATACATACATGTTATAATTATAAACACCCATGATTGGAGTACGAACATTCGTGCTCATCACACAAATGAATGTTCCCAACGGGACTCGAACCCGCGACCGCTGCCACATCAAGTAGGGTCACAAACTGAGCCAAACGTGTCGTCAATTATTGTTTGTTAGTACTACTCATTTAAAAAATGGTTTCTGTCTGTAATAGATTCCACAATTAAAGTACATCCACGTTTTATTAACACAATTATTTTCTGTATTTGAATGAATAGGATCTTTATCGTTCTATGCAATTCCTGGACACTGACCTACTAAGACATGGGGTCATGTTATACGTATGTGTTACATTAACTTCGCGTGTTTGCACCATTTGCGGTTTAGAAATTACTACAGTAAGTGACTGCACTGAAACTAGACCTCGCTTTTCTTAGCTTCTCTTGCATGGTTTCCTAATGATATACTTCATATTATATGAAGCTCTTGGCTACCATATCTTTTCTAATATTATAAAGAGGAAAAAATTGTTTTTTTTTTGTTTGTATCGAATAGGCTCCGAAACTATTGAACAGGTTTAGATGAAATTTGGTAAGAAGATAGTTAAAACCGTAGGAAGGACACAGGATAGTTTTTATCCCGGAAATCATCTCTTAAGCGGGTGAAAGTTTGTAGAGGGAAGCAACCTAGGGACGAACCCGAGTGAAGCGATGATGAGTCGCTAGTAAGATAACTAAGAAGATAATTCGTTTTTTTATTTCCCCCGAATTTTCTGAAAGAAAACCTGTTGTGATATAATTAGATTACACGAGTATTCAACCCAATCTGTCGTATTCTCAACCATTAACATAAGGGGCAACATCAATTACTGACACTACCATTGTGGCAGTGCTATGTTTATATATAGGCACAAAAATGTCATAGAAGATTGTGCCAAATTATTTAGACCATTTCAGGGGCCGGACGGATAAATATATAGTAAATGTTTTCATGACTGAGTATTTGTATTATCGACTTACCCTCTCTTCGCTCGGGTACATTCCTAAGTGGTTTTTGTATTTATAATCTATACTAACATTATAAAGCTGAAGAGTTTGTTCGTTTGTTTGTTTGGTTGAACGCGCTAATCTCAGGAACTACTTATCCGATTTGAAAACATTGTTTTTGGATTAGATAGCCCGTTAACTGAGGAAGGCTATAGGCTATATATCATCCCGGAAAAATGTACGGTTCCCGTGGGATAGATTTATTTTTGTCTAGGGACGCTAGTATTATATACAAGTATCGCCATCTTTTGGCAAATTTTATTATTAATAGTAGCATATGTGTTATTCCTGCACATATTCTGTCTACTTAATTTCATATAAATCCAAACAACCATAACAAACATAAACACGTACAAAATTTCGCAATTATTATATATTTAGTGTGATTATGATAATATGAACTTCGATCTTTCTGATGTATAGTTGTTATGATGTAATACATAATTTCGTCTTTGCTGTATAGATATTTCGTTATTTAATGTAATGTTCACGATCTTTGTATACATATTTTCGTAGCTAATATTTGAATAATTATTGGCGTTCATGTTAACCCGTCAATTCCCAGTGTCACCTGTAGGTGACAGATGTTTACAAATTTTTTTAGACCACATCGCATTTATTTTTTCATGTCATTTCTTTATTAGTACAAAGCCAATAAGTAGTAGAATACAATTTAAATTTTAGGAAACACTGAGAACACGTTATCTGTCAAAGTTATTCAGTTGTTTCGCGCGTAATTGGAGTTTTCTTACTTTGTGTGATTTCTTGCAATATAACTTGAGAAAAATATGCCCAGACCGTAAGTATTGTCTTTTTTTTCTATTGTATTTCATAAATGAATATCTAAAGTGTAATTTAAATGTATCTTTAGATAAAAATAATGTACACCATGATTACTACAATAACCAAAAGATGACTTGTCACCTGTAGGTGACACTGGGTACTGTAACTACTTATTACACTACTTATTACAATTCAATGTACTTGGTGTTTGCACGGCTTTTTTTGCGGTCGGCCTTATTGCTCTCTGTGGCGATGGTATTTTAGAGTTTGTTTATGCCTTACATATGGATCTTGGATGAGATTGCCGTGAAATTGCACGCTGGGGAGGATTTAGGCAATATTATTTTGTTTCCTCCGGATGACGGTGTGGTAACCGATGTAGATAGTGAAGATAAAAATGAGGCTAACATTCTGTATCTGTCTAGTCGCATGCTTCGGTCTCAAAATAGAGGTACAAAATAAACCTTCTGTCTCTAGGGAAAATGTCTATCAAGAGCAGGAAGAAAATTATGAAGTTGAAGAAGAAAAAAATGAAAATACCATAACAAAATTGTACTCTAATACTTCGTTTATTGCTTGCGGTAAAGAAGACTGTGATGAAGAAGTCTTTATAAACTTACAGGTAGACATGACGGCCGTTGAGTGTTTCCAATTGATCTATAGTGACAAAAATATAAAGTTTATAGCTGATACGAGCAATTTGTACGCTTTACAGAGAAATCACACTCTACATGTAATAACTGATGAAATTGCAGTGTACATTGTAATATTGCTATTTACAGGATATTTGACACCCAAGTGTATGATAATGATCTGTGAAGTAAAGAATGATACCCACAATGAGCTAGTAGCTTCCAGTATGTGGCGAAACGGATTTTTCGAGGCTCAGCAATATTTTCATCTTTGTGTACAGTACTTCATTATCATCACCAATCATTTTGAAAAAGTTTGCTAATACTTTACAAAGCTAAATAAACAAAAATCCCTGTAAAAAACTTAATGTTTTACTTCTACAGAAATTAAGGGGAAACTGTATAAACACTACGTATATTGCCCAGTGTCACCTGTAGGTGACACCCCTATAAAAAAATATACGGGGGTGGTAGTTTTTTTTTTAAGTTTTTTTTGTGTAAACTAAACGTATCTATACTATTAAGCAGGAGAGATGGTCTGTTTTTACTTTTTTACACGAATGGGAATTGACGGGTTAAAACAATTTTGTTATCTAATATTTTCTTAGATTTACGTGAATATATGACATCTATTCTATATATATATATATATATATATATATATATATATATATATATATATATATATATGTGTATGTATATATAAACTAAGTCGGGTTTGTTACAACACTTATAACTCTATAACTACTGGACCGACTTTTATGACCTTTGATTTAATAGATTTGACTCCATCCCGAATAGCAGAATAACTATTAAAACCTTGGAAAAATTCAGAAAAAAAAATTGAAAAAAAAAAGATCTATTCCATACTAAGCGTCAAAACTAGGGACGAACCTGAGCGAAGCGAGGGTGCGTCGCTAGTTTTAATTAAAATTATATTTTCGAGATTGCTGTAAAGCATACGAAACGTCGGAGCCCAAAAATCAATATAAATCCGCGAAGAAATCCTAAAAGGTAGTTTTATTTAATATTTTGTTATTATTAGACCAGTATTTTACTGGAATTGTAAATGGTTTCCAATACCGCTTTTCCTTAATCACCTGGAATGAAAACATTAAGTCGTTGTCAGTTAAACGAATGTTTAGTGTCTATAAATTAAAATAAATGTACTTTTGTCTGTCTTTTTGTCTCGTATGAGTGAACTTTATATATAGACGAAGCCTAGGCAAGTCATATATTAAAAATAAAATGTCCGTTTAAATAACAATATCAAGGCTAAGTATGTGATAATAAAATCTCACATCACATCTGCAGAATAATAATATAATTGTAATAATTTCATATACACTACATTATCTATATAATTACTAATCCATACTATAATATATTTTAATATTATAAATCTGAAGACTTTGTTTGTTTGTTTGGTTGAACGCGCTAATCTCAGGAACTACTAATCCGATTTGAAAAATTCTTTTTGCATTCGATAGCCCGTTAACTGAGGAAGGCTATAGGCTATATATTATCCCGGAAAAATATATGATTCCCGTGGGATAGATTTGTTTTTGTCTAGGGACGAACCCGAAGCGAAGCGAGGGTGAGTCGCTAGTATATACTAATATAAATAGGCAGAGGTTGTGTATTTGTTTGTTTGTTTGTTTGTTTGAACTCGCTAATCTCAAGAACTGCTAACCCGATTTGAAAAAAATCTTTTTGCATTAGATAGCCCGTTTATTGAGGAAGGCTATAGGCTATATTATATCATATAGGATATAGTCTATCTATTGCATACTAACATATCATAGCGAGGTGAGTCGCTAGTTTATTAATAAATATTAAGTGAGAATATTTATAAAATGGTTTTAATCACAGATATATTACTTTTACTTCGTTAATTATGAAATATCACCTTGAATCTTTCAATGTTACGCGATTGTTCGGTTATATTACACAAGATACTAGCGGTCGCAGCGAGCTAATCTGTACATCGCCTTGATCTTTGGTAAATCTTTCTATACATTTATTTTAAACTTGTTACTTACCCTTGCTTTGTTTGTATGCGTATGCGTCCCTGGGTACCTTTTGCGACTTGATACAAAAACATTCAGTTTTCGTTGTATATATATATATATATATAATACGTGTACAGTACTCATCTTTTGGTTAACAAACAACTAGAGCCAAGTTTTAGCAAATTTTACTAACAGCCTATGTGTTACTTCAGCTCATAGTTTATTTGTGTGCCTATAAAATTTCATCTAAATCTATACAGCCGTTTCAACGTGACAACGTTACTTAAGTAGCAAGTAAACATACCCATACAAACAAACTTTTGTATTTATAACAATTGTGTGATTTGCGTATAGGGTACCCGGTCTCCGAATAGCTTTTTTATGTTCCTTTTTAACCAGGGAACGTTATTAACTACTAACCATATTTTCGAAAAATCTTATCGGTTTAATATTTTACTGTTACTCAATATAATTTATTGCTTTATTGGATATCATATGATTCATTCTTAATTTTGACGACACGTTTGGCTCAGTTTGTAGTGGCCTTACTTGATGTGCCAGCGGTCGCGGGTTCAAAACCCGCTGGGGGCATTCATTTGTGTAATGAGCACGAATGTTTGTCCAGTCATGGGTGTTTATATTTATAATATGTATGTATTTAATGTTATATATGTGTAGTGTATCAACTATCTGTGGTATCCATACACAGGCCTCGTGACTTACCATGGAACTGGATTGTGCTGTATGTTAAGGTCCCAACATATTTATTTTATTTATTAATTGAGATTGGCCCGATATATCGCGGGTTTTACTATCATCGACATTTCTCTTGAAAAGTCTTCAAACTTTTCTTTCATAACTCAAAAATTTACTATAAAATTGTTTAGTGAAAATTTCTACAATAATTTCAAATGCTACCATAGGTACTGATCTATTTATATAGCTCGCTCTATATTCTCGAACGCTTCGCAGTCGAGATGAATGGAGATTTAACTGAACGAGTTTGTTCAGTTTGATTGTATTGGTTAAATGGAGCAACGCTAACGGCATGAGTAATGAAGTCCACATAATTCAGTATCGTCACGCTGCCCAATACAATGTAGGAGTATAAACATTTGGTTTTGTTTGCAAAAGTCTAATCAGATTTTGTCGTTGGAGTGATAGCGTATTTTCGGTTATTTGACGTCATTCCCACTCAGGATCTTATGAAGACTGCCCAATTCTTGTGTATATTTTAGTTTTTTTTTTATGCGCTTATGAAATTTGACACAGAGATAAATTATAGTCTGGAATAACACATAGGCAGAAAAATATACGGTTCCCGAGGGATAGATTTGTTTTTTTTTTCTAAAGGCGAACCCGAGCGAAGCGACAGTGAGCCGCTAGTATTCGTATAGCTTATTCTTTTTTACTGTATGAATGTTATTAATTATTTAAATTTCACTACGACCTTTAGGACAGAATAGCGCAAGTAGAGTAGTATCCACGGCTGTACTGGCACGCTAGTAGGTACACGCCAGTATTATTAATTAACATTTTAAGAGTTATAACACGAAGAGTTTATTATAGTTTGTTTTTATAGAATTTGTTTCTATAAATAATTATTGTGTACATATTCAATTACTAGCGACTCACTCTCGCTTCGTTCGGGTTCGTCCCTAGATACTTTTGTTAAAAAGTTACTACGAAATAGATAGACTATATATTTAATGATATATAGCCTATAAGCCTTCCTCCATAAACGGGCTATCTTATGCAAATAAAATTTTTCAAATTGGATTAGCAGTTCCAGTGATTAGCGCGTTCAAACATACAAATAAATAAAAAAAACTCTGCCTCTTTATAATATTAGTATAGATAGTTTTAAAAGAAATAAAAGAAACTTATAAGGGTTTTCAAATAAATATTAAAAAGAAAATTATAAAAATAGATATATCATAAATCTATATTGTTTTTTTTTTTTTGAAAATTTCAGTTTTACGTACTAAATTTTATTTATGAAAAATCGAATTTGATAAAACATCAAAACTAAAGATGTCTCTAAGAACAATTGCATATCATCCAAAAACGATATCCACTGTGATTGCAGTCTTGTGTATTAAAAATTAAAAAGCAAGACCAGAATCTGGCCCCTTAACCCCGTTCGTGATTCAACATAATTGTCTTCTATAAAATATTATCATAATTCATGGATTATCATATTCATTGAATAGTACATCTGCAGAATGTCGGCACGATTTATTGTAATATCCACTTAGCAATTCGCTATTTATCTCGTTTACCGGAAAAATAAATCATAATGTCCTCATCTTTGTACGTGTTTGCCATAACCTTCCATTTTATTTTTCAATGGTATGCTTTTTTGAATTATTTTTTTATTATGACGACACGTTTGGTTCAGTTTGCTGTGACCAGTTCAGTACAATCAGTTGCTTGCTGTGCTAGCGGTCGCGGGTTCGAGTTTCGCTGGGGGCATTCATTTGTGCGATCAGCATTAATGTTTGTACTCCAGTCATGGGTGTTTATATTATAATATGTAGGTATTTAAAGTTATATATGTATAGTGTATCAACTATCTGGTATCCATAACACAATTCTCGTAGCTTACCATGGAACTAGATGGTGCTGTGTGTTAATGTCCCGACATATTTATATTTATTTATATTTTTAATAACTCTTTGCGATACATGAGACATAAATGTTCTTTCTAAATAATTATATTCTATAGGAATTTATTACCATAGACTATAATTACTAATTGTAAAGTTAATGTTCATTAAAAACAACTGATTTATGTTTTTAATCTATAGCAGGTGGCTTATTTTATTATGAATATTTTTATTATTCATACTGTTAACAATAGATCTTGTACTGCAAATAATTATACTTATGACGGTACTAGAATAATAATTTAGTTTTTACATCACATAATGATAATGGCGGACATCTTTAGACCTGTAACTTTCAGTACTCAACGTCTCGTCCTGTAATTTTCATATTAAGTTAAAAGATAACGCTACAATAATGCACTTATTTTGACAAAATCCCATCAAAAATATGTGAAAATGGGAGCCAAGTTCAATATTAAAAATATGCGTGGTTGTCAACGTTAGCGACAAAAGAAATGATATCTAAATAGGTGCCAAGTTCTGTAGATAATACTAAAATTTTTTCATAAGAACATACAACATTCTAAAATAATTTCAATTAAAAAAAATACACAATTTCTTGTTTTTTTCTACTACAAAAGTGTTTGCTATTTAAAAATGTAACTTCTTCAATTTGAATCGTCCAGTTATTAACACAGAGTAGATAATTTAAGATAAATTGAAGTTCAAAATTTGGCTAAATTGTGTTTTAAATTTATTTTAGAATGTTGTATGTTCTTATGAAAAAAAATAAGGGTTTATCTACAAAATTTGGCACACATTTAGATCTCAATTCTTTTGTTGGGGAATTTGACAACCACGTTTCTTCTTAATATTGAACTTGACTCCCATTTTCATATTTATGTTTTTGATGGGATATCATGACTTTTTGTAAAGAAACTATTATTATTCATAATTGCAAAGTGACGTGTAACTAGGGACGAACCCGAGTGGAGCGAGGGTGAATCGCTAGTACTAAATAATATTTCAAAGAAATAGTAGAACATATCTACATAGGTCGGAGTCACTATTCCGAGACAATATTCACATATATCGTATACCAATATTGTTCTTACGAAATCAGTACTCGCATTACAGTGATAGGCGTTTAGCCAATAGTTGCCAACGGAACTGTTCATAATAATCCATCTTTGCATTGCTATGCAGAATTGGAACACTTATATCCAATCAGTTGGTTTACGTCATTATACCCGTGTTTATATTGGCTCGGTTAGCATGGAGTATGAGACAATATACGTCATGCTATTGAATGATTGATTTAACATCATATGGATAATATCATTTAACTCTTTTGATAATTTTTCCTCTGCAATATTAGTTACTAGCGACTCGCCCTCGTTTCGCTCCGGGTACGCCTTTAGGCAAAAACAAATCTATATAACGGAAACCGTTCATTTTTCCAAGATGAAATGTAGCCTTCCTCAGTTAACGGGCTATCTAATGCAAAAAGAATTTTCTAATTGGGATTAGTAGTTCCTGAGATTAGCGCTTTCAACCAAACAAACAAACTCTTCAGCTTTATATTATTAGTATAGATTTTAGACACTTGACTGTTTTTTTTCGCAATTGAGCTTGAATTGAAAGTGCATTAAGTAATTTAATTGTAACTACAATTTTTCATTTAGATTATGTCACAACTAATTATAAACCAAGCTAAAGAAAATTGTATTATTTACGTCATCTTTGTCCTCTTTTTCTCCCTTAAAAGATGAAATCTAAAGCATTTTAACTACTCTCTTCGTCGGTTTTAAAATATATGTTTCCAGCAGTTAAAATTGTTTTATATAAAAAAACGAATTAACCTTTCAGCTATTCCGCATTACATATCTAATTAATGTGGCTCAGTAATTTCACTTGCCACTATAATGTCGTTCCATTCATACTTGTCGTCGCATTTGATTTGATCATTTTTCTTAGAACAACTAATGCGTCTATTGCAATTTCTTATTTGACTATTTTAAGTAACGATGCAGAGCTTAGAAGATTGTTAGTTTTATCCTTGTTTATTAGATTTATCGTTATTTTTTAAGTACGAGTACGAGTATACTGTCAATCTTATGATGTTTAAGATATTTTATGATGTCCGTTCTATTTTTCAGTTGATATTTGATAAATCTTAAAAAATGTACAACGTGGTGATATACTGGCAGTTATAAATTATTCACAATGCACAAGTATTTATTGTAACATTTCAGCTGCCATCGTTGTATCATCATGTCTGTTTTTCACATGTTTCTATAGAGCAGTACCAAAAAATATTTTTGCTTCACTCTGAAAAATATTATAACAATACAAAAACGGTAGTAGTAAAAAATCATATCGCACCATTAATAATTGAGAAGCTTCAAACGCTCTCATTTCAAGTGATATAATTGTCTACCGTGATAATATGCATAAATATTTCACCAACACGTGTAATCTGGAGTAATCTTTCGTGCAGTTGGCTCGATGCCTCATCCCATGAATACTCTTATTGTTATATATTTTTGTACGTTTGACATGAGACAGATAGTAGTCGTACCAGAAAAGTTTATAGATGAGGCCAGATCTTGAAAAATATTACATGACCCCAAAAGTATGAAAGTGATTTTTTTAAATGAAACATATTAGAATCCAAATTGAATGTGAAGGTTTTGACACGTTTCATTAGGATTGTTTCATTCAATTGGGGTCATTATCACACTGATATGACATTTTTATTGCTCTGATAGTGTGAATTGTTCTAAAAAATATAGTATATTCAGCTATAGAGTTAAAAGCTATGCAAACAATGTTGTAAATGATTGAGCGACAGCAAAATGACGTATGGTACTCATAGGCATTTTTCTTTTATAAACATGTGAAGCATTTTGTAATAAGTTCTTATATATGACCTATTTGGCTCAACTGTGGTATAGATTGTCTGCCAAGTGAAGGGTTTGAGTTTCCGCGACAGCTCAAGTATTTGTTCGAATTCATTTGTCTTCGTCAGTATATCTTATCGCTGATTATATTTTGGCTTCCAAATTAGTGTAGCTGTAGCAACTATTTAAATTTTGTTTGATTTATAAATTATTAGTGTATATAAAAGAATCTATTTTGTTTGGT
Source organism: Fabriciana adippe (assembly GCA_905404265.1). Classification (NCBI taxonomy): domain Eukaryota; kingdom Metazoa; phylum Arthropoda; class Insecta; order Lepidoptera; family Nymphalidae; genus Fabriciana; species Fabriciana adippe. The sequence continues at coordinate 15,542,485 of FR989986.1, forward strand.
AAAAAAGTAATTATTAGTTTATTCTTCACTTATCTTGCAATTAATACTATCATTCAGATATTAGCATTTCAAGTCTACTTATTGAACATCTAAGAAATTAAATTATCTATAGCAAACTATCTTAATGTGCTAGTTTCTCAACTGAACATTCTCATTAATTATAATGAAGAGTAGACACGAATGTCGCTTACTAACGCAAATCATTAACGCAAGACCTTGCAGAACCAGTTATTGTGCTCCTAGAATCAATGTAAACGAAAACATCGAGTCAATGTAGTCAAAATATTTATGTGTATGACTCTATATGACATTATGTGCATGTATGGAATCCGGTCTTGCGCAATTTGTACTTTTACTATTTATGGAGTCAGAAATAACAAATGTAAACTGTAACGAAAAATATAAATGAAGACAGACAAAGAAAAAAGATTAAAATAAAGTTCCCAAACAAAAACGAGGCGAATTTAAATACGTACTTATTTAGCAGAAATTTGTTCAAAAATCAAACTCGTCCTCTGGTAATTTATCAAAGAAATATGCGTAAATCTCTTAAATGTTCATGAATAGTTGTCAAAATTACGAAATCATTTTTTCGAACCCTCTGTATAACTGATTGCATGTACATGATGACATTAACATAAGTTTTAAGAAAACGTTACGTGACTTGTTTCCAAATCGTTTATAGATTTTGGTAAATATGGAGAGAACAAGAACCGCTTTTTGGAAAAAATATCCAATTAACTGATTTTTGGTTACAAACTACTTAAACTTAACTTGGCAAATCTAAATAGCCCGTCAATAGCGGATTCTTTGCAATCTTTTTATTATGGTAGAAGCGTGTGAATGTGTAGATTTTTTAACAATTTGCCGGTACCGTTGTCAAGGAATTTCATCCATCTTAGGACGAAGTATTTTATAGCGGGTGTCGGTACTTTAATGTATGGCTTAGTGTTTACGATTCGATATTTATTTTTTAATTCGGTATGCAATAATGATACTTTGTTTATTTAAACTCTTTTCAATTAAATTACAATAAACTTGAATCGTTAGTATTTTTCTTTTTGGAATTAACTTCAATGTAGCTGATGAGACAGGAATGCGTTGATGTATAATTTATGATATTTTCTATGGTTGTTTTTTACTTTTTAACTAACTACAAGTGGATAAATTTTATTCTTCTCTGTCCACATGTGCTATTTGTATTTGTTATCAAATTATGAACTTTTTGAATGACTTAAACGTGGAATTAAAGTCATCCAATTTAAAAGAGGATTTTATAAAATACTTTAATTATCACATCACCATTTTCTTTTTGATGTCAACATAATAGTAAATATGAACGTCAATCAGCCACAACCATTTTGAAATTATATTCTTAAAATTTTTAGGATTTCGTTCCTTGATAATGGTCTTCTTCTTTGTCTTCTTCTTTTTCTTCTTAGGTGATACTAGAGACTCGCCTTCATCTTGTTTGGGTATACGCCTATTATATAGATGCAGTGCCACTTTTTGTCCAAGTTATAGCCGTTTGAGCTTGAATTGGTAACAAACATACATACACATAAAATTTCACATTTATAACAGTAGTGTGATTATTTTAATTTCGATTTTATAGGCGGTTTAAATTAGATAACCGTTGTTGGGTTATGTAAAGTGGAAGCAAATCAATCAGCATAAAGGATATATTTTATTACTGAATAGTTATTATGCATGCTAGTTTGTTTTATGAGGTAATCTAAATTTGTACTGTTTCTAAACCGGATATTTAGCATTTGACGTTCGCACCAAGATGTTTTTGTTCATGCATGTTGAATATGCCGGTTCGATTCCTGTATGGGGTGAATATTTTATAATACATACATAAACTGGTTATATTCTTTTGTATTTGTCTTTCAGACGTGCTAGTTTTGAAGTTAAAAATATTCTATCTCTACTTCATGTGTAAGTAACGACATCTTGTAGATCGAGTATTGAATTATCAAGCTTATTACTGAAATTGAAGGTTTCGTTAAATATAATTAATCTTTTGATGATCATTATAATTATAATTTATTGAACATTATAACCTATACTTCTACTTGTAATAAATAAATATAGGTTAATTATACGTATTAATTATTGTTATTAATTATTGTGTTATACATATGACGTTTGGACAAAATGTCGTCGTCGAAACAAGCAAAAAGTATAGTAAAACTATGCTTCACCACTTCTTTGATATAATTTTGAAGCTTATATTATTTCCCATATTCATTTTCAATATTTTTTTTTGTCGCTTTAACAAATTTTAATAATATTTTCACTACCTGTTGCATAATACCATCTACCAACTAGCCAGTATTTTGTCGTCTCAGTACTTATTTGTCCAAAGAACCAATCAACCAAAAGAGTTCTTAATACAGTATTATTGACTTTTAACTTTCTCAATTTTATTAGTATAAAATACACATTTTACATTAGAAAAGTCTACGAGATGGATTTTATCTATATATGTATATAAATACCATAAATAAATAATAATAAATAATAAATGAATATGTTGGGACATTAACACACAGCACCATCTAGTTCCATGGTAAGCTACGAGGCTTGTGTTATGGATACCAGATAGTTAATACACTACACATATATAACTTTAAATACATACATATTATAAATATAAACACCCATGACTGGAGTACAATCATTCGTGCCACACAAATGAATGCCCCCAGCGGGACTCGAACCCGCGACCGCTGGCACAGCAAGTAGGGTCACTACACACTGAGCCAAACGTATATAAAAAACTATATAATATAATATAATAACGTAATAAAAAACTATATTGTAAAATACAAAAAGTGTTGGTACTCTGAACAAATAAGCACCAAGGCGACGATTTGTCAACAATGTAGTGTGAAATATAGTATTGAATGTAGCATTAATCTTTACCTCAAGGCATGTATCTCTATCAGATAGATTATATATACTTGTTGTTTTTCTTTACAGGTAAGTTCACTGACTAGAAGCTCTCAAACGAGTATTGCAGCTGCAAAATTTCTATTCGCAGTCAACATCATATTTGTATCAAGCAGCCACGTACGTATTATCATTAGGTGTTTTTTTGTCATCTTTGATGTTGCGGCGGGCACAGTCGGATGTGATAATGAAACTGGTTCAATGTCTATTATTTACTAGTTTTTGCCCTCGGCGTTGCTTTCATTGTTATTCCAATCACTAGAGACTTAGGTACGCGGATATTGTTCACAACTTCATGGGTTTTAACTATTTTTGCGCAGAACCCTTACACTTTTTCTTTATTTTAGAAAAAGAATTAAGGTATATGGTTAGTAGCCTAAGTTACTCCTCACAACATCAGCTATTCGTCAGTGGAAGTCTCGTCAAAATCGGTCCAGCCGTTTCGGAGATTAGCCGGAACAAACAGACAGACAGACAAAAATTATAAAAAATGTTTTTGCCTTCTAAATATTAAGTACCATATATACTTTCATATGTACTTAGTAAAAAGCCGTTATTTTGACATTATAGACAGACACTTCAATTTTATTTATTTGTATGATACTTTGAATTCTAAATTGAGTTATACTATTTCTCTTCATATGTAAGGTCAATAGCAATTTTTAGTATAAAATACATAAAATAATACATAAAAAATTATGTTTTCTCATGATCAATATATTTTTGTCGGAATTTTAAAATAGCAGTTTAAATAATATGTACTTGTTGTATTTTTAATATTTCTTAAGTAGGTACGAGATTCTTACATGACGTCATGTGAGCATTGAAAAAAGGAAGGTATAGTCTTATCTCAACGACGGGTAATTATAATTTTAATTCATGTTTGTTTATTTTTTTAATAGTTATGCGCATTGCTATTAAATAAAAAAAAAACATTTTGCTTGACTAAATTGTTATGTTTGTTTGTTTGTTTAAACGCGCTAATCTCAGGAACTACTACTAGGATTTGAAAAAATCTTTTTGCATTAGCTCGTTTATTTAACCCGTTTATTGAGGTAGGCTATAGGCTATATATCATCATGCTACAACTACTGCAAGGAAGCGGAGCAGTAATCATAACATCAACAAATCGGGCGGACTGGATGAACTCGGGCAAAGTGAGGTTGAATCGCTAGTTCTATTATAAAATGCCTTTCTCATCGAATAGCATAATATTCAAAATCAATACAAATCACTTTATAATTTATTTGAGTAAATATTTTAGGGACGGTTTAAATTTGAAAGTGTCCAAATAATTAGAAATTGGTTCCAAGAGACCAGCCAAGAGGTATCCTGTCAAACTTTCAAAGTTAGAGAACACTTCTGGTATGCGAAGCTTGAAACTGACATACCGTTGTTACGAAGTAATTTATCGGAGATACATTAAAATTTTATATGCGTAGTAAATTAAATTTACGTCATAAGGAATAAGGAATACAACTTTTGCTATACAACTTTAAGAATGTTTAAATATAGGTGCTTATCTATACTAATATTATAAAGAGGTAAAGTTTGTGAGTTTGTGACGTTGTATGGGGTAATCTCTGGATCTACTGAACCGATTTAGATGCAATTTGATAAGAAGATAGATTGAGACCCTGGAAAGGATATAGGATACTTTTTATCCCGAAAATCATCCCTTAAGGGGGTAAAAATGGGGATGAAAGTTTGTGTGGGGAATCAACCTTGGGACGAACCTGAGCAAAACGAGGGTGAGTCGCTAGTGATGAAATAAAGAGAAAAGTGTTTGGGGAAAAATCTTTAACATTTTCCCCATACATAAAAATATGTGGTACATATATGGTGTGGGTTGTAGTTATTTCCTATTACATAAAAGTTACTATATGTATATTCGTATTGCAACTAACAATAGTAAAACAGTACAGAGTACATGTCTATAAATAAATCTCTTTCATTTTAATTAAAACTATTTTTTGTTTTTTTTTTTTACTTGATTTTTGGTTTCCGACGTTTCGAATGTTTTACAGCAATCATCTGGCAACACAAAAGTACTAAAGAATATAAAGAAAAATTGAAAAGACATACTAAAAATATTTACTTTAAAACAGTTTACTTTCTAAACGAAGATGATATTGAAAGAAAATTTATTATCAATAGCCTAACCATAAAAGTAAAATCGGTTCAATTACATAAACACTCGAATTCCCGTAAAGTTGTGGCCATAACTTTTATAATTGGCCGTTTAATGGGCACAGCGAATTAAATTACAACCCGTTGGGTCTCTAATTGTCGGCTCCAAGTTCTTGACTGTAGTATTGTCATTAAGTGGGCTTCTCTACTGTTAATTTACATTTATGATTGTTCCTGTTATTTTCTATATAGCCTGAACTATTTCCATTTACATCGGTTTTAGCCTTTTGGAAATGTCATGATATATCGCCTAGTTATAAAATCTATACAAATAAATAAAATTGGAGTATCTGTTCCTAATATTAAAATAACCGCTATTTACTAAATGCATATTAATGTATACACGGTACATATACCAAAACAACAGTTTTTACAATTTTTGTCTGTCTGTCGGTCTGTTTGTTCCGGCTAATCTCTGAAATGGCAGAAAGCTGATGTAACAAGGAGTAACTTAGGCTACTTTTATTTTAGAAAAAAAAATAGGATTCCACGAAAAAAATTAAAGCCAAATTAATTAATTAATTTTGTTTTGAGAAGCAACCTATGAACGAACCCGAGCGAAGTGAGGGTGAGTCTCTAGTAAATAAATAAATATGTTGGGACATTAACACACAGCACCATCTAGTTCCATGGTAAGCTACGAGGTCTGTGTTATGGATAACAGATAGTTGATACACTACACATATATAACGTTAAATACATACATATTATAAATATAAACACCCATGACTGGAGTACAAACATTCGTGCTCATCACACAATTGAATGCCCCTAACGGGACTCGAATCCGCGACCGCTGGCACAGCAAGTAGGGTCACTGCAAACTGAGCCAAACGTCAAGTTTATTTGTCGTCTTTATTTATTTGTCGTTATTTTATTTGTTGTAGGTACGAGTATATCTAAGATTTTGTATTAGTTGTGTAGGTGGAAATGGATACTGTGGGGGTGTATTGTGAAGTAATACGAAATTCTCTAGACTATATAGCTATAAGTGACATTTGATATATATAGTCAATCTATACAAAAATATAATATTGAATAGATTGTTTGTTTGTTTGAACGCACTTATGTATCTCCGAAACTACGACTTTGGTTTGAAAAATTGAAGTTTAGAATTCATTGGGGAGGTTATAAACTATCAAAATCGCAAGAGGAGTCGCGCTCAAACGCTATGCTATATTATATTTATAATATATCTTTAAATATCTGACTCAGTAGTAATTATTATAGTATCTATAGATACGCAGAATTCATAATTGCATCGGTTATTTACATTTATACGTTATTAAATTATGCTTTACTATGTTGCTTTGAGGTCAGGGATTTTCCTTAAGCAATCACAATTTTTTATTTTTTTATTTTTAACAATTTCTGTAACATTTTTTTATATAAATATAAACTGTTGTAAACGTAGAGCCTTTTTGGTACTTTTAATTACATAATAAAAGTGTTCGCCCAGTGGTCTAAATTCGACAATAATCGTTATTGGAAAATCTATAGGTACATATAATAAAATTTTAACTGAGTCGAAACTTTACATTAAATATTTTTTGGAAAATCTGATTGAAATAGCCAGTATTATCGATACAGAGGCCGAATCTATAGTTTTTAGAATTTTTGTCTGTCTTTCTGTCTGTCTGGTTATCATGAAAATCTATCCAGTGGTTTTTTCGTGATGCGGTAATAGACAGACAGACAGACAGACAGACAGACAAAAATTCTAAAAACTATAGATTCGGCCTCTGTATCGATAATAATGTCTATTTTAATAAAATTTTCCAAAAAATATTTATTACAGACATACAGATTCGGTTTAGTTACAATTTTATTATATGTATAGATAGATAAGTCATTAGAAACGCAAAGATGTAGTTACATTTCATGAATAATTCCCCCATGGATATAACGTTAAGAAGCTAAGAACATATACCGTGCAGTTTAATAATCCTATAAGATCGTAGACTTCATAGTTAATTGTGTAAATAAATCATGTGGTCAGTGAGTTCTAGGTATAGAGTGAATAAACGTGGAAATGGCATATGCGCATTTAACTTAATTAAATTTAATTAGACAATGGCTATGTCATTGTATTTCCTCATATTATTATGAATGAAATATAATTTATTTTGAAGAGAATGATATATTACGAGGACCTTTACCCTTTACCCTTTATCAGTATCCTTGCCCTCGCATCGCTATTGGTATTTAAATATTATATACGTTAAACGTCACCTTTTGACAAATCTCTGATGACACGTTTAGCTCAGTTTATAGTGACCCTACTTGCTGTGCCAGCGGTCGCTAGTTCGAGTCCCGCTGGTGGCATTCGTTTGTGTGATGAGCACGAATGTTTGTACTTCAGTCATGGGTGTTTATATTTATAATATGTATGTATTTAAAGTTATCTATGTGTAGTGTATCTACTATCTGGTATCCATAACATAGGCTTCGTAGCTTACCATGGAACTAGATGGTCCTGTGTGTTAATGTCCCAACATATTTATATTAAAATTTTATCTATCTATATACTTAATTTCATCTAAATCTGTTCAGCTGTTTCTTACTACTACTTACAAAATTTGACATCTTGATGTTTGTACAGTTTATTAAAACTACTGCTTAAGTGCATTAAAACTGCAACGCTTTGAAAAAAGTCTTGTAAAAGATTCTCAAATACTACTAGTGGATTTCAAAGTGGCAGATTTGTACTAAAATTGCATATACATATTTTATTTTAGGTATATTTTGCTTTATTTTGCCTCAGTTGATACTATTTCTATCAGATTTTCCATTGATTAGCAGTCAACCGTCTGCCATTTAAAGCGATTCCACACCTGCCCACTTGATTTAATACACTCGTTAGCTACTATGTACGAAGAAGTTAAGCGGTGGACATACGTACTGAAGAAATGTATAGTTTCATTAATTCCCGTCATACTAAATACTGATAATATGCTAATAATATGTGCGGTCCGGTTAAATACCGCAGATGTTAGATTATAAGAGAAAGATATGTATGAATGTAAATTCATATAAAAATCTATCTTTTCTTATAGCTCGGTATTCAAATTTTACTGTAATATATCAAAACTAGGGACTTACTCTCGGTCCGCTCGGATTCGTTCCTGGTTACTTTTAACGTTTAGTATAGATTTCTCAGAGATGAGATATTTTCCCACAGTAAAGAGTATCCTATATATTGATCCGGATAACCAGCTATCATCATACCAAATTTCATCAAAATCTGTCCAGTGGTTTTCTCGTGGTGCGTTGATAATCTAAAAACTATAGATTTGGCCTCTTTATCGATAATAATGACTATTTCAATAAGATTTTCCAAAATATATCTATGTACAGATTCGATTCAGAATTTTATTTTATATGTATATCTAGTAATATATTTTTTTATTTATTTTACGTTACTTAGACTTTTTATTATATTTTAATCTCTAGAATATTTATCCTTCATTATTAATATAGTAGTATAGTAATATAACTGCTGAAAATATGTTTTAAATTCGACCTCTATAGCGATTAAATGCGGATGGAAAGTATTACTTTTCGAGTATTATATTAAACATAAATAGTACAATAAACTTGTATGTATTGTATTCAGCCCTTTTTAACGTCCCACTGCTGGGCACGGGCCTCCCTTCAATGCGAGGGGGTGATCCCCCAGACATAGTCCACCACGCTGGCCGAGTGCGGATTGGCGGACTTCACATGTCTTTCGAAAACTTGGTAGGTTTTCTCAGATATGCAGGTTTCCTCACGATGTTTTCCTTCACCGTAAGGCAAGTGGTAATCATGTTAGAAATGATTCGCATATGAAAATATCAGAGATGCGAGACACGGGATTTGAAACCGCTTCACTCGGTTTCCCAAGTGAGCGCGTTACCACTGGGCTACCACTGCCTTTTACACTACAATAAACTATATATTATTAATATTATTTCTGTAGGTTTAAGTAACAAATAATAAACGCCTGTTTAAATAACATTTTGAAAATTTAAAACCTGTATTTAGCTATAATTTTTAATTAAAAAATATAATTAGGATGAGTAATAATATAATGGGTAAAAACTACAATTACTGGTTGTTTTTTTTTTTGGACTTCCTCGTCCATTAATGAAGATGATCTTGCAGATTGTATTTTTGTTTAAGTATTTGTTTCTTTAAGTCACCTTGGTTTTTGTGATTCTTTTAAATAAATATAGTAAAAAATTTAATATAGGTAATTATATTTCAAAAATAAAGTACGTACATAGGTTTACGGTCTTCTTGTACAGACAGAAGGACTAAGCGAGTAGTAGTTTTGTTAAATATTTTATATTTTATGCAATTTTAACAGTGTTTGCTACTTTTAAATAAAACTCTAATCTTATATCTTCCTCCTAATCTTTTAGGATTTTTTCGCGGATTTATTTTGATTATTGGTTCCCGATGTTTCGAATACTATACAGCAATCATGGTCACGGGACTAAGGTTTTGAACATCTCAAAGGCGTTATAAATCTAAGAAAGTATTAAGTGTTTGCTAGGTTACTTAAATGCTTGACGAGTGTTTGCTGTTTCTATGACTACACAGTAGTATTATAATCAATACTAAAAAGGCTAACCGATCAAGACCACTTTAAAAGCAATAATTTCATATTTAATATGATTAACCACGTTAATACATACAGTGATGGAAACCTGCATGACTAAGAGAACTTAGCAAGTTTTCGAAGGACATGTATAGTCCGCCAGTTCGGACTTGGCCAGCGTGGTGGACTATTGTCTGAACCCCTCAGATTGAGGGCAGATCCATGCCCAGCAGTGGGACATCAAAAAGGGTTACACAAGAATGAGGGAATAAGGAGTAAATATAATACTTTCTTAGATTTACGCGAATGTTTGATATTATAAATAAAACTACCATTTCGGATATTTTCGCGGATATATTTTAATTTTTGGCTTGGTTGGTTTGATTGGTGTTTTGGTTTAGGCCGCCAAAAATCAAAATAAATGCGCAAAAAAATCCGAAAAGATAGTTTTATTTAAAAACTAAATATAATGTGTATCGTGCCTTCTGTTACTCAGAGAATAAAAAAGAAAACGTAATTTACTCGTTCACAACGAATGTTTTGAGAGACATCAGTTTTCTGGCAGATGGTCAAAAATAAATTAAAGCTGCATAATTCTTATGGATAGCAAGTCGCTACGTTGTAGCTGTATGCGAAATATATTACAATTTTGTTCCATTATTTTTTTTTAGTTTACAGTGTATTTTGGTATGTGGCACAGTTCACATAGCTGCTGTAAATTATAACACATTCGCTTTTGTTTATAGAATATTTTTACAAATAATGTTAGGAACTCGTCCGATACATGATAGAAGCTAAAAAGTTTCAGTAAATTTTTATGATGAAGAGGTTAATTACGTGAATTTCATCACTCACCCTCGCTCGGGTTCGTCGCTATGTATTTATATAATATTGTTCATGCAAAAATACTAAAATCGCGATTAAAAAATAAAAGGTAGGGGTAGGAGGGTGAAAAATACCTTACGACCTATTCTCATACCTATCAAATGGAAAAACATCATTAAAATCGATCGAGCCGTTTCGGAGGAGTGCGACCACAAACACCGTGACACGAGATTTTTATATATTAGATTATTATTTGAAAAATTAACTAAAATAAAAACTTTTAAAGAGATTTTCGCCGACTTAATTCTCAAATATATTAGTTGCTTATTTTCTTATAAAAATCTATATAATTGTTTCTAAAATTAGCCCGAATTTAAATTTCTAATATTTAGGGAAGTAATTATTTTGTGTCTATCTCTTCTGTCGGTCCTTTTATTGTGTGATACTCTCGCGAATAGCTGAAGTGTCTTCAGTATGAATAAATATTGTAGGTACAGTGTATACCTTGTTTTATTATTTTCATATTAAAATTACCAGACGAAATAAATTATGCCGAATAATACTTTTCCTGTAGTTGTTTTTGTATATACAAATGTAATATAATATTTAAGTAAGGACAAGTAAAAAACTTTAATGCAAAGTAATTAGTATAAGAAGAGATAAAAAATTAGTTAAATGTGAATCTGATTCCTACATACTGACATTAAATTTTATTGTATTGGTAAATAAGTATATAATATAATAACTAAAATATAGTTTTATTATGGTACGGAACCTTGATGCTCAAGCCCGATTCGTACTTGACAGATTTCCACTTTTCCAATTAAAAAAAAATTTACCAGTAGGTACTATCAAAATAGACATTTTCCGATGATGTCACGCTGACATCGATACGTTATCATGTCGTTCGCTTCGCCGAGCATCAGTGGGCTAGAAAATTAATTCGCAATCTTACAACGTTCATAACGAGTGTTTAGGTTTTTACGATTTTTTCGGTAATTTAATAGAAAGTGGAAAATTAAAACACTATCGTCGTAATAATCTATTGTTATAAGAAAAATTAAAATGCGTAATCATACTATACGTGCATTTGTCACATTTGTTATAAATATGATTTTTTTATGTAGTGTATGTTTTAAATAAAACTATCTTTTCGGATTATTTCACGGATTTATTTTGATTAACAGTCATGGGAGAGACGACCGTCTCTCCCATGATTATTTTAAAGCATTTGAAACGTCGGGAACCAAAAATCAAAATAAATCCGCGAAAAAATCCGAAAAGATAGTTTTATTTAAAATGTCAAATATTCGTAAGTCAAGTATACGTAAGTAGTAAGTAAGTCAAGTATACGTAAATCTAAGAAAGTATTATGGTGTATGTTTGTTACATTACAGATAAGACAAAAGCCTGGAGTAAAACATAGGCTATTGTTAGTAATTAAATTTGCCAAAAGATGGCGCTACCTGTATAATATTGTAGATATAAAATCGCCTAAACACCAAACATACGAGCGAAGCGAAGCGAAGTCGCTAGTGATATATGAAAGTGACGATACTCCTGAGTATTTTTACCGATTTTACTGCAAGGCTTACTAACAGGTCATTAAGAAAAATCCTGTACAGGGGGATAAATTTTAAACATTATAGCGAAATTAGACCTCGCTGTAGGCTGAAATGGATCAGCGAGGGTCAAAAGTGCCACCTCGGGCACTATATTGCGACATTTTCAGAATGGTTTTTTAATTCGATTTCCCGTTTGAATTAGTATTACTTCTTAATGTGAAAAATATTTAAGATATTATATGTATGATTATATGATTTCGTAATTTCCTCATATCAACTTATATAAAACTCAGTACTCACTCAAGGTTAAGGTTGAAGTCCAACTAAGACCAATTTAAATGTGTACCATAGTTGCAATGACTGTTAATTACAACTAACGTCGCTATGTATTTAAGAAATCATAAAAAATGCAAAGTATTGATAGCCCAGTGGTAGCACGATCATTTAGGAAACCGAGTGGAACGGGTTCAAATATCGCATCCCGTATCTCTGGAAGTTTTAAGTGCGAATTATTTCCAACATGATTACCACTTGTCTTATAATGAATGAAAATATCGTGAGGAAACCTGCGTGTTTGAGAGAACCTAGCAAGTTTTCCAAAGACATGTGAAGTTCCGCCAACCCGCATTTGGCTAGTGTGGTGGACTATGGTCTGATTACCCATCGTATTGAAGGAAGGCTCGTGACCTACAGTGGGACATTAAATAGGATTGAATATTTTTTCTAATAAGACTATTATTTTAGAAATGATTCTGACAAGATTCGATCGAAAACTTTAGGTCAATTACGATCAAACAACCACGGCACTACACGGTTTATTACAAAAAATCATTTTTTCACTTTTTTTTTAAATTTATTTAGTTATTATTATTATACTCACAAGTATAAAATGTCCTTACAGCACCAAGTTTTTGAGTAATAAACGTTTAGCGCAGCCTTGGGTACAAACTTAATGATCCATACATATTCTGAGGTAAAATTACCAGTAATGGCTCTTAAGATACATTAAATCGTAAAATTGGTGCTCAACAATAATTACAGTGTAGACGTGTAACTGAACGTTAGTGAGACGGTACCGACGCATGTTCAAATTTAGGCACAATTTGGTAAAGAATTTTAGCAACGCATAATTTCCCTTTGAGAATTCCTTCAAAAAATTAAGCAAGAAACATTAAAAACGTCTTTAAAGCTGATGTTGATAGTTATTTTTACATTTATTTTACTTAGAGGTATGTAGCTGACATAAAAGTTTAATTATTCCGTCTAATGTGTAACAGCAACGTAATATTTATTGTGTGTTATTACGTAAATGATAATATTTAAAATCACTGAACCGATTCTTTAGATTCTAATATAAAATCATATAATGGATGGATGTTTGTTACTCTTTCACGCAAAAACTACTGAATGGATTTTAATGAAACTTTACAATAATATAGCTCATACGTCAGAATAACACATAGGCTACTTTTTATCCCGAAAAAAATTACGGTCTCCGCGGGATAGGTTTGTTTCTGTTTTTCTAGAGACGAACCCAGCGCTAGTTCTTAATAAAAAATCGCCATCCAAATTAAAAAATTTTATACCTTCCCTAAGTGTTTGTTTAAGATCGCTAACTTGTTAAGTAAATTGAGAGTCGCATACTCGGTTTAAGTGAAATATGTTTATTTATTTGCAAAAGCAAATGTTTAACCTTATCCCATATTTACTTTGTTATGTTAAACAATACATCATCATTTCTCGTCCGTCCGACGTAGTGGTAACTTATCCACTAAGCTATCTATAAGTTGCAGGCTCAGTGGCCAAATATTAAAAGCTCGAATGCTTAAAATAATATTATTAGTACCTATTATATTTTGTGGGTAGATACTGTCTGTAACAACTATATAATGACCCTTGAGACGTCTAAAATTTTAGTCTCTCCCGTGACCATGATTGCTGTAAAGCATACGAAACGTCGGGAAACAAAAATCAAAATAAATCCGCAAAAAAGTAATTGTTTTATTTTAAAATAACATTTTATTTATTTACGTACAGTAGTGCAATAACTGCGTATTTACTCCAAACTCATATCTAGTTGCCAATTAAATGATAAAATATGACTACGAAGACCGTAGAATACAAACCAAGGTCCTCATCGCATCTACACTGGACACGTATTATTGAGTACCGTACCTAAATGAACTAAATATACGAGTAACTCTACGCTATAGTAGGCTCTTTTATTTCGCAAGGTAAAACTAAATATCATATCTATACATATAATAAAATTGTAACTATCGTTGTCTGTAGCTCGAAGATATTTGTGAAAAACTATGAATAGGGGTCTTTATTAACGAAAGAGAAACCAAAACAATGATTTTTAAAAATTGTGTCTGTTTGCCTGTGCGTTTGTACGCGCTAATCTCAGAAACGGTTTTACTAATTTGGGTGCGGTTTTCACAAATATATTGTGATAAGCCTCGCTTAACGTTTAGTATTTGTTTTATTTCAATCGGTTCATAAATAAAAAAGTTATGTCAATTAATGAAGCACCTAGGGACGAACCCGAGCGAAGCAAGGGTGAATCACTAGTGTATATAATATGTTTTGAGAATTTTGTATCAAGGGTTCTTTAACTTTATTGCGAAGCTTATGTCGCATATATATATACATACTAACAATATAAAAATAGTCTATTATTTATATACTGACTTCTATGAGAATTCGAAATAATTTCTAGCTCTCTTCTCGAAGAATCGCTTCTTTTCTAGTTCTCCTTGCTGTCATTTGTTTTTTGTGTGTCATTGTCATTTTATTTACTTCAGGCAAATCGACTTCAAAATCAGTTTAAAAATAATTATTACTATATCTATATTATAAATTGGCAAAAACAAAACAGTTCAGTACCTTTCTCTCCTGTTCGTCTTTTCTCCTTTTCTTATGATTTTGTTTATTAGCTAATAATTGACCTTTGAGCTTTAGTCTAATCACTAAAAATATTGAGAACTGTTAGTTTTTTTTAAATATAAATACGTAAATTCTATTTATATATGTTTTTCTCAAATTTTCAATAATGATTATGCTCGAATTTCGACCACTGGACGAATACTAGTAATATAAAAATCGCGTAACAACAAAAATCATACATTCTATACGAGTACCTCCTTTAAAATGTAAGTCAAGTACCAGTCACACTCGGCATCGAGGACTCTATCACACAATATATTTTTACAATACAATCGAGTATCATATCCAAATTCAATATTGTTGAAGTAAAACTTCTTTACGCACGCTTGACTTGGGGGGTAAGCTGATGAATGCGTTACGAAAAAATGTACGTACGTTTGTTGCCATGACAACCGTTGTTATTGTCTGACAAATGATATATAACATTATATTCTTTTCTTAAATGATATTCTATAAATATATGATTGTAATATGTCTAATATGCGTTACATTTAGTATCTCACCTATCCTAATCATTTAAAACATTAATTGAATTTCATAAAGAGTACCGATGACCTACAGAAGTTTTACTTCTTACGCCGTGTGCACATTCATACACGCACTCCTTAATTTTTTTATTTATTTATTTGGTAATAAAGTGACATCTGAACCCTCGAATATGGAAATTTAAAAACAGAAGACCATAGACCATAGACCAGAAGACTCATTAAATGTATTATGGTAAGGATATTATAGTAAAATCTACTTTAATCACACGCTCAAAATGAAATAAATCAACTAGTTCTTACGCCATGTCTCTCACGTATTAATCATCGTTAATCATTCAGTACTTAATAAGCGTAACCCATAAAGACAGTCGCGTTAAGAGTTTTTTTCTCTACATAGTCATTAAAAAATCTATGGTAGAATTAATCATATTTAATGAACTTCAACATAGATTCATGGCGTGGCAAGGCCGTAGTATAATAGCAAATTGAAAACGAAGTAATGAGCTTGATCCTTGACACGGTACAAATTGGCTGGCAAGGTCGCCTTCAATAAGAATCGCGTTCTTCCTTCCACACGTATAACTGTATATAAGCTGTAATAATGATTATATAAAATATTATTATCTGTAATCATAATAGCTTAAATGAACCTTTTAAGTTATTAAGAAACTTTTTGAAATACTTTGTATATCTGTTGAAATGTGACAAGAATTGCAATTAACTATATAGAATATTTTAAACCGACTTCACGAAGGAGGAGGTTCAATTGTGGTATATTTTTAGTTTTTACTAGTAACTCACCCTCGCTTCGCTCAAGTTCGTCCCTAGGAACGTTTTAACGTTTCGTATAGATTTCTCAGAGATGAGATATTTTCCCGCAGTAAAAAGTATCGTATATGTTGATTCGGATAACCACTATCATCATACCAAATTTCATCAAAATCTGTGCACTAGTTTTTTCATGATGCGTTCTCGGACGGACAGACAAAAATAAAAAAAAACTAGATTCGGCCTCTGCATCGATAATAATGATTGGTTCAATAAAATTTTCCAAAAAATATTTAATGTACAAGTTCGACTCAGTTAGAATTTTATTACATTGCGAAGATTAATAACTGTGAAATTTTAATTGATAGGTTATATAACAAGGGTTGTTTTATGTAAATTTTAAAATATTTTTCCACCCAAAGTGAAATAATTAAGTAGTTTTGAGTGACTTTGAAGTCAGTTTGTTTTTTTACTAAGACGTAATAGTAATATTTCATAATTCAATGCGTATATTAACCCTAAAAATATACCCACGAGTTCTAAAACAACAGCGAAATTTACGATTTTAAGTACTGTCATTTAGAAATAGTAGAAATGTAAATTGTAATCAGAAATGTAGAGCCAACTCTACTGGAGATAATATTAATATACTAACATTTATTTATTATACTTGCAAAATTTTCAAGTACAATAAGAATGAGACTAATCTCTCCAAAAGAAATATTTAGTGTATAACAACATAAACAAGTTCGTTCGAACATTTGAATACTTGGCGCATCTCGAAGATAATTATTTTGTTTGGCGAGGTACGATAATTTTGCTGTAAATCACTATGCAAATGCGTTTTGTAGATATAAAAAACTGGCAGTGTATAATTTGCACAAAATATGATATCCTCGGGGTTTCCGATGTATTTCATTTCTACTGACTTTTGACAATTATATTATTGAACCAGCGACTCATCGTCGCTATGCTCGGGTTCGTCTCTAGTTACGTTTTAACGTTTAGTATAGATTTTTCAGAGATGAGATATTTTCTCGCAGTAAAAAGTGTCCTATATGTTGATCTGCATAACCAGCTATCATCGTACCAAATTTCATTCAAATCAGTTCAGTGGTTTTCTCATGATGCGTTCTTAGACAGGCAGACAGACAGACTAAATTTCTAAAAACTATAGATTCGGCCTCTGTATGGATAATAATGAGTGACTATTTCAATAAGACTTTCCAAAAAATATTTTATGTACAGATTCGACTCAGAATTTTATAGATGAAACTTCCATTTTTTTTTTTTATTTATTCATTATTCATATCCATATTTTGAGAATTGATAGCCTTCTGTATTTGGTAATATGGGTTTGAGACCTCTCAGTCAATTTGCCGTGTGCTGAATCGAACTGCTAACCACTGTCATCTCAACATGTACAACGTCTTCACTATAGAAACAAATGTATAATTTTTCTTCCCCATAAAACCTTCATTCAAATTTTCACCTCCTTAAGAGATGATTTCCGACATAAAAAATATCCTATGTCCTTCCCAGGGTCCTAAATTATATTTTTAGTAAATTTCATCTAAATGGGTCCATTCATTTTGAGTGTATTCGTTACAAACATACAAAAATACAAATCTTTCTTCTTTATAATATTAGTGTAGATTAACCTAATTTTCTCAGAACCTGACTGGCTTTTTAACATTCATTAAGTCTTTAAAAACAGATCTTTTCATATTATTATGCATGACACTTCTAGTTTTTCTTTAGCAATTTCATAGAATCGTTAAGCCTTTGTGTTTTAGCTAGAGAAGCCTAATAACACTTATTTAACAAAGCCCGTAAAAAGTAAAAACAATAAACTTAAGTATTTTCTCGAACGACACCTTGGCTTGCTAAATGTAAGGATCGCTTATTTTTTTTTAAACACCTTTGACACCTGTCAGACATATTATGTTAAATACATCTTTCTGTTTAAAAAAAAACTAATTTGTGTGTTTCGAACTGTAGATGTACTTATTTTAAAAATTATTTCACACATCAAAAGCTTCTTAAGTCTGAATACCATAGAGTATTTTGATTTAGGTATATTATAAGCTTTGGTCACTACTTCGATTCTCTTATGATGCTATTTATTATTCTATGACTTATAATATTGAATGAGTAATTCTTGTATGTATGTATGTATATATATTTTGGTGTATGTCGGAAACGGCTCTAACGATTTGGATCAAGTTTTGTATTTACATAAGGTTTTGTTTTTTAAGATTATCTATATTGTGTAGGTTTTTTTTAAAAAAAAAAAAAAACAAAATTTCTATAAATTATCCCAAAAAACGTAGAGCGAAGCTCGTCTTTTAATAACGGTACTTTTACGGAACCTACGAGTATAAAAAGTATGAAAAGTAATGAACTATTTTATTTTTTATTGGCTTTATTTTAATTATTCCTGGTACTTTAATCTTCTTTAATATATTTTATTTTAGCTTGAATATCTTTTTAAACTAATACATTTTACATAGAAATTACAACTTTTATAGCTCCATTGTAGCGCTGTTTAGCGCAGTTTTTATAACTGTTAGTGGGTGGTTCAACATTATCATAATCACCAGCTTCAAACTCCTAACCTTTGTTTCATACGTTTAAAAGGTAATGAAATATTGCTTTTTTTTTTTTACTGTATTTGTTGGAATATTGAGCAGGAAGTAGAGGGTCAAATAACGTTTTTTTTTTAATTTGTTATAAGAAAGTTTTTGTTTTATAATACTTTATTTTGCTAAAAAATTGTTATTTATTTGAAATGTATCGGTTTAATAATGAAATTGGACCTAATATTATACTTTAATAGTTACTTAGATATACAAGAATAGTTGAAATTTTAAATAAAACTATCTTTTCTAGTTTTTTCGCGGATTTATGTTGGTTTTTGGTTTCATGATGCCTCCCATGACCATGATTGCTGTAAAGCATTCGAAACGTCGGGAAATCAAAAGAAATCCATAAAAATCCAGAAAAAATAGTTTTATCTGTTATACTTTTTTATGATGTAAGTATTTATCTATACAGATAAATAAAATTGAAGTGTCTGTTTGTAATGTTAAAATAACAGCTTTTTAATAAGTGCCTATGAAATTATTTACATTACTTATAATAAGAAAACAACTATTTTAATAAAATTTTTTTATCTGTCCGTCTGTCTGTTTGTTCCGGCTAATCTCCGAAATGGCTGGAATAATTTTAACGGGACTTTCACTGGCAGATAACTGACATTATAAGGAGTAACTTAGGCTACTTTTATTTTAGAAAAAGAATTAGGGTTCCGCTCAAAAAAAAATCAAACGTATCTAGGGAAACAAGGGTATGTCGCTAGAATAACATAATTTAAAAGAACAAGTTAGGTATTGTTATTTCAAGGCGCGGCTTAAATCCTTACCGCCTGTGACGTAAACGATTAAAATTTTCAATCTGAAGTATTACGATGGCCATTACGGCTCATGTTTTATTTGTACACTTGACGTGTAGCTCAAATTGCTTTGCTATTTTACAAGTATTTCTCATAAATATTTTTATGACGCTGAATTTTTATCGATCTTCGAGTTCAAGATCCGGTATTAAAAATTAAATGATCACGTCAAGTTTAAAATTGATCAACAAATCGTAACTTATATTTGTAGTTTATGGCTTTAGGTAGAGGCAAATATGACTCACTCATCGGTTCTTTTTCTTCTTTCCCTTAAGAAATTTTATGCGTGAAGCTCTTTAACACCACACGTTTTATCAATGATGGATGTTAATGCAAAATAAATTACTTTTTAACTAACAACCGACTTATTTAATTTTCTTTTAATTAATTTGAAAGATAAGCTACGTTCACTTTGCTCGGGTGCATTCCTAGGTACGCGGATTTTGCAATTTCTTGGTTTTTTCTTGTGCGGAACTCTTAATTCTCTTTCTGAAATAAAAGTAGCCTAAGTTACTCCTTATAACATCAGCTATGTGCCAGTGAAAGTCCCGTCAAAAATAGTTCAGCCGTTTCGGAGACTAGCCAGAACACAGACAGACAGACAAGAATTTTAAAAATAGATTTTTTCTTATAAGTAGTAAGTACCGTGTATACTTGCATATGCATTTTGGAAAAAGCTGTTATTTTAACATTTTACTGCGACACTTCAATTTTATTTATTTTTAATAGATAAGAACAGCCTAATCATTAAAAAAATATCGCATAACATACACATATCTCGCCATATTGAAAGTTGATAAATGAATTTTAGATGTAGGAAAGTGATATTTTAAAATGTAACTATCAGTGGAGAAATTTACGTGTCGTATTACGTCGTATTACCTAGGCTTTATCTCCATATATTGGGAAGAAAGTAATTCTTGTACATTTATTATATAATGTTAATGAAAGATACTGGGAAAGAAAATCCGGAAAGACGGAAAAACAGCGGACATTATACAAATATTGGGTTTGAGCGAACATTGAACTGCAACTCTCCAATATTCTCATTGGGAGATCGCTCCATCAAAAGATCAAATCTTTAATTTCAATCATGCCGTAATAACACGAAACAAGTAACGCATATATATTAAAGTAATGAACAAATATATTACGTTCGTTCATTGTGAATGTAATAAATTGCTTTTCTTACCAGTGATTGAAATAACCTTTCGACCTTATTCTAGCGACTTTTTAAAGTACAGTCAACTCTGGTAACTTTGGTATCATTGGGATACGTTTTTATGTATGTATGCATGTATGTATGTATGTATGTATGTATGTATGTATGTATGTATGTATGTATGTATGTATGTATGTATGTATGTATGTATGTATGTATGTATGTATGTATGTATGTATGTATATATATATATATGTGTGTGTGTGTGTGTGTGTGTGTGTGTGTGTGTGTGTGTGTGTGTGTGTGTTTTGTGAATTTAGATTGTTTGTCGCAATTGAATTTATTTTAATTAATTTATTTTTTAAATTTTGTCATAGTCATATTGATTTTGGGGAAATATTAAACTTGTCTTGCCTTTATTTTTTTATTAGGAAGAAGAAAAGGATTTAATAAAAGCACAGGTTAATTTGAGGCATGCCTTTTTGAGAAGAGGCTATTTAATATATTATATTTAACAAAAAAAAATTGTCCCATGGGAACCGTACATTTCTTCGGGATAAAAAGTATGTGTTGACGAGTCTATGTGCTTTTCCAGACTCATCTATTTCTGTGCCAAATTTCATCTAGATCCGTTCAGCCGTTCTGACGTGATTGAGTAACAAACATCCAAACATCCAGTTTATAATATTCGTAGGATAGTCAATAAATTGACTCGTCACAGACGTCACAATGGGATCATAGCCATTGCATTTCTATGTAATTTAAAAAAAAAAATAATAAGACATTTAAGACAAGAGTTATTGAGTTATGGCCAAATGGCCCAATATTAGCCGAATCGACTGTACCGCCAATCAATCTGCTCTAATGATAGTACGTTAACCCTGTCATAAACTAGATTTTTAAAAGGATTTTTTGTCTTTTATAATTACATACTCGATTCTTGGCTTTAGATAACCAGTATCTAGTTTTTATACGTTTTAATTTAGATTACATTCATTTGACTACAATAGCCTCTTATTAGCTTAAAGTGGTTCTACGTAGTATTAGCTTTGATAAGTTACTTCGGCTACGAATTTGTTATTTGATTTTACATACTCGTACCTCTTTAATATACAATTTCTTGATTTCGATTCCTCTTGAAAAATATATGGAATAATAATCTATTTTCTCAAACATAGTGTTTATATTGTATTCAGCCCTTTTTAACGCCCCACTGCTGGGCACGGGCCTCCCTTTAATACGAGGGGGATCAGGCCATAGTCCACCACGCTGGCAAAGTGCGGGTTGGCGGACTTCACACGTCTTTCGAAAACTTGCTAGATTCTCTCAGATATGCAGGTTTCCTTACGATGTTTTCCTTCACCATAAGGCAAGTGGTAATCATGTTAGAAATGATTCGCGCATGAAAATATCATAGGTGCGAGACCCGGGATTTAAACCCACTTCACTCGGTTTACCAAGCGAGCGCGTTACCACTTGGCTACTACTGCCTAGTGTTTATATTAGTAATTTAATAATTCTGGAATTAAATAAGTATACTATACTATAGTAAAAAAACTGGAATAATCGTTCCTTTTCATAATAATATAAAACATATTGAATTTACATATAAAGTTTACATTTTTAGGAACTTGATTTGGACTGTACAAGGGAGTACAGATTTATTTATGTGTCCTAGTTTTGAAATCGTTTGTGAATGCATTAATAATACATACATATTTACTGCTTTTATATACTTATTATATGATTCACGCACACCAAAGGCCCTACGTTTTATTTTATATATTTCAATCTTGCACTTCGTATACTTTATAGCTATTCATTCGATTTCAATATGCAATGCGATAAAAGAGCTAAATTACAAAACATTCTATTTCCAAATAAATTATTTTCTATTTTTAATATCTTTTCTATACACTTGTTACTTTTATGTTCAAAGAATGAGATATTAAAAAGGAAAATGTTTTGAAAAATTTAGGTAATACACTAGCTAACTCATAGCTTTTCGGCTAGACGTTAGTCATTTCAAAACTATAGATTTGACTCCTATAACATGTCTTATGGAGCTTAAACATAAATTTTTTAAAGTATTTAGAACCACCCCTAACCTATTAATAAAAAAAAATATTAAAAATGTTAGTTTGCACTTAATAAAGTTAAACGTGCACGTAAAAACATTTAAAACTGAGCTTTTTGTAACTTTCTTTTAAAATCGGTGAT
Organism: Fabriciana adippe; assembly: GCA_905404265.1. NCBI lineage: Eukaryota > Metazoa > Arthropoda > Insecta > Lepidoptera > Nymphalidae > Fabriciana > Fabriciana adippe. The sequence goes on from FR989986.1 coordinate 15,565,649, forward strand.
TTTTTTAAATAAATTCAATATGCAATTTGAGAATTTCATTTGGGAAAAAAGACGGATACTCCATATTTATTATATTTGAAGGTGCGAATCAAGTCGTTATCTAGTCTAATATTATAAAGAGGAATTTGTTTGTTTGTTTATATAGCAAGGCTCCGAAACTACTGAATCGATTTAGATGAAATTTGGTACAAAGATAGTTTGAAACCCTGGGAGGTACATAGGATAGTTTTTATCCCGAAAATCATACCTTAAGGGGGTGAAAATGGGGGTGAAATTTTGTATGGGGAAGCAACCTAGGGACGAACCCGTGCGAAGCGAGGGTGAGTCCCTAGTATTATATTACAGTAAGTAATTCAACAGATCAAACGTAAATAGTTTAGTTCTATTAACAATATATCGTCTAAGATCGCTGTACGGCGCTCAATTGACGTCAGTCTACTTGTGATTTAATGTGGCTTACATATGCTATTCAGTAACGGCCCCCCGACATGATAGGCAATAACGTCTCAGGTCCAGACGGTTGAGGTCATAGCCAATTGTTGAGAAAAATAGTACGTTTTATTTAACAGGACATAATTGTGTTTATTTTTATCTAAGTTGTATTGAATTGGAATTGTTCACATTATGCTATTTTCTGTTTTATCTGTATAACTAGCGGCTTATCCTTGCTTTGTGTGGATGTAACCTAGATGTCTTTGGTAAGTGTATGCAGACAGCGCCATCTTTGGCAATTTTTATTATTAACAGTAGCCTATTTACTACTCCAGGACATACTCTATCTGGGCTCTGAATTTCATCCAAATCCGTACAGCCGTTTCAGTGTGTAGAAATAACAAACGTACATATGCACACATAGAATTTTTCGTATTTCTAATACAGTAAGTGTCAATATATCTTCAATGTTCTTTGTTCTGTGGCTTATAGGCGTGCCATTTGGGCACAATTTACTTCGCCAATGTCGTGTAGAGTGGAGAAGACTCAATATATCTTAGTATTTAGACTTAAAAATATTCTTTATAAATATTTTCAAAATCTTTTATTGTTCGTCAACTGAACTTCTGTCACATCCAGACTGTCTGGAGGTAAATGTTTGAGCCACTTTTCATCGAGATTCGGTCACCGTTTTGGCTTTACGTCTTCTGTAATTTACTCCTTTATTAGATACTAGCGACTCACCCTCGCTTCGCTCGGATTCGTCCCTAAGTTGATTCCCTATACAAACTTTCATCCACATTTAAACCCCCTTAAGGGATGATTTCCGGGATAAAAAGTATCCTATGTCCCTCCCATGGTCTCAAACTATCTTCTTACCAAATTTCATCTAAATCAGTTCGGTAGATCCAGAGATTACCCCTTACAACCTCACAAATTCACAAACTCACAAGCTTTACCTCTATAATATTAGTATAGATATGTAAATAAACTTATGGCATAGAAGCTTTCGCCTTATTTAATCAAAAATATATATACTTAACTCACGAACACTAGATAAATGGATATCTTCGATTAAAGATTGACGACACGTTTGTAGTGATCCTACTTGCTGTGCCAACGGTCGCGGGTTCGAGTCCCGCTGGGGGCATTCATTTGTGTGATGAGCTCGAGTGTGTGTACTTCACTCATGGGTGTTTATATTTATAATATGTATGTATTTAAAGTTATATAATATGTGTAGTGTATCAATTATCTGGTATCCATAACACAAGCTTCGTAGCTTACCATGGAATTAGATGGTGCTGGGTGTTAATGTCCCAACATATTTATACTTTTAACGATTAACTATAATATGTTCTTAGAAAATTGCATCTTTAAAAATATTATTGTTATTACCTCCTTAACTACGTAAGTACTCGTGATTACGCAGAACACAATGGGTTAGATATTTAAATGTAATAGACCTTGAATTTACTTCTTGTCTAAGTATCATAAAATGAATAATATTTGTTTAGAACGACAAGTTTTTTTAACTCTGCAAGATATGTTAAATATCTAATTTTTATAATAATATCTATCTTTTATGTGGAAAAAGAATAAAATGAAGAATAAGACTCAAACTAATCAGTCGGATTTATTTATAATTCTTTGTAAATGTTTATTACTTTATTCAATTTTTTTTAATTAAGATTCCAAAAAGGAGCGTTATATGTTTGGTCATTTTTTTTTCATTAAGGATAGTAAAAATTTCAAATGTAAGGTGAAATAAATTCATTTAAAGAAATTTTGGGGTCAAAATAAGTTTTTTGTCTAAAATTAATTATTATCCTAACACTAAATCAGACGCTCGTATATAAAAAAACTCATACGAAACTATTCTTTTCACTTAAGTACAATATACCGAATTAGATGATTTTCAAAGCAAATATTTAATCTCCCATGGCGATCGTTACCTATAGCCTAAAGGAATTACTCGTAATTTATGACCATTAATGTGATTTAGTGCGCACATATAGACAATATTCGCTTACATTTCTAGTAATATTAAATGGAAAACTTATTCTACGTATATATGCACGGTCAGTCAATAATTATGTACGTACTACATACTAGGGACTTACCTGACTCTGCTTGGTGCGAGTGCGTCTCTAGGTACCTATTAGCCTACGTGTTACTATCTAGGTCATATATGTATATTAAATTTCATCAAAGTTGGCTGTTTTAGCCTGAAAGAGTAACAAACATACATACACATACTGACAAAAATATAATCTATTACTAACTAGCGACTCACCCGTTAAAATTGGTCCAGCCGTTTCGGAGATTAGCCGGAACAAACAAACAGACAGACAGACAAAAAATTTAAAAATTGTGTTTTTCTTATACATAAGTACCGTATATAATCCCATATGCATTTCGTATAAAGCTGTTATTTTGGCATTACAAACAGACACTTGATTTTATTTATCTGTATAGTTTACAGAATTTAATTACTTAGTAGACTATATATAGGAACATGAGCAAATCTAAATCTTTGTTTATCAAGACGATAATATATAAATGTCTGGCTTTGGCACATTTACGGTGTTTGAAATTAGTAGGTAACCTATCTTTCGATTGTTTGGATTATCAGTGATAGATATTTCATGTAACTACTTTGGGTTAATTTTAGCTGTTACTTAATAGATAGGTGGATTCCAATAAACTGCTTGTGGTTTTCCATACTAGCGATAGGAATTTGACATAATTCGTGTGGAGTTCATATCGAATTCCTACCTGTAATAAAATCTTTCGATAGGTTATCGAGAACCGCTACGAGTCTATAAGATTATCGTTGTGGCTATCAAAATTAATTTATATTTTGAAGTTAAACTTCTTTTGAATCGTTGTGATTTGAAACTCGATGAAACGAAAATGCGACACGAGAAAGAGACAAACATATAAATATATAGGATTAAGGCGAGAGAATGAGATAGAATACATTACACGTTATTATGACTAATTGTTGTCATGGTAACCGTTGTTATTGTCTGACAAATGATATATAATATTAAATTCTTTCCGTATATGATAAATATATGATTTAATAGAAATAAATATATGATTGTAATATGCCTAATATGCCTTATTTATTTATTTGTTTTAATTTAATTGCGATATTTGCCAAAAAAGTTTTCATCCTTTTTTTTTTCTACAACATTCTCTATACAGACATCTTCGGCATACCATTTTGTACTGCGTAGTGTACACCGTACTTGTCCTCTTTTTGAGATAGGACAGATTAATTTTCCATTGTTAGTACAAATAGCCCTGTCGCCATATCGTATCATCCTTTTCATGACCATTGTTTTGCTGAGAAATAACGCAAAAAGAACATTTTGATGCACAACACTCGGCATATTAAATAGATAATGGTATCTTCACGTTTGGCTTAGCAAGGTTTTTATAGCCTTGGCGAGCTTTACGTATGATAGCGGCCTATTGATTTCGTACGTAGAAATGTTGGTTACACTTTTTTTTTGTTTTTATTATACATTTACAATTTATATATACTATTAGGGTGTTTCGTGTATTAGATACATATCTGTGTTAGAGTCATAACTGTCACCATAACGCATGTGGATAAAAAGTAGCCTGAGTTAAGAACGTAAACTCATACTAAGGAATAATATAGAGTTAGTGTTATAGAACTAAACATGAAGAACACAGATGTTTTAAAATCGTATAGTGAGCAATTTTTCAATTTTTGTACATATGTATTTTATTTCACTATATCTAACGATATATTTATCTAACGATTTGGATCTTTTGTATTTAGACAGAGTATTACTTTTTAAGTTTATATATATATATATATATATATATATATATATATATATATATATATATATATACGTCTCTTTTCTAAAAAAAAAAAAAATTCTATATCTTTTCCGAAAAATGCCCAACGAAACTCGCTCGCCAAGAAAAACAATTGGTGTAAAACAGCATACAAATATTAATAGAATATTCATTCGTTGATAAGTATAAAATGCTAATAAACGAATAGTTGACGGACTTTATACTAATAAAGAAAACAATTATTAAATAAGCTAATATTATACTATCTCTCTTTCAAGGGAAAGGAAGAGAAAGAAGAGAGTTATGCTTGAAAATACAAAAAAAAAAATATTTTTTTGTTCGTTTATATGTGCTAATCTGTGACTATCAGACCAAATTCAAAAAGAGTTTTATTTTTTTTATTTCATAGTCTGTTTATTGAAAAAGGTTATTTGACTATACACAAAAGAACTATGCAAGCAAAGCCGCGGACGAGAGTTAGTGTTTAAATACATAGGTCTCAATTTAAACACGTACAGTATTTAGTTATTCGCATGGAAGAAGTCTATTTGTAATGGTTATTTCACCTCCAATCGGTGTCGTATCGCGCCGATAACGCGTTAGTTTCAACCTAGTTAAAATTTATCGTTTCTTTCAACGTAACCCCCTACTTTTTATGTTCCTACATTGTTTTGAAACTAGATTAATGCAGAGTTATAATAATTTCACTTATTTTTACTAGCTATAAAATTTATAGCGCCTTTGATATTATATTTTTTGAAAGTTTTATGTACGTTTGAGGTGTTTTTTTAAAGTTTTTCACTTAATAAAGATTCTGTACGATATTATTTTAGAAATTTGAGGCTTTACAGATTATGTGATTTATGTGTACCTAAAGTAGCAAAGTTAATTTGATACTTTTAATACATTTCGCTCTAAAACTAACGCCTTTTTTAACGTACCATTCCTGAGCTCGTGCCTCCCTTCAATACGAGGATCAGTCCAACACGCTAAGTGCTAGTCCAAGCTTCACATGTCATTCAAAAACTTGCCAGATTCTGCCATACATGCAGGTTTTCTCATAATGTTTTCCTCCAACGTAAAACCATGACTTAAGGTTATTGACTCACTGATATGGTAGATATTTAAAAAGGCTACATTATCACCTCATGTCTCTGTGACATCCGTCAATTACAACCTTTTTATAGTATTTAAATGTGAATTCAATAAAAACTAATTTATTTTACTTTTATCGCCGACATTTCCCTCCTTTCAATTAAAGTGTCCTAAATTATAATTTGATGCTTTAAATAAAATATAACGATGCTATAAGCGATAACAATGGTTTACGTTCGTGGCTTTTGAGATCGAATTATAATTTTAAATATCTCTGTTTTAACCTTGCCTTGTTCTCTTGTAAGGCGTATCTGGCGCATGCATCAAACTTACAATTTTTTTTCGTGTGATACGTATTTATGTAGGTACTTAATTTCGCAGAGTTTATCTCTAATGATATTAATAATGATAGAGTCAGTTTGTTAGTTTGATTCTTTTTTGCACAGATCATCATCACACATCATCACGAGAAAACCACTGGACAGGTTTTGATGAAATTTGATATGATTATAGCTGGTTATCCGGATCAACATATAGGATACTTTTTAGTGTGGGAAAATATCTTATCTCTGAGAAATCTATACTAAACGTTAAAACTTAACTAGGGACGAACCCGAACGAAGCGAGGATGAGTCGCTAATATGTGAAAAATACACTTTATTTTAATAAGGGTGGTCTCAAATAATTCTGCATATCTTACTGTTATAGTAATTTTGATGTTTGTATACAATGTATGTATAAATTTGATTAAAAAGTAATATTATGGATCATTATCTAACAAAGTAAACTATCATATCTACAACCACGAGTAATTATAGAAATAATACAGGTGAATCAAACGTGTGTAACACCTTGAAAGGCCAACATTATTCCCAGTATTACAATGCGTACAAATGAAAACGTTCACACTTTATGGATTCCATTCATATTATTAGATACCCATTAAATTTTGCCGGGTTATATTCAAAGCCAGAAGGGTATTGAGGCTAATTTTCAAACAGTAATTGCATCCGTTGCTACCAACAAAGTATTGCCTTGCTAACTTGCGAACTCATTATTAGATCAGATGATAAATCGTATATGGCCTATACTCTATCGTATACTTTGTTCTGTGCGTCTCTCTATTAATTTACATGTGAGATTATACAAAGATAAATTTTAACCGACTTCAATAAGGAGGTGTTTAATTTAGGTGTATGTTTGTTTTGTGTGTTTGTTACACGATATCTTCACCAACGTCTTTTAATAGATGGATCAAGCGTAACATATAAATTGAAATAAAAGTTTTCTAAGGATGGAATAGTTACAAAATAATTTGAAATAGGGATTCTGATTAAAAAGATACATGAATTTTTATATTAATTCTTTCTTATCAATCTATAATGGCGACCAAAATTGAAAAAAAAAAAGCAACTGCTACATTCTTTAGTTATTTATAATATTTTATTATTTAATTAGGACTTCTTTTAGTTCTGTTATTTTTTAAGAATAAAAAAGGTATATTTAAAGCTGTACATGAAGACAAAACTTCAGATATTTATTTTTAGTTATCCGTGACTCTATCAGAGTCAAGGTAATTGCTAATCCTTCAAGTTCGAACAGTGACGTCATTTTTAAAACCAACTACAAAAAACAACAATGGAAACGAGCAAATGTACTTAGAAGTTAACGAAAGGAAAAAATAACAATATAACCAATGATTGTTCCTTTGGCGCAAAAACGTTTTATTAACTAAACTACTACCCATAAATCCTGCTCTATCATCCATATGCAATACTTGTATCATTGTGTAATGTGTGAGAAGGCTCTATTTAACTCGACTAGTGCTGTTAAATTCTAACTGATAGGCTACTAATGAAGTTATAAGTACTCTAGATAGAGTTAGATATGGTAGAGTATATGATATCTATTTATTGAAGTTATACTTGTATTGGCACGTTTGGAAAAAAATATGAGAGTATAGTTTTTATGATGCGCGCGCACACCGACATCCAAAAAGCGACATAATGAAGTTAGCTGAAAGCGACATAATGTAGTTAGCTGTATTCCTTTTACAAAAAGAGAGTTGTGACATACGGGATGAAATATTTAGCTATTTTTGTTCTGTTACGCCAAATAAGTATAACTTCTTACGTGCGTACATAAGTACACACACACGTTTTTTTTATAGTGTATGACAAAAATCAATACATAGTTGGTCAGGACACGGTAACGCTAGCAATGGTTGCATATCGATGATACTCGGTGGAGGCAATAGACTGTGCAAAATTTACGTATATTTCAGTAGTGCGAATAAAAAACTGACATAAAACTAATATAAGGTTTTTTTTTTAATCTGGCGGGGAGTTTGAGCAAATGTCTTCTATTTTAATTTTGCAAAAAAAATAAAATAAAGAGCGTATCACTTATACCACCATACTAAATTATATGAGTTATTTTCATTAAATCTTCTTTGAATCCGTTTATTGCACTATAAAAAAATAGTGTTTATTATAAATATTTTAATGCGTAAGAACCGAATGACAAGTAGTACGTACTAAAATAAAATAAACTATATACGTTTGAACCATTATAAAGCGATATAAAATTATGAGAAATATTAAAGAGTGTATTTCTATAGAAGAATCAATTAAAAAGAGCCAGGTCTGTGTGATTACAGTCCTTGGTGTCATTGCGACCATTAAAATGCGATTAATGATATCATATAGTTTTTACTGCTGTGAAAAACTTAGCCACATATTTTTATATTTTTTATATATTACATTTCAACATTCGTATAGCTGCTATCGCGGTTTTTAGTCTGTTTTGTTTAGGTATATTATTTTTATTTCATAGTGAAATATATATATATATATATTTAGATTAATATAAGTTATTTAAGTGTCTTATTTACTTAACTAGCATTGCCCGCGGCTCCGCCCGCGTTCAGATGATCAAAAACCAAATTCTTAGGTTTTACACATTAGTATACTCTTACATTATACATTACTTTCATTGCGCACCGCATGATTGGTAAATAATGGCAGAGATTTACAATGCCACAAAGGTTCCTCCGTTAAATTGCACTTTTTGTTTTAGCAATAACATTTATTTATGTCTATACTTCTGTTTTGTTTGTTTTTTTAGTTTTTCACGATAAACTCTCAAACTACGGAATTAATTTTAATCATTTTTTACTAATAGACAGCTATAGATTAATTTATTATACAGCTGATTATTTAAATTACATAACGATAACTTTTCTTAATTAACGCTAGTTAGTAATATTTTCCAAAACGATTTTCAAAAGAAAGAGTAATAAGTAAATAATTCTAAGCGAATACATTTTTTTATTTCATATGGCTCTGCTAATATGATTAAAGTCGTAAGCATTTTATTGTGTCCTTTAAGCCTTTACCTTCCAAGAAAAGGTGTCAAGAAAAAGTGAAAAAGTTGAGGTATAACAGTTCCTAAAATACTTTTTCATAGTTTTTGAGATATGAAACATTTTTAGTTACCCGCTTTGGCAGTTTCACAGCCATAAACTTGTTTTCCATAAAATGTTATAAAATAATATAAATTGAACTTATTTTTGCGGTTGATAAAATGAGTCGATATTGTGGAAACGTAAATATTATTCGTATTTATTTTAGTGTTAACCATACAAAACACGTAAGTAAGAAAAACAACATAGCATTTTGCTATACGAAACCTAAAATGCGCGAGTTGGATTTACATTTGCCCAATTTTTACATTAAAAGATTAAAAAACATTAACATTATTTACTAAACAATAAAAATTTACAAATATTCTCATTTAAAAATTGTTTCGGCCAACAAAATATTACTAATATGTTACTAATTTATAAAGCCAAAAAGTTTGTTTTATTAAAAATTTAAGCACGGGCAGGGCCGCGGGTAATTTAGTAGTAATTATAGTAAAGTCATAGAAAGGTCATATCTGTACATTTTTTTTTTGGATATAACTACGTATTTTAAAAACACATGGCGACATCTATTGTCAAATAGCTCAATAACACATAAATAAACTTTCATTAAAATAACTATTTTAATGAATAAAATAGCGCTGTTAATATTTCTTTTAAGATAAGTTTTTTTTAATAGTTTTAACATAATATATAAGTAAGTTACCTTGCTAAAATATTAATAGCATCATCGTGCTTTTACTTCAACCAGTTTTTGTATTTTTCTCAGAAATGAGATATTTTCCTGCGGTAAAAAGAATCCTATGTGTTGACCCGGATAACCTGCTATTACCATACCAATTTTCATAAAAATCCCTCTAGTGGTTTGTCACATACAGACAGACAGAAAAACATCTAAAAACTATAGATTCGGGCTCTATATCGCTAATAATGAATATTTCAATAAGATTTTCCGAAAAAATATTGAGTTTACGGGTTCGGCTTAGTTACAATTTTATTGTATGTATAGTTACTAATTTATGAAGCGAAAAAGTTTGCCTTACTGATAATTTAAATACAGGCGGAGCCGCGGGTGATTTAGTAGTAATTCTAATAAAATCGAAAAAAGGTCATATCTGTACATTAATTTTTTTGGAATTAAAACTATGTATTTTAAAAACACATGGCGACATCTATTGTCGAATATCTAAATAACACATAAATAAATATTAATTAAAATAACTATTTTAATGGATAAAATAGCGCTTTTGAAAATTTGATTTTCAAGATAAGCTATTTTTATAGTTTTTACCATATTTTGTAAGTTACCTTGCTAAACTGTTTACAAATAGTATCGTCGTGGTTTTGTTCCTACCACTTTTTGTATTTTTTTTCAGAAATGAGATATTTTCTCGCGGTAAAAAGTATCCTATATGTTGACCCGGATAACCAGCTATCATCATACCAAATTTCAGCAAAATCCCTACAGTGGTTTTTCTGTGATGCGGTAACAGACAGACAGACAGACAGACAGACAGACAGACAGACAAAAATTCTAAAAACTTTAGATTCGGCCTCTGCATCGATAATAATGTCTATATCAATAAGATTTTCCAAAAAATATTTAATGTACGGATTCGGCTTAGTTAGAATTTTATAATATGTATAGATTTTTGTATTGAAACTAGCGACCTGCCCTGGCTTCGTCCAGATGTAATACGCTTTTCCGATTGTATGTTGAAGAAACTATGTACATATGTATGTCAGAGAACTTCGTTTATGTGTAGGTACACGAGAATTCACCAAAATTTCATGGCAAACGCATGAATCGCTTAGGAATGAATTCTTAGCGAATAGACAAACAAACAAACATAATCTGTTATTTTTTGTATAATACTCTTAATATTCATTTATTAGTAGTATAGTTTAGTGGCTTTTCTATTCACTATAACACAATAATCCTATTTATATAGTTTTGCAATAATTTATTTATTTATTTATACGGATCTCCAACAGTATACATAATTTAACATTTACAATATAATTAAATCTAATTTATATTTTTTATGTATTACCAATTATAGGAGAATACGAGAACATCATTCGCAAAAAATAGTGTTTTAAAATGCCTAAAAGTACTAATAAAAACACAAAAAATGAATACAATTAAAAAAAACAAGACAACAACAATTAAATTAAACTTAACAATTACAAAAAAAAGGACTGTAAAACTTATAAAAAAAAACTTTTCACTTTTTTTTAATAATTATCAGAAGTCAATAATAATAATAATCAGAAGTTACTACATATAACTGCACTTTTGTTGCTTAAACATCAACAATATACCTAGTAATGTGTATTTTATGAAAAAAGTAAAAGAAGTAACGTTAGCAAAGACTTGTATCTCGTCAAGCTAAAGAAATATTGCAATTACAATGCCATTGCTAAGTAAAAACTTGACAAAAACAACTAGAATCTAAAATAATTGTTCCTATAATAACCGCTTCAAAATCCAGGATGCCTATACAATTAGCACGTTAATAAAAACACTGTACTCGACATAAATGTGTACATTTTAAACATTATTTATTTGATATTCGACCGGTTATAGCCTGGTTAAAATGCACCTGCTGCAAAATAACTATTTCCACCGCACATGAAGCTATACCTTGCTATTTTTAGTAGTAGTAAAAGATCCGAAGTTAATATTATAGATATAAATGAATATTTTACAATGAAACAAAAATTGAACAGACAGACAGACATAAAATTCTAAAAATTATAGATTTGACCTCTGTATCGATAATAATGACTATTTCAATAAGATTTTCTAAAAAAAATATTTAATGTATAGATTCGACTCAGAATTTTATTATATGTATAGATATATTTGTTCATATATTTTCTTTAAAATTAAATACTTTCCTCAGTTAACTTTAACTGATTCGGTCATTAATTGAAATTTATGGTTAAACTTTTAAATATGAGGACGTTATTTACGACAAATAGCTTTCAATTGGCCAATCTCAGGAACTACTAATCCGATTTTTGTTGGTCAAGTTTTTACTAAGTACAAGATAGTGGTTTAGATTTTTATGAAATAATAGTAAGTAAAATTTTGTAACCAGATGGGTGTACGTGACCTTACTTCGAATGTTAGACTAAATACATATCAGTGGCGAAGGGTCCATACAAGACGATTCCCACCGTCTTACCTTTTAAAAATTCAATAATCCGTCGTTCATTATAAATATTTATTTTTTGAATTAACATAATTAGTAAATAAAAAATCTATTTATTTTTACTAAGTCAATTTCTGAAAATAATATAACGCAAAAAATCACAAGCAGCACATAAGCAACGCAAATACATTTTTGCGCTCCAAACTGCTTACGCGTTTCTTCAAAGAAATGCGACGATAAGACGTTGTATTTTAGCTTACCGCGTTCATACAAAATTGTATTTCATTCAATGTTTTGGATTGAACATTGTCACGTGACTTCATTCATTTTTAGTATTTTACGCATGCGCACTTATCAAATTTTTGTTGCTCGAAAAGCTGCTTCTTTACGTCTTATCCTGCCTGTGATTGGTCAAAACTCAAAAGTTACAAAACGTCCCTAATTTGACAAGCGAAGCGTCAGACGAGCAATGTTATTATTTGAATGATTTATTATTTAATGTAAATTAATACGGCGGGTTGTTATTGTTTACGAGTGCATTGCTTAAGAGATTTTTTGTTTTATACAGTTTTAATTTGGTTTTAGTGTAATATAGACATTTTGTGCTGTGTTTTTTGTGGACTGTGAGTGTCTCACATATTTGTTAATTTCGGTGAGTTCTATTAGCCATTATGGCATTAATTTGCATACTATTGACTTTAGTTTTCTAAATTTAGTTGTTTAATAATTAAAAAGCATGTCATCAAGATACTCATTTGTTTGAAATATGATTTAATTATTACATGAAATGAGTTACCTAAATATTTTCATAAAACGTTTTAATTAAATTATGTGTGAATGTGCTAAATTAGAAAATATTTAGTTTTCCATGTTTATTATATTCTGATTCTATTTAAGTTTAGAGTGAATTTTAATATGTTAAAGTTATTTTAAATATGTTACATTATTTAACAATATAATTTGACTAATTAAGCTAAATACTGAATAGGATAGTCAGACATTTTAAAAACGGATGTATTGCTATATGATATTATAATTAAAGCCTGTGCTTCTTATCGTTCCTTTTTTGTGAATTATTTTATAATTTTCGTCCAATTTGGCTTGATAAAATATAAAATACAATAAAATAATAAATCAATTTCATTACTAAGCACGACGAAGTAGTTCAATGAGATTTAAGTAGATGGCGGTATTTATATTAAATATATTGATTAAACATATTTATGTAAAATTAACAAAAAAAAGATAAAATAATATTTAAATCCCAAAAAATATAGGTTGTAAAATATGTACTTTTAATAAAGAAAAATAAAATAAAATCAAATTTCCGTACTAAGTCATGTGTAAAGATTTTTCATAGATGGCGTTATTAATATTTTATGAGGTTTTATTATTATATTAAATGTTAAATATATTTTGCTAGAATATTTTACATGTAACAACAATAAAAAACACAATAGCCTTATAAAAAAAATATCTTCACAATTACATTTCTTTTTTTTTTGCATTGATTGATATATAAAAATTGTGTATCAATGTTTTTTGTCTTTTTTTTGGAACGGCTTACCTCTGCTAAAATTTCACCCTTCGCCACTGATACATATATGTAGGTTACATTTAACTGTCGTTATCTGTTTTTTTTGGTTAAATAGCATTTAAGTTAGTAGTTTATTTTAAACGTTTTACAAAGAAATAATTATATTACCTACTTAACTCAAAATTAGAATAAAAAATTGAAAAAAAAAACAAAGATTTTTCTTATTTAAATATTGTATTCTTATATTTCGGACTCGATCTACGCTCATTTTTCTCAAGCTCTCTCAATACGTTTTCATTATACTATTATTTCATGGACACTATTTAGCATACAAAAAAGATCATATAGCCTGTCTTTAAATTGAATTTTTTAGTAATTCTTTAATTAGCCTTAGGGCGTAGCAGTTCAGCATCATTTAGTTTTCAAATACGACAATGTCTCTGGCTTATAAAATATTGCTTTCAAACAAACCACATCGATCTTCGATAAACTCGTCGATACTCGTCAAAACAACAAAGGCACTTTCTAATTTGCAATATTAATGTTTATATTGAAACCTTTAATTTTGTCTGAGTATTTAACGGTACTGTAACATAATAAAATTCTCTTTAGAATTAGTAATTCATGTTTAAAAGATAATACTTTTGAAAAGAAACCAAATATGATAATGTGTTGTATGTATAATATTAAAAAAATATCTACTTTTAAATTACTCAAGTCGTTTATTCGCATTTATTATGCTAATTTCATTATTTTATAGTGCTATGAAGGTCGGTTTTTTGAAGCTGCTATTTCAGTTGCTGATGTTTGGTCACATATCGCTTATTGCGCAGCCATTTGAAACATGAAATTAAATCGTCAAAATAAAATAAAAATGGCATTGTTATTGCGCGAACAAAATCAAAATTTCCAATATAGCATGTTAATCTATACTAATAATATAAGAGGCGGAGTTTGTTTGTTTGTTTGTTTGAATGCGCTAATCTCAGGAACTACTAATCCGATTTGAAAAATTCTTTTTGCATTAGATAGCCCATTTATTGAGGAAGGCTATACATCATCATGCTACTACCCAAGGCAGTGGAACAGTAATATAATATATAGTCTATCTTTTTCATATTAACCGTTAAAACGTACCTAAGGACAAACCCGAGCGAAGCGAGGGTCAGTCGCTAGTTTAATATAATATATTATTTGTTTTGAATATTCAACAATTCAATGTTATCTTTATCGCCATCCTTATCAGCCCGTTTTTGTCCACTATTGGACCCTAGACCTTTTCTATATTGTGCCACCGAGTTCGACCTTCAACTTAACGCATCCAACTGTTTTACGTACATCGCCACTCCTTGTAGAAGGCGTCTACTGCATTCGCCGAGCCGTGGTCTCCACTTTAAAACTCATCTACTTAAACTTGGGTCCACACGCGCAGTAGTAGGCATAGAGAATAGAATGCTAAGCGCTACTATCTCTATATACCTCTTTCGATTCTTTCGTCCATCAACATCGATATCATTCGGTGACACTTTTGGCTCTGTTTGTAGTACTCTACTTGCTGTGCCAGAGGTCGTGGGTTCGAGTCTCACTAGGGGCATTCGTTTGTGTGATGAGCACGAATGTTTATACTCCAGCCATGGGTGTTTATATATATAATATGTATTTATTTAAAGTTATATATGCGTAGTGTAACTCTATCTGGTATCTATAATTATATAAAGCTCGTAGCTTACCATGGAACTAGATGGTGCTGTGTTAATATTTCAACATATTTATATTTTTCCTTGGGTCCAGATGTAAAATGAGATGCTGCACGTTAGTTTTATTAAACAGCTGGATGATCAGCATTAGATATGGGGATGCAGTAAGAATCTCGCGCGCTAATTTTGATACGATAGCTTAGATGGGAGCCCGCACCGACCGCTTAGAATTATCGCCTGGCCCCGACTTAACAGAAAATTGATTATCTTGAGTAATGAGTGTGTTATTATCATTGATTGATGCATCTGCTTTTTAAAGCCTGCAAGGTGCAAGTAAACTAGTCGTGTTGGTTGTATTTCGGTGTGCTTTATTTCAGAAATTAATATATTTTCATCGGAAACCTCAGTTAAATTTAACTAACTCGGTCGTTAATTTAAATTTATGGTTAAACTTCTAATTATGAGCACATTGTTTACGACAAATTGCTTACAACTGGCCAAAATTTTACTAAATAGAAGGTAATGGATTGGAGCTTTATGAAATATTAATAATAGGCAAAACTTGGCTCGTATTAATTAATCTGATTGGTTAAATGATTACTTTTCAAGTTAAAAGTATACCGACTTTTACCATTTTTAAAAGTAATACTTTATTAGATTTACGCGAATATTTGACATTTTAAATAAAACTATGTTTTCGGATTATTTCAAAATCATTTTGTGAAATTGTAAGCAGGCACTGCCTAAAACCTTAGTCTCTCCCGTGACCATGATTTCTGTAACGCATTCAAAATGTCGGGAAACAAAAATCAAAATAAATTCCGCGAAATAATCCGAAAAGATTTAAAATCTTTAAAAGTAAATATTCCACTTTTAGGGAAGGGCTTTTCCTTGAAATATACATATATGGGACCAACCTTGTTATTGCCTTTACATTATAAAAATAATCATGACTATCAGTTTATAATTGGCATTCATTGAAACACAACGTTCAAAAATCTATATATATATAATAGTCAGAGGTAAAACGATTCAGTACATTTTTCTCCTCGGTTTGCGAACTGATTTTTTTTTGTTTAATAACTGTTATGTAGACGAGCTTTGGTGTTATCAATAAAAAAAATTGGAAATAATGAATTATTTTTTTATATAGATAAGTTAATTACATTTAAATTTTTTCTTTTCAATCATGGTTATGGTCGATTTTCGACCTCTAGGCGAACATTAGTATCTATACTAATATTTTAAAAGCGAAAGTTTATGAGGATGTATGGATGTCTGGATGTATAGATTTCACACAAAAACTACTAAATGGATTCTAATGAAACTTTACAGTAATATACCTTATACATCAGAATAACACATAGGCTATTTTTATCCCGGAAAAATGTACGGTTCCCGTGGGATAGATTTGTTTTTGTTTTTCTAGAGGCAAACCCGAGCGAAGCGAGGGTGAGCCGCTAGTATGTATATAAACTCAGATAAAAAGTTCTAAGAACATTAATAGAACGTTTACTTTGCCCATTTCAAATTTTAATTAATCTGATATACGATCTTTTGTAACTAATGGTCGTTTGAAAAAAATAACGTTAAAAATTCATATGTATTCAAATCAATTACAAAATCGTTAATGACCGTACTCTTATATCAATTCGTTCCAGCACTTCTCGATCACGTGGTATAAAAAATATTTAAATCAACGAAGTTTTATAAGGCTAGTACTAGAGCACGAATGTTAGAATCTATCTGAGCTTTTTTAGCTATATGAGCTTTTTTTATTAGTGTGGTTTTTATGTTAAAGATATGGATGATATGATAAATTATATTAGAGAATTGATAATATTGTGTATTATTTTGAAACAATAAATAAGCTCATTTATTTAAATAGGAATATATTTTGACCCTTACCCTTGCGATATATTATCAAAAAAATATTGATATTCTCTTAGTGATAAAGAATTTGTTGCAAAAATATGAATTTTTAGTAAACAATATGCATTTTTAAAAGTTAAATCATTTTCGATTTAGTTTTCTCATAGAAATAACACCATTATGAGCACATTATTTTATTTTTGTTGTCGCCCTAAAATTTTAATAGTGTGAATCCAGCTTAACAGTCACGTAACCAGAATCACGTACAGACATTTTATTTTGATGCGTTCTTTTGTTGTGGCAGACTCGCAGGGTTAGCAATTTGTGCTTGTGATAAAACTGTACACGTTCAAGAATATCACTGAAATAAAATAATATGGTTTCCATGAAATTTTAAATTTGATTTTATTTGTATGCGTACCAGTGTTTTATTTTTATTTGCCTATAACTAACCTAGCTTTCACGAAAACTAATAAAAAACCAAATAACTTGTGGTTAAAATATACGTGTGTACATTAAAGTTCTTGTTAAATTGAAAGCTTTCTAAGCTTCGCTCAGTAAATAAAGAATAGAAGTAATATTTAACAAGACTTTGTTAGTGTTACGATACTTAGTCATAACATTTTAAAATTTGACTAAGCGATTTTAAGATTTTGACACCCCTATTTTTTAATACCTAAATTTACTATCTTGATGAACAATAGATCATAAAAATATTAAGAACGCAGTTTAAAGATTATCTTAAAGCTAGATATGAAGTAATCATATTTGTAGATCCCATTTATAACATTATTAAAACAAAATGTTAGTTTGTCTTTAACATTGCTTGAATGAGTTTATTTTGACTAGAATTTTGCAACTTTATTATGGTTTTTGCCAGATAATAAACTCCAATGTACGAGTATAAGGTGGTAACAATTGATTTATTATATAGGTCTTAACGGTTAGTATAGATTTCTCAGATATGCGATATTTTGCCGCAGTAAAAAGTATCCTATATGTTGACCCGGATAACCAGCTATTATTATACCAAATTTCATCAAAATCCCTCCAGTGGTTTTTCCGTGATGCGGTCACGGACAGACAGACAGACAAAAATTCTAAAAAAAAGTGTGTTATTACTTATGTACGCACGTAAGAAGTTATACTTCTTTAGTGGGAACCGGAGAGATAGTTACCAGCTAACTTGATCATGTCGCTTTGTGGCTGTCGTTGTGCGCGCGCATCGTAAAAATGTTACTCTCATAATTTTTTCCAAACGTGGTAAAAGAAGTATAACTTCAAAAACTACATATTCGGCCTCTGTATCGATAATTACGAGTATAATGACTATTTCAATAAGATTTTCCAAAAAATATTTAATGTACAGATTCGACTCAGAATCTTATTATATGTATAGATTTGTTTATTAATATGTATTAAATTTATCAAGAGCGAACTTATGTAAATACCAAGTAGTGAGCACATCGCTGTTACCCACTGGTAATATAAACAAGAACTTAAACTTTCAAGAGCTTAGTCTTTGTAATAAGACAGTAGATTATACGTAAAATGTTGATTATGCAAAAAAACGTTGCTCTTTAATTAATTCAAATTATGTATAATACTTTTCAAAATATACGCGAAGCGAATATTTTACATTTTAAGTAAAACTATATTTTCGAAACGAGAACCAGAAACCAAAAGAAATCCACAAAAAAAATCTAAAAGATAGTTTTAGGTAGGTAATTCAAATTATTTTAATGATGTTTATCTTATGAGAATGCAATATTCAATGGTGTACATTATTTAAAACGTAAAGTAATACGGCCTTGCTACTTACAAGTAACTCTTCGAATGATGCAAACGTTAACTGCTGGTATTATCAATTGTAGGTCAGTGTCATATCATCAAACTAGATTCTCACGCGTTTTTGTGAAAGAACATCTACATACATATATTTTTTAAAAGTAATCCAGTATAATTTGACATTTTAACTATATATATATATATATATATATATATATATATATATATATATATATATATATATATATATATATACATGCAATACATTACAATTCAATAGCTTCAATAGCTATTTAGGAGTTTTTTTTATTTTATAAAAACAGGTACAGATAAAATAGTATTATTTATAAATTTTCAGTAATCAAGGTCTTATTTCGACCACTGAGTGAACACTAGCAATATTAAATTGCTAAAAAAGTATTCTATATCAATAAGTTTAATTAAAGACGTTTTCTTCAAAGTCCTTAAAATAAACAGCACAACAGCTTTGTAATCTTTTAAATTCCGTTCCTCATCCAATAGCAAATTCACTGTATTTACACTTTTATCCTTATTACACTTTACTGCTCGAGGCTGAATAAGTGAAGTGAAGTGTTTTTCGACAGCCATCTTAGTAGTTACGTTAACTGCCAAAGACTTTAATGTTTTTATGGATTATTAATTGAAAAACTTAATAAAATTTGCAAAAACGAAAAGTAACGTAACGATTTCTATATAATTATATATTACTAGCGACTCACCATCGCTTCGCTCAGATTCGTCCCTAAGTGATTTTTTGAATTGACGTAACTTTTTTATTTATGAATCGATTGAAATAAAACAAACACTAAATTAATAAAGTATAAAAAAGTATAATAATAAAGTTAAGTGAATTATACCACAATATTTTAGTGAAAACCCCACCCAAATCTGTTCAGCCGTTTTGATATTAGCACTCACAAACGCACAGATAAACAGATAAAAAATCTAAAAATTATTGCTTTGGGTACTATTGCGTTAATAAAGACTCCAGATAATAGTTTTTCTCAAATATTTATCATATTCAGACAGTGATGAGTTACAATTTTATTATATGTATAGATTTACAGTTAATTTTTAGTTTTAATTATTTAGAAATGTGGTTTGATGATAGCTGGTTATCCAGGTCAACAGATAATATACTTTTTACTGCGGGAAAATATCTCACTTCTTAGAATTCTATATTAAATCTTAAACGTTAATAAAGACGAACCCAAGCGGAGCATGGGTGAGTCGCTAGTTTCTTATAAAAAGCAACAAAACTTTTGCGTCACTTCATTCCTTTCACTATAATATTACCTATAAATAAGGATGAACTAACACTATTTACCTACTCTATTTGAATATATGAATGATCTAGGATTTTTATCCAATAAACTGATTTAAAGTGATTATATCAGCGTTTTAAATTATTTAATACTTCAATTCAGATGCAAGTTTTAAACGTGTCCATCGATGAGTCAAGAGCCTTAACATACGAGGACGTGCTTAAAAACGTGTTCAATCTCGACGAAATCGAGGAAACTGTGTAGGAGTATTTTATATAATCCAATTATTTTATTAAAATATTTACAAAAGCTTTTCTTATAATATAATAAAACATCATTCGAAATATAATAGTTATTATATATTATGATTTTTTTGTGGTATGATGTCGTAGTTAGTATTAATTCAATACCTTATAGTTTATATAAAAAACACGTATCATATGTATTCAGCACTTCTTTAACATCCTACTGCTGGGGACGGGCCTCCCTTCAATACGAGGGATCAGGCCATAGTTCACCACGCTGGCCAAGTGCGGGTTGGCGGACTTCACATGTCTTTTGAAAACTTGCTAAGTTCTCTCAGACATACAGGTTTCCTCACGATGTTTTCCTTCACCGTAAGGCAAGTGGTAATCATATTAGAAATGTTTCGCACATGAAAATATCAGAGGTGCGAGACACGAGGTTTGAACCCGCTTCGCTAGTTTTCCCAAGCGAGCGCGTTGCCACTGGGCTACCACTGCCCCACTCATATTGTACTTAACTTCTAATTTGGGACAGCAGAATCAATTTACTTACAAGAAAATATTTAAAATGATTCAAAAGTCTTATAATGATTCGGGATGGGAATTAAAGTCTTTTATTTCATGATTATACCATAAACCTTAAATTTTAGTATCAACCTAATAATATATTTTGATCAAAAGGCATGTACCACAGAGTTATTAGTTTGCAAAATACCGTGGCTTATGAAGAAGAAGTCAATTTGAATAATAATAATAATAATAGCAAGTGCTAACATATACTAATATTAATAACTAGCGATTTACCCTCGCTTCGCTCATGTTCGTCCCTATGTATATATGTATAATGTATACATATATAGCTTTAAAGTAACGTATGGAAATCTGCCCGATTTGTTGACATTTATGATTACTGCTCCGCTCCCTTGGGTAGTAGCATGATGATATAGACTCTAACCTTACTCAATAAACGGGCCATGTAATGCAGAGATATTTTTTTTAATTCGGATTAGAGAGAGATTCCTGAGATTAGCGCGTTCAAAGAAACAGACGAACAAACAAACGCTGCCTCTTTATAATATTAGTATAGACAACATGATGGCAAATAAATATACCTATTAAAATAATATAATAAAATAATTTATAGTACTTGCATAGTAAAATATTTTGTCATCAAAGTTATCTATATGTATAAATGTGTGAGCTGTCGCATCGTACTGAGTGTACAATTTAATCTAAACAATCGTGAGTTATGTTTATACATGAAGCCTGTGGATGACATCAGTTATTAGCTTAGAGTGTATGGCAATAAAGATATATCAATCGACACGCTGTTTACGATGCCGTTTATTTTATATTTTAAACTCTAAACAGCTTTTATGTTTTGAAAGTGAGGTCACATTTTACTATCCAAAATAATTAAGATACTGACAAGCCCTTACTTTGCTTAAACGTGCCGTTAGTTGGCTTTATAGGCATCAGACTGTTCCTTATGGTAAAATCGAACCTACGACCACTCTGACGTCTATTACACCAGATGGTCCTTTCAAACGCATCATAACATCAATCACGCATTTTATACAGGCTTATATGGCTTAGAAATGTAAGCACTAAGCTACATAAAAACATCTGAATGGTCGGATATGATATTGCTATTGGAATTCTTGATGATATCATATTTAATGTATGAACACTGTTCCCACAGAAACATAGATATAAAAATTACACTAAAACTTATTCCGTTTTCCAACTACGTACGCCGTCGCCGCCTTGTCGCACCATAAGAGTCGTCAACTTTCGATATGCCTTTAATTTATGTTATTTCATATATTACGAGTATATCACGTATCTATAATAAGTAATAGGACAATTTCGTTATCATAGTTATATACACATCATCTATACATATAATAAAATTCTAACTGAGTCTAATTTGTACATTAAATATTTTTTGGAAAATCTTATTGAAAATCATTATTATTGGGAGGGCGAATCTACAGTTTTTAGAATTTTTGTACGTCTGTCTATCTGTCTGTCTGTCTGTCTGTCTATCTGTCTGTCTGTCTGTCTGTTTGTCTGTCTGAGAACGCATCACGAGAAAACCACTAGACAGATTTTGATGAAATTTAGTATGATGATAGCTGGTTATCCGGGTCAACATATAGGATACTTTTTACCGTGGAAAAATACATCATCTCTGAAAAATCTATACTAACCGTTAAAACGTAATTAGAAACTTAATAAACCCGAGAGGAACGAGGGTGAGTCGCTAGTAAAGTAATGTATATTTATTTTCTAATATATTATCATGTATAGGGTGTTTTCACACTGTAATGGGTTTAACCAGATTTAAGTGAATTCGGATTAAGATAGCTTATAATATGTTGGATAGCATAAAGCTTATTTCTTACTGGCGTGTTTATTAATGAGTATTCAAAGGGACTGAATAATGTGAAACCTTAATATAGGTATTATATATTTAATGTTAATAATTTCTGGACATATTTAAAGAACTCCGATTTATTTGATGTTATTATGATTTTACTGCAGCATAAAATTTCTTTCCTTTAAATATTATTTTGGTTGCATTCAGTATGACTGTATGCGTCGTAAGACTGTCATTAAATTTCTGTAGTAAAATTTAATGTATATTAAATAAAAAAATGTCTGACTCGATCCGCTATCTCTGTCATGAAAACCACTATTAAAAATGCGAAAATTTCAATGTATGTTTGTTTATTCTGATTAAAGTAAATGGTTATCTATTCTATTTTATCTATCTATATATATAAAAGGCAAAAATGATTGACTGATGTATCAACGTCCAGGCCAAACCCTTAAGCGTAGAAAATTGAAATTTCGTACACACGTATTCATCATATAACGAAGGCATCTACTAAGGAAGGATTTTTCAAAATTCAACCCCCAAGGGGGTGAAATAGGGGAGAAAAGTTTGTATGAAACTTTTTATTTCTTGGACATATTTGCATGAAATTTCGTATTTTTCGTAGTTTTATCGCGGGCGAAGCCGCGGGTTCTGCTAGTGTAATAATATAATTAGAGTTATGTTTTTAATTCCTTTACAAGGACAAAAGAGAGGATGGATGTGGTATAACATTGCTGCGTCACTCTCAGGTTGACGGCGATATGTCTCTCATGACACACGTTAGACGCTAACAATGCGGTTTTGAATTATAACGACTTGAATTGCCTTTATGATTTTAACTGTATGTTTTTTTTATTATGCACTAATTTATACCTATAGCTTCGTACGCGTATTTAAGTCTATGATATAATACAATTATCTATACATATAATAAAATTGTAACTGAGTCGAATCTGTACAAGATTCGACTCAGTATTACATATTTTTTGGAAAATCATATTGAAATAGTAATTATTAGGAAACGGAGGCCGAATCTATAGTTTTTTGAACTTTTGTCTGTCTGTCTTTCTGTCTGGGAACGCATCACGAGAAAACTACTGGACAAATTTTGATGAAATTTGATATGATGATAGCTGGTTATCCGGGTCAACGCATAGGACTTTTTACTGCGCGAAAATATCTTACCTTTGATAAATCTATACTAAACGTTAAAATGTAACTAGGGACGAACCCGAGTGGAGCAAAGGTGAGTCGCTAGTAATTAATAAAACCCTCTTTAAAGGCGTGTGCGAGCTACAACGCACTTGTAACATCGATTTTTTTTAACTAATCGCAATATTTTTTTTATTGGTTTTAAAATAGCTTTATGATAACTTTTAATAAAAAAATTCATTGATGTAAGGCCGGTGAGACGAAAATTGCAAGAATTATAAATTGAACTCTAAAATAAAACTTTCCTAAATCTTCAATGTCCTTGTTTCACAAGACGCGTTTGGTGACGATTTATTTCGCGAAACTTTTAGACCGATTTCAAAGTATCTACGTACTCAAATTAAATGTATGTTTGTGTGATACGCGACATCTTCACATATATTTTACCTTATAGTCTACACTATATATAAAATTATAAAGAGGAAATATTTGTTTTTTTGTATGTTTGTAACGAATAAGCTCAAAAACTACTGGACCGATTTAGATGATATTTAGTAAGAAGATAGTTTGAGACACTAGGAGGGATGTAGGATAAATTTTATGTCGGAAATCATCCCTTAAGGGGGTGAAAATGGGGATGAAATTTTGTATGGGGAATCAACCTAGAGACGAAACCGAGCGAAGCGAGGGTGAATCGCTTGTCTCATATAAAGTTTAGATATAATCCCATAATTGATTTTGAAGTCGGTATGTATACCTTTGTAGTGGAAAAAATAATTGCTTTGCTTTTATTTACGTGTTCTACTTAGCGTTTATTCATCATTACTATGTGAAACTCGTCGATAGCATAATCGATCGATTTCCAAGCGAACGTTAATTGCTTACCGATCGTTTAACAGGTACGCTCATTTACATAAACCATCTTAGTGGCATGTACTGTTTTTGTAAAGTAATGGTGATTGGTGAAGTAATGACTAAAACAGACTTTCCCTTTGTATTTTTTTATCTAAAGAAATGCATGTGCATACATATATCCATACTAATATTATAAATGTGAAAGTGTTTGTTCGTTTGTGTGTTTGTTTGTTTATTTGTTTGTCCTTCTTTCAAATCGAAACAGAGTGACGGATTGGCGTGATTTTTTTATGTGGAGATAGTTGGAGGGCTGGAAAAGGCTACTTTTTACTGCGGGAGATTATCTCATTCTCATGGGAAAACACGTTATAATACTATCCACAACAACTCATCATACCTATGTATATATATAATAATAATATATAGTATATCTATTCCATATTTACCGTTAAAAATATCTAGGGACGAACCCGAGCTAGTATAAATCAAGATTCTTATATGACCAATTAATTTTGTTTTCCTTCACCTTCTATCTAGTAATATAAACAAACTAAACATCGCCCGAAACTTTGCTCGCGATAAACGAAAGTAAAAATAGACCATATATTTAATATAACATCTAAGATGAATAATCTACATAGGAAATAAAAAATAGCTTTATTTCTATATTGTAGACTAGCGATTCACCCTCGCTTTGCTCGGGTTCCCTAGGTTGATTCCCCATACAAACTTTCATCCCCATTTCCACCCGCTTAAGGGATTATTTCCGGGATAAAAAGTATCTTATGTCCTTCCCAGGGTCTCAAACTATCTTCTTACCAAATTTCATCTAAATTGGTTCTGTAGATCCAGAGATTACCCCCTACAACCTCACAAACTCACAAACTTTACCTCTTTATAATATTAGTATAAATACGTACGTAGCTACTTTACTTTTGCTTTTTAAGTGTATTAGAATTAAAATAACATCCATATTAATAACTGAAATTAATTGCATTCAATAATACAGTAATAAAAAACGTTTTAAAAGCTTGCATTGCTTTAATTGGACAATTATTTCAATTACTCTAGCATTTCTAATTATATGTATAGAAAGAGATACAAGAAAACTGATTAGGAAATATTACTATTTTTTTTAATTATGGTCCTTTCAAAACAAAAGGCTAAAAGGTTTTGCCCTTTAATAGGATCAAACGTCCAACCCTCGAATTAATTAGACAGATATCCCTACAGAGGGTCATAATCAAATGATAATAAAAATAAATGATTATGTTTATACAACATCTTTTCCTTTTCAAACGTTAATATTAGGTACGATTGGCTTCGCGAACTCAAGATAAAGTTTATTATACAAATATAATTTTATTTTAAGAGCCAAGAGCCAAGTAACTAATGAAATTTAATATAATTTAAGTAATAAGATTTTAATTACTATAAAAGCGTTAAACTGTTGCTTAATTATTAGGTATGTTGTCGACTTTCATTACTGGAGTTTTGTTACTTCTCTAAATTATTTTCGTGAAAATGTTCTATGGAATATCGGATAATTAACTACCCTACGGATAGATCTCAGTTGGTTAATCGGGATAAAAGAAGCCTATGTCCTTCACCATGCCTTATAACGCTGTATGGTGTTTAATGGTAACAAATAATAATAATAAATATGTGGGGACATTAACACACAGCACCATCTTGTTCCGTGGTAAGCTACGAAGCTTGTGTTATGGATACCAGATAGTTGATACACTACACATATATAACTTTAAATACATATTATATATAAACACCCATAACTGGAGTACAAACATTCGTGCTCATCACACAAATAAATGCCCAGCGAGACTCGAATCCGCGAACGCTTGCACAGTAAGAAGGGTCGCTACAAACTGAGCCAGACGTGTCGTCGAGCAAATAAACTTACATATTAAAAAAAATGTATCATATTGTTTTAATGTATATTATAATTGTTTTAATGATAAATGTGACCTAGATTAGTCCGGCGTGGCTTTAGAAAGCACTAGAAGATTAGTTAAAGATTTTTTAGAAATACTTGTAATAGATTCAGAGCTTACTCCTTATGTGTAGACATACCCCTAAACACAAACTAACGGACCTATATGATTTTTAATATATATTAATTTAAATGTGTATGTTCCCTCATTTATATAGAAATAATAATTTTATCGATGAAATTGAGTTTAATGGAAAACATTTTATCGTCAAATAATAATATAATCTGTATTAATAATAGATAATATAATCTGTATTTAAAATTTTAATCACTAGGTTTTATGAGAATGAACTAGCAAATGAACGGATACACAGTAACGCTTATTATTTAAATTGTAATTATTAATGAATATGCGCATATAATATAATAGCAATAAATAATGTTTGTTAATACGTGTGGATATAAAAAGATGTAGACCCTGGTAGGTATGGATGGATTGTGTGAACAAGGATATATATATATATATATATATATATATATATATATATATATATAGTATGTGCCATATACATAGGTATATGAGAGGTGTATAACGTATATGCTAAGATGACGCCTGATAAAGGAAAGTTTAAAAAGAAGACATGTTGTGCTGCTCCCAAGAGCATGGGATGAGGAGAAGGAGAAGAAGAAGAATAATATGTTGGAACATTAGAACACAGCACCATCTAGTTCCATGGTAAGCTACGAGGCTCGTGTTACGGATACCAAATACACTAACTACACATATATAACTGTATATAAATATATTCATGCTTATCACACAAATGAATGCCCCCAGCGGGACTTGAACGTGCGACCGCTGGCACAGCAAGTAGGGTCACTACAAACTGAGCCAAACGTGTCGTCAATGTAATATTACCATGGAACTAGATGGTGTTGTGTGTCAATGTCCCAACATATTTATTTATATTTATTTAATATGTTTCGCTGATTTCGTTACATTTTACAACTGGTAATGAACTCCACAGCAGCGTAAAAATATCAAGGCAAAAATACCCCACCTACATTTCCTACGTTTTAAAGTCATATCATAGACATTATGTAGTACACGAATACTTACCAGACGACAATTAAGCAAATGATGCAAGTATATATAAACCGCAGCTTTATCTCGACTCATAATAGGGAGGACCTACTTTTCTACATACAATAGCAAGAGAATGCGCCCGGCTGTGGGGTTCGCCATAAATAGCGGAAGTTACGTAGAAGCGGATATCTATCTTCTTTTCAAAAGTTTCTTTTTATTCGCCTTTTTTTAATGATAGTGTATTATTTAGGTGACAACGCTTTTTGTAGTGTAGGGGCATGTTTTGATGGTTTCGATGGTGTTGGGTTTGATGCCCAAGTATCTATCTATAAGTATGCATGTATTTAGATACTAGTTTTTTGTTTTTTTATAAATTTGTGGCATATATGTAGATGTTTTTTTTTTTGTTTTGTTTAATAACACTAACAAAGCTAACTATAAAATTATAAAAAAATATCTGTTTTGAATTATTTAAACATGAGATAGAACGAAATTTTTATGATATTCTTTCCAACAGTATGAAAAATTACAACATGTAGCAAGCATGCAGCAGGAAATATAAACACTTTAATTTTTTTGTTTAATTTAAAATCGCGCTCGCTTTAGCTTTTCTAGTGATCGAAGCTGTAACATCTCTAGTGGCAAACAGTACTACAGAGCCAATTAAAATATACCACGATGAATAGTTCATAAAAATAGTCACCGATTTTATCCAATATCTAAACCAAAGTTGTAACTGATCGTTGTCTGTACATGAAAGATATTTGAGAAACACTATTATTGGAGATCTTTATTAACGCAATAGAACCCAGAACAATGATTTTTAGATTTTTTGTTTGTTTGTCTGTGCGTTTGTGCTCGCTAATTTTAGAAACGGCTTAACCGATTTGAGTGTGGTTTTCACTAATGTATTGTGGTAATCTTCACTTCAATGTTTGTTACTCAATCACGCCAGAACGAACTGATCTGGTTGAAATTTGACACAGAGATAGATTATAGTCTGGAATGGCACATTAGTTACTTTTTATCCCGGAAAAAAATTACGGTTCACGTGGAATATCCATACTAATCGTTAAAACGTACCTAGGGATACTTAAAAACACTTTGCACAAAATATCTTTAAACCATATTAGTAAAACTGAAAATCCAATTATTTATTGATAAGTATTCATAGCGCTACCCAATAAATAGGTCTTCTCTTAGCATCAATGCATCAATATTGTTCTTGTGGATAACGAACGTTGTTATAGCATGAATTGAAGTAGGCTTATGCCAATATTAGAATCTAATAACCCGCACGATGTGAGGCGCACAGCGTTCGTGGTACATAACATCGTGTGAACATAAAATTTTGTGTTATCTTATTAAATGAGCAATTCTTGTATAATATATATGTATGTATATATAAACTTATTTCGTGTATCTCGGTAACGAGTCCAAATTTTGTATTTAAGGTTTTGCTTTTTATTTTTTTCTACATATATAGGTATTTTTTCTAAAAAAAGGCAATTTTTATGTCTTTTCGGATAAAACCGATTTAAAAAAAAGACGTTTGAATCTCGGTCGCTCAGGTATTTAGTCTTAAAACCAATACAATTATATGTTGTAGTATAATAAGAATATTATAAAATGAGTTTGTTTGTTTGTTTGTAACCTCTATGTTATAATTAATAATGCAAGAAATATTTGTATGACGATTATAAAAAAATGTCTTAAACGGAATTTGAACCCGTCACCCTCGTCATGAAGGTAGGTAGGTATTTCATTCACTGCATTACTAAATAAAAGTTACATAAAAACAAAATATACCAATTACAATATTCGTTTAAACTCAAGCTTAATTAGATGCAGAAATGAAATTCTATCGTATCGCAAAAGATAAAATAAACTGTCGCGTCAAAATTTCCAGTTTTTTTTTCTTTTTTTCTCCTTTCTCGAAAATAAAACGGGGCGGTTCGAGATGAGCCCGAGTCAAAATTTATGGTAATCTAACCAGAATAATATTATCGAATAAAAGTACCTACGGGTCCATCGAGATGAAATTTTTTAAAAAATAATTTAAAGTCCATCTTTATTGCTGCTGCGAATTCGGCAGATTTTAGTACTCATCGTTTTACGACCGATGTTTTTAATTAATTATACATATGTATTTCTTTTTATTAGATGATCCCTTCAAGTCAATATTCTGGTAGAATATTTTTGATGTGACACTTATTGCTAAAGTGTAATTGCAAAAATTGCCATATAAGCTTATCTATACATATAATAAATTTGTAACTGATCGCTGTCTGTACAATGAAGATATTTGAGAAAAACTTTTATTGGGGGGGTTTATTAATGCAATAGAACCCAAAACAATGATTTTTAATTTTTTTGTCTGTTTGTCTGTGCGTTTGTGCGCGCTAATCTTAGAAACGGCTTAACCGATTTGGGTGCGGTTTTCACTAATATATTGTGGTAAGCTTCATATAACATTTAGTATTTGTTTTATTTCAATCGGTTCATAAATAAAAAAGTTATGTCAATTTAAAGAATCATCTAGGGACGAAACCGAGCGAAGCTAGAGTCGCTAGTTTCTAATATAGCTTTCGATATTGTATGCAAGACAATTATTTTTGAGGTTTTTTATAAATGTTTTAGTCAATATTGATCTTCCATAACGAAGCAATTACTGTTCTGAAATAATACAAAAAATGTTTGGCGAGATGGCTTAAACCAGTCTTATCGGGCATATCTAAACCGAAAGCGAGTCAAACTTCAAAATTTATATTCTTACCACACGTTATATATTGCACACGATATTTGGACGAAAAATTTTAAGGGCCGATGGTAAGGCGCAATTTGCAAGCATTATACCTCGAGTTGATTTACAATGCAGTCTTTTTAATTCACTTTGGTTTTTTTTCTTCCTTTATTAGCTTTCAATGTGTGCTTAAAAAGGAGGCTGTGGATTAAATTTGATCAAAATGCATCGTTATTAAGATAATTTATTGTATCAATTCGAAGGGAGAAGTGCTCATAACTTAAGTTTAAAGAGATATGTTAATTGTTTGTATACATTATGCTCTACTTAAATGAATTAAAATAAAAAAAATAGTTTAACATATTTTCTATATATATCTATCTAACCCTTTTTTTTGAATTTTATTATAGTAATCAAATTATCTTAATATGATTGACAAAATGTAACATATAATTAATAAACTTTATTAAATTTAATTAAATATGTTGAAAAAAATTCAATGAAAATTTTAATTTCTTTAAATTGTGCTGTGGGTTGAAGCATTTTGACTTAACTTCATCCAATTTGCCTTTTATAATTTGAAGTAATTTAATATGCGAGCGTCTTGTGAATACATTTTGTTATTCTTGTTTTAGTGTTTATTAAAAAATGAAGGTAATAATATATGTACTAAATTACACTTACATAAAAAAAGGAATTATAAATATAAACCAAAAGCTGCTCACCCTGGCTTTGCTCGGGTTCGTCCCTAGTGAAAAACAGTAACAAATCTATCCCACGGAAACCGTATATTTTTCCAGGATAAAATATAGCCTTTGTACTATTCCAGACTATAATCTATCTCTGTGCCAAATTTCATCCAGATCCGTTCAACCGTTCTGGCGTGTTGAGTAACAAACATGCATCCATCCAAACTTTCGCATTTATATAGTAGTAAGATGACAGATCATTTTTTTTTAATTTAAAATAAACACACGATTAATGTAGAGTAAAAAAAAAAACTACAATGCCTTTCATATTTAGGAATCGATTTCAAAATCGAATCGATCGCTTTACAATCTATTCTAAATCGAAAGACCCATTATCTATGGGCCTAATGGTTTTTATTCCCACGTCTTTTAATACGAATACAACACTAAATGATGACTATTGTTAATATCGGCCCTCCCTTTTTTTTTTTTTTTTTCATTTTGTCGGCAAGCCATAAATTCCGCTCGAATAATCACTATAGGCTTGTCGATACATTGTATTGATATTTTTGATACCCCCAATCACATATGATTAACAAGAACTTTCTCTATACAGCTGTAATTTTCGAACGATGAACCTATTAATGATATTTTCATATATGACAAATAAAAAAGACTTCTTTAGATGGAGTTATTCTATTAATTATTTGATGTGGATAAAGAAATGTATGAGAGTTGTACAATGTACATCGTTGTTAGGGTATTTGTGAATGATTGTAAATTTTTTTATTGTAAATATTTAGGTAAAATATGCTTAGTAAAAGGTCCGTTAAGTGTATATAATCGTAGCACATATTAATTTTATTAATCAAGCAGTTATAGTTCTTTTTTTAAATAAATCTAGATTCTAGTTTATACTAGGTTACCTTAATTTATAAAAACAGAATTCGAGTACAAAATTTGTCCTGAGCGGACTCGAACCCACTAATGTCATCATGACAGACTGTTATTGAACAGTTATTAATATTAAGGTTTTAATACATACTTAAGTAATTTACTATTAGAATTTCACCGAAACAAAATCTAGATATTTGAACCCAAAATAACGTAGAAAAGATTACATTTCGATTAGGTAGATCGTTTAGGATACGACGGAACAATAGCTTCTCAGAGCCCGCAAACAGTACTGACCTAAATAAAATCCGGTCTATTGGGACCCATTTACGGAGGCGTCTACACATTATTATTAAAACCGTTTTATATGAGGTTTTATTTACATGATTTTCTTTTTCTTATTTTAGTGTTTTTTTGTTTATTTGTTCTTCTTTTTGGTTAGATATTAATATAAAATATATAAATTCAATAGATTGTTGATAAAAAAATGAAATGAGTAGGTACCTTCACTTATTGACTTAATGGTTCACTACTGGTTAATACATATTGTTAGTGAGGCAAACCATTGAATCTCAAACATAATGTACAGGTATCAATATTTTTGTTTATTTACAGGAAAGTAAAATAAAAGCCAAAGCCAAAATTTTTTTTTGGTAATCTAAAAGTTTCGAAAAAAAGGGATTGTTTAAAACTAGTTTTCACACGCGGTTTCTGTCGTATAGTATATCAATAAAAGTAGCTTACGTGTTTTTCAAGGGTATAAGCTATCTCCTATTTCGACTTGATCTAAATCTGCTAAGCCATTATAAAATGAAGTAACAAACACACATACGCATTCATACACTCACACACTTTAACATTTATAATGTAAATGTGTTTATTTAAAAAAACGTGTGTGTGCAATTCACACATTGTAGAAATTAAACTTAATATTTTATGGATTTGTCAGACCATAACAACGGTTACCATGGAAACATGGCAATGTATTCTATCTCATTATCTTAATCCTATATAATTATGTGTTTGTTTCTTTTTAGTGTCGCATTTTCGTTTCATCAAGTTTCAAATCACAACGATCCTAAAGAAGTTTCAATTCAAAAGTTTTAGTAGTAAAAGGTTTTATACAGTGAAAACAATATGAACCCAATATTTGGCTTTCGCACTACAGAAGTCCAGATACGGCATTCGCGTCCAATGACCGAATAAATCCTGTTGCGCCGGTTATCACTTTTATCGCATCTAAGGCGTCCGTCCGCTTGTGACCAAACTGGTGATTTATTTTTATATTATATACAAGCGACTCACCCTCGCTCCGCTCAGGTTTGTCCCTTTACGTTACGTTTTAATGTTTAGTATAAATTTCTCAGAGATGAGATATTTTTCCACAGTAAAAAGTATCCTATATATACCCGGATAACCAGCTATCATCATAACAAATTTCATCACAATCTGTCCAGTGGTTTTCTCGTGATACGTTCTCAGTCAGACAGACAGATATACAGACAGACAGACAAAAATTCTAAAAACTATAGATTCGGCCTCTGCATCGATAATAATGACTATTTCAATAAGATTTTCCAAAAAAGCATTTAATATACAGATTCGATTCGGTTAGAATTTTATTATATGTGCAGATTACATAAAGACATTTTATTCGGATACTCAATCATAGATATCTAGAGGCAGTGGTAGCCCAATGGCAATGCGTTTGCTTAGAAAACCAAAGGAAGTGGGTTCAAGCACGGGTCTTGCACCTCGCATATTTTCGTAAATAATTTTCAATATGATTACTTGCCTTATGGTGAAGAAAAAACGTCGTGAAGAAAGGACATCTGCATAACTGAGTGAACCTAATTAATGTTCGAAAGACATGTGAAGTCGTCGGTCAACCTGCACTTGGTCAGCGTGGTGGACTATGCCCTGATCCCCTCGTATTGAAATGAGGCATGTGCCCAGCATTGGGACGTTATTAAGGACTGAATACAATATGTAAATATTATGTTACCAAAAAGGATAACATGAGTTACTTTTAAATTAATAGTGTACATCGACTTCGTGTAATCGCTTATACAGTAATTATTCCCCCCTTATGGGAGGTACTTTTTGTTGATTTTTTATGAGTCTACCTGTTCTTAAAAAATAATAATAATAATAATGTCCTCCTGACCGAATCCGGCCACGGCGGCCAATCTCATTGAGACTAGCCAACTGCGCAGGAGATATTATAGTGCACAAATGTACGCGCAGACACAAGTGCACTCTCTATTCCTGTCACTCTCATACTCCGGTGGGACGACTACTCGACACGACCGGTGAGAGTTAAGGCGCAGGACCGACGGCTTTACGTGCTCTCCGAGGCACGGGGGTGAAACACCGCCAACTTCCCAACTCCGGGCTGTTACTGAGGCTTACTATACAGAAAGACTCAATAACTAAACTTGGCCCGACCCGGGACTCGAACCCAGGACCTCAGGATGTGCAGCCGTACATGCTAGCCACTACACCACCGAGGCAGTTCTCTTTTTTTTTAATTATTATTATTATTATCTTAAAAAATAATGAATATATAGCAATATACATAAGCTAAAGCTTAGGTACATCGCGTAACATACAAAGAAACACCTGATTTAAGACGTCTTTCTTTTTTAAAGTCGGTCAAAAACAATGGTACATTTATTTGAGTATCTCCACGATCTTTACATTTACTGAATTAATATAAATAGAATAATGAGATATAGAAGTACTTTATAGCGAATGATGTTGCAAATTTTTTACTCTAAGACACGTTTTAACTTGCGAATTCAAAGACGCAAATGTAATAAATAACTTTGCTTGTATAGTAAAAACGTATGGTATTAATCCAAATTAAGTTTTATTGACACCGACATTTATGATTTTATCCTTACTTCGAAATAATAATAATAAAACTCGCGTAAATCATATTTTATAGAGTTCATATTTGAAATTCTTCGCCATTTGCCCGTAATAATGATTATATGAAATAAAAGTTTGGTGAACGACCTTAAGCATAGTAATGCCCTTTCGTTCCAAGCCCTTAACTGCCTCAAGAGATTTTAAATTCATGAACAAATTGGTGCGATTTTACGTAGAAGGGTATTTTAAAGATATCGAAGAGGAGTTTTAAGTTTCACGGATCCAAATTATTAAAAAAAGGGTGGAACGATTTTGATAAAACTTGACGTATAGAAAATACTATTTAGTAACAAATTGGCATTTGTGATATTGAGTGAGATGACAGTTAGGAATTTTGATATAATTTGCTATATAATAAAATTGTAACTAAACCGAATCTATGCATTAAATATTTTTTGGAAATTCTTATTGAAATAGTCATTATTATCGATACAGAGTCCGAATGTATAGTTTTTAGAATTTTTGTCTGTCTGTCTGTTACCACATCATGGAATAACCAGTGGAGGGATTTTGATGAAATTTGGTATGATGATAACTGGTTATCCGGGTCAACATATAGGATACTTTTTACTGC
The DNA here is from genome assembly GCA_905404265.1 of Fabriciana adippe. Classification (NCBI taxonomy): domain Eukaryota; kingdom Metazoa; phylum Arthropoda; class Insecta; order Lepidoptera; family Nymphalidae; genus Fabriciana; species Fabriciana adippe. The sequence goes on from FR989986.1 coordinate 15,601,291, forward strand.
GGAAAAAATATCGCATCTCTGAGAAATGTATACTAAACGTTAAAACGTAAGTAGGGACGAACCCGAGCGGAGCGAGACGTCAGTTTTAAATATTTTTATTAAAATAGATAAGTGATAACTGATAAGATATCTGTCCGAGAATCTTCCGTCGTTAAATGTTTTCTTTATTTACTTTGTTTCTATTGATATATTGAGAATTAAAGTGTCGTTAAAATAATACTACTTTCCTTTGGCACCAATTATATTCTGATAATTATCAGGACAAAAAACCTTATACCTTAGCACAGTACGGGATCTATCTTTATGAGCAGTGAGACGGTAAAAGGAGTAAATTATATTGATATCGTTAATAATTTGGAAAACACTAAATTATTTCGTGCATATTTTTGTAACGCAGAAAAGCTATACCTACTTTAGCTATTTCAGTTATTAATATGGATGAAAAATTAATTCTAATATATTTAAAAAGCAAATCCAAAGTACATACGTACGTAGTATCTATACTAATTTATACTAATATTATAAAGAGGTAAAGTTTGTGAGTTTGTGAGATTGTAGTGGATAATCTCTGGATCTACTGAACTGATTTAGATGAAATTTGTTAAGAAGATAGTTTGAGACCGTGGGAAGGACATAGGGATGAAAGTTTGTATGGGGTATCAACCTAGAGACAAACCCGAGCCAAGCGAGGGTGAGTCACTAGTATTTTATACTTGTACCAGAAAGCTCTGCTCTTCTATGCTAAGCACATGAAAAAAAATACAAAAAAAAAACAATAGTACATCTAATTATATAAAAGTTTCTTACATAATGTGTGTTCATTTGCATGCGAGATATTTGTTAAGAGACAAATAATCGAGTTTTGAATAAAATTTTAACAGCCTGTCAGTACCAGAGCACTCGTTAAAATCTATCAAAAGCATCGACCTCTACATCAACATTTTAATTACTAATAGCAGAATCGTAAACATAATGTTATTATAATATATATATATATATATATATATATATATATATATATATATATATATATATAAAATATTTAGAATTAACTAGTATTTAATAGACATAGTGTTTTTGTAGTTAGTGTCCATGCACTTGAGGAACCTCGATTTGCATAAGCCATATCTCTATGTCTACTCGACCACTTCAAATAAAACTTTGCTGTGGCTATAATTTATTCTGTTATCGTGTTCTTCTAAAAATTTATTATTTTATACAAGTATATAATATAGTATATGCAATATTATATTTTAAATATACTATGTATGAATCATAGAAACAAAATAAGCAGTTATGTACATACATATCTACAGGCAGTAGCTCAGTGGTAACGCGCTTACTTAGGAAACCGAGTAAAGCGGGTTCAAATCCCGGGATTTGACCCGGGTCTCGCACCTCTGATATTTTCATATGCGAATTATTTCTAACATGATTATCACTTGCCTTACGGTGAAGGAAAACATTGTGAAGAAACCTGCATGTCTGAAAGAACTTAGTAAGTTTTCGAAAGACATGTGTAGTCCGCCAACCCGCACTTGGCCGGCATGGTGGACTATAGCCTGATCTCCCTCGTATTGAAGGGAGCTCCGTGCCCAACAGTGGGACGTTAAAAAGGGCTGAATACATATGTACATATAACTCGAGTACTAATATTCCTAATATTATACACGCGAAAGCTTGTGATGATGAATGGATCGATGGATATTTTTTACTCTTTCACGCAAAAGCGAATGCACGGATTTTGATAAAACTTCGTATTAATATAGCTTAATATAATATATACATCGCAGTAACACGTTGGCTATATTTTTTTAAAATATATTAATACATATGTAATTACGTGTGCGGAGCTGCGGGAAAACGCTAGTAAAATTATATTTTCCTTTTCAGAATCTAAAATGTTTAGTCTTATCTATTATTAGGCTCCAAGATTCTTGGAAAAAATGGAACAAGGTTGTCAAAGTATCAAATTATACTATTTAAGTGAGTAAAATATTTACGTACCTAAAATACCGCCTGTCACTTGCCTCTTCGTTGTGTGAAAAGTATGCTTGTCATTGTGTTTGTTTTATCAATGTTGTTTCAATCTAACAAAATATCCGATGTGTCAAACTCGAGGTGGGAATTTGGGAAATATTCGCATTTATTATTAGATATTGTTTTAAAGGAAAACGTAAGTTTTTTAATTTTTATCAAGCTTTGTTTCATCGCATGTTTTTAAAATCTATATTAGCTATTTGTTATACTGACATGTAGTCGAATCTAAGAAGTTGATGTTTAAATCAATTTATAACTGTCTTATTTGTTTAAGTTATTTAAATTTAAATAAATAAGACAGTTAGAAATTTAATTTAATTTTCTTGTTAATTAATGGCTTCAAAGCGTGCCAGTTGAGTACAGATTACTACGCCAATGTCACGTAGAATGGAGAACACTTAGAAATTGATACAGTTGATAATGGTAGAGAGCAGAAAAATCTTTATTTATTTTTAGTTTATTATATGTATAGTGTTAATATAAAAGTAATGTTAAATAATAGACTAAGATAATAATGATGTCAGAATACATTTAGGCCACAACATGTCTGATCCTTAAGTAATTTAAATTTGTTTATATATAAAAAAAGAATTTCGTCCCTCAATAAATTCGGAGGAAATAAACTATAATACGTAGAAAGACTTATAAAATATACTTATAACAGTTACATTTTTTTCGGTTTATCTTATGCATGAAGAATCTAGGTATATCTGTACATATAATAAAATTCTAACTGATTCGAATCTGTACATTAAATATTTTTGGAAAATCTTATTGAAATTGTCATTATTATTGATACAGAGATCGAATCTATAGTTTTTAAAATTTTTGTCTGTCTGTCTGTCTGTGATCTGGGAACGCATCACGAGGAAACCACTGGGCAGATTTTGATGAAATTTTGTATGATGGTAGCTGGTTATCCGGGTCAACATATAGGATACTTTTTACTGCAGGAAAATATCTCATCTCTGAGAAATATATACTAAACATTATAAACTAACGTATATAATAAACAAAGCCGACGAATTATATACATATGTAAGTAAAGAAAGTTTAGTTCGATAGATTTATACGCTATTTGTTATCATTATCTCATTTTTAACCCGCAATAAATATTCTCGAATGAACAGGGAATATGTAAATACTCGTATGCACATTTAAATAAATTGTCGTTGATTTGCGTTTTTCCTCTTACGGAAGCGGCTTGACACCTTTACTTGGACGCATCTACGCAACGTATAAAATGTTTAATCTAGAAAATGTGTCCTTCTAAGATGCTGGATATGGCTTTTTATACCATCGTGTGATCATCTACTTAAAGATATGATAATGACTTTTCTCATCTCATTACTGCCGCTATAATGATTATATATCACAATAACTGGCATTCTTCTTAGATGTCGTCTATAATGTAGCGGTATCGAACCAATGTATATTTCATGGTAAGAACGGGTACAGTGAGTGTTGTTTGGTTAAATTATATATAATTTTTTGACCGACTTTAAGAAAGAAGGATTTTTTATAATAAATTTATGTTGCCACGATATATCTATGCCATTGTAAACTGATTTGTGTGATTTTTTTCTAAGTTACCGTTTCCCGTTAAAAAGTAATTATCGTTATTTTGTAACTACTCGAGAACACTTTATCTATATCTATATATATATATATATATATATATATATATATATATATAAAACAAAATCGGGTTAGTTACACCATTTATAACTCAAAAACAGCTGGACCGATTTCTATGATCTTTGATTTGTTGGATTTTTCTCCGCCACGAATAGCAGAATAACTATAAAAACATCAGAAAAATTCACCAAAAAAAAAGTTATATGGTTAACGCTGGCTAATAACTATTTATATGTATTTAAAATGTAGGTAGGGCCGCATCCAAGCGAAGCAAGTGTGAGCCGCTAGTTGTCTATAATTCTTATATATTTATCTTACGCATCTAAATGTAATTTTATATCTTCTTTATAAGCATACAAATTTATTTTCTACAGCGAAAACATTTCCTTCTTATTAAAATTTATATAGAACACACTGTGAACCATCTTTAATGTGGTGTGAGCGTGACCTCCCATCAGACAGCGTAATTTGCTTTGTTAAATCTTGGACGAAGCTCAAGATATTCTAAATTCCCATTTTAAAAATATTTTCCTAGACAAATAGAATTCAATTTAATATTCATCTTCCTCAAATATTTTATAATGAAAACTTCAAAGAATTACAATTAGGACCTGTTTTTTTTTTAAGTTTCCTAAAAATATTAATTCTAAAATATGAGAGATGTTTTAAATGTTTAGTATAGATTTCTCTAAGATGAGATATTTTCCCGCAGTAAATAGTTTCCTAAATGTTGAGCCGGATAGAGTAGCTATCATCATAACAATTTCATCAAAATCTGTCCAGTAGTTTTCTCGTGATGCGTTCCTAGACAGACAAATAGGACAGACAGACAGACAGACAGATAGATAGATAGACAGACAGACAAAAATTCTAAAAACTGCAGATTCGTCCTCTCCATAATAATGATTTTCAATAAGATTTTCCAAAAAATATTTAATGCACAGATTTCGACTCAGAATTTTATTATATGTATAGACAATATAGTATATATATTACTGTGATAACAAAATTGTATTACTATTAATAATTATAGATACGTGATATACTCGCAATATATGAAATAACATAAATTAAAGGCATATCAAAAATTCCCAGACACAGACAAAAAATCAAAAAGATTCGGTTTCTATATCGATAATAATGACTATTTCAGTAAGATTTTCCAAAAAATATTAAATGTATAGATTCGACTCAGAATTTTATTATATGTAGGTATAGAAGATAGATTTTCGACATATCCTACTAACATAAACACGAAAGTTTATAAGGATATATGGAACTATAGATGTGAGCTTATTACTCGTTCAAGCAGAAACTACTGAATGGATTTTGATGAAACTTTACAGTAATATAACTTATACGTTATAGTAACATATTGGCCATATCTATAAAGATATATTGATAGATATATAATTAATCTACCCGGGTGGAACGGCGATATCGTGCTAGTAAAGAATATAAGTTAATCACTCTCGCTTCTCTCAAGCTTCTTACTAAGTTTTCGTAACAGACTGATATTTCACTAGACTTCGAGATTTGACGCACAGATTACTTCGAACTTGCAAAATTCTGTATAAAAAAATTACGTTGCACCTCTGCTTCAGTGCAAACGTTCGTAATTATAACTAGCGACTCACTCTCGCTTCGCTTCGGGTTCGTGTCTAGACAAAAATAACTCTATCCCACGGGAACCGTGCATTTTTTCGGGATGATATATAGCCTAAAGCCTTCCTCGATAAATGGACTATCCAACACAAAAATATTTTTTTAATTCCATCCAGTAGTTCCTGAGATTAGCGCGTTCAACCAAACAAACAAACAAACTCTTGAGCTTTATAATATTAAGTATAGATATAATTTAATATGATATATAATTATCGTCATATATTATCACTAAATATACCTATATATCCACCAGTGGCGAATATCTACTCCAAAAAACGGCTTCCATACAAGTGATTTCTTAATTGTTATGTTCTAAGTCAGGTTCTTGATCTAACAATTTAGTAAAGCGTCTTTAAATTTTAGTTGAGACTTAAAACAACAATGTTCATGAGGGCCGGATTATGAAATCAAAGAAATTAATAACTATCTATTCACTATTATTAAAAATACGAAAGTTTGTATGTGTATAGTTTGTTTCCTTCATGCAACTGGATGAATTTGGATGAAAAGGACACAGAGACTGTGACCAAGACATAAGGCATTTTCGCATCTTTATCGTAAAAATATGCCAAAAGATGCGTACTCACGCACCAGACCAAAGCGAGTACATAAATTATAATATATTTTTGAAGTTATACTTCTTTTGGCACGTTTGTAAAAAAATATGGGAGTAAAATTTTTACGATGCGCGCGGACACCGACACCCAAAAAGCGACATGATGAAGTTAGCTGAAAGCGACATTATGAAGTTAGCTGCATTCCTTGCTGAAATCTTAAGCTATTTTTGTTCTGTTACACCAAAGAAGTATGTATAACTTCTTACGTGCGTACATAAGTACACACACACGTTTTTTTTTTATTATATTGTATTTTCTACCATTAACGTAATTTAAGTTTTGCGCTTCGAAGTACGTTAACTTTAATTATCACACATGTGAGTAGAATAATAAAATATACAGAGATATGACTGTGGAATTAATGTTTTAGAATTCGGTTCCACAATAACACTCTGACAATAGCATTATTATCGTGCATGTGTTTTGCGAAAAGAAGTGATTGTAGATAAGAAAGGAACAAGGGCTCCTTTGTCTGAGAATGCCGGATAGAAAAGTTCTGTCAATGACAATGTAAAGCAAACATCCAAATGAACCTTTTGTCCAAATTACTCCAAACAAGATGAATTAAAAAATATATCCGAGCGTATTAATTAGTTTCAGAATAAAAATAGGTATAAGAGCAAAATGTAATACCCCTATACAAAGCCTATTTGAATTTACTTACTTGCCTCGATATTATTGATATTAACTTCACTCCATACATATTTATTGACCAAATACCTATGTAATAAATAATACCTGTATTAAAAATATTAAAATATTTTAAATACTATTTTTTGTACTAATAGCAGCCTAACAATAAATAAATATAAATACCAGATACTTAATACACTACACATATATAACTTTAAATACATATGTAAATATTATAAATATAAACACCCATGACTGTAGTACAAAAATTCGTGCTCATTACACAAATGAATGCCCCCAGGGGGACTCGAACCTGCGACCGCTGGCACAGCAAGTAGTAGGTACAGTAGCCTATTATAATAGTTATTTTAGGTCGTCGTCTATCTGTGTACTATACTATATAACATAATAGTTCTTCGATTGTTTTATAAAAGACTAGCGGCTCACCCACGCTTCCCTCGGGTTCACCTCTAGGAAAACAAAAACAACCCTGTCGCACGGGAACCGTACATTTTTTCGGGATAAAAGTAGCTTATGTATTATTCCAGACTATAGTCTATCTCTGTGCCAAATTTTATCCAGATCGGTTCAGCCGTTCTGGCGTGAAAGAGTAACAAACATCCATACTCACAAACTTAAACACCTGTACAATTTTAACTCTCTCTCTCTCTCTCTCTCTCTCTCTCTCTCTCTCTACTCAAGTATACGTGGCTATATGAACAGATTTTCACGGTCCCATCATTCACGAGACGCGACAGCAAGAAGCAAATAGCTGGTAATTTTCATTCAGCGTTCCCTTCCTTCTTTCATTCGCTCCAATAAATGCGGATTCCGCGAGGTATTCCTTTGATCTAAGATAATGATCCACATGTTACAAGCGGGAAGTATCCCTCAACGAATACATTAATTCTATTAACGAATCACTTGATTTATTCGCCGCATTTATTTTAAATGCCTATTCAACTATTAATATATATATATATATATATATATATATATATATATATATATATATATATATATATATATATATATATATATATATATTGAGAACCTCCTCCTTTTTGGAAACAAAACAAAACAACGAACAAATATAGTGATATTTCTAACAAAATTATGTGTAAAATTGCTAATTTATTCTTATACTTTATTGGACGATACGTTTGGCTCAGTTTGTAGTGACCCTACTTGCTGTGCCAGCGGTCGCGGGTTCGAATCGTGATGAGCACGAGTGTTTGTAGTCCAGTCAGGGGTGTTTATATTTATAATATGTATGTATTTAAAGTTATATAATATGTGTAGTGTATCAACTATCTGGTATGCATAACACAAGCCTCGTTGTTTACCATGGAACTAGATGGTGCTGTATGTTAATGTCCCAACATATTTATTATTCATTTATTGTTTTATCCCATCAGATTAATTGCAAATGAATATAACAAAAAAAATATAAACTAATATTTTTTTAAACGCCCACATCATCAGATCAGTACCATCTGAAGATGATGATGCTGTTAATGATGATGACACCATAAGATTTCAATGACGCCGAAATTGTAGATACCAATGCAGGTAGCTCTATAGATTAAAATTAGTGTTGAAAAAATGGATTGCGAATTATAACGGCGAAACAACGAAGCAACTAAATAAAATAAAAGTTCTTAAAATATTTTTTATCTAGGTATATCTATTTGCGGCAATAGTTATAGGTTCAATGACACGGTGAGGCACATATCTTGTCAATACAGAATTGGCGAGGAAATCGGGCGGCTTAGAATGTAGACGGGCCGCCCTTGATGTCATCTCACTGACATGTTTCAAAATAAATGAGGGTATATCGTAAGCGAGAAAAAACAGTGAGAAGATTTTGTTCTGCCGGAAACGTTGCCGGAGTTTATCTATTTATAAAATAAACTTTAAAGTACTAGCTATATATCACAATTGTTCCTTTTTGGCTCCTTTTGTATTTATAATCTATACTAATATTATAAAGATTTTTTTTTGTTTGTTTGTATCGAATAGGCTCCGAAGCTACTGAACCTATTTAGATGACATTTGGTAAAAGATAGTTTTGAGATCCTGGGAAGGACATAGGATAGTTTTTATCCCAAAATCATTCCTTACCGGGGTGAAAATGGGGGTGAAAAATTGTATGGAGAAGCGACCTAGCTAGTAATATTATATACAAGCAGCGTCACCTTTGGCAAATTCTAGTACTAATAGTAGCCAGGTCAGTAGACTATCTGTGTAGGTACTTTTCATTCAAATTAGTTCTGCCGTTTCAGCGTGAAGAACTAACAAAACATACACAGGCATATAAACATTCGCATTTATATAGTGATTTAGACATTTTGTAAAGTTCTTTGAAAAATGATTTGAGCTTTGAAACAATTAAATAAATCATACGTTTCTTTGTCCACAGGTAGTGTTAGTGTGCATCCAAATGTCACGGTGCCGATAGTGTATGCTAGTTAATCGAGCTGGCGTGGTACGGTGGGGCGATGCAGGCGGGTGGCGGGTGGTTTGTGCCATGGATGGGTGTGCAGAAGTTCGCGGTGGCACTACCCATGGGGGGTGTAGTGCCATTAGTGCCACCACTTCTGGCCGCCTTGCCACCTGCCCCGCCACCGCTCAGGCTCATACCTCCCCTGCCTCATCAGCAAACTGGGAGAAAGGTAAACATAAACATATATAAATAGAAAGAGAAAAATATACTAGTAATCAGACTTCCATGTGAAGTCCGCCATCCCAGACTTGTCTAGCGTGGTGGACTATAGACATCTCCCTGGTATTAAGGGGAGGCCAGTGCTCAGCAGTGGGATGTTAAAAAGGGCTGAATACAATCAAACTTCTCTTCGCTACTATATCTTTAGGCAACTTTTACGAGCTTTACTTGACGCTACCTATATAGAAAGTAGCATATTTTACTCTCCAGCATATTAATAATATCAATTATTACTATTACTATTGGCTGCCTTGCCAGCTTCACCACTCAGCCTCATATCTCCTCTGCCCCAGAAGAAACTTGGAGAAAGCTAAACATAAAAATGTAAGAATAAATACGTAATAATATACCCAAGTGATTAGATTTTTTATCGCTAAGTCATCTCTAGATAACTTTTTTATAATCTTAAACTACCTAGATAGTAAGAAGCCTATTTCGGTCTTCAGTCTATTAATAATTTTAATTTTGCAAAAATAAATACATATGTTGGTCCATTAACACACAGCACCATCTAGTTCCATGGTAAGCTACGAGGCTTGTATTATGGATACCAGGTACGAGTAGTTGATACACTACACATATTATATAACTTTAAATACTTACATATTATAATTAATATAAACACCCATGACTGGAGTAAAAACATTCGCACTCATCAGAAAAATGAATGCCCCAGCGGGACTCGAACAGCGACCGTTAGCACAGCAAGTAGGGTCACTGCCAACTGAGTCAAACATTTCGTTAAAGAAGTCATGTCGATTCATTGTTCTGCTGCTGTTTTGTGAATAAAGGATTAATCAACAAACTTTCGCATTTATATTATAAAGTTCTAAGTATTATGTCTAGTAAAGATGAAACTTCTGAAATTTTACAATTAAAAAATAATTTTGTTAGAAACTTTTGCTATAACATTATATTTAACTAAGGGTTTTATTTGAGAGATTGTAATTAAAAAGAAGCCCGTTAAATACCTTTCATTAGCAAAATAAGAAAGTATAATGCCCTAACATTACTGCGAAAGTTATTTTAAAATGAATAAACTTTTCTTGACCTTTGAAATTCTATTTTTAAGGTCGTTCTCGTTTATGAAATAAGTTTGATGAATTTTAGAATATTATCAAAAATATCTATAAGAAAAAAGTAAATTATCTCATATTTACAAATACTAGTGATCGCCGCGTCAATTTGAAAATCAACCATAATTCATTAAGTTATATATTTATTGCCTTGCGTATATTACAATATAAATCTATTCTCTATTTGACCACAGACTTTAACAATAAACAAAAGAGTATATATGCGTGTGTGTGTCAAATACAAATGCATAATTTAAAAAAAATATTAGCATTCTGCACTCCTTCTCCATATAAACTAAAAGTGTGGGAAATTTCATACTCCTCCGTCCGCGCAATTTTCGTAAAAAGGGGTACCTACAAAGTTTTTGCTTCACGTATTAATATATAGATACATTAGGTATATCCAAACTGTAATGTCATTATTATTTGGTTGAGTGGCTATGAAACAAAGGAAAAACAATTCAGTCCTTGTCAGTGGAGGGAATAATAGAAAAAGGTGCCGCTTGATATAGGTTATAATATTACTGCCCTCATAAAACCTAACCCTTAATGCTGACCCTTTGTCATATCTATATATCTACGTTTTCCCTCGTGTCGTAGCTTCGAAAGTGAAACATAATTGTATGTTTTATTGAAATTCGTATAAAATATTATAAGTGCGATCTGTATTTTTGTTTATAGAGTATATCGGGGGCTGGCATCACTATTTTAAATTTCATCGTAAACTATAATAAAGCAGTAACTTAGCGAAATCTGTACATTAAATATTTTTTAAAAACAATGAATGTAACGTATTATGTATACAATATAGACCCCAAAACAATAGTTATTAAAATTTTTGTCTGTTTGTCTGTTTGTCTGTTTGTCTGTATGTCTGTTTGTGTGTGCGCGTTTAACGCCAAAAGTAATGAACCGATTACAACGAAATTTGGTGAAGTGATAACTTATTATCCGGGTCAACATTTAGGATACTTTTTATTTCAGAAAAATCTTTCTTTCCCACGGGAGATCGCAATAATTGGTTTTATCGAGTCCTCCTTATAAACCTTCCGCTGGCTAAACCTTAAGACATACATCGAAACAATGTACTAAAAAATTGTAGGTCTTGAATAGGTCAACAGAAAAATCTGCAACAGTATATGTCTATCTCTTAAGGTACACTCGCAATACCTATTCTTATCTATACCTATAATAAAGCTGACTTAGTCAAATCGATGTGCGCGTTTCACGCAAAAAGTACTGAACCGAATTTAACTAAATTTTGTATAATGATAGCTTATCACTCGGTTCAAAATTTGGGATAACTTTTACTACAGATACATTTTTCGTTCCCGCGAGAAAACGCAATGACTGGTTCTATCGAGTCGTCCTTAGAAATTTATATGGCTAACGCTGGCTGAACCTTAAGAGGTACATCAAAACAATGTACTAGAAAATTGTAGGTCTTAAAAAGTTATACTGGCAAGTTCGCAATATTATTTGTCTATCACCTAAGGTACATTCGCAATTACTATTTTTATTCACTACTCGCGAGTCACTGACTGACTTATCAACGTTCAGCTCGGTTTAGCAGTAAAACGTACCTAGAGACGAACCCGAGCGAAGCGAGGGTGAGTCGCTAGTCGTAAATAAAAATATGTAAGTGTCATCATCAAACTCTAAAGGTCCCCACTGTAGGGGCACGGCCTGCTCATTAAGGGTGTAAGTGTAGCGCTAAAAAATCTCAAATTATTCACGTTACTATAAAACTGGAAAACTAGTTCGTTTAATGGTAGCCCCCGACGGATATTCTTGGGTTTTTATTAAGTTTATAGGTATTTGAATATGTTATTGCAACATCTACTATCATCGAGAACCAAATAGGTAGGTACGTAGGGAAATGCTATGAAAACTGATACTCTATTTAATATATAATATTTTTTTTACGTTTATTATCTCGCTTTACATATATTTTTCATGTCGGGGGTTTTTAAATTATTTTATCCTTTTTCAATTACTTTTTAACAGTTGTGGAATTTTTCAAAATTTTTAATTTTAATTTTATCTCCTATCCTATCTATATATCTATAAAAAGGTACTTGTTGTAACACACTTACTCATATCCTTAGAACTTTAACAGGACAAGGGTTAGCTTTAAAAGCAAAATAAGATAACTGTGAAAATTGCATTATGCTTTCATTTCTGATTTTATACACGAATTTTAAATTATAACTTTAAGGTACAATAAGCATTCTTTACACCAGTGGTTTACGGAACTTAAAAGCTTCTTATAGTTATGACAATCTTGCTGATTGTTCTGCGATTTTTTTCCTATTTTAAGACGCGAAAATTGTGATTATTTCAGTACTTTTATTTATGAAGGTATATAATAAAATTCTAACTGAGTAGAATCTGTACATTAAATATTTTTTAGGAAATCTTATTGAAATAGACATTTTTATCGATACTGAGGGCGAATGTATAGTTTTTTTTTAATTTTTGTCTGTCTGTCTGTCTGTGAAAGCTTTACGAGAAAACCACTAAACAGATTTTGATAAAATTTGGTATGATGATAGCTAGTTATCCGGGTCAACATATAGGATACTTTTTACTCGGAAAAATATCTCATTTCTAAGCTAAACGTTAAAACCTAAGTAGGGACGAACCCGAGTGGAGCGAAGGTGAGTCGCTACTACACATTAAACATAACGTTAACAAAACGGCAAGTACGAGAATAATGACAGCTTAACTTATTGTAATTTTCTAAGTTAAGTTAATTAAAGCTAATTACTGAAAACTGAAAACTAAAGTCGTTTGTTGGAATTGAACTTGTCTAAGGTTGTTTCATCGACGGGTTTTTTCTACTACTTTGCTACTATTAATACATTTCTCATGCATTTCGAAACGTAAACAATAAATACCTTTAGAGTAAAACAGGTACTCGTTTTCCTCAGTATTGTCGCGTCGTATTTCTGTATGTACACAGAAGTTGTTGGTATTAAAAGTCAAGTTTATTTTCTACATTGGTGTAAGATCTCAAACACCTGCCGGCTAGCACCTTTGAATAGTTACTCGAATATGTTCCTAAGGTTATCAATAGCAGTATTTATTTTAGATATTTGCTTTTTTAATATACTATTTACTATATAAATATCGAATAACGTTATATTGCTCTTTGTGGGTAGCTATAAATTTTTGTTTATGTATCCTGTAAATTTTATGAGGCTATGTAGTTTTAAATGTTTGTAATAAAATCTTAGAGCGTATTAGTTTTTAATTTATCTAAAACTAACATCTTCGCTTTGCTCAGACTGTAATGATACCTCGTGTCTTTTATTATTTATTTGCTATTATTAAAATATAGACTTTCTGAACGTTTCTACGTTAAAGAGGGATTAATTAACAAACATAATTTTGTATTTTAATTATTAAGGAATATTATTATGGATTCTATTTTAGTACGGGAGTATTTTAATGCTGTTTTATATTCTAAGACTAGCGACTCACCCTCGCTCCGCTCGGGTACGTTCCTACTTTTAATGTTTAGTGTAGATTTCTCAGAGATGAGATACCTTCCCGCAGTAAAAAGTATTCTATATGTTGACCCTGATAACCAGCTACCATCATACCAAATTTCATCAAAATCCCTCCTGTGGTTTTTCCGTGATACGGTCACAGACAGAAAGACAGACAAAAATTCTAAAAACTATAGATTCGGCCTCAATATCGATAATAAAGTGTATTTCAATAAGATTTTCCAAAATATATTTAATGTACAGATTCGGCTTAGTTACAGTTTTATTAGTAATATGTATAGATATCTGAAAATCTCAGTGGCGTGCTATAGGTAGGAGATGCCTATGTCCAGCAGTGGACAAAAGTTGGTTTATAATGATCGTGATGGAGATCTTGATGGTGATGATTCATCATCATGAAGAAGAAATTCTAAAAATCTTACAAGTAATAGTACTGAGGTCTTTTTACACTATTGTTAAGAGTTTCTGCACACTATACATTTTCTATCTACCAATAGTGTAGGTAATTAGATTTTAAATGAATGAAATAAAATTATAATAATAAGTACTTATATTAAAATGATTCAATATAAAACCGAATTAACTATCGCCAGTAAAAAGTCTATAATGTGCGAGGCGTCTAAAGGAAGATTAAATTTTATATCACATTAGGTATCAACTTTACCGACCATAATTGGAACATTAATAAACAATTACAGTAAAGAGACCGCGATTCATAGCCTTTCACTTTCTGAGCTCCTCCTTAATGCTAATTTAGTGTTTGATTTGCTTCGACATGTGTGGTATTGTGTAATGTTAGAGTAATAGTGGCCATGCCTTATTAGCTTTGTACGCGGTTGAAATATTTGACACGTTACGTACCTTCTAGGTCTTTAGCTCCATATAAAATTATTAATGCGAAAGTGATTCTGTATGTCCGTCTTTCTGTTTGGTTTTTGTAGGTCAAACCATTTTTTATATATTATATATTAACCGCCAGTTACTATGTTTTACCTTGTTTAAAAAACTAACCCCTGCGAATTCTAGAAATTGAATTAATTGTACGAGAGTTCAAAATTTAGTCTGAAATTGAGGTGAATATTTTTAAATTTTAAAATAAATTTGATCAAAACATTGTCAGATTAATGCACCGGGTCGAAGCTTTGAAATACTTTGATAAAATAGTAAGTAACCCTTTTTAATATATTCTTTTATATAAAAATAATAACAAATTCATACAGTCCACAAATCTATACACAAATATCCACAATAAATAAATAAATAAATAATCCGTTGGCAATCAAATAAACATAAACTAATGACACATTCACAGAGTAATTTATTGCTTAATTAATAAATAAACGCCTGTTTTAAAACGCAAGTCCGCCCGTTTGTTTTATTGAATCCCAGACTATTTTTTGCTTCAGCTCTGCATTGTTGGTGGGCACATCGTATTAATCCATCTAAACTAAAATGTTTCGACCCACTTTAATACTAGTATTTAAGTTATAAATCACATAGTAATTACCATGATGTTCGCCTCAAGATCATTTGCTAACTTGCCCGTAAATTAGTACTGCGTTTTGTTATGTCCTCTGAAGAGTTGTAGATCTTAGTACTTTAGATTAAGGATGAAATCTCTTATTTTTTTGTTAATCGCTCTAATACGTTTAATCTGTTGGTTTTATATGCGTATTAAAACTGTCAGCTACGTACAGTGTTTATGAATTGCTTGTAAAAATGTCCTCAGGGCACTTAGTTTTAAACGTTTTTGGATGTTTACAGGAATGTACTGCAATAAATGTGAGTTTCTTGAGGTGACGTATGTATTACTTTTATAAATTTTTTGTGTGTTAGGCGTGAATGATTTTGGTGATTTTTTGTGTACTTTTAGAATCGCCTGGATGATTCTTATCTATAGGTGGGCCTGGTGTTGTCAAGATCTAGTTTTTTTTTCCGGCCAAATTTGATTTTTAAGATCCTGTTGTAGGTACGTCTATCTGTCTATCGGATCTAAAACTTATAACTATAACAGTTTTTGTTTTTTTTTTTTATAAAATAAATAATAAAATTAAAAAAATGAAATCTCAAAGCTCATAGATATAATATACTATATAATATTTTACAAATAATATAAATATCAAGTTCAAACTATAGGAAAATTGGTTTAAAATAATATGTTAAATACATGAATATTATTAAGAGATTGCTCTCGCGAGATATTATGTAGAAATAAATATAAAAGTTTATCACTGAGTACTAATGATAAAGACGTTTAAATGAAATCTAGATATGCGAATCCATTTTTAATTAGCTAAAATTCCTGAACGTCTGAAGGGACTTTATCAATGCCGCCCGCGATAAGGCAAACGTTCGAGAATGCTTAAGGTTATTATGATAAAAATGTGCGCTTTACGTACCTATCTCAAGTACTAACTTCTGCCTATAATTTCGTTCTTATGAATATTTCTGATACATAACCATTACCTAGATCTCCGATTTATATGGAAGTGGATGGTTCACGGAGGTCAAGCTAATATTGATGATATAAACACATAGCATTTTTAATCAAACGATGTTATCTGTATAGTAAAATTCTTACTAACTTTCTTTTAGTGGCTTTTGAGCTAACGCATCAAACAGATAGGCTTTATTCACGTTATCAAAAAACAAAACGCAACAGTCATAACACCAAGAATTCAATTAGCTACTAAAATTTCTAGCCTATTCACATAAAAAATAACTCTGTCGGTACATTTGTTACTTTTTTACGGGTAAATGCTGTTCAGATTTCGATTTTGGCAAGGACATAGATTGCATCTTGGAACAAAGATTTGACCGACCAGACCGCCCCTTGTGCTATGCAAGCGGAACCGCGGGCATATAGTACTAAGTAAATCTATATACGAGAGTGTATAAATAGGCGAAGACAAAACAGTTCAATTCCTTTTTCTTCTCTGTTTTTTATGCGATTTGCTTTACTTTATTTTTTGTTTATTGGCTACGGGCGAGCTTTAGTATTATGACTAAAAATTTTGGAAAAAGATAGTTCTTTTTTATATAGATAGATAAATTCTATTCATATATGTTTTTCCCGAATATTCAATAATAATTATGGACATGAAAAATTCTTTCAAGTCACTCTCAATTCGAATAAAACAAAAGTACTCTTTGATATTAGTTTTACAAACAAAAAACACAAGTACAAATTAAAAGCTCATACACTTTAAGGATTTCATTGCAATCGGATTCTCGCCTACTTTTAATATTGAACTTGCTCTTAAGCTAATAACTTATCTTCGGTATTTTTCTAAGTACTTAAAAATTCTTAAGTGATTTGAGTTGAAGCTTTTGAAATATTTTTATAACTTATGTGTGGTTGTCGATTGTAATGTTTAAACAAAGAATGTAGTGTTGTCGATCTCTTCTTTTATCAACTTCAAAAAAGGAGGAATACACAATTCGGATGTATGTTATTTGTATGTTACGCGATATTTACGTCGTGAATCTATTTTCACTATTCTTTTAATGAATAGTTTATACCTAAAGAAAACATTATATTTGTACATACTATATATGTATTAATAATTGTTTTATTTAAAAAGTAATAATTTTGTTATCGCTCCACAACTAAACAGCAGAAGTTATCGTGATAAATTTTCGCCCAAACAGCATATATTTCTGAAGGGCCGACTCACTATCTCACTATTATTTTAGGAAATACGAGTATATTGTAGCGAGATGTGGATAAAAAGTGTCTTATGAACATTTTCTTGGATAAAAATCGCCGAATTGATGGAGGTCAATACGTTTTGATATAGAGCGATATTTTTTTTCCTGTAATTCAAGAAGGATAAAGTCGAAAATTTTTGTTAGTATGCCATCAAAATGTTAAAACATGTTTGCAATATATGTACAGTATGAGTGCAATTTAATTACTTTGAGCGACACGATGGTAAAGCGTAGAAGCCGTTAACTTAAATGGTCATATCTATCAACTTTAAAGTAACAGGTTCAGTTTTAACCTATTTAGATGTGGTTCTCACAGCATCCTTTTGTATCATTTTTTTCTTTTATTTTTATCGGATTATGGAAACTTGTTGATATTTATAGTTAATGTCAGTCATTTAATTATGTTTCTTTTGTGATCATATATTAATGAGTAATATGTAGTAGCCCTAAGTACATACATATGTATGTACTAGTGATTGCATGTTTTTTGCCATTCCCATTCGTTCGTATTCGCAAGAAACGATGCGAATTCTTAGCAAATGTATTTGACAAACAAAAAGAAAATTATATATGGAATGGATGGGTATGTTATTTACTCATGTTTTTATATCACTTCGTCACTTTTTAATAGATATCAGTTAAAGACAAATACCATAACACTTAACTAACCTCAAATCACAACAAATCTTTTCCAATGAACTTTATGTGACTAACTTCGTTCATTCAACCTGTATCAGGTCGGCTATATTCGGTTTAAACATGGCCGACAAGAAATGTCAAACCTGTCTGTTTAACATTTTGCGCGTGCTTTATTTGAAATTCAACATTCGCATTCGTATTCGCGAATATTGAAGATGAATATTCGCATTCGATTCGGAAATGTGAAAAATCGAACATTTGTTACATCACTAGCATGTACTTATAGACTTTTTTCTTATGTAAAACTGAGATTTTCCTGAGCATGTGTAAGATTATTTTTTTTAAATTGCTTCGAGTGACTTATATCTTCTTTTTTTATACATACAGTATATAAATAAAAATGAATGTTCGTATGTTTGTCCTCTATGCGTTCCTAAACCATTCAAGCTTAGGGAAGTAAGTTGCTAGCAAAGTAGGTACTCATATATAAACTTAATATAATATGTACATACGTCTTTGGACATTGGTTGTGACGGGTTCTTACAATTTACAAAAAAATGTGAAAAGTGTTTTTTATAGGTTTTAGTCTTTTTTTTTTTTTTTTAAGTAAATGTTAAGTTAATTTAATTGTTGTTATCCTGTTTTTTTTTAATTGTATTCATTTTTTTTTGTGTTTTTATTTGTACTTTTAGGCGTTATAAAACACTGTTTTTTGGCGAATGATGTGTTCTCCTATAATTGGTAATACATAAAAATATAAATTAGATTTAAGTATATTGTAAATGTTAAATTATGTATGCTGTTGGAGATCCGTATAAATAAATAAATAAAAATAAATAAAATACGTAATAGAAATATATATATATATATTTTTATGTAATATGAAAAGCCCACCCCTATTTTAGTCTAAGTTTAGCCGTTTGGTAATATATTATAACAATCTAAGACGATTTCGTACATCACTAATGGCAGTAATCACATGGCTCTTAAGCTGGCAAATCGATATACTAAGTACATTGACATAATTCCTAAGTAATCTCCTAGAAAACTAGACACTAGTTGCGTCGTGCTCGCTTATTTAATGAATGCTGTCATACTCTTGCATGTCGTGTGTGGATTATAAATCGCTTCATTGACTATTTTTAACGTTATATCAAAGTAAACCATCTTATAGCGCTAATCTTTCCAATGGGATTTTAGCTGGAATACTCTGTAATGTTATTCTTATGTTGAACTAGCGACTTACCTTCGCTTCGCTCGGGTGCGTCCATAGGTACGTTTTAATTTTTTTGGCCGGCACCCTAATTCTTTTTCTAAAATTAAATTAGCCTAACTTAATCCTTATAACATCAGCTATCTACCAGTGAAAGTCCCGTCAAAATCAGTCCAGCCCTTTCGGAGGTTAGCCGGAACAAACAGACACATAGACAAAAATTTTAAAAATTGTGTTTTTTTATAAGTAGGTACCATATATAATTTCATATGCATTTAGTAAAAAGCTTTTATTTTGACATTATGACAGACACTTCAATTTTATTTATCTGTATAGATTAAATGCTAATTATAAAGTTATGGGCTCGAGGTTCGAGTCGGGCTAAAGTAGTTATTGGGTTTGTTTGGTTTCTTATATAAATCAAGATGGGATAAAAAACATCCACCCGTCGGTTAAAAATTACCTATCTGCGCATACTTGTGCTCAAAATATCTGTTGCCGCGACTAATTTTAATTACATTGGTCGCCTTGAACGAAATCGGTCTAGATGACATTATTTTAAGTTTAGATTATTGATACTGTATCAATTTTTCTGGAATTTTAAGCATATCAGGTTATATAAGAAATCTATTTTTATACAATTTATGCATAATACTCCTTAACTTCTAAGAAAATACTCAATTATTTTAATTATAACTTACCAATTATCTGTACTAGCGGCTCACCCTCGCTTCGCTCGAGTTCGCCTCTAGACAAAAACAGAAATAAATCTATCCCACGTGAACCGTACATTTTTCCGGGATAAAAAGTAGCCTATTAGTTATTCTGATGTATGAACTATATTAGTGTAAAGTTTCATTAAAATCCAATCAGTAGATTTTGTGTACTAAGCTGTATAAGTTAATATAGTTTTTTAACTATCCCACGGGAAATCTTTATTTTTCCGGGATAAAAAGTATCTAAAATGTTGACCGGAGATATAAGATACCACCATGCCAAATTTCATTTAAATCGGTCCAACAGTTTTGGAGATTAGCCCGTACAAACAGACAAACAGACAGAGAAACAAAAAAATTGAAAAAAAAAACTGCATTTGTTCTCTTTCTCTTCTTACATCCCCCTGACTCGGTTTTTAGCATTTTCTTTCTATGTACAGACATTCGACCGCTGCAGTTTTATTATATGTATAAATATACAGTATATTTATATCAACGATTTCTACACTTTCCATATATATCACTAATCTCACTAACTTAACATAAAACATCGATTTATTTACTAAGGTTCTTAAGTCCATTAAATATCAATAAATTGAAAAGATATCAGAATAATATAATGTTTGGTCGTTAAGTGACATTGATTTAACCGCTGTGCTCAAATAAAGTATGCATGCGAATGTTGATTCTTGAAAAACAAACAAAAATACGTTTGAGCCCGGATGGATTCCAATTTAAACGAAGAAGGATAAGTGGCAGCATCTGTCAACGTCAGAGTTATGAAGATAGCCGAATCGTCGATTGAGACTTGATGGTTTTATTTTTACATCATTTGTTACTCACTTCAATCGTGTTTTCGGGGTTGCTTACATTTTGCTTTATTAAGTTAAAAGGCCGTTAATAGCCCAGTGGTAACGCGTTCGCTTGGGGAACCGAGTGAAACGGTTCAAATCCTGGATTTCGTCTGATATTTTCATGTGTGAATCATTTCCGACATGATTACCACTTGTCTTACGGTGAAGGAAAACATCGTGAGGAAATTTGTATGTCTGAGAGAACTTGGCTAGTTTTCAAAAGATATGTGAAGTCCGCCAACCCACAGTTGGCCAGCGTGGTGGACTATGGCTTGATCCCCCTCGTATTGAAGGGAGTGCCCAGCAGTGGTACGTTAAAACATCTGAATTCAAGTTAAAGTAAAGAATTAAAATAGCATTCTCTGCTGATTTGTAAGAACGTACACTCGTTATTTAGTATTTTTAATGTAAGTTTAGTTAGTTAAACTTAGAAAAAGTATTGACATAAAAATAACACCTACTCTATGTCTAAACAAAATGAACTCATAAGTCGTCATAAAGATCAGAAAATTTAAACTTACACATTAAATATATTTTATTATACATATTTCATAACATAACAGTTCAGTTCGCACTATCAATAATTTTTCATAATTTAATATGAGATTGTGTAATGTAGCGCCAGAAGATTTTGTCAACACGTTGGCAATAATGTACTTGTACTCAGTAAGCTCGTAGTGTAAATATTTACATAATGTGCCAAAATAATATAATGCAGATGAATTTAATGCTGATTTGTAAATGTCAACTACATATACATATATATACATATATATGTATATGTAGTATACCGATAAATAAAATTTAAGTGTCTGTTTGTAATGTCAAAATAACAGCTTTTACTAATGCCTGTTAAAGTATATAGAATAGTAATACTTATAAGCAAAAAACAATTTTGAATTTTTTGTCTGTCTGTTTCTTCTGGTTTATCTCCGAAAGAAAAGAAATAGGTGGATCGATTTTGGCAGAACTTTCAAAATCTAAGACGTCTAAAATCTTAGTTTCTCCCGTGACCATAATTGCTGTAAAGTATTTGAAACGTCGGGAACTAAAAATCCGCGAAAAAATTCGAAAAGATAGTTTTATTTAAAATGTCAAATATTCGCGTAAAAAAAATTAAGTTTTTTCTAGGTCAATAAAATAGTTTTAATTTTTGTCACAACAAAATTATTTTTAAAAGAAAGACAACTCTATAAATAAACTTATTTAAAATGTCCATAATAATTTACTATGGTGCCAGCCGATACAAATCAAAGCACACCGACTTCGAAAATATCTGATTAGGTATCTATAGTAAATGAAAACTACCAATCAGTTAATTTTTACTTTTTAGTGGTTTTTTTGAAGTCGGTTTTTATTTTTTCTTAAAAAGTTTTTATTCATAATTCAAAACTTTTTACACCCTTTCCAATAAAACTTGAAATATTTCATTTCCCACAAAGACGATTCTAAAATCGAATTAATTCCCATCAACTATCGCAAAGTCGAATACAATTATCGATTTAAAATCGTTCCGCTATTCGAATCACGATGCGTCTACTAGTCAGTAAACGCAAACATTTGACATATACATACGAAAACCCTCAAATTATAAGACACGCTATAATGACACCTAAGCATTTTTGCATAAAACTTTAAATAGCTTAAATAATATACAACTAAAAAGGCAAAATAACATATTATTTTGTTCCTTAACTTAATATAAATAAGGTCGATATTTGTCTGCAAATGTGAACATTGCACGTGAGTCGAATTTTAAATGACTTATTACGAAGTAGGTTTGTAGGGAAGTGAGTGATTGAATGACGGTAAGATTTCTTTATTTTGATATCGGCATTCATATTTCACTAGGTCAAGGACCTGTATCGTATAATTTGTCATGCCATGCTGTAAATATGTGTAAATAGTATACATATCTATACTTAATATTATAAAGCTAAAGAGTTTGTTTGTTTGGTTGAACGCGCTAATCTCACGAACTACTAATCCGATTTGAAAAATTCTTTTTGCATTAGATAGCCCGTTAACTGAGGAAGGCTATAGGCTATTTATCATCTCGGAAAAATGTACTGTTCCTGTGAGATAGATTAGTTTTTGTCTAGGGACGAACCCGAAGCGAAGCGAGGGTGAGTCGCTAGTTATGTATAATAGGTGAATATAGATTTTTTTTGTACCCATTTAGGGTTCAAAATCAAATGCCTATGTGGTCGAGTGGCTAGCATGTGCAACTGCAGATTTTGAGATACTGGGTTTGAGCCCGGGTCAAGCCAAGTTTAGTTATTGAGTCTTCCTATTAAGAAAGTCTCAGTAACAGAGAAGTTGACGGTGTTACATCCCGTGCCATTCAGAGCCGTCAGTCCTACGTCTGATATCTTACGTCGTCGTCCCACCGAAGTGTGAGAGTGACAGGAATGGAGATACTTATGCACCAATATGTTCTGCACAGTTGGCCTGTTTCAATAAGATTGGCCGCCTTGGCCAAAATCGGTAGGGAGGACACCGGATCAGGGCTTCGTTCATCCGACTACCGGTCTGTGTCATACATACATACAGACATATGCAAGCGTTAATATAATCCTTTATTATATTTTTTACGTCATTAACCGAAATGTTCATTTTGAATTAAAATGAAAAAGTTATCCATTTCTTAAATAAGTTATATAACTAATTTAAATAAAAGATAAAGTACTTATTTGAATTTACAAAAAAAATACTAATGAAACTAATGCATATCTTAATATTATTTTCATTTGGTTCATTAGTTATGACGACACGTTTGTCTCAGTTTGTAGTGACCCCACTTGCTGTGCCAGCGGTCGCGGGTTCGAGTCCCGCTGGGAGCATTCATTTATGTGATGAGCACGAATGTTTGTACTCCAGTCATGGGTGTTTATATTTATAATATGTATGTATTAAAGTTATATATGTGTAGTGAATCAACTATCAGGTAGGTATCCATAACACAGTTGGGACATTAACACACAGCACAGGGTGCTGTGTGTTAATGTCCCAACATATTATTAGTAATATTTAAGAATAACTAAACATTTCTGTCGATATAAATAGACAAAAATTATTTTTAATATAGTTTGTAAACCTTATATAACGATACCACTTTAAGTCAACAAAGGAATTTGTTTGTGCCTTATTCCCTCGCATTCTCTTATTTCAACCCCTTTCAAACCACCCCTAGCAAATACCGGTTAAAATACGTACGTCTGAATGGATATATCAGTTATCTAATAGAGAAAGATATTTTCAAACCTGTTCCAAAAGCTTACCGAGTTTTTAAAAATGTCTAGAAAGAACTATGGCAGTTACAAATATCATCCAAATAAGATTTTCCTTTGAATAAAAATACTTTTAAATAATACTAGATTTTATCCGTGACTCTGTTTATACTATTGATTCAACTTGCATATACTATTTTTTATATAGTGACACTGACGAGATAACACTAAACTCATGAATAAAAAAAAATTGAAACATTTTTTATAGATAGGTAGGTAGGCTTTTTAAAGACAAAACGGTTCAGTATTATTATTTATATATTTTCCATAATAATAATTAATTATTTTTAAATTTCGACCACCATAATAACAAAGCAACAAACATACGTTCCCAATTATATAATTACTTAGAATATTTAACATTCTTCAACGCTAGCTACTGTATAAGTACTGTACAATTATATTTCCACATGGACATTTTACCTTACCTTTACCGTCTTACGAATGTAGTGTTCATCAATCAATATAAACACTCGAAAATGCCATGTGATGCAAAAAGACCTACGCCGTAAACCAAGCAGGTTTCACTGGCTCTCTGCCAATCTGTTAACTATTCATGCAACCTGCACTCATATTTGAGGCCAGCTACCTACTGCAAATCAGGATTAATACCGCTTTTTATTTACTAACATGCTTTTATTAGCTTTTTAGGGTTCCGTACTTTAAAAGGTAAAAATGAACCCTTATAAGATCACTCTCTTGTCCATCTATCCGTCTGTCCGTGTGTCACCACCGATTTTCTCAGGAACTGGTGGACCTAGCAAGTTGAAATTTATACCAAATATTGAGGTCTATAGTCCCTATTATGTGTATCCCTGTTAGGTGTAGTATAATATCAAGGTCCTGAGTCAACACGATAAAAAGATATAGGCAAATTTAGATTTTCGCAAAACTTGTAAGTACCAAACTTTACCTTAATTTTCAACTTTTTTTTATTTTTCGGAATTTTCTCTTTACTTGTATTGTAAGACCTTGTTTTTAACCAAAATTGACAATTCTAGGTCAACCGGAAATACCCTATAGGTTTTGGGTCGAAAACTTATATGGTAGTTCCTGTTGACCTAGAAATCAAGAAATTTGGCAAAAAGCATGGTCTTACAGCACAATTAAAGAAGAAATTCCAAAAAAAAAGTAGAAAATTAAAATTAAACAGGTTTCCTACAAAGTACGGAACCCTCGGTGCGTGAGTCCGACTCGCACTTGTCTGGATTTTTTATGTAATAATGTTCTCAAAATTTGAAACGTTGATGTATGAAATCTAGACGATAGTGCAATAGTGCGATACTGTCGGGCTAATTTGATGAGGGAGTCACGAAGGGAACAGTGAAACTTTTCTATAGCTACATAGTAAATTCTTAGATTTGGGCTTATTTAATTAGGTTTTTTTTTGCTTCATTGCAGTCAGCCAGAAGAGTGTTGTTTTAGTTTTTTAGGAATACAATTAGTTGTATACTAAAAGTAATATGATAACACCGAGTATTCTTTTGCTCTTCTACCTTAATGCTATTAAAAAAGATTATAATCTATACTAATATTAAAAGTGCGAATGTTTTTGAGGATGTCTGGATGTCTGGATGTATAGATGTATGGATGTTTGTTACTCTTTCGCGCAAAAACTACTGAATGGATGTTAATGAAACTTTATAATGATATAGCTCATACATCAAAATAACACAGGCTATTTATATGATAGATTTGTTTTTGTTTTTCTAGAGACAAACCTGAGCGAAGCGGGTAAGCCGCTAGTATTAATTAAAGCTTATACGAGGAGCTTAAGTATCTACGAGTTAGTTCATTCTATTTATTAAAATCGGTTGAATCGATCTAAGTGGCACAATCACTATAAAATGTTGTTATTTAACTACTAACTGTATGAGAAAGTTGTTGGATAGATGTTTCCATAGATAAGTACTGAATAAATTAACCGACTTGATTTATATTAGACTAGCGGCTCACCCTCGCTTCGCACTGGTTCGCCTCTAGAAAACAAAAAAAAACATGTTTTCTGGGATAAAAAGTAACCTATGTGTTATTCCAGACTATAATCTATCACTGTGCTAAATTTTATCCAGGTCCGTTCAGCCGTTCTGGCGTGAAAGAGTAACAAATATCCAGACTCACAAACTTTCACATTTATAATATTAGTATAGATTTCATAACTTTTTGCCGTAGATGAACTGCGTTGCGAGACTTGCATTTTTTTACATGTTATGTTTTTATGGTATGGTTAAAAAGTTCCTTTCCATGGCATGGCACAGAGGAGGAGAGGGAGAAGTAGGCCACTAACTACCTGAATGTAGATTGTCCGAAGGGACATGGGGAAACTGGGCCTAGCTCATGACGATACTTACGAGTTAAGAAAGCCCATCCCGCGTAACGGCTAAAGCTAAGGAAGAAGATGTTTTTGATAGCATAACTAACCCAATTAAATCAGATGAAAATTACAGGAAATTCTTCTCAATATTGGCATTAGGAATACGAAAACAAACCCAAAAACACACCCTTAATCTTTCATTTATGGCCTCAAAACTAAAAATGAAATCCTATATCTTCATTTTCAATATCTCTTTTAAGTATTGACTAATCTTAAACCAACTATGTGGTCTATTGTTTCAATAGTAATGTTCACTCATGGTGCCTCCAGGCCCAAACATATGTATTAAACTAAACGTAATCGTCTAATAAATAATGTATTTTATTATCACAGCCTCCATAAACACTTTGCAAAGCCACAACATAAATAGCAAGTTATAGGTAGCGGGAAAATGGACTTAGAAAACTATAGTTTACAGTTTCGTGGACGGTAAGCCTAATCTCTATTTTCCAGACAGCTTTAAACAGACGTCAGTGGGGAGAATTAACAAGAGATTTGGTGCAGTTTTACCAAATTAAATTTTTTTCTAACATTTTTCATTTAACTAAAAAGGGTTTTAAATCTTACATTCATGACAGGGATAAGTGTTAAATGCTTTATTGTTTACAAGTCCTTTTGACTAACTTTCAAAAAAGAGGAAGTATTCAATGGGATGAGTGTTTCTTTTTGTTTGTTGTATGTAATTACGCCTCAAGGTTGATTCCATAAAAAATTAAAAAAAGAAACAGTAAAGAAATAATTATTTTTAAGTAATTACCTATGAAATTGTACATTTTTTAATAAAAAAACCATAATTATATTTTTAGTGAGGCTGATTAAAAAATTGGATAACCTTCAAACCTTTATAGGTATTGCAAATGACTTATAACCTACCTTACAAAACCTAAGATATTCATATGCATGTACCAACTGCATACGATAAATACATACGTCAATTTGATTTAAAGACATCTGTTGATCAAGTCTGTTGTAACACTTCATAAATAACCTCTCGCTGAAATTGAATGGAAAGTAGATTTTACCAAAAGCAGTAAAAATATATAGAGATCTTGCAATACAGTAGCAGAAGAGCGAAAAATATTTTTAATTTTTATATACTCACTAGAGCGACTCACCCTCGCTCCACTCGGCTTTGTCCCTAATTTAACGTTTCAACGTTTCACGAGATATTTTCCCGCAGTAAAAAGTATCCTTTATGTTAACCTGGATAACCGGCTATCATCATACCAAATTTCATCAAAATCTGTCCAGTGGTTTTCTCGTGATGCGTTCACAGACAGACAGACAGACAAAAAAATCTAAAAGCTATAGATTCGGCCTCTGTATCGATAATTATGAATATTTCAATAAGAATTTCAAAAAAATATTTAATGTTCAGATTCAACATAGAATTTTATTATATGTATAGAAATTTATATTATAAAGTATGTTCATCACATTATACAATCAAATAATTGATAATAATTATAGTTTTATGTTTGACATAGAATATTGTTATTTATTTTTATTAAAGAAAACATACGTGTTCTAAAATATTATTTGGCTTAACAAAAAAAATAACTTTAGCTTATGTTTATGGTTCACCGCTTGCCACATATTATGTTTTAATACTCCAAAAGCCCTTTCAAAGCCACCACAGACAAGGCGCACCTTGTTTTGTATAGCATAAAATTCTTAAAATTGTGCTTTACTATACTAAAAATAAAGCCGAAAATAGTTTGTTCTTTTTTATGACCCCCAAGTGATCGCAGTGCCGATACAAATCATTTGAAGCGTTCACAGTGCTTGGAAACCAATTTCCGGTTCCCGTTCATATTGAAATGTAAACGGCGAGACGACAAATAACGCCAGGTAGCTGATAGCATCGAGGCGTAGCGTTTGAAAAATTATTATAAATATAGTAAAGAATGTATATGTATAACTAAATCTATTTTGTAAAAAAAAACGTGTGTGTGTACTTATGTACGCACGTAAGAAGTTATACTTATTTGGCGGAACAGAACAAAGATAGCTAAAGATTTCATCCCGTATGTCACAACTCTCTGTTTGTGAAAGGAATGCAGGTATGTAACTTCATCATGTAGCTTTCAGCTAACTTCATCATGTCGCTTTTTGGCTGTCGGTGTGCGCGCTCATCGAAAAAATTTTACTCTTATATTTTTTTTTCAAACGTGCCAAAAGAAGTATAACTTCAAAAATCTAATTTTTTTTAGCTTATTAGAACTTACATTTTATTATCCTGATATAATGAGTAACTTATCGAGAGTATTGCGCAGTGATACGCCGAACTGGCACTATATTTAAAGCTTTTTTTTAAAATAAATGTCAATATTATATTCTCTGTCAGTCCAGATTTAGTTTAGAGCTTCAAAGGTTAGCACTGAAAAAGAAAATACTTAAAAATTCATCTCCTATGAAAAAGAGGGGATGAAAATTTCTACGATAGGAACACGACTATCTATGCATATAACAAAATTGTAACTGATCGCTGTCTGTACATACATGAAAGATATTTGAGAAAGACTATTATTGGGGATCTTTATTATCGCAATAGAACCCAAAACAATGATTTCTAGTTTTATTGTCTGTTTGTCTGTGCGTTTGCGATTGCGATTTGCGATTTGCGATTTGGGTGCGGTTTTCACTAATGTACTGTGGTAAGCTTCACTTAACATTTAGTATTTGTTTTGTTTTAATCGGTTCCTAAATAAAAAAGTTATGTCAATTTAAAAAATCATCTAGTGGCGAACTCGAGCGAAGCGAAGGTGAGCCGCTAGTTACTCATATAAATATAAATGCTTCCGTAAATTAGAGATATGAACAGTTTGACTTGTACTTGTAGTTTTATATTTAATTAACTATCTATTAGCCAGTTAATTAAATATAAAATATTTACTCAACTATAGTTGACAAACTAATAGAAGTAACTCACGACTCGATAATACACAGTAATATGTACAAAGATGTAACGTTAATGAATGTTGTAGGAGATAAACCCCGAATCTAACGATCCAATTAGCAAGCGAAAAGTAAGCTATACTAACGCTAAAGGGCATACAATATACATTCCTTTTTATTTCGATACTCTGACGACGCGTTTGGCTCAGTTTGTAGTGACCCTACTTGCTGTGCCAGCGGTCGCGGGTTCGTGTCCCGCTGGGGGCATTCATTTGTGTGATGAGCACGAATGTTTGTACTCCAGTCATGGGTGTTTTTATTTATAATATGTGTGTATTTAAATAGTGTATCAACTATCTGGTAACCATAACACAAGCCTCGTAGCTTACCATGGAACTAGACGGTGCTGTGTGTTAATTTCCTAACATATTTATTTATTAGGTAGTTTCTTTAGGTTTTAGTGGAAAATACAGATTTTTCTAGCCGATGAGTCCCACAAAACCATCTGTATATGTGTAAGTGGTATGCGTAAATGCATTTCCCAACGCTAAATAAAAAGGGGAAAAGGAAGGACATTATATTCATTACAAATTTCATTCAAATTCGTTACAGCGTAAAGCGTATTTGTCCCATACAAATACACTCACCCATATGATATGGTATCTGGAAGGTACGAGTATATATGATTTTACATTATATTGGAGCGGAAAATGTCACTGTGAAACATGAATCAAAATGTTTTGTGCCTCACTTAATACTCAGAACACAAAGTTTACTGGTTCATCTCTTTGATGATTTAATCAAGCGAACCCAGAAGGAAATTTTCCAATATTAATTACCCAGTGTTCCCCGAAATTGACAATTGACAATGATATTCGAAGAACTTATATAGATATTGTTTTTTTTTTTATTTGTTAATGCTTGATAAGTTACAAATTAATACTAATTTATAAAACCCTTTTGTCGAGTAGGAAATGAGGCTGATGATCATCAAACGCCTGAATAGATCTCCATAAATTATAGCTAAGAACCATCTCGATCGCTTTAGCTTTCAAACAAAAAAAAACACATCAAAATCGGTACATTCGTTTAGGAGCTACAATGCCACAGACAAACACAGACACACAAACAGACACGTCAAACTTGTAACACCCTTTTTTACGTCGGACGTTAAAAATGAATTTAAATGAAATTATGTAACTACGTAGAGTGTTTTGTTTAGTAAAAATGGATGAATAGATAGAAGTTATGTACTTAGTTCAAAACACTTTTAAACGTAGCCTATTAAAGAGTTACGATTTTCTAATGTTGACTCACGTTATATCCAGTGTCAAAAACAATCCTTAAAAATGACACAGATCGTGCGACACGGCCCGGTGTCCTTTGATAAGGGTCAAACAAAACTCCAAACTTTACTTTTTGTCAAACAACGAGACTACAAATTTCAATAAAGCTACGAACACGGCCGTATTTTTTATGCGTATACGCAAAATGGACACCGCAAAAAGTTTGCGGGTATTCAGCTAGCTTCCCTTTGATGGAGAGTGTACTTTCCAACTCGTTGTTCTGGGCTTATGTTCTGAAAAGTTTGGATTTTTAACTATAATAAAAGTGTGGGTTTATCCGGAACTTTTATATACAGATATATCTTTTGTATGTAAAAAGTGTCACGCCATTTTGAATGATATCATCAAATATATATTTTTTTTTAATTTTGCAAGAGAAATCTCGCGAAAATAATGTTTAAGCATCTTAATTTTTACATAATATGCTCAAGTACAATTAAGTCTTCAAATTATAAAAAGATTTCAATGTTTTTATTAAACAGCATCGAGCTTAACAATTAAGCTGGAATCACAACAATGTACGTCGGATGGAAAAAAATTTTTCGTATAAGGCAACTTTTTCTTGTGATTGTCCTTTATTTCGCGAAAAGCAATACGATTGGTCCGCAACATTTAAGGGTAGACGGTTATTGCGATATAAATATGTATATTATAATAATAATTAACGTATATCATTATTATAATATACATATTTATATATACGACGACATGTTTGGCTCAGTTTGTAGTGACCCTACTTGCTGTACCGGCGGTCGCGGGTTCGAGTCCCGCTGGGGGGATCCATTTGTGTGATGAGCACGAATGTTTGTACTCCAGTCATGGATGTCTATATATTTATAATATGTATGTATTTAAAGTTATATATTATGTGTAGTGTATCAACTATCTGGCATCTATAACTCATTACCATGGAACTGGATGGTGCTGTGTGTTAATGTCCTAACATATTTATTATTATTTGCTTACTACTAGTTATAAAAATTAAATAAAGGAGTTTGTTGAACTATTTTATTTATTACTAGCGATTCACCCTCGCTTCGCTCGGGCTCGTCCCTGGCTTGCTTCCCAATACAAACTTTTATCCCCATTTTCACCTCCTTAAAGCATGATTTCCGGGATAGAAAGTATCCTTCCCAGGGTCTCAAACTATCTTTGTACCATCTAAATCGGTTCAGTAGATCCAGAGATTACCTCCTACAACGTCACAAACTCACAAACTTACAAACTTTACCTCTTTATAATATTAATATAGATTAGTATAGATTTTACTAGCGACTTGCCCTTTCGCATTTATAACAGTTCTCCGATAAAAATGGCATTTCTTTTTTTTTTAAATGTTTTTAGGTTATTCTAATTCAAACAGCGGTTAGGTTTAATTAACAAGTGGTGACAAAAGTTGTAAAACGAGTCGAGTACTTATTTGATACATTTGTACAGTTTGGTGTTCTCATTAAATTCAAACTTTTGCGATGTAGAGCGGCCGCGGCTTGCATCGACATATTGGTGACATGATACTGCAAACCAGTTTTACGAGAATATCGTCCCCCGAGCGCTACCTGTTGGTATTGATAGTGAAAAATAGTTATTATAAAAATGATATAACATTCGTGTCCTTATAACTTTTCTAGACAACTTTTTAATCAGATTTACACTAAAGTAGATGCAGGGAAGACTCAACTAATATACCCTTAACTTTATAACGTATTATCTTTTTTATCATTTTGGCACAACTATTTGAAATATAGTTAAAAATACGGTTTTCTTTTCATATGTTATTTTTATTGAGTTCTTTAAGTCGTTACATACTGATATTTTTCTATTGTTTCAATTTAAACAGCTTAGATTCAATGAAATCGATATGTGCTTTTCAGTTTGCAAAGCTTCAAAACTTCAAACTATTATAAAAGCGAAAATAAATAATAATAAAAAATATAAATAATAATAAAAAATATTAAATAATTATATAGATAATATATATATATATATGTATATATATATAAAATATTATATAAATAATAAAAAATAATACATGAAACAATGAAAAATGTTTAATTTCGGGCCGACAAAGTCGCAAATGAAAGCTTAAGTAATACGGCAATATTTATTAAACTCTCGCAGGTGGTCAAGATAACAGGAAACATAACGTTAAATAATATTGTAAGAGTCAACAATGTCGGTATACACTTAAAATGCACTGCGGCCCGACGTTATGGAGGAAGTGTTATGGTGTATTGTACTAGAAAAACATTGTCCTCCATAGCTTTTCCTATAACCTCTAAAATATATTTAAATGTAAACGGCGTACAGTAGATTAATATTATAATTTTATTAAAATAAAACATTTCGAAGTAACATTTTAAATTAAAGAGTTTGTTTTAAACTCACAAAATAAATTTTAAGTATGCTGGTTATTTCGCCAATGACACGTAGAACAATTATAATCATGCACATTCGATTATTGTTGAAAAATTTAAAAAATGTTACAACAGATTATAAATACAGTTATTTTTAAAATATTTTTCTAAATAATAGCTATTTAATAGCTTGTAACTTTAACATATTACTATTGTAAAGACTGCTAGGAATGTCACTTTGTCTCCATTAGCGCAGTGGTGAGGAATTTGATCTCTCAATCTTCTCTCATTGGTCTGTATCTATATTTTAAGTTATAATATCCGCTTGATAAATTGACTATGGATGTGGTTTTGATATTTTGACGTATTCTCATTTTTGTCAATTTTTTTTTTTTTTGTCATTTATACAACGATTGCTTCACCTTAAGTCAATACCAAAAATCTGAACTCATGTAGAACAAGTAATTTCGCAGAAATATTCCCGCCTTGCCTTTGTACCGGGCGAAGCATTTGCGGCTTTATTTTCATTCCGTTCATCGTCACAGTTTAGCATTGTTGCCCTTTTTTCGGTCGTCTTCGTTAGCGGAATCGACTTTTACGTTTTGTCGATCGTATTCCGACTCCCGTCGCGTTCGTTTCGTCGAATAACTTTTTCTTTTTTTTTTCCATTTTTACTTTCGTCTTTCGTTCTGGCTGTCACGGGCTTTTTGGTTTTGCCGAAATAGGACGCCATCGATACTGGATTAAAGGTCGAATGGAACGTTTCATTTTGATTCGACCATGTCGTCAAATAAAAGGAAATGAAACTCACATGATAAATGTGCAAGACCCATTAGAAGGTTAAATCACGATGGTGTGAGGTTTTTTTTAATATGGCGGGTGTCTAATAAAATTAATCGTAAATCTTTCAAATTAGTATATACTTAGTTATTTACTTAGTTACGAAAGTACTTTATGACATTCTTATCTATACATATAATAAAATTCTAATTAAGTCGAATCTGTACTTAAATATTTTTTGGAAAATCTTATTGAAATAGTCATTATTATCGATATAGAGGCCTAATCTATAGTTTTTTGAATTTTTGTCTGTCTGTCTGTTTGTGACCGCGTCACGAGAAAACCTCTGGACAGATTTTGATGAAATTTGGTATGATGATAGCTGGTTATCCGGGTCGACATATAGGATACTTTTTACTTTGGGAAAATATCTCATCTCTGAGAAACCCTAAATAAATATACTAATCGTTAAAATGAAACTAGGGACGAATCCGAGCGGAGCGAAGATTAGTCGCTAGTTTATTATAATACAATTTGTTTTTACAGTTGTACAGACTGAACTACAAATATTCGTGCTCATCACACAAATGAATGCCCCCAGCGGGACTCGAACCCGCGACCGCTGGCACAGCAGGTAGGATCACTACAAACTGAGCCAAACGTGTCGTCGTCGACGATTTGTTCATTACTAACGATTCTTACATGTATTTTCAAGCTTACGTGTCATTTGAAATACATATATAAATATTTCTTTATTGACACTGAGAAATAAATAATTCAAAATTAAAAAGTATCCAATCTAGCCGTAAGTGCTCGAATCGTTTTGGGAAAACCCTAATGCATTATTTAATTACATATTACATTATTTTTGTTTGTTATTACAATATTTTTTCATACGATATTTTTTATTCCGGAAATCATCCCTTAAGGGGGTGAAAAAGGGGATGAAAGTTTGTATGGGGAATCAACCTACAGACGAACCCGAGCAAAGCAAGGGTGAGTCGCTAGTCACTAATAAAACTGTAGTTAAAAATAGTTTATTTCAATACACATATAGACAGTTATTTTTTATATTTGTATTTATAATTTAAGATAATGCATATAAACATAGCATACTACATACATACTTCCTCAACAATAACAATAAATATCCCTTGAGCAGTAAACTTAATATCGCTAATAGTTTGATTACCTGGAACCGGAGTATTAAAACTTAGATAATTCGCTACATGGCATCCATGTTTGTTGACTTTACTAGGAACTATCTTACTACAGTCGCTAACGTATTTGTTTTGAAGTTTAATACCATACTAGTTTTAAAGCAATATTCCAATTCCAATTGATTTTATCTTGGACTAGGTGTGTCATGCGGTTTTACCCGCGTTAAATTTGTTTGATTAGAAACATCAGTTTTATAATAATGTATGGAAGTCTGTGCAATTTGTTGATATCTATGATTACTGCTCCACTCCTTTGAGTAGTAGCACGATGATATATAGCCTATAGCCTTCCTCAATAAATGGGCTATCTAATGCAAAAAGCATATTTTCAAATCGGATTAGTAGTTCCTAAGAGTAACGCGTTCAAACAAACAAACAAACTCTGTCTCTTTATAATATTAAGTATAGTCTGAACTTATCATTGATAAATTATTATAGTTTATTTTTCACTACAGTGGCTTACATACTATTGATATTCACAATTTAACGTATTAATAATAAAAAGTATGAGCCATAATTCAGACATGCTAATATTAAAACGTAACGGTTTCAACCGTTGCTATAAACATCAGTGTTTATTTCTCATTTCAAATGTACGTTATTTAATAATCTATATTAATATCGACGACACGTTTGGCTCAATTTGTAATGACCCTACTTGCTGTGCCAGCGGCCACGGGTTCGAGTCCCGCTGGGGGCATTCATTTGTGTGATGAACACAAATGTTTGTACTACAGTCGTAGGTGTTTATATTTATAATATGTATGTATTTAAAGTTGTATGTGTATTGTACCAACTACCTTATCCTCCATTACATAGGACTAGTAGCTTACCATGGAACTAGATGTTGCTGTATGTTAATAATGTCCCAACATATGTATCAAAAATCTAACATTGCTGTTTTGAACTTTTTCTTGATTTTAGTAAAAGTAAATATTTTAAATGTTCAAAGTAATGAACTCATCATATGTCGAAGGAACGCGAATACACTTATATATATTGGTGGTTCTGGTGTTTTACGAAACTCGTTAGCGACTTTCGAAGCAGTCACGATACAGAAAACAAAAAATAATGTATGACGAAGAAGAGCGATTCGCACTCGGGCGGCTATAAAATTATGGTTTTTTATGTTCCATAACTTTTCTTACTTAAATATTAAAAATATTCTTTGCTTAAGTTACGATCTTTTGTTTCGTAGTAATTTTGGAGTTAAATGAATTCTTTGAAAATATAATAATCTAACACATATATATAAATAAAATTGAATTGTTTGTCTATATTTAAAAAATAACTGCTTCATATTAAACACTTGTGGTTGTTTGCAGATTAAAGTATTTAAACTGAAAAAAAGTTATAACATTAATTTTAACTTTCAACCGGTGAAAACAGAAAGATAGACTACTGTTTATCCTGATAAAAGGAAAGGGTGTCCAAGGGATAGAGGATAGTGTATTCGGGGTTAAAGTGAATTCGGGACAAGTCGTTTTAAATATATATACATTATATATATATATATATATATATATATATATATATATATATATATATATATATATATATATATATATATATATATATATATATATATATATATATATATGTATGTATACAAAAACAAAAAAGAAACAAACAACAAAAAAGAACAAAATAAATAATCGGTCAAGTGCGAGTCGAATTCGCACGCGAAGGATTCCATACCATAGTAAATGTACTTTTTATCAATATGACTTTTACTCTTCAATGATCGCTTACGAACGTTAAAAAGTTTTTCCTTATATTTTATTTTTATTTATTTCTATTATTTGTTGTTATAACGGCAGTAGAAATACATACTCT
The DNA here is from genome assembly GCA_905404265.1 of Fabriciana adippe. NCBI lineage: Eukaryota > Metazoa > Arthropoda > Insecta > Lepidoptera > Nymphalidae > Fabriciana > Fabriciana adippe. The sequence goes on from FR989986.1 coordinate 15,638,431, forward strand.
GTGAAAATTTCAACTTTCTACCTATTACGGTTCATGAGATACAGCCTTCTGACAGACGGACGGACACCGGAGCCATAATAATAGGGTTCCGGTGGCAACCTTCGGGTACGGAATCTTAAGAAGGAACCAAAATAATAGAACTACCTTTTACTTTAACTAACTACTTTTAACTAAAAATAGCGTAAGAAATTACATATATGTACATGCTTGGGTCGATTGATTTGCCAACTTCACTAACCAACAGCTTTCAACTAAAATATTAATATTTCAACTCGCAAAACTTGGTTATTTTGTATTGTAAAGTCGATCGTTTCACCGAAAGGCACTCTTAGACTTCTCATGCCGTCAGAAAGTTAACCGCGAAGGCAATGATTTTGTTTAAAATCATATTGTTCCATATATGGCAGGTTCTCGTAACTCGTAAAGCGTTTGTGGTCTCTGCAAGTAATAGAATGTAGCGATATTTCTCTTTTTTTTTTCATAACCTTACATTGAGGCTTTTAAATTAAAATAAGTAACAAGTGCGAGTCGGACTCGCACTCGAAGGGTTCCGTACCATAATCGTTTTTTTTTATTTGCATGGCAGCCTTTTTGAAATTTGTCATCTTGGTTTTTTTATCCTTCGTTGTTATAGCGGCAATAGAAATACGCACTCTGTGAAAATTTTAACTATCTATCTGTTACGGTTCATGAGATACAGCTTTCTGTCAGACGGACGGACGAATGGATGGACCGACGGACTTAGTAATAGGGTTCCGTCGGCACCTTTCGGGTACAGAACCGTTAAAATTTTTCAGTAAGAATAGCTAAAAATTTACTTTTGACATTCTTTGTTTCTTTCCTGTCCTCGTTCTCTTTTTCTCTTTGAAAGATATCTAACTTAGACCTGTTGGAGAGTATTAAACTTATAGATTTTTTGCCATTATAAATATTGGCTTCATAGTTCTAAAAATTTTATTCCACGTAAAGTTATTTTTTGTATTAGTGTAAGATCATCTACTATCAATTGTATACAGCATTACACGTCTTTTTTTTTTCGATTTCATTCGATTTTTTTCATTCGATTTTCATTTTAATTCGATTTTTTTTCTTCTCTTTTACCATAATTTCATATAATAGAATTCACTCAATTATTATTTACTCAATACTTATCATAGTGCAGTTAAATAATAACAGTTTATACGAGCTAAGAGCGTTCACTGTTCAATTTAATTGACTGAAATGTTATATTACGTTTAGTAACTCTCGTCGTAGCGTCATTAGCAATATTGCTTCGACTGCACCATGGTTATTACCTCATGCCTCAATCGACCTTGCGTCTTGGACCTCACAACCTACTTTCCGTACGTAGTATTTATGGCTGGTATGTTATATTGCTTCCATATTATGCCGTTTTATGTGTTTACATGTGAACATTAGTAGGAATAGTCGTAGTTCAACAATGTTTACTGTCATTTTGTATTGTAACTGCTTATTTTGTGAGTTATGTAGTTTTATTATTATAGTTTTTAGTTGATTAATTATTAGTTTTTGGAATTGATCCTTATATTTGGCAAAGCATGGTCTAGGTTTTGTCATTGAATTTACCTTTATATCTATTTTTGTCTTATTTTGAATTTATAAAGAGACAGTTTGAACGTCATGTTTTTTTTAAATAGGTACATTTTCGTATAAAATATGCCTTTCCATATTTAGATTTTTTAATCTAATTTCGCATAAATTACTCGTCACTCCCTTTAGGTAATTTTTCGTGTCATTATATCCTTCGCAAAATAAGCAGGGAGGATAAATACGATGCAATTCAAAGCGTTAGGACGTTTATTTGTGTATATTTTCTTACCCTCAGCTATCCCTTTTTTTATTTATGCCATTTATTTTTTATGCTCCACCTTCATTTTTCTGTAAATTATTTAAAGTTGACTAAATATGCAAAATTAAATTTTCCACATTAAATGAAAATTTTGAGCGTTTGAAAAAAATACGCTATGTCGGACACGTACCTATAGTTTTTCTATGATGTTAATGGCTGGTGTCGACTCCAATAAGAATCTATTAGGTGTTTATTTATACATATAATAAAACTGTAGAGGAATGTCTGTACATAGAAAAAAAATGAAAAAGAAAAAAAGAATAAAAACTGAGTCAGGGGGATGTAATAAGGGAAATAGAACAAATCCAGTTTTTTTTTTAAATGTTTGTTTCTCTGTTTGTCTGTTTGTACGGGCTAATCTCCGAAACTGTTAAACCGATTTAAATGAAATTTTGTATTGTGGTATCTTATATCCCCAGTCAACATCTTATATACTTTTCATCCCGGAAAATGAAAGAGTGGGATAGTTAAAAAACTATAGTAACTTATACAGCTTAATACACAAAAATTACTGATTGGATTTTAATAAACCTTTACAATAATATATTTCATACATCAGAATAGCAAATAGGCTGCTTTTTATTCCCGATAATTTGTACGGTTCCCGTGGGATAGATTTGTTTTTGTTTGTCTAGACACCGGATCGAAGCGAGGTGAAGTCGCTAGTTATATATTAATAAAAAAAAGACATACAAATTATTTCTTACTTTCCAGTGCCTTGAATTTTGTTTACTTTAAAAAAAAAAGATTTTATTGTTCGACACATGTAGAGTGTAGATAGAGCCAACACAAGAAGAGTTTGTTTTTCATAACAAAGTAATTAATAAAAATTAGTTGCAGAATTCCCAGATTTCCCAGACTGAGGATTCAATGTTTAACAGTAGATATAACACATTTGTTACCCGCCGAATCGTAAAATGTATAGCTATTAATTAGAACGTTGGCGACTGACCAAACCGATAGGTCAGATTATTTGGACGTGAGTTGTTCTGTTTCTTCTTTGTTCCCTTCGAATATAAATAGGTATCTAACGCCCTATTAATATGATCATCTATACAGATAAATAAAATTAAAGTGTCTGTTTGTAATGTCAAAATAACAACTTTATACTAAATGCATATGGAATTATATACGGTACTTATAAGAAAAACACAATTTTTAAAATTTTTGTCTGTCTGTCTGTTTGTACCGGCTAGTCTGCGAAACGGCTGGACCAATTTTAACTGGACTTTCACTGGCAGGTAGCTGATATTATAAAGAGTAACTTAGGCTACTTTTATTTTAGGAAAAGAATTAGGGTTTCGCTCAAAAAAATTAAAACGTACCTAGGGACGCACCCGAGCGAATTTAAAAATATTTGAATACAGATAGTTAATAATACAGATAGTTTAGATAGATAAATTCTACTCATATGTTTATATATTTTCCTCTAATTTTCAATCATGAATTTGGTCCAATTTCAACCACCAGTCGAACAGTAGTTATTATAAAATGCACACATATTCAAGTTATTGAATTGTAATGAATTTCCTAGATATAAAGCCATAGTCTTCATTAATAAATCATATATAGCATGCTTGAATCTTGTTTATAATAATTATTTTATATGATAGACTAGCGACTCACCCTCGCTTCGCTTCGGGCTCGTCCCTAGACAAAAACACATCTATCCCACGGGAACCGTACATTTTTCCGGGATGATATATAGCCTATAGCCTTCCTCAGTTAACGGGCTATCTAATCCAAAAACAATGTTTTCAAATCGGATTAGTAGTTCCTGAGATTAGCGCGTTCAAACAAACAAACAAACAAACAAACAAACAAACAAACTGTTCAGCTTTATAATATTAGTATAGATTAAATTAGCGTAGCATAATAAACATTTTAGTCTATAACTGGAATAAGCTATTATGTCAGAGATAGGAAACTCGATTCTCGTAATGAAAGAATCTGATTAAGAAAAGTTTTTAGTTAGAAAACACCATCCAATAAGCTAAAGAATAAGATAAATGGAGCCTGTAATGTTAGTGATTGAAGCCTGTAATGGGATTATAATATTAAGCAAAATAAGTAGCAACTTGTCGTATACCATTCTCATAATCCATACATATAATATCATAAATGCGAAAGAAACTCTGTCTGTCTGTTACTTTTTTACGCTTAATCCGCTTAACCGATTTAAATGAAATTTGGTTTAAAGATGGTTCGAGACCCTGGGAAGGACATAGGATAGTTTTTATCCCGGAAATTATCTCTGAAGGATCGTATGGGGAATCAATCATTTCTTAAGTAAGAGATATAAAACTCATCACATCTATGTATAATGTATAAATATATAGTCTACCTATTCCATATCAACCGTTAAAATGAGCTAAATTCTATAAATAAATCAGATTATTCTAAGAACATAAAGAAATTTGAAGTAAAGACTAAATTATATTTTAAACTGTAGCTTAATTCATAGAGTAAATTTAAAACGTAAATAAAAATGTTGATAGCAAAAACACCGTCTGGAAAGGAGAGCTAGAACTATCTTATCCCAGTGTATTAGTTTATTACCCTTGCGGTAAGGTATCGTAATTCAGCTGTCATGCGTCTCACCCTCATAAAATGTGCCTACACTTGCTTATTGACTTACATATATTATGGTATAGTTACGTGACTATCTCTGTTATAAATTATAGTTAAACTTTATGTTTTTTATAAGAACCGTACATTTTTTCCGAGATAAAAAGTAGCGTATGTGTTACTCCAGACTGTAACGTCGGGAACCAAAAATCAAAATAAATCCGCGAAAAAGACCGAGAAGATAGTTTTAAAATGTCAGATATGTTTAATCATCACAGTCATAAAAGAGAGAGAGAGAGAGAGAGAGTTAGGTACCAGTATAAAATGTAGTTTATATCTTACACAATTTTTTAAAGTTTTAAATTAAAAAGAATACCTTAAAAATATGTATTTTACGTGATATATGATGTTATGTACGTTTTCTGAATCGTTTAAGAGAGACAGGGAGAAAAAAACACTTTTTTAGATGACTTTTAGACGTACCTAAAGAAAATTTTAATGTAAACACTACACAGATACTTTGTCCTTGTTTTACATTTTATGTTTTTTTTTTTATTTACTTACTAGCGACTCACCCTCGCTTCGCTCGGGTTCGTCCCTAGCTTGCATTAAATCACGATTGATCAGTTTTCGACCGGAGAGGAAAAATGATTAAATTACTAAAATGGCTATTAAAAAATAAGGGTTGATCGTAGAAGGGTGAAAATTGAGGATTGTATGTATTTTTGTATGTTGTATCATACAAAAATAGAAATTAAAAATTTTGTCTAAAAAATAAAAATAAAAATTTAGGGGTGGACTACCCCTAACATTTAGGGGGATGAAAAATAGATGTTGGCCGATTCTCATAGATACCGGATAAGCACAAAAAATTTCATCAAAATCGGTCAAGCCGTTTCGGAGGAGTATGGCAACGAAAACTGTGACACGAGAATTTTATATATTAGAAGATTACAAACTTAGATTATATTGCATATTTCAATTTTATAAATATAATATTATTATTATATTTATTATAATGTGTATGTATGTAGTGTGTATGTAGTGTCCCACTACAGGGCAAAGGCCTCTCTACTCTTCCTCCACTGCTCTCTATCTTTTGCCATAGTAAACCACTCTCTCTGGAAGGAGTCTAATTCATCCCGCCATCTCCGTCTGGGCCTACCACGCTGTCGTCTGCTGCGTTGGGGGATCCAAAAAGTTGTTTTTTTGGCCCAAAGGTCATCTGACATCCGGATAACGTGACCAGCCCAGTCCCATTTCAGCATGGCAACTTTTCGAGTAACATCCATAATTTGAGTTCTGGAACGGATTATGATGTTCTTGATACGGTCAGTTATATTAATTCCCAATATTAATATAATAAATATAATAATACTAAACAAATGAAGCTCATAAGTATAAAAATGTTAGATATGTTATAAATGGATGCACTCCATTTAGTGGGAACGTGACGGGATCCGAATTGGATTACGAGTCGGGATGAAATATGCAGTACCGATCTCAATTCCTTCACATATTTCAACTAACCACATGGTCCAATAAAAATGAAGACCGGCTTGCCGAGTGTATCAAAGCGTTTAGGGTTCGATTATGTTTTCAAATATTTTCATTTTTTTAGCTCGCTTTGTATATAAAAATAGTAATACTAGGGAAATATCATGTTTTCTGATAATAATACGATTTTAGATACGAGTAGTAATAAACTCACAAACGAAATAAATTTTATCTCTTTAAGGTGAAGTTTTAGAAAATTAAGATACAGCACTGTACCTATTGATATACACCTACTAAACATTTCAAACATCTATATACATATCATTATATAAGTATTCAGCCCTTTTTAACGTCCCACTGCTGAGCACGGGCCTCCTTTCAATTCGAGGGGGATCAGGCAATAGTCCACCACGCTGGCCAAGTGCGGGTTGGCGGACTTCACACGTCTTTCGAAAACTTGCTGGGTTCTCTCATACATGCTGGTTTCTTCACGATGTTTACCTTCAACGTAAGGTAAGTGGTAATCATGTTTGAAATGATTCGCACATGAAAATATCACAGGTGCGAGACCCGGGATTTGAACCCGCTTCAACTGGTTTCCCAAGCGAGCGCGTTACCACTGGGCTACCACTGCCTTTTATATATAACTTATGTATAATATAGAAGATTATTTAATTATCGTAAAATTTTGTGATGTCCTCCTGACCGATTTCGGCCATGGTGGAAAATCTCATTGAGACTAGCCAAGTGTGTAGGAACTATAATAATGTACAAGTGTACGCGTAGATACCAGTGCATTCTCTATTCCATTCTCTCTCAAATTAAGATAGGACGATAGGTACTACGACTCGACCGGTGAGAGTTAAGGCGCAGGTCAGAAGCAGAAATAACACACGGAGAGCGGGAGTGAAACACCGTCAACTTCTCAATTCCGAACTCAATAACGTAACATAGCGCGACCCGGGATTCGAAGCCAAGACCTCGGGATATATAGCTATTCATGTAGCCGCTAAACCACCGAGGCAATCACGTAAACTATATACAACTCAACATTAGAATTAAATCTTATAATCTCTTGTATTAAGCCCTGAATATTTTCAAACTTTTGAACTTTCCACAATATGTGCAAATTGTATAAACTAAAAGCTAATTCATACGCAATTGACTTACAAGTAAAGGCACTCGAAGTTTTTTTCCGAAGTTGTTAATCGAAATATTTTTAGATATTGTTTCTTATTGTATTGTAAAAGTTAAAGTAATGTGTTCATTTGTATTGTTCCGAACTTCTAAAAGTTTTAACCTCAGTAAAGGCCGCACGTGTGTACACATTGATTATTCTATTACATTTGAGTGGAGTTGATGTAACTTTTCTGTACTTATTTACTCACAGTAATCTGAATTAGTGTTGCCAATACGAAGATAGATTAAATAAAACCTATTAGTACAAGCTATACAATTTGATTTACAAGAATCGAACTCACGACCATTTCCAAGCGTCAATAGAATAGAAAGATAGTCTTATCGTGATTAGTTTTACATTCCCACACGTATTCAGTAAAAATGTATACGAGTCAGTCATTTGATATGTTAAATATTTCGATATGTGTAAAAGCTGTAATAAAATATTCACCGTACCAATTCAAATGTCTAAAGGCTTCCGCAGTAGGCGCAGCTCCGTATGCACTCATAGATAATTCAAGCACGACTGAATGGAAATCAAGAGTGACTCGAGTCGAGTTAAGAGCACATCGATGTTCAGTTGTTGATGTCTCGAGCACTGGCGTTGAGTATTCTTGCAACAACCTATATAATTTCTTTAGAGCTTACATGGGAAATGATTAAATTTGTCTATTTTTTTATGTCTAGCTAACTGTGCTCGTTAAACTATAGTAGATGTAGATAACTATAATAGATAGGTTTTGATATGATATATGTTGGAACATACATATGTATGTATGTAAAGATAAATGTAGATGATATATGAGCTACTATGTGAAGTAGATGAGGGCGACCAAGAGCAAAGTCATGAGAGTAATTTATAAGATTATAGTAAAGAAGAACTTAGTATTGAATATAACATAATGTCCTTGGCGATCACTGGAAGATGACTGGTCTTCTTTCGAGAAGACCGGGACTATTAGACTAAAGAAGACTAGATCTCTTAGTGCATCCAGTTAAACAAAAATAAAAAGTAGGCTTTTTTACCTCTATAATGAAATAAATAAATATGTTAGTACACAGCACCATCTAGTTCCATGGTAAGCTACGAGGCTTGTGTTATGGATACCAGATAGTTGATACACTACACATATATAACTTTAAATACCTGCTTACATTTTATATATAAACAGAAACACCTCTGACTGGAATATAAACATTCGTGTTCATTATACAAATGAACGTTCCCAGCGGGACTCGAACTCGCAACCGTTGGCACAGCAAGTAGGACCACTACAAATGAGCCAAACGTGTCGTCATGTCAGTGTCTGGCATTTTCAGCACAAAAGCAGTAATATTTGGCGAAATATTCATCTATTTCTTTATTGCTTATTCTGTTTTATTAACTTGTAGTATAATTTTTAGGTCTCTAAAAATTTTTTATTGAAATATGTGTAAACTTTTTATTATTTGATAATAAACACCATTGTTTATGGTTATGTGGAGATAATAATATTCAAATATTATTATAAGGATGCTTAGTACGTTTTACTGTATTTTTATTATTTAAGCCCTAAAATGTCAATTTTACGTTCATAAATAGAAGGAAATAAAAAATAACGTTTTACTAGTACCAGATTATGGCAGAATATGAGACCATTATTATAGCTTTGCGCATTTTCATAGATGTGACAAAGAAAGATGATATTGTGAGTTTTATCTCTTTCTTATGCTATTTTTTTATTCGCTACTCTAGACACTTTGAACATGGGTAAGTTTATATAGTAATACATTCTTTTTACATAACCAAGTCAGAAACCAGTCAGATTAAGAAGAAAAACCTCTTAAAAATAAAAACCAAAAATTCGCTGGTTAAATATAAGCTGGTTAAAATATAGTCATTTTTGAATGACATGTAAAAAAATTCGGGGAATCTTTCCCACTATTCTTTGAAGCGATGAAGTTGAATTACGTACATCGGATGTCGGAATTGCCCTTCTGGACTTAATGAGCGGTCATCACGACTGAATTTGAGTCTGGTACACGAGTAGAGCTACAGCGATTTAAGCGATGGTTTCTTTTGTGTATGTATTACTAGGGGCTCACCCTCGCTTCTCTCGGGTTCACCTCTAGGAAAACAAAAATAAACCTACCCCACGGGAACCGTACGTTTTTCCGGGATAAAAAGTAAACTTATAATCTATCTCTGTGCCAAATTTCATCCAGATCCGTTCAGCCATTCTGGCGTGAAAGAGTAACAAACATCCATACTCACAAACTTTCACATTTATAATATCAGTATAGATTTTATTTTAGTTTATAGTTTAACGTTAAGTTTTTTTTTTATTTGTATCTATCTCTTTTTACTCAATATTTATTTCAAATTTAAATAAAAATTTTAAATAAGCTTATTTATATATTAATTTTATCTTTTCTTAAACATATTAAGAGTGTCTAAACGGATAAATTTTTCATAGATTATTTTGTAAGCTTAAGTTTAATCCCTTTTATAAGAAACAATGTTAAATATCTATGTGCTTATGATGTCCTCCTGACCGATTCCGGCCACGGCGGCCAATCTCATTGAGACTAGCCATCTGCGCAGGAGATATTATAGTGCACAAGTATACGCGCAGACACAAGTGCACTCTCTATTCCTGTCACTCTCATACTCCGGTGGGACGACTATTCGACACGACCGGTGAGAGTTAAGGCGCAGGACCGATGGCTTTACGTGCTCTCCGGGCACGGGGGTGAAACACCGCCAACTTCCCAACTCCGGGCTGCTACTGAGGCTTACTAGACAGAAAGACTCAATAACTAAACTTGGCCCGACCTGGGACTCAAACCCAGGACCTCCGGGTGTGCAGCCGTACATGCTAGCCATTACACCACCGAGGCAGTTAATGTGCTTATATTACTCGATTGACTAATAAATCGCTTCATTTTTTGTACCGTATGCCTTGTACCATAACAAAAGTTTACTGATACCCATTTTAAAGTATCGAGTCACGCGATTTCGTATGTTAAGATGTTTTTGAACTCTGTAGGTTTTTTTCATAACAGCTCTAGGTATCTGTTAAATCGATAATTGAAGTTATAGAGGCAATTTTATTATGTTCGTTGTAGGATTTTATGAGATGTAAGCGATTTGACTTGAAAGGTTTATGGGAAGATTGGTATTTTGTTTTTTTTTTTTTTTTTTTTTTTTTTATTTTATGGCCATTTTAAAGATGGTAAAATTCAAAGGTTATACTTTAATGTTTTATGAATACGCACATATAACAATACTGGCTTAAAATTATTGATCCGCTTAAAGATATAAAGACACCAAGGTATATTTAGGCCTCAAACTAAGGAATTATAGACGGAGTCTGTCAAATAAATGGCAATGTCAAAAATAGTAGCGTGATTTGTGATGTTTAGCTTCTATTCTCGATTTTAACATACGTTTACTTTTTTATATACTTATTAAATTAATACACAAAGTTTTCAGTTTTCAGACTTATTAAAATATATAAAATACTAGAAATCCACAATAGAACATACTTAATATTTTTTATATCTAATATATATAAACGAGCAATTCTTGTATATTTATTTATACCACCGATCTCGGAAACGGCTCTAACGATTTCGCTGAAATTTGGTATGTGGGGGTTTTCGGGGGCGAAAAGTCGATCTAGATTAGTGTTATGTCTAGGAAAAAGCGTGTTTTCGAGTTTTTATGCGGTTTCCTTTCGCATTATTCCACACAAAATGTGGTCGATAATTTCTTACGCTCGGGCATAAGCATCGTGGTTAAGCGGCCAAGGCGCAAGGATTACATTCACAGGGGTTCGAATCCCGGTCAGATACAAAGTTTTACTGTTGTTGTTTTTTTTTTTTTTTGTATTTATTCAAGTTTTTAGTTTTATTTCATCTAAAAAATACGATAAAACAAAAAAGAACTCCAAGCGAAGCTCGGTCGCCTAGGTACTTATAGTGACCCACCATCATTCAATCGGGTTAGTCCCAAGGTGGTATTTTAGGGTGAACATTAATTATTATTACTGAATTAAAATAGACTTTTGTATGTTTTTGTTAATTGTGAATGCTTAGCTAACTTAATAGTGAATGAACGATTATACATCAAGGGCGATCTTATAGAAATAAGAAAAAATTAAAAGCTAAAGCTGGAAGAATTAATATAAAATATTAATAAAGTAAGTCTATGTACCTACATATTTAGTTAAAACGTGTATTACCCTTTGAGCTTCACGCAGTCGGGTAAAAAGTTATTAAAAAATAATTCACCGTTAAACTTTGAAAGGAATTTTAGTCCTCAAGAAGATATTCGCTTAAAAATTTCGTGTAATTTCGTGTAACGTGATGTGGTTAAAGAATAAATAATAATTAAATTATATTACGTTATATTACAATATTCTTACTCATTTGGTTTTTAATGGATTGAAAATAATTCAAATAATATTTATATAAAACTTAATATATTTACTAATCCAAGTAATCTCCGAAATTACTGAAACAATTTAGATGAAATTTAATAAGAAGATAGTTTGAGACCCTGGGAAGGACATAGGATAGATTTTTATCCCGGAAATCAGCCCTTAAGGGGATGAAAATGAGGATGAAAGTTTGTATGGAGAAGCAAACTAGGGACGAATCCGAGCGAAGCGAGGGTGAATCGCTAGTATTAAGCAATTAAGTGTAAAATACACTCTTGGTGTTAAATATTTACAAATACTTTTAACACCGCCCTTTGCTTCACTCTGACAACCCTGTTTCTCTGTTTGATGAAAGGTATAAAGTAGACCTTATCTTACTTACCAACTATATATCTACATATATGCAAAAAATACGTTCATTGCTTGTCCGTATCTACTGTACATAAGACAGTAATGGCTTTCATGAGCTTAGAATAAAACAGACAGAATGTACAAGAAAAAAGATTGAACTACTAATGTCTCAACTAGTATATAAAGAGCGTTTTATACCATACTCATTTTTGTATATTTGTACGCTCTAAACTCTGGAACTATCGGTCTACTTGAAACGTTTCCTTTGCATTTTTTAACCTAAATAGATGGGGTGGGTTAAAGATTATTTTACATCACGTGACGACCTTTATTCAAGCGAAGTCGAGGACAAACGCTAGTTACAAATATTCATGCAATTTTCGACACATTTTACATACATTCTAAGATATAGTATATTCGTACTTGAAATATTTAGGGCTATTGTGTCTAAGATAATAGGAGAGAAGCCACAGGCGTAAGCTAATTATGTATTCATGTACAAACCACCGCTCAATTTGCACTTCTATCAACTGTATATTGCTATGCTATGTAACGCTAATAAATGTAGAATTTCCCTATTCACCACACTTGCTATACTTATGGTATGTGTTCCAACCTAATAAGCTCTTAAGAACTTCCGTTTTCTAAACAACTTTCTATGTAAAGAATTTGAAGTCAGCTTTCGTTTTCCATATCTGAATGACATGTTTTCATCTTTGAATATATACTATATATAATATATATTCAATAAAATTTTTAAATTCTTGGAATTTTTTTGCGTAATTGTAGCAATAGATTTTTTACTTAGAAATTGTAGTAAGTACTGAAGAATTGTTTTTTTTATATTTGCTATGCCAGCGGTCGCGGGTTCAAGTCCTGCTAGTTGCAATCATGGGTGTTTAAATTTATATTATGTATGTATTTAAAGTTATATATGTGTAGTGTATCAACTATCTGGTATCCATAACACAGGCCTCGTAGCTTACATGGAACTAGATGGTGCTGTTTGTTAACGTCCCAACAGATTTATTTTTATTTATTATACTAGGACAAACACACGCGCACACACTTTTCTTAGATTTACGCTTTTATGTAATGTTTTATGATTTTTTTCGCGGATCTCTTTTGATTTTTAAATCTGAAATAAAAAAAAATCCGAAAAGATAGTTTCATTTAAAATAGCACAAAAGCTATTACAACAAAAAAATATAAATTAGTAGAAATATAATACTTTTAGAGACGCCTTAGAGACGTCTAAAACCTTAGTTTCTCCCGTTACCATGATTGCTGTAAAGCATTCTAAACGTCGGAAATCAAAAATCAAAATAAATCCGTGAAAAAATCCGAAAAGATTTATTTTAACTATCTACGGCTTTTTATTTATTTTTTAACATTATTCCCGTGAATCACTTCTCATTAAGTTATAATAAGCCATCAGAAGGTTAAATTTATTATAAATATCCATCAGAAGTATTTTACGCGACTATATTCCATCAGAGATATTAACTTTAATTTTAAAGTATCATAAACATTACGATGTTTCTCCCTCGTCACCTCCGAGAGTAGCCGAAGGCGTCTGGTTTGTGCGAAATGAGAAATGAACGCTTTTGAATATATAACACCATTTTTTATTGTTTTAGCGAATTTTATAGCAAAACATTAAATAAATCTTCTTTCATTAAAATTGATATTACCTACCTATACTAGATTTCTTCCGCGGCTTCGCTCAGGAAGTATGTATAGATGTGGCACGATGTGGACCGTCGAACCTTCCTCAGTATACGTATAGAGTATAGACATAGAAACTGTCTGTAACAACTATATAATAACTTTTGAGACGACTAAAATCTTAGTCTCACTCGTGACCGTGTTTGCTGTAAAGCACTTGAAACGTCGGTATTATAAATATATTTAAAAGAAATGTGAAATAAAAAATAAAACCGCGACAAAGTCCGAAAGTCTTTCCGGTTTTATTTAATAATAGTGGTTCACCTTCGCTTCACTCGCGTTCGAAAAACAAAAACAAATCTATCCCACGGGAATCGTACATTTTTCGGGGATAAAAATTTTTAAATTTCAGACTATAATCTATCTCTGTGCCATATTTCATCCAGATTTGTTCAGCCGTTCTGGCGTGACAAACAAACATCTAAACTTTCACATTTATTAGTAATATATCAAATATTCGCGTAAATCTAAGAAAGTATTATATGTATTGCATATAATTGCATTGCATTAAACTTTTTATATTGATTGTGTAAAATAAACCTCTAAATCATAGGATAATTATTTATTCTAGGCAACTTTAATATTATACGCTCATATTTGATGAGTCCATGTGTTTATCTATTGCCGACATAATAATACAGTAGCTTAGTAAAATTGTACGTTTGTACGTTTTGTAAGGTTGTGTCTAAAATAGTATTATAATGAGAATGTCCCTGAGTATGTATGCTTGTCACTTCTTTTCACTATAACGGCTAAACCGATTCGAGTGAAACTTGAAATTAGCCCATTTGTATCTATGTAGCGTGACAAGTGTCAAGACTAGTGTACCTATATATTAATGAAAGTAAGCGAAAGCGCTTATTAAATGGATTTTTTTTGACGAGGCATAATATTTACTAATGTTTTTATAATAAACCCTAATTTATTAAAAAAAACCCGTGAAGAATTTTGTTAAACCAAATAAGTAGTTGGTCGGTATTTATGTATTTTTATGATATCATAATTAAATGCAGTTAGTAGTATGTTGCTTTTGCCAAATGATGACATTGAAATAAAGTTTTGCGCAAAAATTCTAGTTTGGAGGTAACAGAAGTTCACGAACTTTATGTATAAAATTGATTTTATCTATACATATAATAAAATCGTATTTAAGCCGAATCTGTACATTAAATATTTTTTTTGCAAAATCTTATTGAAATAGACATTATTATCGATACAGAGACCCAATCTATATTTTTTTAGAATTTTTGTCTGTCTGTTTGTCTGTTACCGCATCACAGAAAAACCACTAGAGGGATTTTGATGAAATTTGTTATGATGATAGTTGGTTATCAGGGTCAACATATAGGATACCTTTTACTACGGGAAAATATCTCATCTCTGAGAAATCTATACTAAACGTTAAAACGTAAGTACGGACGAACCCAAGCGGAACGAGTGTGAGTCGCTAGTTCTATATAGAATTAGCTTATCATTAGCAGAATTTGCCTAATTATCAGTATATCTTGTATTAATAATATTCCTTTCTATATTTGTATATACAGCATTACCTAAGTTACCAAACTACTCAATCTAAGGCTGCCATTCGCCTAAAAATATCCGAAAACTTTCAAAGTTTCCGAAAGTCGATCCATTATCCGTAGTCTTACAAGTGGTCGGCAACTCGCTCGATACGATTTGTCCAAGTCGAACCTGTCGTGACCTCTGATCCGGTCATTTGTCTACCTCTCTACAGAATTCGACACCCCCATTTGTAAAAATGTTTTACCAATTATTGTCTTTTGTGATCTTGTCTTTGAAAAGCTATAGACTTTTTGAAGCATCTTTTATGTATTTTAACTACAAATATATTGTTATATTAGTAGTTATTTACTTAATAAGTTGAATAATAAATATGTGATATGTAAAAATATATTTAAAATAAACCTTAAAACAATTTTTTTTGTGTATTTTTTTTGGTTTCAAGTCCTTCAATTTGACACTTATTTTTTTCTTATAAAAGAAAAAGTAGCTTTGCAGTAATGCTTATGTCCAGAAATAATAATATTCTCATTCAATGTCAACCAAGTTAAATTAAACCCTTTGAACCCCTCAAGGAATTGTACAACTCTTTTTTTGACATTTAAATGTTTTGTCATACTAATTAAGTTTAATTTTAGCCAGTCACAGAAGGCTCGCTACCCAAATTCTCTCAATGGAAAAGTAACTTTCTTTCTTGTTAGAAAATAATGGGCACCATAATGGAATTAGTTTGTTAACATAGTTACGTTTGTTTGAAGCTTCAAGTTACACGAAATATTATGCTATTATTTTAATATATCAAAATATATAAAAGTAAAGACGTACCCTGACTTCTTGACACCTATTTATAAAATCGCATTATACATCTTAACTATAGAAAAATGTTTTAAAGTAAATTTTAAACCACCTCTTGTGATATATTTTCTAAAAACAGAAAGTAGTGCAACCAATGATTAATCAATTTATAATAATAAATGTCATATCATGTAAAGCTTTATGATAAATCACAACATTTGGATGGGATTCATTTGATATTTAAATTAAAATTATTTCAAAAATTAGTGATTTTTTCTCTTCCAACTCTTCCTTTTAAAAAGCTCAAGCACACAGCTTTAAAGCCACGAAGCTCTGAAAGGCTGGCATTACTCTTACTTTCAAGTCTAATTACAGGAATAACTATTTCCGACAGACTTTTTACGGTTTCATGAAGTAAGGCACATTCCATAGTATTTTGATTTCAAGGTTTAAATTAACATTAAATTAAAATACAACTAATATTTTCGTAGAAAATAATTTTAATACTTTAAATTTATAAATGTAGCTCTTACTATAAATATTTCATAATAAACATAAAACTCAGTCTTCGTTTTCCTACGAACGTTATATAAAAGAATACGATGTTTCTGACAAGCACTTGTCAATTTACGTCAGTCCAGTAACACTATTATTTTCTCTAACACTATTATTCACCCTCGCTCCACTCGAGTCCGTCCCTAGTTAGATTTTGACGCTAAGTATATATTTCTCAGAAATGAGATATTTTCCCGCAATAAAAAGTATCCTATATGTTGACCCGGTTAACCAGATATAATCATACCAAATTTCACCAAAATCTATTCAGTGGTTTTCCCGTAATGAGGTGATGACAAAAATTCTAAAAACGATTGATTAGGCCTCTCTATCGATAATAATGAATAAATCAGTAAGATTTTTTTTAAATATGTAATGTACAGATTCGACTCAGAATTTTATTATATGTATAGATAATAGTTATTAAAAAAAAAACAATTAATTTTATGGTAAAGGCTAATTATTTCTTTTAAAAGTATTAATTAAATCAAGTAACAGTTACTGTTGAATTAACACAGCACACTGATGTGAATAGAGCTTAAGTTGCACGTAACGTAGCGTAGCCGCGTAGCTTCGTAGGCGGTTACGATCGATCGTAGCCTTGCCGTTTGGAAGAAATGACGCTCATTTTCTTTTTGCTGTTCCATTTTTTTTAAAGTAATATTATATGTGTCCCCTAGTTTACTTTTTCTGTGTTCTATTTTTGTATGAGTATCACACTAATATCACTATAATGAATGTCAGTGTGTTTGTTACTTCTTCAAGCTATAACGTCTCAACGGATTTGAGTGAAGATTAGAGTCAAAATGGCTAACTTGTATGCTAGATAAATATGTTGTGGCATTAACACACAGCACCAGCTAGTTCCATGGTAAACTACGAGGCTTGTGTTATGGATACTAGATAGTTGATACACTACACATATATAACTTTAAATATATACATATTATAAATATAAACACCCATGACTGGAGTACAAACATTCATGCTCATCACACAAATTAATCCAGCGGGACTAGAACCCGCGACCGTTGGCACAGCAAGTAGGGCACACTATAAACTGAGCCAAACGTGCTGTCGAATACATGTTTCTTTTTTTATTAACCTCAGAAGTTATCTTATTGTATTAGGCTATTCAAGCTAAGAGCTATGATACCACGGACAGATACATATACATATATAATGATTAAATGTTCAACTTTTTTCCTCTCCAAGGTAAAAAATAGTAATATTTCAAACTCGAATTTAGACAAACTAATAGACTTAATTATATACGATGCGAATGTCAACAATAACATGTCTTTAACTATAACACGCACGAAACACACTTATCGCGATTTTTCTTTCTATTTTGATTTGACGGAACCCATTTTTCAAGCTGATAAATTGAACACCGTGAATGACCGAGCGAGTCATTAAAAACGTAATTTATGGTTTGACCTAACTATGCTAATAGGACGTTTGTAGGCTGTTGCTAGGTCTGTACTGCAAAATACAAACAAACTACACCTTCTTAGGTGTACCTACTGTACGTTTGTTTGTATTGCATACAATGTATGTATATTTTATTTTTTGCTTTAAACTACTTTATTGATTTAAACTACATAAAAATGTATAAATATTAAGATATTTAGAAGTTTTTAATCAATGCAAAATGATTTTTTCGAATCGGTCTTTTTTCTTAATAATATTTTTGTAGATTAATAATAAATACGAAAGGGTGCGACTATCTAATTCTAATTGATGATTTAAATACGTACTGTGAATACTTATGTATTAAAGCTATTTGAATAGTTAGAAAGAACTTTACTAAACTAAATATATTTATAATATGTATGTATTTAAAGTTATATATGTGTAGTGTATCAACTATCAGGTATCCATAACACAAGCCTCGTAGCTTACCATGGAACTAGATGGTGCTGTAGAATGTCCCAACATAAAAATAGCTCAACATGCTCTTCTTTTTTTTAATAGTCGTAATAGACTTAATAAATAAACCAAATTTGAGAAGCTCACTAGAATCCATTATCTTTAATATTTTCCACTATTCTGGATTCATCATCAGATCATCTCGAAAGCCTTACATATTGTATTGCTATTCGAATGTTCCTTTTGTTTATTTATTATTTTTTAATTATATAAACATAAGTAAAATTAATGAATTCGTGTAAGTAAAATTTAATAGAAGAGTCATAAAAAGCGAATATATAAACGAAATATATTTAACTAACGTACCATTAATTTTGGTCAGTATGAACGATGGACAGTCATCGATCTTCCAGACAAATGTTGCTGAAACGTCCCGGACAATAATTTGCGATGTTTTGCACCGCAGCTAGGAATGTGTTTTATAATATGACCTTACAGTGCTACGTAAGCCATAATGGCAACGGCATGTGTAAGGTTATGTAATATGTATTCAAAGATTTCCTTAATTGATGCATTCAATCTTTAATTCAATTCAATGCGTATATATTTCATTGATGAATTATATACGCATTGATATGACTTATATAGCTTGTTTACCAATACAAACTTTCATCCCCATTTTCACCCCTTTAAGGGATGATTTCTGGGATAAAAGTATCCTTTGTCGTTCCCAGAGTCTCAAACTACATATCTTCTTACCAAATTTCACCTAAATCGCGAGTTTAATATTATAAGATCAGATATAAATATTACATGTATTATTTTGTCATAGAACAGTGTTATGGATCTGAAAATAGAAAATCATGGGTACGCGCATATGATAAAGCTCATTTTACAAACTGTTTGCGCTGAACCTAAATATAACTCGCATATCCCTTAGTAATTACTTCATATCTCTTAGAAATCATATGGAAATAACTCGTAGTTAATATGGCTTCTTATTAATGAGAGAAATGTCGTAATCGGATTAGCAGGACGGACTTTCAAAGGTAGACTCTTTAATATCATTGTAGGTTATTAATTAAAAACACTTGCTATTAAGAAATATTGCAAACTAGATTAAACTTATATATACAATACACATACTTTATTTCTCTTTGAATACGTATAAATGACTAACAGATCTATGTCTTTTTTAATGAATTGTTAATAGTTAATAGATATTGTCCAAATTTCCTTTAATTTGCTTGTTACTTTGAGTTCACGTAAAAATCTTATTGAAAAAAACACTTTTCATTTTGCCGAACTCCATAATTTTCCGGGCAATTTTTCTGTATAACCTTATTACGGAAACAAAACATACACACGAAACACACAAATATAATAAAAAAATCAACCAAAGCGGTCCATCCGTTTACCCAACGAACAGCATTTATATAGATAATTATAAGTTGCAATAAATAATCTTTTAAATTTATGAATAAGAATATATATATATATTTTTTCAATTAACGTTATTTGGATTCCCCACTCTTTTATCCAGAAATTCTTGCATCCCTATTTTTTCGCACGGCTTGTAACTTAAAGTCATCCATGATTTATCACTGTGTCGTCGACATACGTTCGGTCTGGAACTCTATACATGTCGAAGTTATTCAAACTTCACTTTTACGGACTTTTGCTCCCCTAGTGAATGAAGACCTCAAAACTTTTAATACTAGGATTTGTGAAGTTTTCTATGCTTATTTGAACTTGTTGTGCATGTTCGCGACCTCTTACACAGTGGTATAACTTATATTTCTTTCTAAATACATGTTTTATTTTCAACATCAGATTGTTATTTGTTGGGCTATGTGAAAGTACATAATGGAAAACTTTTTAAGTATATATATTTATAGTATTGCCAATGCTTCTGCAAATTAATTTAAATATAATTTTTTTACATAAAAAATATGTTGGGACATTAACACACAGCACCATCTAGTTCCATGGTAAGCTACGAGGCCTGTGTTATGGATACCAGATCGTTGATACACTACACATAATATATTAAAATTAATTACATATATATTATAAATATAAACACCCATGACTAGAGTACAAACATTCGTGCTCATCACATAAATGAAAGGCCCCAGCGGGATTGTAACCCGCGACCGCTGACACAGCAAGTAGGGTCACTACAAACTGAGCCAAACGTATCGTCAAAGCATGTAAAATGTATGTGTGTATATAACACACACAGTGCATAGTAATTTGATGAATATTTTTATTGTGATATGTGACTATAATAATAATTTAACAATGTTGCGAGAAGCCGACATAATCATTCCGTAATGAAAATTATCGTACATAAAATCAGGCGAAACATAGGTGCATCACTTGTATTAGTAAATAAGCAGCCATGCTTTAACAAAGACTTGATAGCACAATAAGTTAACATTCATAAGATATAAAATATGTTATTACTATAAAGATTTTTGTGGCACGCGTATTTCAGATCCTTTCTTGTTTTCGTAGATCCCTTTACTTGCCTTGGATTTTTAGATTGGACGGTTTGATTTATAACTGTGTCCGTAATATTTTATTCGCACAACATTACTATTGTTCTTGCTGTAATAAATGACCCTTCTGGATCACTTAATCTTAATGTTTTATTAAATCGTTTGCGAAAATAATTAATTATATATTAAGGTTTTTACTAAACATCTTAAATGTAATATTAAATTCTAAAAATGATAAAATAAAAATAAATATTATAATAAATTATACAGTCCTTAGCCATCTTTTTATTCAAAAAAGGAATCAAGAAAATTGGTATACAATTGGCAAAAATATTAGCTAAACTACAAAGGAAAGATCTCACACAGGACTGTAGTACTCTTTTTTGAAATCGGTCAAGATAATCTGAAATTGGGATAATATTCATGAACGTCTTTTGATCTTCACCCTTTTTGTAAAAGGGGATAACACAAACGGTTATTGTATACTATGATATTTAAGGTATCTGAACACTTTTACATACAGCCAAAGATATTTATAATAAAAAATAAACTCCTGACCGATTTCGGCCGTCGCCATCTGCTCTGGAGATATTATAGTGCACTCTCTATTCCTGTCACTCTCAAACTCCGGTAGAACGACAATCAGACACGACCGGTGAGAAACAGGCGCAGGACCGACCACTTTACGTTCGATCTGAAAGTTTCTTGACAGAGAAACTTAATATCTAAACTTGGCCCGTCCTGGAACTCGAACCCAACACCCCCGGATCCGCAGCCACTAGACCACCGAGATAGTTAAGATATTCATAAAGATCATCCCGCCCACGTGTAACAAGCGAATGGCTGAACTTAGCAACATTGTTACAAATGCGTACAACTCACAAATGTTCTAAATTATTTACGAGCGCTCATCATTTCTGTTTGAGCTCATTCATGTTAGGGTTACTGATGTATTATTATGGGTGGCTATGTGACGTGCCAAGAGAATATGAATTTTCGTATGAATATTACTTAAAATATTTCCGTAATTATTCTGAATATGTGGGGTTTAATTTTAATAAAGTATATTATAATATAATAAAGCATAACAGTTTGTTTGTGTTTTTTTGTTTGATTAATTAACTTTTTTATCCAGCAATGCTTATAGGCTATTTAGTATCGCGCTGTAACCTTTAGGAGTGAAGAAATGAAACAAATAAATTACGCGGGCGGAGTCGCGAGCAACCCTAGTTAAATTATAAGCTAACAAAGATATTAGAGGCGGGTAGGTAATATATATAATAATATTATGCATTATGCACTTATTTTATCTCCTTCTCCCTCTCTCTCTCTTTCTTATTAATCTATCTATACAGATAAATAAAATTAAAGTGTATGTTTGTAACGTCAAAATAACAGCATTTTACTAAGTGAATATATTATAAGAAATACAATTTTTTAAATTTTTCTCTGCCTTTCTGTCTGTCTGTATGTTCCGGCTAATCTCCGAAGCGGCTGGACTGATTTTGAAGGGACTTTCACTGGCAGATAGCTGATGTTATAAGGAGTAACTTAGGCTACTTTTATTTTAGAAAAAGAATTAGGGTTCGGCTCACAAAAATTAAAACACACCTAGAGACGCACCCGAGCGAAGCGAGGGTAAGTCGCTAGTATCTATTTAAAGTAAAAAATTAGCAACCGGTCTCTATGGATATTTTTTTAAAAAGATTTATTGAATTTATTTTATCATTAATCTAAATAAGTTACGTGGGTGACTAGAAGGGTAGAATTTATATACGTACATACGAGTATGTAGATTTCCCCGAAGTAGTGGGTGGTGAAGTGACCACTAGTGACTATTATTACTTAATATACACGTCCATTTTTATTCAATATTTTTTTGCAAAGATATTAATTACGTCACACACACAAAAAGTTCCTAGGAACAAATTGTGTCCATATTTTTTTTTTGAAATCGGGTATAAATAACGATTTTTACACCATATTATTAAAGAGCTTTGAAACTTAATAAAAATAATCATGAATTGTAAACCTCAAACATGAGCCATTAAACGTCGATTTACAATGAAAATGGAAACATTTTTAAAATGAAATTCCTCAAACAAGTGAGTAAATGTCAGCAAATAAAAACTTTCCACTCAAATTTTGTGTTGTTTCCAACAGTTTTTAAGTTTTGTTGATCCCTCACACCCGAGTTGTCTCAGTCTAGGTTTTTGTACACATCTTTTATAGCTATTGTTTTAGAACAAGGATTTAATTTAAATGTACAAAATTACGAAACCTCCTAACAGCCACTAGGGATTTACATTATTAATGGCTGTCGGAACGAGAATTACAAAAGAAAAGTGTGATGAAAAAGTTTATTTTGGAACTTTTGTTTCAGGCGATAAGTAATGTACTGTGTTCTATATTTTTATCTGACACTAATGTGACATAAAAAAGATAAGAATTTTATTTTACTGCTTTAATATTGTAATATAGTTATATAATAATACTAGCGACTCACAGAGAGTCCAGAGGTTGATTCCCCATACAAATTTCACTCCCATTTTTACCTCTTCAAGGGATGATTTCCGGGATAAAAAGTATCCAATATCCTTCCCAGAGTCTCAAACTATCTTCTCACCAAATTTCATCTAAATCGGTTCAGTAGATCCAGAGATTACCCCCTACAACCTCACAAACACACAAATTTTAACTCTTTATAATATTAAGTATAGATATTTTATTTTGGTAAAAAATAGTTGGGATAATCGTTGACATATTTTTTTATAAGTGTACGTAATACGATATTACTTGTAGCGATTTATTTATCTCGAAATAATAAAATATTTCAAACGAATGTCATTCATGTCTATTGATTCCAATGACGATAGATTGCAGATTAATAAATTAGAGTACTGTTATAATACGAAAATAATCTGACTTCAAAACCACCTTAATAGCAGAATTTTTTCTACGTTATTCAGAAGCAATCTTATATGTAGTCTATTTATAAAAAAAACGGTTACCATGGCAACATGGCAATTTATTCTATTTCATTCTCTCACCGGCTTAATCCTATATATTTCTGTTTGTCTCTTTTTAGTGTCGCATTTTTGTTTCATCGAGTTTCAAATCACAACGATTCTAAATAAGTTTTGACTTCAAAAAATAATATGCGAATATATCGTGTTAAATAAACAACAAAAGAAAATATACACTCGAATTGAGTACCTATAATTTATTAAAATATCTCTACACGCCTACGTTTCCTCCCACACTGTCGCTAAGATCTTCAAGATTTTCTTAGTGAAAATTACTTTAAGTCAAAATAGTAATAGAAAATAAGCTCAGTTAATTGTTATAATGATTCATGGTATTGAATATAATAAAATAAAACAAGTCTGATAGGAATAAATATTTATTAAGCATTGTAAGATTTTTTTTTATACCGTTGGCTTCTTTCTGAACAAGTTACCTATACTAATATTATAAAGAAGTAAAGTTTGTGAGTTTGTGATGTTGTAGGAGGTAATCTTTGAATCTACTGAACCGATTTAGATGAAATTTGGTTAGAATATAGTTTGAGACCCTGGAAAGGACATAGGATACTTGTAATCCCAGAAATCATCTCTTAAGGAGGTGAAAATGGTGATGAAAATTTGTATGGTGAAACAAGCTAAGGACGAACCCAAGCGAAGCGAGGGTGAGTCGCTAGTTTTCAATAAATGTATAGACATTTTTGAACTTTTGATGATATATTATTTTATTAATATACATACATATTAAATAAATCTTTTTGATAAATTTTTACATATTTTTATACATTTAATTTATACATTATTCCAAGTAAAAAGTTCAAAGTAAGCTAATATTTATTCTAAATGATGATGAAAACAATGCTCTAAGTTGAGCAAAAAAATTGCTGTATTAAGCACATTATAATATAAAACTTATTTTTCTAATGTAGCATATACGTATATACTTCTAGGTATTTATAGTTCAAATCAAATCAAATCAAAAATATACGTTATTCTAATAGACTTTTATGAGCACTTTTGAATCGTTAGTTATTTTTTTTTCAAATCTTTCTAAGAAAAATAGAATCTCAAGACATTTACGTAAAAAAATGTCTGCAAATGGCACGTAATTCTAAATCGAATTCGACTTTTGAACCGCAGATCATCCCCTCGAAATCTGAAGACCGGAATCCAACCTCAAACCCCTAGATAAATGAAATTCTATATTAATGTAATATTTCAGACAGACCTACCTAATGAAATAACTTCAATTTATTTTTAGCATTCGGTACAAGAATTTATGGTATTATTTTGCTGCGGATCTTTTAAGATATTTATACTACATAGTTATGTTTTATATTGTTATTTCTTAAAGTTTATTTTGTTTGAAGCTTAGAGCTTAAGTTTAATGCGATGTAAGTATAATCTTAGCGTTGAGCTTTATTGATAGAGATAATTTTGGTGAAAAATCTATGATTGTATATGTGTGTGTGTATATATATGTGTGTGTGTGTGTGTGTGTGTGTGTGTGTGTGTGTGTGTGTATGTATGTATGTATGTATGTATATTAGTAGGTCCCCCTTTCACTCTGTAAGCATGCAACTGAAGAAACATGAGGTCAATCTACCTTTTTCTTTATTTTCTAAATGCGAAATTATGTTGGATCATCCCTGTTTTACAGCAAAAAATCGTCGTAATTTCTAAAAATAGTTTATCAGTTGGAAAGAGATAAAAGTATTTCACAGCTCTTTTTTTATAATGTTACGGGATAAAAAAATCTTTATTTTTTAATTTTTTAGTATATTATATGTATTGAAATTCTAGCATACGACCAATTTACAAGTTAGATAATATTTGAGGAAAATTTTCCCGCATATACTTTGCCAACGTTGACGGTTTTTTGATTTTGTGAGAGATTACAAAAATGGAAAACGTAAGAACATTTGCCTAAAAATCGTGTAATTTGAAAGTTGGTACAGCTATTCCTTGATTATTCTCATGCTCTTCTTATTATATATTTTACTATTTTATACTATTATTTAAAATAAAAAGTTCGTGACTTAAGCTCGTTACAGATTACATACATCAATGAGCTTAATTATAACATAAAATTTAAAT
This sequence comes from Fabriciana adippe, assembly GCA_905404265.1. NCBI lineage: Eukaryota > Metazoa > Arthropoda > Insecta > Lepidoptera > Nymphalidae > Fabriciana > Fabriciana adippe. Next base: position 15,664,415 of record FR989986.1, read on the forward strand.
AGAAGCACTAGGAGTGGCAATATTTACAGGCGTGCGACATGCGATTTATGACATCCATGTTTTTTTTTTTTCATTTTGCAAAATATAGTACATATTTAAAACTAATGTTATTAGTTCTTTAAATTTAAAGGGTTATATATATAGGCAAAAACAAAACAGTTCAGTACCTTTTCCTCTTCTTCTTGTCAATAGTTTTTTTTGTTGAGTAGCTATTGACGAGCTTTTAGTGTTATCAATAAAAAAATTTGTTTGAAATAGTAAGTTTTTTATATAGATAGGTAGATTGTATTAATATATACTTTTCTCAAATTTTCAGTTAAGATTATGGTCAAATTTCGACCACTGGGCGATCACTAGTTTAAAATTTTATTTATTTTCAGTTTAGTTTCTATATATTTATTTTATAAATAAGTATTTGTATAAATAATTCAAATAATAATAATACAATTTCAAGATCAACGTAAATCGAATTACGTTTTTTTTTTCATATACATATATAAACCTTATATTATTGTTTATATTTATAATACGTATGTATTTAAAAAAGTTATATATGTGTAGTATATCAACTATCCGGTATCCATAACACAAGCCTCGTAGATTACCATGGAACTAGATGGTTTTGTGTGTTAATGTCCTAACATATTTATGTATATTAAATTATAGCATGGTTTATAATATATGGTATATTATTAATAGAAATTTAATTCTAACAACTTTATGTTCATTAGTCTGAAATCTAAAACAATTATATTTTTAAACAAAGGAAATTATACTTTATATTTGAAGGCACTAATCTAAAAGTACGAGTCAAATTTCAAAACTTATCGTACACTTTGTAGCCAATTTATTAAGAAATACTATTTAAAAGTATGTTAAAACTTTTAAGGGCTAGCAATATCTATAAATAAAAAAGCTAGCGAAACCGCGCGCGAAAGCAAGTCTCAAATATAATAATTCCAGATATAAAGCGACTAAAGCTCCTTTCCTTGCTACCAAAGCTCCCGCGGGGCTAAATTCGAGCAAATGGAAGGATTTTTCCTATATTTTCCACCGATGAAATTCCAACCAGACTAGGAGTATCCCTGAGGGAGGTCAGAATTTCAGGCACAATCATATGATGGATAAATTCCATTACACTGTTACATTCGTCTGAAAGAATACCGTACCGTATCGATCCTATGCATAAACATAAGCCCTTGACCAAATATTTCAAATGCTTAGTGCTGCATGGTTTTAAATTGCATCGATATTACTTTTTTATCGATTTTCTACGTTCTATAGTAATGTAGGTATAACATATCTAATAATATTAAATGAGCAATTGTTGTATGTGTGTACATCTATTTCGTGTATCTCAGTAACGGCTTTAACGATTTGGATCAAACTCTGTGTTCAGATAAGGTATTATTGCTCTTTAGATTTATCTCTAAAGGTATTTTTTCTGAAAAAACGCAATTTTTATTTTGTTTTCCAAAAAAACGCCCAGTGAAGCTCGGTCACCCAGGTACTGTATATAATATATATATATATATATATATATATATATATATATATATATATATATATATGTGTGTATATTAATTAATGCTCATAAAACATTTACATTATTTTTTTATTTTTTTTAGACTCAAATTGACAAATAATGCTTAATACTTCGAAAAAAATCTTTATAAACTAATTACTTACCCTGTCTTCGCTCGTTATCAACATAAACACACATGCAATCTTTTGTAATTATAATAGTAATCCAATAAAGTATTTCTTCATAATAATTAAGCTCAATAAACTCAATTACCTTTCGCCAACGTTGTACGTACGTTGACAATAATTCTTTTATTTATTATAGTACTAGCAGAACCCGCGGCTTCACTCGCGCTAAAAGTAAAAAAAGAACTAAAAAGGTAGGTTTCATACGAACTTTCATCCCCTAATTCACTCCCTTATGGGATGAATTTCAAAAAATGCTATAGGTATTTATTTAATTGTATTAAAGAGCATTAATACCAAGTTTCAAGTAATTCTGATCATAAATAATTTTTTGGGTTGTATTATAACGTGTTTCCCCACCGGAATGACATAATCTCCCGCGGTAAAAAGTAGCGTATGTCACTTCACTCCAATCTTCTATCTCCACACAAAAATCACGCCAATACGTCACTCTGTTTCGACGTGAAAGGAGGACAACAAACAGACACACTTTCATATTTATAATATTAGTATGGATTTTCACAATATCTTTCATTACTGTTAGAAATAAAATACTTATTACATATAAAAAAAGAAATAAAACTGGCTTTGATATAATTATGTACATTATATGCTTCTACAATAGGACAGGAAATTATGATAATATGTTTTATGATAATGAAAATATACGTCAAGACAGACATCCATATTAAATTAACTCATACTAATATTATAAATGTGACAGTTTGTAAGGATGGATGGTTCATTACTCAATCACGCCAGAACGGCTGAACGGATCTGGATTAAATTTGGCACAGAAATAGATTATAGTCTGGAATAGCACATAGGTTACTTATTATCCCGGAAAAATGTACAATTCCTGGGGATAGATTTATTTTTGTCTAGGGACGAACTCGAGGCGAAGCTAGGGTGAGTGGCTTGTTTAATATAATTATTTCTCTTATAATGCCTCGGTGGTGTAGTGGCTAGCATGTACGGCTGCACATCCTGAGGTCCTGGGTTCGAGTCCCGGATCGGGCCAAGTTTATCTATTGAGTCTTTCTGTATAGTAAGCCTCATTAACAGCCCGGAGTTGAGAAGTTGGCGGTGTTTCACCCCCGTGCCTCGGAGAGCACGTAAAGCCGTCGGTCCAGCGCCTTAACTCTTACCGGTCGTGTCGAGTAGTCGTCCCACCGGAGTATGAGAGTGACAGGAATAGAGAGTGCACTTGTGTCTGCGCGTTTTGTGCACTATAATATCTCCTGCGCAGTTGGCTAGTCTCAATGAGATTGGCCGCCGTGGCCGGAATCAGTCAGGAGGACATTATTATTATTATATTATTATAATTAGTTCTCGTTATTAAGTACTCTACCTTCAATTTCATTAACCATCTACAAAAATGAGAGCTTAAATTGTGTTCTCAACGAGAAGAAACATTAGAACACCAAACACATAAATTGGCCCATCCAACAAACAAACTCGCGACCACAAACCTCATATACATATACAAAACAAAACTCTTAGACAAATTAACTTTGTACATATATGGCCACAATAGAAAACAAAAATTTTAAATGACATTTTATTCTAAACAAGTGATGAATTTTAATTTACATTACAAATAAAATTTACATTTTCATATATATTTTCAGCTTTCTTTCGGTTTTTATAATTATTGTAGAGTGTCATCTGTATCTATACATATGTATAATAAAATTCTGAGTCAAATCCGCAAATAAAATATTTTTTTTTAATTTTTATTGAAATAGTCATTATTATCGATACAGAGGCTGAATATATAGTTTTTAAAATATTTGTCTGTCTGTCTGGGAACGTATCACGAGAAAACCATGATTGGACAGATTTTGATGAAATTTGGTATGACGATAGCTGATTATCCGGGTAAACATATAGGATACTTTTTATTGCGGGAAAATATTTCTGAGAAATTTATACTAACCGTTAAATCGTACCCAGGGACGAAATCTAGCGGAGCGAGGGTGAGTCGCTAGCATTATAGTGAACGACGTAAAAACGTTACCATTAAAAAATGTAAACATTTATGTACAAAATATGATGAAATGTTTCTAAAATATTATTTATTCTTTTGTTGCAGGGTGAAAAAGATAACGGGAAAAACTGCATACTATCTTGCGAGAAAAGGAAAGCCGACGACTCGGATATTAACAAAGACTTAAAGAAGGTTTGTAATTTTTCACATTATTTTCTTTGACAATTCTGAGGAAATATTAAATTATTGTTGAGTGCATTTATGCATTCAGTTGTGATATACCTGATTTAGTTGTGTATATATATATATATATATATATATATATATATATATATATATATATATTGTATGTACTTATTGGTTGATTACATTTTCAGTATGGTTTTTACTTTATCTATACTAATATTATAAAGAAGAAAGATTTTTGTTTGCTTGTTTGTACGGAATAAGCTCTGAAACTACTGGACCAATTTAGATGGGTATGAAGATAGTTTGAGACCCTAGGAAGGACATAGGATAGTTTTTATCCCGGAAATTATCCTTTAAGGGGGTGAAAATGACGATGAAAGTTTATATGGGCAACTAACCTAGTTAAATATATGTCGAATCGATTTTAATAAGATTTTCATTGACGAGTAGAGCCTTCGTGACAGTGAAATAGGTTCTATACATCGTTGTAATATTATTGAACTCGTGGGCGAAAACTATTTAAAAATAAAACTTTATACCGAGTAATAATAAATAGAGCAAAAATTGAAATTGCGTATTTACACAGGAACATGCGAACTCATAAACTAAGCACACAAGATACGAATGTAATGAAGACATTTCATTTGCCCCAATGTGCATTAAGGTTGGAATACACTTTGAATGGTTTCGATCACGCGACCTATCGACTGATACAATCGACCACCAAGGTTCCCCCTTTCTTAGCTAAAACACAATTGTGATACGTATCCTAAGGGAATAAAATATAAATTCGCTTATTCATTATTGAAGGAGAAGTCGAGAAGTGTAGATGTATAGTGTGGTATAAATGTTGTGTGAACCACCACGAAAATTGCGAACTTCAGCTATAATATGCTTTTGTGTTTATGAATAAAAGTGACTTCGGTAAACAGCTATATAATTAAATACGGCGACGACACGTTTAGCTCAGTGTATAGTGAACCTACTTGTTGTGCCAGCGGTCGCGGGTTCGAGTCCTGCTGGGGGCATTCATTTGTGTGATGAGCACGAATGTTTGTACTCCAGTCATGGCTGTTTATATTTATAATATGTATGTATTTAAAGTTATATATGTGTAGTGTATCCAACTATCTGGTATCCATAACACAAGCCTTGTAGCTTACCGTGGAACCAGATGGTGCTGTGTGTTAATGTCCCAACATATTTATTATTATTATTATATTAAATAATGTACATCAGCATTGGTACAGGTCAATATTACGTAGGCCGTAAGTTCGATCCTCGCATAGTGCAGTTTTTTTCACGGATGAATTATGACTAAGTATAATGTTAAGAATGCAAATTTTTTTTATTGTAATCATGTCGACAATTGTCGCGAAATAGAGTGATAAAGAGATTTTTAAGGGTCTTTAATCGCTATACGTTACTATCTCACGAGAAAAGCCAATATTACATATAATTTCAAATTTACATAGTCCACCACGCTGGCCAAGTGCGGGTTGGCGGAGTTCACATGTCTTTCGATAACTTGCTAGGTTCACTCAGATATACAGGTTTCCTCACGATGTTTTTCTTCGTCGTAAGGCAAGTGTCATGTTAGAAATGATTCGCACATGAAAATATCAACGGTGCTAGACCCGGGATTTGAACCCGATTCACTTGATTTCCCAAGCGAGCGCGTTACCACTGACCTACCACTGCCGTCGTATGATATAGCTTAAGTACGAATAAATAGCATTCACTTCATTGATCCAACTTTATGCGAGCAAACAATGGCTTCTCATTTTATATTTGCGTTGGAAGTAGTATCAAAACTTCGTTTGGCTCAGTTTGTAATGACCCTACTTGCTGTGCCAGTGGTCGCGGTTTCGAGTCCCGCGCATTCATTTATGTGATTAGCACGAATGTTTGTACTCCAGTCATGCGTGTTTATATTTATAATATATATATATGTATTTACAGTTATATAGGTATTTGTAGTGTATCCAACTATCTGGTATCCATAAAATAATCCTCGTAGCTTACCATGGAACTAGATGGTGCTGTGTGTTAATGTCCCAACATATTTATATTTATTTATTTATAGTGTTTTATCAACGTTTTTACAACAAGATATTCTAAAACATTAACCTCTAGATAAAAAAGCTAAATACCTAGAGCTAAATAAAGTTTGTTCAGACTGCTTATCTAAATTAAAATCGTTTGAAGGCACTTTTACGATCTATAAGAGCTACACTCAGAGCCAGAGTAAACACGAATGGTAGCCAAACTAATTGTTAGATATTTTGAACTCATAAAACGGTTTAGATTCACATCGAGTTTTCAATCGCACGCATTACAAGGCAACCTGCCAAATAGCTGGCACGAATCAATTTGTGACATTATTTATATTCGTATTGTATAACTTATTTTTCGGGAAGCTTTTGAGATAATTAAACGCTGCAAATATAAAGTTTAACTCCACTTCTTTACAAGTTTGACACTTAGTTGAACGTCGATATAACAGTATCAATATTCTCTATTGCACTAAACAATCGATGTAAAAAAATACATAGAAAGTGCCATGGGTAAAGGTGGACCTGATATAAGAGGTTGTGTCTCTGATAAAAGAGTCTTCCAGTCAAACTATGTATGTGGAAAAACGATAGGAAAATGTATAAGTATAAAAGTATTACTGAAACAAATATATATATATATATATATATATATATATATATATATATATATATATATACACTATAATTCTATTCATTATATATAAGCATAATTACATATATATATATATATATATATATATATATATATATATATATATATATATATATTATAAATACTTCATAATCTATAAATATTCTTACATATTATAAAGATACTATTTTTAATTTGATTTTAGTTCAATTTTCACATTTCATCACACATCACATTTTCACATTGAGTATTTTCACATTACTTAATTTTTTAATAATTAATCTTGACTGTACTGTATTATATAACAGCGGCTATGGATTTGATTTCTATAAATACCCATTCCTACTTACTCGTATTATAAACGCGAAAGCTTGTGAGGATGGAATAAATGGATGCATAGATACATTAATGGATGGGCGTTTGTTACACTTTACACATAAAAAATACTAAACAGGACATTGTGAGAGTAACACATAAGTTGAAATTTTTGAAGATATAATAATTTAACTACGCGTGCGGAGCCGCGGAAAAATGTTAGTGATCTATAATAGTTTATATCAAAAAATAATCATTACCATCATACCATTTGACATAGATGTTTCAAATAATATATGTATGTACGTACGTAGATACTCCCTACTAACCCTGCAAACAATTTAGCTAAATGTTTAATTCAACAAGTATCTCATGCATAATCAAACTCAACAAATTCACTAGGTTTCAAAATATGTAAAATGTTCAAGCTCGACTTCTAAGTCGAGAATAGAACAGGTAAAATTTAATTAAGTCCAAAGTTTTCGCGTCCCAGGATCGGGGTCATTTTGTTTTCATTATCTCCGCAAAATGTCCTGTAGAGGTCGCACTAAATTTACGACTAAGTCGTGCACTCCCACCTAATTTAAATACATTAGGTTTCTTAAAAGAAAAGGTTTTGAACTCAACCCCGAGATGAATGGGGAGGGTTTTTTTTTATATTCCACTAAAACCAATTTCCTGGCAAAGCAATCTACCTTTGTGATATATTAATGAATTTTCATACTACCAGATTGGATTCGATTTGCTTAATATATGAGTAAATTGTTTTTATAATACTTTCTTTAAACGCGAATATTTGATATTTTAAATAAAACTATTTTTTCGGTTTTTTGCGGATTTATTTTGATATTTGGTTCCCGACGTTACTAATGGTTTACAATAATTGGAAAAGAGAAAGTGTTTCCAAAATAAAAAGGTAGTTTTTTTTTAATTGTTTTTAGCCCCAATTATTGTTATTGTAGAATGAAGCAGGCAATACCTACACGAATATATATGAAAAACGTTAATTAATAATTATCGATTTATTTACATTTTTCTGTAACACTAATATTATTAATATAAATAAATAACTATGTTGGAACAATAACACAGCACCATCAGTTCCATGGTAAGCTACGAGACTTGTGTTATGGATAACAGATAGTTGATACACTACACATGTGTATTGTATTCAGCCCTTTATAACGTCCCACTGCTGGGCACGGGCCTCCCTTCAATACGGGGCGGGATCAGGCCATAGTCCACCACGCTGGCCAAGTGCGGATTGGCGGACTTCACATGTCTTTTGAAAACTTGCTAGGTTCTCTCAGACATGCAGGTTTCCTCACGATGTTTTCCTTCACCGTGATACACTACACATACATAACTTTAAATACATAGGGGGAGGTCCCCCAGTACCTGACACTTAAGGAATATTTGAAATAAAATAACAAAATTCATGTCAAGCTTTATTTTTTTAAGTTTTAATTATTCGTTATTATATGTTTAATCAACACAAACACATAAACAGGTTCAAAGATTACTTTAAATTATAAATTTCTTTATGGATAACTGATGTACGAAATGACACGTTCTCAAAAAGGTCCCCTAATATCGGACAGTCTTCTTTTTTAATCCTAAAGATAAACGTACATTATTTAAACAAATAATTAACCAACAAATTACTAAAAACGAAAAAAAAAACAAACAAACAATCAGAATACATATTATATAGGAACATTGCTTGAGATCACTAGGTTTTAATATTGTGGTCTGCCAAAAGTCACAAATATAACTAACCGAATCCTTTTCAACATCAGCGCATGTTTCATGAGCCCATTGACTACAAGCTTGGCAGAGAATCCAATCTTCATCGTTACCTTCTTGACAAATTGTACAGGTTGTTGTTTTTTGAGTCATCGGTGTTTCATGTGACAGAATCTTCGCTCTCTCCAATTTCATTATCGGCTTACTGGTCTTTTTATTTTTTTTAATTCGTCGATAAGCTGCATTACATTTTGTAATGTTATTTATTATAAGTGCATTTTTAAAAAGAAGAGGATGTTAAAATCTCACTTTTCTCCGCTTGTCTTCCTCGACTTGTAATTCTCTTTGCCGCAACATTTGAAACCTGTGATAGCTGATGAATTGTCTTTTCTTGATGTCAAGTATCCTTATAGAGTGGTGTAAGTTTGCCCATGTTGAACCTAAAAAACAATACTGACTCAATTACTTACTAAAATAACAATAAAACTGTCCGGCTATAGGGGACTTTTGAGTGTCCGAACTTAGGGTCCATTAAAGTTAAGCAAGAAAAATTACTGTTTATAATATATACTGTGAATTAAAGAAAAATGCTTTAAATATAATAGATTAGTAACATTACAATCATGATTCATTATAATCAACATCATTGTATTATTGATATATTTTCAACATGAATCTAAATATTACTTCGAACAAAAATTTTACTAACCTCAAACTTTGTACGACTCTCCTCGGCGAACAGGAAAGCACTGGGTTGTAAGCGACCGCTCCCATGCCTCACTTCTCAGAGTCATTTTAACCATGACACGAGTAACGAAGTCGCGCATTTTTTTACGTTGATTTGAATAGTGTCCGGCTTTAGGACCCGTCCGGGCTTACGGGACTTCCCCCTACATATTATAAATATAAACACCCGTGGATGGAATACGGTTAATGTTAGAACTGTAATGTAATAGGTACTTAATATTTTTAGTCGTTCGCTCTTGACAGAGTGGTCGTGGTTGACGACGATGGATTTTCTTTGGCTAATGTAGCTCTTGCGATGTGCCTCCATTTATAGCGGTCTTCAGCGTCTCGGGAGTAGGGGAGACCGGGGCTGGTTGACCAAGTTTCAGCTTAAAGGTTTCTATTTCTATTTCTTTAGAGTATATTAATTTAAAAACGGGTTCAGTTCATAGATTAACTATTAAGCTTTGCAAAAAAGTTGCAAAAAGCACGTTATTCATTATGATTTAGAGTACAGGCCAGTTTTTGTAGAATAGGAAAAACTGGTCAACCTACCCCATGCTTGGGGTAGGTTGACTATTCACCTGGGGTAAGTTGACCTATGAAGTTGTAAGGGCAAAATCTACGAGGAAATAGGATAAAAGACACAAAAATGTATTACTCATTTTTTTTATTGAAACCAAGGCGATCTTCCGCCATATCAATTAAACACAATAAAATTCAAATTATAAGAATAAACAATCAGACATTTAAACATTAGGCAATTTGAGTACCTAAAAATAAACAAAGTTTTTCACAAAACACAAAATACTTTCTCATTAAGTATTTAAAACAAAATGAAATAATTTCTTGCAAACTTTAACCATTTGGTAACAAATTATCATATCTATCTAATATATATTCTAATATATATATATATATATATATATATATATATATATATATATATATATATTTGTGTATATGTTATAGGTATATTATTTTATTAATAAAATAAATTATTTTGAGATCATACTATCCAATTAGTCTTCTAAATCGGAGGTGCAATTTTTGCATTCATAGAACAATATGTTCCCGTTTACAAATTTTGTGTATGCTCGCGACTTGCACACAGTGCACTGAACCCATTCTTCTCCAAAAATACTGGAGCGATAAGATTCAGTGCACTCCATACAAAATGTTTCATCCACATCACTTTTCTATTACATCTTTGGATGTACTCCCTCTATTAGTCTTTCTTTTGTATGTTCGCATGGTCCTGAAACAATATCCATAATATCATGTTGCTGGTTGACCAGGTGGTCAACCAACCCCCTTATACATTAGTCTACTAGCCCCGAACCACTTTTTAACTTTTAACCACATTCCATAACCTCAAAACTGCGACGAAATCAAATAAAATAATACATAAAAGAAAGAACATGAATCAAACATTCGTTATAAACTCTTTGACAATCAATAACCATGAATAAATAGGCGTTATTACAAATAATATTACGACAAAAAAAATTACTTACGTGTGTTGTTTTTCAATATTACGTTCCTTCTCTCAAACGACGTGCGTGCGCGACGCCGCGTTCCCGGTGGCGAAGCGGGGGGAGGTGACGGTCTTTCGTGTCTCACTGGTTAGCTGAAGGCTATTGCCTCGGACGAGTTTTTGATAGTTAGTCAACCTACCCCTATAGTCAACTAGCCCCGGTCTCCCCTACTGTACTATGGATTTTTTTTTTTACTTAATATGATGATTCTTTTAAAGTATTTTCATGTCATAACGCCTCAAACAAGGTTTAAATAATATATATGTCAACGTACAGACACCTTTCGATGTCTGTTATGGGATTTTATGCATTTATCATCATAATTTCCATGTATAAACCAGTTAACCGGTGACAAGATTGGTTTAACGTGTTTCGCCTGCTCGTAAATGTTGCAAAAATAGTCGTCATCCACGTCGACAGTTTTAAAACGGAATATACACGATTATTTTTCAAAACCTTAATTATTTACGGAATGACCGATGTGAGTGAATATTTAATAGCTTGCTTTGCCCGAGCTTTTGTATTAAGTTACATTATTTATGATATGAAATTATATTGGTGTATCATATAATGTAAGGGTAATTTAAAAACTTTATTACAGATACAAGTTGTTATTTTCATAATAAAATATTTAAGACGCTATAGTAAGTTAAATATACTAAATGTACGACTGTAAATGATAATTTTATAGCAAATAAGTGCTTACTGAGTCAGTAATTGCTAGTTCGATTTCCGGATGTGGGATATAGCTGTATCCAAAAGCTGTTCAGGTAGCTATAGATATCTGTATAGATATGAATGTTTAGAGGACTATGAATATCCAATATGCTTCAACCGAGAAACTTCGAGAAAATAATGATTACCATACCCTCGACCTACGAATTTGTGATATAGGTAGTGTCAATACATCTATAGGTACAGATAAATAAAATTGAAGCGTCTGTTTGTAATGTCAAAATAACAGCTTTTTACTAAATGCATATTAAATGATATACGGTACTTATAAGAAAAACGCAATTAAAAAAATTGTCTGTCTGTCTACCTGTTTTTTCGGGTGATCTCCGAAACGGCTGGACTGATTTTGACGGGATTTTCACTGACTGATAGCTGATGTTATAAGGAGTAACTTAGGCTACTTTTATTTTAGAAAAAAAATAGTATTCCGCTCAAAAAATTTAAACGTACCTAGGGACGCACCCGAGCGAAGCGAGGGTAAGTCGCTAGTATTCAAATATAGACGTAATTAGATCGAAAACAAATAATATATACTGATAAGGAACACCTAAGGTTACTGTACAGAAATCGAATCTGCTATCCTGAATCTAAGTAGCGCCATATTTGAATGCGGCTACCGAAATGAAAACAAAGACAATACTCTAAAAGTAAACATCCAATTTCGATATAATTGTATGACTGAAAAACTCCTCAAGTGAAGACACGTACAATGGAATAAATAAAATCTCATAGCACGCAGATTGTTTCGTTTTAAAAAAAACTTTTCTCATTTCGCCGTCGACGCTACGGGAAACTTTACAAGCATTTCTTTCCAACGTCGAGGATATTCTGTCAACTAATATATAATACGGATTATTTCTTAAGCCGTCAATAATGCGTGCATAAAGCCTCCTGTATTATCTATACATGTAATAAAATTCTAACTAATCCAGATATGTACGTTAAATATTTTTTGGGAATTTTTATTGAAATAGACATTATTATCGATACAGAGGCCGAATCTATAGTTTTTAGAATTTGTGTCTGTCTGTCTGTCTGTTACTGCATCACGAAAAAACTACTGGACAGATTTTGATGAAATTTGGTATGATGACAGCTGGTTATCCGGATCAACATATAGGATACATTTTACTGTGGGAAAATATCTCATCTCTGAGCTAAACGTTAGAACGTAACTAGGGACGAACCCGAGCAGAGTGAGGGTTCATCCCTAGTCTATACATATAATGTCATGTCGACAATTGTCTCGAAATAAAGTGATAAAGAGATTTTTTAAGGGTCTCTACTCACTATGCTAACTCTATCTCGTGAAAAAAGTAAATATTACATACAATTTCTAATTTACAAATACTTAAAGTTCTCTAATACTCATTGTGTAAAATATCCTGAAATATGTGTAAAATGATATAGCTTAAGCACGAATAAATAGCGTTCACTTCATTGATCCAACTTTATGCGAGCAAGCAATGGCTTCTCAATTTATATTTGCGTTGGAAGTGGTATGAAAACTTCATTTGGCTCAGTTTGTAGTGAACCTACTTGCTGTGCCAGCGGTCGCGGGTTCCAGTCCCGCTGTAGAAATTCACTTGTATGGTAAGCACAAATGTTTGTACTCTAGTCATGGATGTTTACATTTGTAATATGTACCTATGTATTTAAATTTTAAAATTATATATGTGTATCAACTATCTGCTATCCATTACACAAGCCTTGTAGCTTACCACGGAACTAGATGGTGCTGTGTGTTAATGTCCCAACATATTTATTTTATTTTTTTATCCATCAAGATAATCCTATTTCGCTATTTAATTCAGTATTGATCGAAATTTTTCAACATAATCGCCTTTAATCCTAATAAGGCTTCTGTGGTTTAATAGCCTGCTTAGAGCTACGTAAGAAAAACATGATTTTTTTCAATTGGTTTGTAAAGCAATTTACGTAAAATTTTCAATTTAGTGTAAATAAATTACACTGTACTTGTCCGTCATAAATGATTGATGAATAATATGATTTTCATTGAACAGCCATTATTGACTGAGCCCACATTCCGCCTCTTTACAAAGGAAGGTTTACCATTTTTAAGTAAATGTTGCCATGTATTTACTTTTTAATTTAATTTTCATCCCTCTAAAGCCAATTGTCGTTAAAAGAACGGATATTAAAGTATACCTATTTGAGAATAAAACTATCTTTTCGGTTTCTTTTTTGCAGAATTATTTTGATTTTTGGTTCGCAATGTTTCGATTACTTTATAGCAATCATGGTCTTTCGCGTGACCAAAAATTAAAATAAAGAAAGAAGAGAGAAAAGATAATTTTATTTAAAACGTCAAATATTCGCATAGATCTAAGAAAGTTAATCAATTTATGAATATTAAATATAGATCTTCTAGGTATACCTATCTTCAGTTTTATAGTTATTCATTAAATATAGATCTTCTAGGTATACCTATCTTCAGTTGTATAGTTATTCATCTCCTTAGATTATCTACAGTAGAATGTATGGACTACGATAACAATCGCAGATTCTGGTCCAGAGTTAAGCAAAGGTTTTATATTAAAGAAAGAGGCATAATGTTTGTTGTCAATGATAGTATAGATATATAATTGACTCACCCTCGCTTCGCTTCGGGTTCGTCCCTAGACAAAAAAAATTATCCCACGGGAACCGTACATTTTTCCGGGATGATATATAGCCTATAGCTTTCCTCAGTTAACGGGCTATCTAACGTAAAAAGAATTTTTCAAATTAGATTAGTAGTTCCTGAGATTAGCGCCTTCAACCAAACAAACAAACTCTTCAGCTTTATAATATTAGTATAGATTTCTTACTAAAAATAACCATAAGAATAACATGTACTCATTTGTACTGTTCTAAGTAAGTAATCGAAAAGTATATGGAAAAAGCGAGATTAATGACCACATTATGAAGCGATCATTAGGTTGGCTAACTATTTATTGATTTTTATTGTTCCAGGCAAAACTAGAAACAAAGGCGTTGAAGGCGAAGAGGCCGGGATTCACAGACGACAGATACAACGAAACATCTTACTATATTGAAAATGGTAGGTCTTGATTCATTATATTAATGTAAATGAAATTTAATAGGTAACGCACTCGCTTGGGAAATCAAGTAAAACGAGTTCAAATCCGGGCCTCACACCTCTGATATTTTCATTTGCGAATCATTTCCAAAATGATTACCAATTTTTTTTAATGTTGAGAAATGCATTTACGCATAAATACACAGACATACAGGTAGAAAAGTACCAGGTGCAACCCGCATGGTACACCACCCACCGAAATGGGCCACGTCCCTTGCGTTTCTTGGCTTCTCGCCCGGCTGAACTGCCGGATGCTACTGATCCCTTGGTTGATGGCTGATGGCTTAGTTTGTAGTGACCCTACGTGCTCTGCTAATGGTCCCGGGTTCGAGTCCCACTGGGGGCGCGTAATGAGCGCGAATGTTTGTACTCCAGTTATAGGTTTATATTCATAATATGTGTGTATTTAAAGTTATATGTGTGTAGTGTATCAACTGTCTGGTATCCATAACTCGAGCCTCGTAGCTTACCATGGAACTAGATGGTGCCGTATGTTAATGTCCCAACATAATAATAATATAAGTTTATATGAAGTTTAAATTAGTATTAACCGTACGTTATAATTTATTATTGCCAAGTTGCTTAGAACATTATATGACTTGACCTAAAACCACAAGGGCAATGTTTAAAAATTAATATACCGCGAATTGCCTTTTTTATTGCTGTTGCCTTTCTTACTCTTTTCTAAGGCGAACTAATGTACGTTTTATGTTACTTTATGTTTTACCTGTACATAAACTTCTGAAAAAGCGTACTTAAAATCTATACTAATATAATATTATAAAGAGGTTAAGTTTGTGAGTTTCTATAATATTATAAAGAGGTAAAGCTTGTAAGTCTTTGTGAGGTTGTAGGGGGTAATCTCTGGATCTACTGAACCGTGGGAAGGACATAGAATACTTTTTATCTCGGAGGGGGTGAAAACGGAGATGACAGTTTGTATTGGGAAGCAAGCTAGGGAAAAACCCGAGTGAAGCGAGGGTGAGTCGCTAGTATTGTATAAGATCCAAGATGAAACTCAAATTGACGTTAAATAATGTAATTTAAATTACATAATGTATATGTATATTAAAATAAGTTATAGACTTCAGTTATGTATTTTCAATTTTTTTTATTGAGTCGATATCATTTATGTATTATTATATATGTGTGTTCCAAACAAAATGGAATCATACATTAGGAACAAGATAAACTATTGGACAAATTAATGAGACACTTGTTAATCCTTTTCATTAGAAAATAATTAGATCAATAGAAAAAGTAGCAAGATCACAGTTACAGATGATACTCTCGTCTGTCATTGCTATAGGTTGTCTGGGAGAGATCTCTCTACGAATAATTTCACATTTACTGTCTTCTTTCCTTTGAAGTTAATTCTATTTTTTTTTTCAAATTCAAATATATAAAGTTCAATTAAAATAGGTGCAGCCGTCTAACTTATGAGCAGACAGACAAACAAACATGAACAATGCACAACTATTGTGATGATTTATATTTTATAATAAAGGTAGTTGCACACACCGATCTTGGGTAGTAAGGAAAAGTGTTATGATTTGACACTTGGACTTCAACTACCACAGAGAGCGGACGTGTGTGACATTGTGGATCAGTTATGAGTTTTATTTCATAATACCTATCTATAGTGGCCTTAGTAGTATATAGGTATCTTATATAGTATAAGATAAGTGTTCTGATAAATAAGTGACTGAAACGTCACAAGTGGCGACGAGTCTAAGGGTAAGTGCAATCATATTTTCTGTTATGGAAAAAGGAAAAGATAATGAGATAAATTTATAAATACACATTAATATAAAGTGTCTTTAGATTTCAAATACCTAGTTTAACGAATTATTACATAACTATAGTAGTTCATATTGACATCAAAATTAAAGTTTTAGCACACAAAATTTGAATGAATTGTCGGTATAACCATAAAATAACTGTCATGAATCATGTTTATAAACTATAAATTTATAATTCTATTATTTTTATAACAAAGGATTATAATAATTATATATACTTTAATTTTTATAATAAATGAATATTATTGGTTATAACATAATAAAAAATTGAATATACTCGTACGCTATATACTTTTTATGTGGCATTTTTCCAATTTTAATTATAATTTTAAATCATTTTACTTTAAATTCATTTTACATGAAAAATAATGTTAATCGCCTCTAAATGTGTATTTTGATTACGGTGTATATAAAAAAATAAATAAAAAGAAGTAGTAAATCGTCTGAAAAGTCGATTGGTACTAGTTGTATTAAGTAGTAAATCGACCGAAAAGTCAATTGGTACTAACGATATTAAAGTAGTATGTCATATTATAATGACTGGTACTAGATTAGTAGTAAACTGAGGTACTCAGTTGGTACTAAAAATATTAATTATATAAAATCAGTAGTAAACTGAGATACTCAGTTGGTACTAAAAATGTTAATTATATAAAATCAGCAGCAAACTGAGTTACTCAGTTGGTACTCAAAATGTTAATTATATAAAATCAGTAGTAAACTAAGATACTCAGTTGGTACTAAAAATGTTAATTATATAAAATTAGCAGTAAACTGAGTTAGTTGGTACTCAAAATGTTAATTATATAAATTCAGTAGTAAACTGAGGTACTCAGTTGGTACTAAAAATGTTAATTATATAAAATCAGCAGTAAACTGAGTTACTCAGTTGGTACTCAAAATGTTTATTATATAAAATCAGTAATAAACTGAGTTACTCAGTTGGTACTAAAAAATGTTAATTATATAAAATCGTGATGCGTAAAAGTAGTAAGTCGACAGTGGTTCTGTTGATTAGTACTAATGATTGTGGATATTGCAGCGATATAACAAATCGGTTTATTGGGTAAATACCACAAACGTAATGTCTCAAATTCAACTTACCGAAACATTTGAGTATATGACTGCATCCATAGGATTGCGATGGAGAAATGCAAGAGAGGTTTTGAAATATGCTTATTACGTTAGGTGTTACTGATGCTGAGAAAAAAAGAGCTCTGTTGTTATATGATCATAACCATGGTTCGCAATCACCTACTACAAGTATTAATAAAATCGATATTAAGCGCGGTAAATTTACAAAAGAGTAGTGTTCGCGATGGGAAATAAGAACCATAACAGTGATAGTGATATACCTATTCGGCTAAATTTAAACAATGTTTTAAATGTGTATATATTGGTCATTTTAGACTTCAATGCAAAACTATTATTAAGAAGCGGAAGGTTAACAGCTTAACACATATTAAAAACAAAAAAGCAAGATATAGGAAAGGTAACTGAAAAACAACTTGGTAACTGAAAGTACTAATGTTGATTATATATTTCATACTAGCGACTCACCCTCGCTTCGGTTCGGGTATCCCATGGGAACCGTACATTTTCCGGGAAGATATATTATAGTCCATAGCCTTCCTCAGTTAACGGGCTATCTAGTGTAAAAAGATTTTTTCAAATGGGATTAGTAGTTCCTGAGATTAGCGCATTCAACCAAACAAACAAACAAACAAACGGACTCTTCAGCTTTATAATATTAGTACAGATTGGATTGTGTAATTGGTGATGTAAAAGTTGAAGTGATTATAGACTCTGGTAGCGAGTGTAACATTTTAAGCGATAATACTTGTGAATGTTTGGAAAAACACCATGTTAATGTTCATAATCAAGTATTAAGACCGGAGAGGACATTTATGGCTTATGGTAGCAACAAACCTTTAAAAGTTATTAGATCATTTCAGAGTGAAATTCAAGCTGGTTGAAATAAAAAAAAAAAAAATCTGATATATTTTATGTTATTGAGAATGGTACTCGTGATATATTAGGTACTACTGCAATATCTTTACAAGTTCTTAAATTAGGATCGACATAAATTCAATAAATCAAAATAAATTTCCTAAAATTACTGATGTTAAACTAAATATTGCAATAGACAAGACAATTAAGCAGTTTCTCAGCCGTATCGTGGAGTTCCAATCCGTTAGAGGAATAAATTAAAAAAAAAAAGGAAAAAAAGATTGAATTAATAAATTTAGATATTATAGTATAACTAGTAGATAAACCATCCGGTTAGGTTCCTCCGATAATACCAGTATTAAAAACGATATAAGCGAGGAATCCAGGGACATAACCACTTTTATTACTTTATCGGTTCAATCGGTTAATGTTCGGTATATCATGTGCCCTAGAACATATCCAAAAAATACGAGAGAGTAGGTATAATACTACATTGCAAAGGAGTTGTAAATTTTATTGATGGCATTGTAGTTTACGGAAGAGATAAAACCGAACATAATTATTCTAGACTTAAAAACGCGTTATATATTTAAAAAAAAGGTATATCCTTTAAACCGAAACAAATACGTGTATAAAGAGGAGTATTAGTTTCTTGGGTCACGAACTGTCCGGTAAAAGAGTGAAGCGTTTAGATAAAAGTTGAAGAAAATTTTAGAGAACCAGAAACTATTGAAGAAATTCTGAGTTTTTAGGATTAATTAACAATGTAAATAAGTGGATACTTAATAGGGCTAAAAAATCGGAACTGATCAGAAGATAATTATTAACGTTAAAATTAAGTAAGAATGCAAAACTAAATTAATAAAAAAAAAAAAGAAAAGATGTCTAAGTAAAATTCATATGCTAGGATATTATGACCCAAATGATAAAACTATAGTTATGGCAGATGCAAGTCCTGTCGGATTAGGGGCAATATTGATACAATCTGACTAATATGGCTCGTATTTATATGGGAAACAAACTTTTGATTTAATAACCGATCACAAACCATTGGAAGTAATATTTGGTACGTATTCGAAACCTTGTACCAGGATAGAACGTTGGGTTCTTCGTTTACAAGCTTATAATTACAAAGTAGTATACTGACCTGGGATTGCAGATTGTTTTTCTAGTTTATGTAATACAGCAAATGCTCAACCTTTTGAAGACGGATACCATATTAATCAAATAGTAGAATATGTGAAACCTTGCGCTATTCGTCTACAATTAATAATTGAAGCAGCTCAACAAAATAATGAAACACTACATCTGAATAACAGACAGATGTAATAAATTCTTACTGTGCGGATCAAAATGACAGTATTTCAAATTAATACTTTTCATTTATAAATGTATGTTGTAATAGTGTTGCGTAATCTCTCCAGCATAATTTCTAAGAAATCCGTGCGAATTTCCGAGAATTCAATTGTTATCGTACACGCCGGCGTGTACGCGGTCCTCGAGGGGGTTTTCTTTTGGAATAATAGTAAACTAAATAAAAATTATTATTCTTAATTAATTTTGACATTTAAAATTACATATAGAACAATAATGTGGCTTAAATAAATAATATTTTATTTTTTGGTTATAAATATAGAAGATTACTAATTAATAAAAAAAAAAAAAAAAAAAAAACTAAAAGAAAATTGTAATAATGATAATATTAACAGCTAAAATTAAATAATATTCCATATTCAATCATAAAAATTAAATTAAAATTTATAAAAATGTTTAAAATTAAAATTAACAAATATTGTAAGGTAGTTTGGTGACATTTTTCATTGAAATTATTTTGTTATTTCGTGGGTAAGTTGTCTGTAACAACTATATAATACCTTGAGACATCTAACACCTTAGTCTCTCCCATGACTATGATTGCTGTAAAGCATTCGAGACGTCGGGAATCAAAAATTTAAATAAATACGCGAAAAATCCGAAAAGAAAGTGTTATTTAAAATTCTTTAAAGAATTAGGAATCACAATTTATAATACTACACCATATTCACTGTAACAAATGGCGGAGTAAGGCACAGATGTAAGGGATAATAATAAAATAATGAAAGAGAAGGGAAAAGATTAAGAGCATAGAAAAAGAAGAGCAACACCATGTGACATATTAATAGGAGAAAAAATATACGTTAAGAACATGATAAAAGGAAATAAATTAAGTACAACATTTATTCCAATACCACATACAGAAACAAGTGCCAGAGGAAATGAATATAGTCTAAGGAATGATGAGACTGGACATGAGCTTCGGAGGAATATTATACACTTGAAAAGAATTGAAGGCGAGTGGAAAGTTTGTGGTAGTAATGAAAGTGCTGAAGATGTGGATTTTAGTAGTTGTGAAGATTCATAATTAAAATAATATAATATTAATTTTACAAATTTAATACATGTGATTTTAATGTGCAGTTATGATAATTAAAAGATTAAAATAAAAACAAATATAAAAAGGAAGAGATGTGATGATTTATATTTTATAATAAAGGTAGTTGCACACACCGATCTTGGGTAGTAAGGAAAAGTGTTATGATTTGACACTTGGACTTCAACTACCACAGAGAGCGGACGTGTGTGACATTGTGGATCAGTTATGAGTTTTATTTCATAATACCTATCTATAGTGGCCTTAGTAGTATATAGGTATCTTATATAGTATAAGATAAGTGTTCTGATAAATAAGTGACTGAAACGTCACAACTATAATTCTTCAAAGCTTAATTTAGTAAAGGTATCCATTTAATTAGATCTAAACACGCCCTAAAGCAATGTGATGAGTCACGAATATCTAATAACGTAGTTCTTCATTATAAATCTGCGTTAAACAGGTAAAAAAGCCTGTTGAGTCTCAATCTTAGTCACTTTACCGCAGTGCCGTAGTCCCGCAAGGTTTCACGGAAGGTAGTTCGCTAGTTGTAAACAACTTTAAGTGATTGAAAATTAAGTTTATTCATAGAAAAATTGCTCATACTCGCTTCGCTCGGGTTTACCTCTAGAAAAACAACAACAAATCTATCCTACGGGAACCGTACATTTTTCCGGGATAAAAAGTAGCCTTTGTGCAATTCTAAACTATAATCTATCCCTGTACCAAATTTCATCCGGATCCGTTCAGCCGTTCCGGCGTGATTGGGTAACAAACATCCAAACATCTAAACTTTCACATTTATAATATTAGCATAAGTATATATTCGTATTTTTGTGTCATTTCCTGATTTCGTTTACTTCTATTTTTGCAAATTATAAATGTTACAATAAGTAAATGTTCACATTATTACTACTTTTTGCAAACTTTAATGACACATGTCATGTAAGAATCGAATCTGTGATATCGAAAATATAATCAACAAACCTATCCCATAGGAACCGTAAATTTTTCCAGGATAAAAAGTAGCCTATGTGTTATTCCAGACTATAATATATCTCTGTGCCAAATTTCATTCAGATCCGTTCAGCCGTTCTGGAGTGAAAGAGTAACAAACATCCATACTCACAAACTTTCATATTTATAATATTAGGTATAGAAGTATAGATTTCACAGTGACTTATTAGGAATGGAAAAAACTACTCAAGGACGTACTTAAAATCTAATTAAAGCAGAAGAAGTTAATTAGTATTATAAATAAAATATCCATTAAATAACTAAACACATTTTACTAAAATAAAATTACTGAATGCAAGCGACACGTACTTTCTGTAAACATTGATAATAAAAAATAATTTATTTTCGTCAAGTGTAACAAACTTTTTCGTTTAAAATTGCAGGCCTCAGGAAAGTTTACCCTTATTATTTCACATTTACAACATTCACCAAAGGAAGATGGGTCGGGGAGAAGATACTCGATGTCTTCGCGAGGGAGTTTAGAGCACATCCAGCCGCTGAGTACGAACGGTGCATCCGAGCTGGTACCTTAACAGTCAACTACGAGAGAGTCGATCCTGACTATCGACTCAAACACAACGACCTACTCGCCAACGTCGTCCATAGGTATTTTCCCCCTTGATATTTCCCATATTTGTCGAAATCATTATAGTGGCTACTCTTGTAGATAGCTTATAAGATACATATAGTTTATTATTTAGCACTACAATTGTAAGAAGCTACCAAATGTGCAAACATTTGCTACAACACTGTTCTTAGAAGCGGAGGATACTTAAATAACTGTACTGTTATTAACATATTCTTTTCTGTCTTGCCTTTATTTAACTTGAGGGAGTTTAACTATTATAGAGAACCGGTGTATTGGTTATGTAGATTTGTTTTCGTGATTCAAAAATAACAAGTTTTAACGGTCACGAGAACGAATCTATGTTGAATTTGGTCTTGGCATTAGACACAAATTTGTATTTCGATATGTATATACAAGCCTTTAGTTTATTGGAATGTCGTATTATCAAAATTTCAATATCAAATGAGCACCGGATGAGCATGCGAGTGCACTCAAAATTTATTGTTTCTTACAGACACCAGTTAATTAAAGTTAATCCTTTATTAACTTACTTTATATCATGTTTCCCTTGTATCGTATTGCAAACCACCATTGTGTCTCAAAAAAGTTAAAGATGAACGGATATTTTTAACGATTTTTATCTATATTTGTTTCTAAGATCAATCTGAGTTATTTAATATCGGAGATACCTAATATCTCTAGTCATTTCTATATAGTCAATCTCAGAAATTTTGATGCTGTAAAATTATATTTAAAGATTAAATATGAAAAATCGTTAAAAAAATGCATCTTTTAACTTATTTTCGCTCACGCATGTTCATTTGTTGTCGTTTGGTCCCTTATCTGTATTTCATACAATATGAGATCAGATTAATGGTACCTGTTACCTTGGATCTTACCTTTGCATACCACCTGCGTAATCGACTGTTCTATTACAGATATTTATATCTACTATCGTTCCTTCAAATCGATTCTCACATACATCAATGATTATTATCCTTAAGGAAGAAAAATAAACAGTTTCTAGTTTCTATTATTTATGTTCTATGGTTCTGAGATTTACGATTGGTTTATCTATCACTGGCACTATGGCTTTCAGTTAAATTTGTCTATTTGAATTTCGCCTATTTTTTTTTATTTTTTTTTTTTTTTATTAACAATTAAAAAAAATTAAGTCTACAAATTTCATTTAATTGAAGAAAATGTATTATGTATTGTTATAAATTCTTTCATACTTGGCCTTACATGTGAATTTAAAATTTACTGGATTTCAAAGTGAGAACCTGTCATTTGGCTCAAAGATTATTTGCCTTTAAAGTTTTAAATATTGACACTGCTCTGAATTTTTGTCTGAACTTTTTGCGCAACAAAATTGTTAATATTTCAATTACAAAACAGATTGTTCATCATAATGGAAAATATATTCTATATTAAACAGATCTATAATAACGACAGTTAAACAAATCGACAAACAAACATCAATTAAAATTATTTTTTCCACTTCTGTGCTAAAACTGTACCAACTGTAATAATAAACACCCTTCAACCAAGGATATGCAGATGGTATTCAAAAAACGTAAACAGCCGTATTCAATGAATCTAAAAGAATCTAAGTGACGATCCAACCCTTAAAAGTGGTACCCTTCGATGCTAGACTTCATAGTATGGCTTCGTCCGTGACGTGTGTATCGTTACAGGCACGAAGTACCGGTGACCAGTCAACCGATCACCCTCGTTCATATCGACGAGGATATTGTCGTTGTCAACAAACCAGCCTCTATTCCCGTAAGTGGCAAATGAGACGGCCATATGTACGCTTCTATCGTTGTTTTTTTCCTGCATGCCTATCAATGTACTAAACGCTTTATGTGGTTAGTTTTAATATAAAGGTAAGTTTTATGCTATGTTACATCACTAGATTTAGCCGTAAAATAAGTTATATGGCTATGTTAATAAATTTTGATGTAATATCTTAGTTTTGTTAAGAAAATGATATCTTGATTTATTAACAAAGTCAGAGAACTCGTATTATAATATACTAGCGACTCAGCCTCGCTTCGCTTCGGGTTCGTCCCTAGACGAAAACAAATCCATCCCACTAGAACCGTACATATTTTCGGGATGATATATAGCCTATATATAGCCTTCCTTAGTTAACAGGCTATCTAATGCAAAAAGAATTCTTCAAATCGGATTAGTAGTTTCTGAAATTAGCGCGTTCAACCAAACAAACTCTTCAGCTTTATAATATTAGTATAGATGAACATTATAACCAAACATTTAATCTGAAGTCTAAACTTGAGCGTTACTACGAAATATGTATAGCGATAATACGGCGCTACTGTCTGTAAAAGCATCTCACAAAGTCCTTTCGCCTTAGTCAAAGTGCCTTTAACAAGAAATAATCTAGAGCACTAGTGATGGAGTATACGTTATATTGCGATGTCCACAATGGTTATACCAGTAACGTGTAACGTAAAGATATTGTTCATGGGAATTTCCCCATTGTTTAAAAGCGATATTCACAAATATGATTTCTAAGGGAAAACTTTTAGTTAAAAAGCTAAAAACATAAGCTTTTGTTGACTTTTTTGTTATTAATTTATTTGTATTGAAGAAGTTTTTTTCAATTTCTCTTCTAAGATCTCTTGAGCAAATTTATATGAAATGTTTAGTATAACAATGTACTTGGGACGTTATTATTTTGTTCCCGCGCGTTGTTTGATACGCAATACAAAGAATCTCTTCGAATACGTTATACCTTCAGAATTTATTGAAGCTATAAACAGGACATATTTTTATAACATTTGTATAAAGCGGTACTTCAATTTGGAATATACCTGTGTTTGTTTTATTTTATTTGATTTTATGATATAGTCGTTTTACTATTATTGTCTTTATAACGTTTTTAGATTTTGTATATTTTTTTTACGGCAATGGCGATGGATTACTTGCAATCGCAAAGGTCGGAGGTTCGACACTGCACGCGACAAATCGTTGTATCAAAAATATAGAGCTTTGCTGAGGTTAAGGTGAAGAATACTGTGTCAGTTCTGTCTCTAAAGCCAACACACAGTGTCTCAACAATCAACGGAATGCAGGGGAAATTATAAGTATAATAATAATTATTAAGTTAACTAGTTAGTTAAACTGTCTTTGTCTGTTTGTCTGTTTGTAGAATGTTCCTGTATCATTCAACCGATCTCGATGAAGCTTTAGTAAGTCCTGTATAAAAGCGCAAAGGTTTCTGTAGTACCCACTGTCAATGAACATACGATACGTGCGCGTGTTTAACCAATTTTAAAAAAGAGGAGGTTCTCAATTCGATTGGTATTTTTTTTTATGTATGTACACCGATTACGCTGAGATTTATGATCCGATTTACGTGATTCTTCTTTAGTTTGATGCTGAATAGTTGCCATTTGGTCCCATAAAAATTTAACATAGTTTGACCCAGTAGTTTTCATTTTGTTTGATTTGATAAGCCCAATACGTTAGAATCGGATTTTAGAACCAGAATTTTTAGTGTTACTAACAAAAGCGAATTTTAGTTTGTCAGTCTTCATACTTTGCTACTACTATTATCTACACTAAAAAAGGAAAAATCAAACTTTTTTAGTGCCAGTAGTCGGTGCCAGCCGATACAAATCAAAGCACACCGACTTCGAAAGTATTGGATTAGGTATCTATAGTAAATGAAAAATACCAATCAGTTCTTTTTACTTTATAGTGCTTTTTATGAAGTCGGTTTTTATTTTTTTCTTAGAAAGTTATATATAAACAAAATAGTATTAGCGTATGTATATATGTTCTTGATGTGCCAGCGGTCGTGGGTTCGAGTCCCGCTCGGGGCATTCATTTGTGTGATGAGCACGAACGTTTGTACTCCAGTCATGGGTGTTTATATTTATAATATGTATGAATATAAAGTTATATACGAGTATGTATAGTGTATCAACTATCTGGTATCCATAACACAAGTCCCGTAACTTACCATGGAACTAGATGGTGCTGTGTGTTAATGTCCCAACATATTATTATTATTATTATGTATCTACAATGTATCTATATATGTATAACTTTACAAGTTAAGACATGTTGCTAGTAATGAAAATAAATGTCACTTTAAAGTTGTACAATTAGAAACTTTTGAACTTGTTCTCTACAAACTTGTCATTGTTACCTTTTAATGGCACTTTACAATTATCTTGTCAAATAACATGTCTTGAGCTTAAAGCTCTCTTTTGACTTACTAACATATTGCTATTTTAAGTAAAAGATCTTAATTAAAAATCTATCTTTAGGTATAAAGCAATCCAATTATATCATAAAAGCGATTCGTATCGTGACTCGGCTCTGTTAATTAATACTCAGTTATCCCCTAGAGATAGTATTATTTATTTGTAGTATCCAGGACTTCTATATAATATTGGTTTATTATTTCTAAAATTGTTGCCATAATAATATAAGATTTAATATCATTAATAGTATTATTTTCAATCTTGTCTAGTCGTTTCTTCGTCATTCTCAGTAAATTAAGAACAGGTATCGAACCTGTAATCTCGAGTCAGTACTGGTATGCTTCGACAATCAATCAAAAATTTTATACCTGCATACGATGTGAAAATAGTATGACATACATATAGCTCATATGGTTATTTCTACAATACGATATAAGCCTGAACCGCCATTACGTTTGTACGTCTACCTGTTTGTTTGCGCTAAGCGCCGGAACGATTATATTAAATTTAATGGGACTTTCACTGTCTTATAAAGGATTCAGATTGAAATAGGTTATTTTACTCATAACATGCGAGTAACGCCGCGTTGAAAAGCTAACAAGTAAACATTATATATTTCATTCGTATAATATTTATAATTCATTAATAAAATACACGTGACAGCGTCCTTATAGACCGAAGAGTCCTTCTCCAAAAGCTATCAAGATTAGGCCTCGGGGCTAATAAATTAGTGTAATCACAGTAATGCGATGGAAAGGAATTCTTGAGCCAAAGGCAAGATGTCTTTGTTATTTATTATTCGCATGTTCGTAACAGTGGTGATTTTTATTCACCGTAAGCGCCCAGTGACTGGCCGTGTCCAATTTATTTGATTGATGCCGTTTTTTCGCAGGGAGGTCTGGCATCGGACATCTTAAGTGAAATATTGTAGCAATGTGTTTGCGATACAATGATAACGTCCAAAATAATCATATATTACGTTACGTTTAATCTTCATCTACTCCACTTTAAAATGCCATAGTTATTACTGAGGCTATGTTATTAACCGACTTCAAAATAGGAGGTTATCCATACGACACGTATGTAAGTAATGTTATTGGAACTGCAAAATATTCACATATGATAATCTATTAGGGCTTCCAAACAAATGTGAATTTTTTTATGGCTGTATGTATGTATGTTTTTAATACGATTTTTTAACTTCACTTGTTATTGTGTAATCAAATATTGGTAAACGATTTTAATCTATTTCTAAACGTTATATACATTTGAAGTTCTGTGTAAGAAATGGCTGGATGCTGAATGACTGGAGCTGATCTGACAATGGAGGGGTCTGATCAGGAGATGGTTACTCTTCTATAGTATTAAAGGCTTGCTTGTTCAGATTCAAAGGCTTATTTGATTCGTTTTGACAAATTCCAAACTTTACACTTAGTGAAATGTTTTTTAGTTTCATAAAACTCTATTTTTTTCGTACAAACTCTTTATTTATATTCACGCACTTCACTTGTGGGAGAGAGAAGGAGAATATAGGTAGCTCGCTCTGTTCCTTTCTACTTTAATCGAGACACTGCGTGTTGGATCTTATGTTTCATCTCAACCAAAAAAACCTCAGTACAGTTAATACGAAAAATTTGCCTCGTGTGGGAATATAACCAGCGACCTTTCTCTGTTTATATTAGTATATAGTTAAGTTAAATTTAAAACACAGAATTTAATATAAAATTTTCATTTACATAAATTTCATTAAAATAACTGGAACTTGTGAATTATCTATAATGCATTTTGGACCCTAAGTAGTTCCTTCCTCTTAAACGTAATAGTATCCTTTTGTACGCTTAGTGGACCCGTACATTGTGGATTATTTTATATAATTAAATTATCAAATATATGAGAGTTAATTAATTTACTATTGATTGAGAAAACAAATTATCGACTAATAAATCTACAGTGTGCGGCGATCTTAAGTACTAGATGTTACTATGGTGTTGCTACGCACTGTGATAAGTAAATATTTATATGATTAAATAAATATTTTAATGTGATATTTTACTATCATATTTTTTTCATCTGATGGTGTTTTTATGTTAGTTTTTACATGCTCTGCTTAAATTATAGGTATAGTAATAATAAAATTCCTAGACATGTAAAAATGCTTATATTTCACATTATTCCATTTAAATTACTTGAATTATTTCAAACAGAAGTACTTACACTACTTATAGTTTTATTACTTTCACACTATATTGTGAGTTAATTTTTAGCTGTTTTGTCTAACGACATTTTGTTATTCCTCTACAAAGGATGCTAAGTGTTCATTTCCAATGCTAACTCTATGCCTGAATACACGTCTCTTACAGACTTTGACAGCTAATATAAAGCCAATTATACTGGCCCATGAATTTAGTCTTCGGATATAAAACATATTAATTTGATACATCACCATTGACAATATGGCGATAAAGCATTAAAAGTCATGAAGAAAATATCAAGAACACAATCCTAGACGGTTAATAACCCTTAAGAACTGCGTTTTTAGTCAACCTCTGAAAAGAACTTACGTCAAAAAGTCTGTCTGTCAAAGCTTTAGACAGGTTTTATTCATGAAATTATAATAATAGTACATATTTTTAAGCATTCCTTCATTTTTCCTTGATTTTTGTGTGTGTGTTTTTTAAATTCTATGTAGTATGTTTTTATTATACTCATTTACAATATTGTTTTCCAAAAATTTCATTAGTAATAGCTATACTTTCGTGCTACATTAATACAGGCTGAAATTCAAAGTATCTCACCTATGAACGACTCGATCTCGACAGACTTAGTCCCTATACTATCACGTTAACACGATTCAATTAAATTCACAATTTTATCAATAAAACCACTTTGTAACCTTTTCTGCGAATGCTTACTATATTTTCTTTCTATAATTTTATTAATATTAAGTTTCACACCAACAACGATTGTAAGAACAATCTGTTTAAAGAACTATGTCAATCTAATGCATATATGCGATTGGTGATTCGCAACATCATAGGACATTAATGTAATGTTCTGAATGCGGGCCAGGCACGAGACGCCAGTCCTCGCAAGTACCTTACGCATCATACACGTCGATGAAGAGCTCCTCGTACTAGACAAGCCTTGCTCTTTGCCGGTGAGTCAGCGTTCGGACCGTTTGTGTTTATATCAGACTCTGGTTTCATGCGAACGTTGTTTTTCTAATGTTTTATCACGAAATTTTGTCCTATTTTTCTTTTGGATTTTTGATGTATTCGATAGCTAAATTTTTGACGATCTACTAGTTACGGTTTTTTTGGTATGTTTGAATTTGTTATGACAGTTATTTTGATATTTACCGATTTTTCTGAATTTTTAGTAGGTATTTTCTTTTTTTTTTGCGAACTCCGGAAATAGCTTATATGTAATGTTTGTAAAGCAATTGTTGTGTTAATTATATATTGGTTTTTAATTCAAAAGTTCGCTATCAGGGTCTGATAAAGATTACGATGCGCACAGTAAATGGAATATGTATTCCAAACGGGACCAACATTATAATCTTAGACAATCCCACTTATAAGTGGTTAAAAGATAACCAGAGGGCACAATATCCTCTAGATTGTCTTTTAAATTGTTTTTCCTATAAGAAAAGATAACCGTTATATTAAATTCCGATTTTTTCATTTACTAATATGAAAATGATATTTGAAATTAATAAACAATGATTTTATCTCACTGCTACATTTCACTATTTTATTTTATCACGTATTTGTTTTTGCATGGCACCCGCACTATTGTTTAAACTACAGTTCAAACTCACTTGTAACGTGAGGTGTTTCAATGTTTTCGCTTTGTTATACAGCTTTATTTAAAATGTTTATACTGGCTGTATCATTATTGCTTTTTTTTCGTAGCACCAATTTTAATTACACTATATAATATAAATGAAATAAATCGAATAAATAAATAACTCGAATAAATATCGATTCAAAGTTCAACTTTGCAGATTTACTCGTATATGTTTAAGTGTTTGTTAAATTTTTCCAGCGATTTTTGTGTCATCCATTTTAAAATTATAAAATGTTGAATTGACTCGACAGGTTCATCCATGCGGTCGATACCGCCACAACACTGTTGTGTTCATACTCGCTAAAGAATATAACCTCAAAAACCTCAGGACTATACACAGACTGGATAGGCTAACATCAGGTAAGGAAATTGTAT
Organism: Fabriciana adippe; assembly: GCA_905404265.1. Lineage (NCBI taxonomy): Eukaryota > Metazoa > Arthropoda > Insecta > Lepidoptera > Nymphalidae > Fabriciana > Fabriciana adippe. The sequence goes on from FR989986.1 coordinate 15,695,367, forward strand.
AGCTATACTAAATAGCCTTGAGATTTATAGTTTTACATATAGTAATAATTTTATATTTAGCTAGCTATTTTAATAAAATATTATACAACAAAAGAATTCAATTTTCCCGATATATTAAAAAGACTGACTGAATATTTTTCAAAGTTCTAAAAAGCTCAATCTGTATCCTGAACAATTTCCGCTACGGTGGCCTACATCACGACTTCCGTACTGCCACTGATTATTTCGTGACAGAAAAAACGTTGTTACCCTATACTTTGACCTGACCCGGGAATCGAACACATCACCTCTCGACCTGCAGATATACACCCAACCACTAACCCAGCGAGACAGTCAAAATAAAAAGCATGTTGATATAACAATAATATTGATTTATTCGCAATCAGGTCTCTTATTATTCGGGAGGAGTCCAAAGAAGGCGAGGCAAATGGAACATCAGATAAGAAATCGACAGGTACAAAAGGAATACGTCTGTCGAGTCGACGGCGAGTTCCCCGAGTGAGTATACGTAGTTAATTAAAATAAACACTAAACTTATTTACGTTGATTTCAAATCAATTTGCAGATCACGTTGCTCGAGATTTATGTAAGCTGAATGATGTAAGCTTGAATGTAAATTTACTGGTAATATAATTATATTGTCTTAGTAGAGGCTCACTCTCGCTTCGCTCGGGTTCGCCTCTAGACAAATAATAACAAATCTATCCAACGGGTATCGTACATTTTTCTGGGATAAAAAGTAGCTTATTTGTTACTTTGATGTACGAACTATATTATTGTAAAGTTTCATTTAAATCCAATCAGTAGTTTTTGTGTACTAAGCTTACTTATAAGTTACTATAGTTTTTTTAACTATCCCACGGGAACTCGTTAATTTTCCGAGATGAAAATTATCTAAGATGATGACTGGGGACATAAGGTACTACCACGCAAAAATTTATTTAATTCGGTCTAACAGTTTTGGAGATTAACCCGTTCAAACAGACAAACTAACAGAGAAAAAAAAATGAAAAAAAAACTAGATTTGTTCTATTTCTCTTCTTACATCCCCCTGACTCGGTTTTTAGCATTTTTTTTTCTATGTACAGACACTCGACCTCTACAGTTTTATTATATGTATAGATACAGGATATTGGACCAGTGTCTAATGTGATCAGGTCGTGACTTGTGCGAGTAAACAAATATAGCCTTAGAACAAATTTAGTACATTAGTAGGTACATACATAATAAAATTCCTTTTTTTTCAATTAAGTTATGGCTAAATAAAAATAAATGTTTCAAACCAAATTGTGATATCTTTAGTGAAAAATCTCTTGATAATTTTTTAAAAGGGCTTTTAAAATCGGAATGAACGTCATTTATTTTGTACTAGCGACTTACCCTAGCTCGTCCCTAGTTAAGAAGCTTAAATTCGATTTTTGTGTAATTTTTAAAGGTTTTCGATTTTCGCGCTGGAATCCTAAATATTTCCGGAATAAAGCATATCCTATATGTAGCCCTACAGACTCCTCTATCTTTCATTGAAAATTCCATTACAATCGGTTAATTCGTTCCAAAGATTACCCCGGAAAAGCAAAAAAGATAGATGGACAGACGATGTCATATAAATGACTCTATGTATTTGAAAAAACATAGTATTTTGAAATTACATCCAGACTCTTCAATTTTATTATTTTTTTATTTTTTTTATTTTTTTATTCATTTCATTATTATAATATATACTAATACAAATATTTTACATAAGGACCCACAAAACTGTTTGCACAGTTTGTCTGTGGGATCTCACGATAGACTTATGTTATAGTATTTAAGGTTTAATTATTTTAAACTGACCATATAATAGTTTTTTAATAATTTGGAAAATTTACTTTTATTTGGTTTATGTCTGATATCTGTATACATTTGTACTATACACATATCTATCAATCTTCTAAAACAAACTTTCTCATTATTCAGTGAGGAAATCGAGTGTCAAGAGCCAATTGAAGTCGTAAGTTACAAGATAGGTGTTTGCAAAGTATCTCCTAAAGGGAAAGATTGTTCCACGGTGTTCAAACGTCTAGGATTCAACGCCAAAGCAAACACTAGTGTTGTTCTTTGCCGACCTAAGACCGGGAGAATGCATCAAATTAGAGTGCACCTACAATATCTAGGTAGGTTTATATACATCTTTAGATTTAATTTTATAATACAACTAGCGACTCACTCTCGCTCCACTCGGATTCGTCCCTAGTTACGTTTTAACGTTTAGTATAGATTTCTCAGAGATGAGATATTTTCCCGCAGTAAAAAGTATCCTATATGCTGATCCGGATAACCAGCTATCATCATACCAAATTTCGTCAAAATCCCTCCAGTAGTTTTTCCGTGATGCAGTCACAGACAGACAGATAAACAAAAGTTCTAAAAACTATAGATTCGGCCTCTATCGATAATAATGTCTATTTCAGTAAGACTTTCCAAAATATATTTAATGTACAGATTCGGCTTAGTTACAATTTTATTATATGTATGGATAAGATTTTATCTAATATTATGAAATATTTTTATCGTATATTATATTCACATTTAGATATTTTAATCAAAGTTTTTATAGTAAAAAATATGATGAAAAAAGCTATACATATGTAATAATACAGTTTGAGTGTTTTATTTTATACAACCCAACGTATACGTAAAGTGCAATATTGACATTACTTATTGGAAACAAAATTAAGTTAATAAAGTTGCTGCAAAGCAAACGTAGTTTCATACGAGGCAGATTTTATATATGAATTTCGTTTATCTTTGAAAATTATTTTTAACCGATTAAAAAAAAGATGTAGATTAGATAGAAAGAGGTTTATTTTTGCTAATTATGTACCGATTTTGATGATTATTTTTGTATTTAATAGGCTGTAGCTATATACTCCTATAATTTATTATAAGATATATATGTAAGACACCTATGTCGACACCTATCTATGACGACACTTTTGGCTCAGTTTGTAGTGACCCTACTTACTGTGCCAGCGGTCGCGGGTTCGAGTCCCGCTGGGACTCATTTGTGTGATGAGCACGAATGTTTGTACTCCAGTCATGGATGTTTATATTTATAACATGTATGTATTTAAAGTTATATATGTATGTATAGTGTATCAACTATCTGGTATCCATAATAGAAGCCTCGTAGCTTACCATGGAACTAGATGGTGCTGTATGTTAATGTCCCAACATATTATTATTATTATTTTATTTAATTTACGAGGAAGAATAACTAGGTAGAAAGATTTAACCAATATTACGATTTCACAGGATACCCAGTGGTAAATGATCCACTATACAACCATCCAGTATTTGGGCCGTTACGCGGTAAAGGAGGAGATACAGGTGGAAAGACAGACGAACAGCTCGTAAGGGATCTGATTGCTATACACAATGCTGAAAATTGGCTCGGAGTGGACGCGGCTGATGATGACCTTCTCTTCTCCAAACCTGCCTCAGACGATAAAGGTAATGTCTAAGTCTTAAATTCTAAGATAATATCAGAAAAGATTCAAACCACAGAATATAAAGAATATTTTTTTCCCCCTTCCTTTATTATTTTACATATGTGTCTGCTCCAAAATTTTATATTATAATCTCGACTTCTATTTATCTGTTATTGGTAATGGTAGCTCAATGGTAACGCGCTCGCTTGAGAAGTGAAGCGGGTTCAAATCCCAGGTGCGAGACCCGGTATTTGAACCCTGATGTTTTCATGTGTGAATCATTTCCATCATGACTACCACTTATCTTACGATGAAGGAAAATATGACAGAAACCTGCATATCTGATCGAACCTAGCAAGTTTTCGAAAGACATGTGCAGTTCGCCAACCCGCACTTGGCCAGCGTGGTGGACTATGGTCTGATCCCCCTCGCATTGAAGGGAGGCCCGTGCCTCGTATAAATGTTATTAAAATGTCTTAATGTATATTCATTTGATATTTTATTTTTAATTTTGTTGTAAATAGTCGGTGAAGACGAGTGCGACACGGGCCCGGCGTCGCGCGAGTCGTCGCCGCGGCTGGAGTCGCCCGCGCCGGGCCTCACGCCGGCCACCGTCATGACTCGTGAGTGTTGGTTTGTTTATATAGTTTATATTAGACTAACAACTTACCCTGTTCCACGTGACATTGGCGAAGTAATCTGTGCTCTACTGGCACGCTTTGAAGCCGTTAACATGAGAATTGAATTACCCTGAGTTCGCTCGGGTATGTTTTTATGTGCGTTATAGTGCTACGTGCTACTCCAGGTCATAGTTTTTTTTTTTATTTACTAGTACCTTGGCTTGGCTTATATCGTTTTTTTTAGATTAAAAAAAAAACTAAAAACTTGAAGAAATACAAAAAAAAAACAAAGTAAAAACTTTGTATCCCGACCGGGATTCGAACCCGGACATATGTGATAGTCTATCTTGCGCCTTAGCCGCTTGACAACGATGCTTATGCCAGAGCGTAAAAAATTATTGACATATTTTACGTAGAATAATGCGAAATAACACCGCATGAAAACTAGAAAACACGCGTTTTCCCAGATATAAGACTAATCTAGATTGATTTCTCGCCCCCAAAAACCCCCACATACCAAATTTCAGCGAAATCGTTCGAGCCGTTTCCGAGATCGCCGGTATATATAAATAAATGAATAAATATAAAAGAATTGCTCGTTTAAATATATTAAATATACATATTTAAATGATTTTTGTCCATTATAGCGACATTGGCGAGTCCTTCCAGCGGGGAAGAGGCGCCCATGGAAGTACGTTCCCCCGCACCGCCCTCGCCTATGATCAATGAAGACTCTAATGATGCTAAGGTATTTGATTTTATTATTATACTAGCGACTCACCCTCGCTTCGCTTCGGTTTCGTCCCTAGGTAAAAACAAATCTATCCCACGGGAACCGTACATTTTTCCGAAATGATATATAGCCTATAGCCTTCCTCAGTTAACGGGCTATCTAATGCAAAAAGAATTTTTCAAATCGGATTATTAGTTTCTGAGATTAGCGCGTTCAACGAAACAAACAAACAAACAAACAAACTCTTCAGCTTTATAATATTAGTATAGATTATATTTGATTTTATTATTATTATATTTTATAGTTATTGTTCGTCTCAGTGCTTATTTGTCCAAACGGCTAATTTACTGATTTTTTTAATACAAAAGTTAACTTTTAAATGTCTATTATATTGGTATAAAATACTCATTGTACAAAACAATTACGTCGATGACAGCCGGAGGACTCAAACAACCAAAGTTTTTACTAATACTTTAATTATATTAATTAAAATAGAAATACGAGTATTACATCTAAACTTAATTGCATGAAATAATAGTGATCGATATTAGAGTCACGTATTGAATACAAATTACTTATTATAATCCGAATTAATAAGATACTGAAATGCTATGAATATTAAGTAACAAAACCGAAAACACGTATTTTATCTATGTATGTACTTATGTATGAAAATCTTAGTGCCAACAAAAAAAAAAGCAGTCATGAGGACTGCCGACAGAAGTGAAAACTTAAAACTATGAACAAACAGTTGTTATTTTTGGATATTCAAATTAATTGTTTGATTTTTAATTTAAATTTGTAAATTAAAACTGTTTACATTTATCTGGTTTTGACATCTATCGGCACTCTGTGTGTTAGCGTTAACACGTCACGTGAACATGTTGATGACGACCAACATGAATTTACTCCCCATCCAAACATGCCTATAGAAGTTTTCACTTCAAAAATACAAAATAAAATTATGTATTTTATGTATGTATGTATATACATATTTACATACTTAAGTGTGTATGTAAATCTAAGTGCCAACAAAAAGGCTCTAAGTACACCACGAGACAAGCAAGCGTCAACAACGCAAAAAAAAGTACTAATGTGCATAGGCCCTAAGATTAGTCTTAAAGATACTACAATACCTATATTATTAGCTATTACTACAATACCTACATATATATAGCAAACACAAACTTGTAATGCCTGTGACTCGTCTACAGAGAGTCAGTAATTCTTTTTATGGACAATGTATACGCTTGTACAACAGGATCCCAGAAAATGTTCAAAAAGCTTCCATCGCTAAATTCAAAAAAACTGTTAAAGAACGTTTGTGTGCTAAAGGCTATTATACAATAAATGATTTTATAGAAGATAGCACGCCTTGGGAATGAAGTGATCGCCTCCAGGCTACTTCAACTTTATAGTAATATTGTAAATTATAATTTATTAAAAAAAAATTCTTTCGCCAGTTCTTCTCAGGTCTGAGGCTTCTTCTTTCCGAACTGGTAGTAGACTCATGACGTTCAGTAAAAAATTGTAATAATTAAATGCTGAATAAAATATTTTGAATTTGAATTTGAATTTGAATTAATCATATTTACCTACTAATAATCATATCTCACCCACAGTCAGACAAAGTGACCGTCGCAACCCAGACCGGTTGCACGCCGGCCGCGCAACCGCCGAGCACCTCGACCGTTACCATGGCAACCACAACCAACTCAAACGTTATAGTGACAACCACGAACGCAACCGGCGACGCGCTCACCCCCGACCCCCACTGCTACGAGTGCCGCGTGAGGTACCGCGACCCGCGCCCACGTGACCTGGTTATGTATCTACACGCCTGGAAATATAAGGTGATCTTTCTTATATCTTTCTTTTTTTCTTTACTTAAATAGCACAAGGATATTATTTACATAAAGACAAATTCGATTATTTTTATAGACGTACACTAGTTTTTTTATGTTTTGTACAGATTTCTCAAAGATAAATATATAGAATATATTTTCGTGCAGTAAAAAGTATCCTATATGTTGACCCGGATAACCAGCTATCATCATAGTAAATTTCAATACAATTCATCCCGTGGTTTTTCTGTGATGCGGTAACAGACAGACAGACAAAAATTCTAAAATCCATAGATTCGGCCTCTGTATCGATAATAACGACTATTTCAATAAGATTTTCCAAAAAATATTTAATGTACGGATTCAACTCAGAATTTTATTATAAATTTTATTTATGTATAGATTGCTATCATTGATTCTTGAGATCCCGCCGTCACCGACTACAAAATCTTCTTATGTTATGTTGATTTTTCTAATATATTATATTATCAGCTTATATATAGCCCTGACTCCGCTTGTGTATTTTATAATTAATAATATTGTTTAGTATTTTTTATATATGGTATTATTGTCTTAAGTCATGTCTGAAATGACAGATGACAGTTGTCAATTGGATTCGGTATTGTTCGGTCGGTGTAACGAGTGCTCCTCTCTTTTGAATTGTTTCGGTTACAAAGTAAAATAAGTATTTTCGGTCGGATTAATTATGGGCTTATATATTTATACATCACATACACACAAACACCCCTAGTGATCAGTGCCTACGCAGGATTAAGGATTCCGGGCCCGGCAACGCTTCCACGGCTAAGTCCACGTACAAGGTACACTTTATATTATAATTTATTAGCGTTAGTTTTATATATATTTTACTCCGCGTAACGCGGATCATACATTTTGGTAGCAGAGCGTGGTTGTATTTTCGGTCTTTTACGTGTATAATACACGATATCTTTAATTTGCGAGAAATCGGTAATTTATATCTACCCCTTATTGTGTTAACATTTTGTCACGCGTTGCGGAGACAGCTGATAAGGCGTTGAACTGTGTTCGTTACCTTTATACGTACATTGTCAATATAATAATTATATAATAAACTTATGATGGTTATCGGATTATATCTTGGTGATTTTTGGATTTATGTATGTTACTAATCGTAGGTTCATTATTTCATTCAATGAAATTAGCATTAAAATTGCATTAATTGAAATATACATATTATAAACTTGGAATAAGAAGTAAAAGGTTGTTCGTGAAATATATAGGATAATTATTATCGAGTTGTTTCATACGGTTTAAGAGGTCATTGTTGAAAGTTAAATTTATGATATAAAGTTAAGAAGTATTATATACTTTATATTATACTGTGTTTAAAGATTAGCATCAACGGTTTATAGAAATTATAATTGTAATAAAATATTATATATAGTTTAACGTTCGGAATATTTTAATATTTTATTTGAAACATTTTTATTTTTTTTTTTATTTTTGGTTTGGCTTGTTTAATACATACTAGTTATTTATCATGTCTGTACGGTTTAATTGGTCCCAATTTAGAGTAAAGTTGCAATGGTTGTTAGATAGTGCTGATCTTATAGATAGGCCAGAACTTTCTATGCGTTTATCGGTACGGCTTTTAACGGTGAATTCGGAATTTACGGCTTTTGAGACGTCTTACCAACGTATTCTTGAACTCGCGGATGAGACTATTACGGCGGACAGAGAAATAGTGGTTGCGGCCCGGGCGGACTATACTCGTGCTTTGGAAGCGTTTGATAAATTAATGACGATTAAATTGCAACAATCTCCTCCTACGTCGGCTTCTACTTCGGAAAATATTAAATCGGATCGGATGGAACTGGATGCTTTGTTATCACATTTACCAGGACTTCGGCTCCCATCCTTTGATGGTGATATGGATCAATGGGTTGGATTTAATAATCTTTTTGATAGCCTTGTAGATAAGCGGTCGGATTTATCTCCTGCGCAGAAATTAGCATATTTAATGTCATGTCTTTCCGGTGAACCTCGCGGTTTGGTTCAACATATTAGAATTTCGGATGAAGGTTACAGTATTGCTCGGAATCTTTTGATGAAGCGTTATCAAAATACTAGACGGCTGGCAGATGTTCAGGTTGACCAGATTTTAAAATTACCTGTAATTTCTATTCGCCTTAATGGACTTCGGACTCAATTTTTAAATCCATTAATTATGGCGGTAAATCAATTAGAGCGGCTTGGTTTTCCTGTCGAGGAATGGTCATTTTTACTTTTACATATATGTTTGCCAAAATTGCCTACTACACTAAAATCTCGGTTTGAACAGAAATTCGGATGTGAAACAGATATTATACCAAAATATTCGGAATTGGTTGAGTTTTTGGAAACGGAATGTCGGCTTTTAGAATGTGCAAGTTCGGAATCTACACATGGTTTGTATAATGAATACAATGCGAGGCAAACAAAGCCTTCACGTAAGGCTGGTCATTATGCTGCGGTTGAAGTTTCTCCTCCATGCTGTGGTGAAACAAAACATTATGTTCTGAATCATTGCTCTCAATTTAAAGCAATGACACCTTTCGCGAGAAAAGATTTAGTTAACCTTAAACGTCTTTGTTTCTTTTGCTTAGGTCCTCATTCTTATCGAGTGTGCAGCCGAATTCCTCATTGTCATTGTGGTAGTAATAAGCATCATCCAATGCTTTGTTTCAATCGGTCGGGAACCCAACAAAGGCGGGATATTAATCGGAACTCTACGGAACGGTCACCTCCTCGCATGGGCGGGGGTGGTCGCTATTATAATAGAACAGTTAGAAAATCTCCTCGGAACTCACCTGCTCGTACGTCAACTTCTTCGCTGCACCAACGAGGAGAAGTGGAGCGAGGTGGTAACTCTAACGGTCGAAACCATGGTCAACATTATGATGAACGGAACGCTACACGGGAGGCTGTTTATACTGACTCACGTGGTTACTCACCAGGTCGGCGCTAGGATACGGTCCCCACCTACCCTTTTGAGACGTGCCCTAAAGCTACTGTTTTATTACCTACAGCATTGGTTAAGGTTTATTTTAATTCGGATTCGGAAAGGGGCATTACAGTTAGGGCTTTATTGGACGCAGGTTCTCAAGGGTCATTGATCACCTCTAAGTTATTGGGTAGGTTGGGGTTATGTTTAGAAAAATGTACGGAACGGGTTAAAGGAGTAGGAGGTATTGAAAATATTAATATTATCGGAAGGTCCTCGGTTACATTTTCTCCATTAAATAATTCATTTCCTAGAGTAACTACAACGGTAGTATGTATGGATACAATTGTCGGTGATCAACCGTTAATTTGTTTGAATAAATCGGTAACGGATTTAACTATGGGTTTAAGTCTCGCAGACCCAGATTTTTATATTCCACAGCCAGTGGATCTTTTACTTGGTTCGGATGTTTTCGGTTCACTAGTCGGAGGTGATAAAATTATATTAAATTCTTCTGGTCTTACGGCGTATAGTACGGTTATCGGATACATTATTTTAGGTCCAGTGGAATATATTGAATCGAGCTTAATTGATAATTCGGAATATTTCGGTGTTTCTATTGCGGATACCTTACAAAGGTTTTGGGAGGTGGAAGAACCACCAATGGCATCGCGTTTGGGTTTACCTGATGAGGAGTGTGAACTCTTTTATATTAATAATACTTTTCGGTTAGAAAACGGTCGGTTTGTTACTAAGTTACCTTTCTTGTCTAATAGACCTTTATTAGGTGATTCGAGAGTGTCGGCGGAAAAAAGATTTTTTGCCTTAGAAAAACGGTTTACTAAAAATCCCGTATTGCGAGAAAAATATATTGATTTCATGCGTGAATATTTAAAGCTCGGACACATGTCGGTATCAAACTTTGATTTTAATCGTAATCCAAAAATCATCAAGGTTTACTTATGCGTCTTTGTATGTCTGACCACTAAATCTGTTCATTTAGAATTGGTTTCGGAATTATCAACGGAGGCTTTTATTGCCACTCTTACTCGGTTTGTTTCTAGGCGTGGCCTACCTTCGGTTATTCGGTCGGATTGTGGTACTAATTTTAAAGGAAGTGATAGATATTTAAAGGAAGTAATTAGTTTTTTGGATAAAAGTGAAGGTCACATAGGTCAAGATTTATCTCGACGTGGAATTACATGGATCTTTAACCCACCTGGGTGTCCATCGTGGGGAGGCTTGTTTGAAGCTGCAGTTAAATCGGCGAAAACTCATCTAAAACGTGTTATTGGGGAAACTACCTTAACTTTTAAAGAGCTTAGCACTCTATTCTGTAAAATTGAAGCGGTGTTAAACTCACGGCCCTTATGTCCTCTTTCGTCGGATCCCAATGATTTGGAAATATTAACTCCTGGTCACTTTCTAATTGGCCAGCCGTTGAATGCGGTTCCCGAATATCCACTAGAGGATATAAAATTTTCTAAATTATCTCGGTTTCAACTTCTACAGCAAATGTCACAAAGAGTTTGGCATAGATGGCATTTGGAGTATCTCCACACCCTGCAGCAACGTTTTAAGTGGAATGATTCAATAAATCCACCTAAGGTTGGAGATTTGGTTTTACTAAAGGAGGAAAATACTCCTCCTCTTCAATGGCGTCGAGGTCAGATAATAGCTTTACACCCAGGAACAGATGGTGTGGTCAGGCTCGCGGAAATACGGATTGCTAAAGGTACGATTTTGCAACGTGCAGTTTCTAAGCTGTCACGTTTGCCTTTAGATTAGGATATTAGTATTTAGGCTGGTGTTAGGGTAATTTAAGATTAGTTTAGTTTCGGTTAAAGCAGTTTGGGACTGCTTGGGCGGGGGAATGTTTAGTATTTTTTATATATGGTATTATTGTCTTAAGTCATGTCTGAAATGACAGATGACAGTTGTCAATTGGATTCGGTATTGTTCGGTCGGTGTAACGAGTGCTCCTCTCTTTTGAATTGTTTCGGTTACAAAGTAAAATAAGTATTTTCGGTCGGATTAATTATGGGCTTATATATTTATACATCACATACACACAAACACCCCTAGTGATCAGTGCCTACGCAGGATTAAGGATTCCGGGCCCGGCAACGCTTCCACGGCTAAGTCCACGTACAAGGTACACTTTATATTATAATTTATTAGCGTTAGTTTTATATATATTTTACTCCGCGTAACGCGGATCATACAAATATATTTCTCAAATGAAATAGATTTTTCAAATGTGACTGGTTATTCCAAAGATTAACAAGTACATAGAATTAAACAAACAAAAAGATAAACTTTAGCTTTATAATCTAACTAGAGACTTGCCCTTGTTTCGCTCGAATGCATCCCTAGGTACGTTTTTTTTTTTGAGCGGAACCCTAATTCTTTTTCTAAAATAAAAATAGCCTAAGTTACTATTTATAACATCAGCTATCTGCCAGTAAGTCCCGTTAAAATCAATTCAGCCAGTTCGGGGATTAGCCGGAACAGACAGACAGCCCCAAAAAATTAAAAAATTGTGTATTACAAACAGACACTTCAATTTTATTTATTTGTATGTATAGATATAAATGAAATATAACACAATGAAACAATTTGAATTAAACATACATACATACGTTTACAGGAAGATTTTAATAAAAAGAAGTAAAAGACAGCAGTCACAAAAGTAAATAAATGTTTTAAAATACAAATACGTGGATTAAAAACCTTAGGGAGTTATTCGTAACGATTCACTTCAAGTTTCATTCGACTATAAAGAAGTTATATTTTGTATAAAAATGTAAGTTTTTACGATACAAAAAGATTTAAACATTTAAAGCTTTTATATTAAGAACTAGCGACTCACCCTCACTTCGCTTCGGGTTCGTCCCTAGACAAAAACAAATCTATCCCACGGGAACCGTACATTTTTCCGGGATGATATATAGCCTACAGCTTTCCTCAGTTAACGGGCTATCTAATGCAAAAAGAATTTTTCAAATCGGATTAGTATTTCCCGAGATTAGCGCGTTCAACCAAACAAACAAACAAACAAACAAACAAACAAACAAACAAACAAACAAACAAACAAACAAACAAACTCTTCAGCTTTATAATATTAGTATAGATATGTATTAATTTTTTTTAACGTCCCACTGCTGGATGTGGGCCTCCCTTCTTTTTTTAAAGGCAAATATTTTCAATATGAAAAAAAAATGATAATCAATTCTATTACTACTAAATATTTGCGTAAATCTAAGTCAGTACTGTATAGTAATTTTAATGCCGAATTTCTATTCAGGGCCCCGGCTGGGAATACGAGACGGAGCTTCCACAATGGGCAAGCATCGACTGGGAAGAGCCGGAATGCTCATAGTTACACGTTATAACACCATTGCAGATGCGCCTCGCAAACATATTACGCATTTCCCAGTGAATTTAGGACAAAACAACACGCTTAATCTAATTGTGTGTAAACGGTGTTACGAAATTAATGATCGAATGGTTTTGCTCTCAGTTTTATATGAAATTCAGAGCTTATAAGGAAATTATATGTGAAAATGTAAATATGGGGGCAAAATAAGTCATTCGAGGCGTCATCTCGAGTTCGTGTGAAACGACTTGATACACAAAGCTGAGGTAAGTTTTGTAAACTAAATAGTAATTATAAGTGAAAGTTATTTTGTATGCAATCGTTGCACATCTGAAACATCTTTTTGTTTAAAATTTGTAGTACTATCGATTAGCGTTTTAGTATTTTAATTTCCCTTTCAGTTCCTATCTTTATAGGGTGTTTCTTATGCTTGTAGGGTAGTTTAAGGGTTGGGCTTGGTCGCGTCAATCGTGTATGGACTTTGACGGATTTGCATGGATTTTTGTATGATTCATCCAATAAAATAAAGTTTGACTAAGTACTAAGTCACTGAGACTAGCTATCTGTACAGGGTCATTTTTAATTTACTAAACACCTTTTGGCAATGTACTATTTACATCATAACAACAACATTAGTAAAAAAAAAAAAGTAATATTTCTTAAATTTTATAAAAATAAAAATATTTTTATTGCACCTTCTAAACGGTAATAGTCCAGCATTAGCAAAAGAAAGTGCGTGGTCGGTGGAGTGGGAGGGGTGGAGGGGTGCAGGAGGAGGCGGTTACTCATTTAAACTTGACCAGATGCTAGGACTATCACCGTTTAGAAGGTGCAATAAGAATATTATTATTTTTTTATGAAAAAGAAAATTAAGAAATATTTTTTTTGTTACAGATGTTGTTGTTATGATGTAAATAGTATATTCCCAAAAAGTCTTCAGTAAATTAAAAATGAACCTGTATAACTAATAAACAGTAGATCAATATTAAGGCTATAGAAATTAAGCTTTCGAGACAGTAAATTGTGGTTGTTGATGTTTACATCAATCATTGACTCCAATATGGTTGTATTATTGATATTTCAATTGTATAAAGTAAATCAATCGTATCAATGAGCATTAATCACAATTGACAATCGCAAACCGTCTTTAACATATTTAAAGAGTTAAAAAAAAAACAGATTTCCATACATGGTTACCAATGAATGAACATATGTACAGAACATACAATATTCCATACGATTGACACGGTTTAAGCCTAATTTTGTAAAATATCACTATTATTTAACATAGATTTATCGCTTGAACGAGGCAGGGTCTGTACCACGATCGTAAAGTATCAAAATCATGTAATACTATCGAAATGGGATAGCTCTTCTACCGAAATTCACACCATTTGGCCAACTTTTGGATTTTTTAAATGTAGTTATCACAAAATTAAGAAAATAAGAATGAAACTTGCCTTAAATAAATGTATGGCTGAATTTAAGTTAGATGTAACCTAATAAAAATGACCTAGAGTTAATAGTTCGGTTGTTAATTTGGTTAACTGTGTATTGATATTTTTTTGCTATTACATAATTAATATAAAGATTTTTTTTTGTAAAAATCAAATTGGGACAACCATATTTGCACAAAAAATATCATATTTTCGGTTGTCTGAGTTAATAACCGAACTAATACCACTAGACAAATGAAATTCGGACCACTGCAGTATTTTCTAATTGAAATCACAATATAGGACCACTTATAAATTTATAGAAAAGCTATCTCCTTAAAGTACGCGTATACAAATGCATAATTAAAAGTTAAATGTTAAATATGGCATTTTTTATAAGCGGTCATAGGAACCGCTACGTTTTGGCTTCCATAGATTCGAGTAGATATAGTAAGGTGTTCTCGAAGATTTTGTACTTTAAATACATTAAAAATTAGCAAATTTTGCAAAAAAATAATCATACATCGTATTACTATTTTTTTTTTAATTCAACCCTTAGTCTTGTCAATGGGATGCCAAGTGCGACATGCATTTATTACACACATTTCGCATTCAAATCCTTATAATACACTTTTAGTTTCCTCTCTCACTTCACATAACCGATTTCCAAAGACAAGGTTTTTTTTTTAAACCAATTAGCGTCGGTTAAACAGATCGAAGCAGCAGATTTAAAGACATGAATAAATGTTTTTTTTTGTTTGTTTTCATAATTCATAAGTTTGCGTGTTTCTTAGGGAATAAGGTTTTAAGGCCTATTTTTTACACTCTAGGATTGTTTTTTCACCGTTTTTTTCCAACGAAATTTTACATTTTTGTTCGATTCATCGTTAATTTATTAGGTTATTAAGAAGTATTAAACTATAAAAGACAACTCTTGTAACTCTAAAAATATTTTCACGAGCTTTCATAAATTAATTCTATGGGAAATTATATATTTTTCTTACTTGTAGTGTAGTGGTAGTGTGCGTTCTATGATATATGTATTTGTAACTTTCAATATACAGATTCAATTGTTTTGTTTGGAGTAAGTTTGTTTTTTTTTTATTTCTTACAGTATCAAAAATTTGATTTTTTTTTTTTTTATAAAATTGTCTATGTTCAATGTTTGCCATATTTTTTCTTTATTTTTGGTCTATTTTAGATTTTTTTTTTTTCACTTACTCCACATTGCACTATCGCTGTTTACTGTATATATGCTTGATGTTATAGTGATTAGATATTTTTTTCGTTGATAAAACAACTATACCCCAATATAAAATTATATTTGTCAGTTTTGGGATCAAATCTTGTATGTAAGCTTGGGGAATGCTTATAGAAATGAAAATTAATCGATAATATACCGATGCCTACAAAATAAACCAAAAAAATCTTAAAATGTATATTTTGTGATATTTTCAATCGCATACAATATACTGTCAAAAGCCAGTGACGAAAATGTTTCATCTAATTAAATCGATTGTTAAAATCTATTAAAATCGGATAATTTTTTTTCGATTTTTGATAGCCTAACATCAAAATCGTAGTGGCATCGGTATTTTCAACACTGGTTGAATAAAAAGGGTAGCGTGTAAATTATTTATAATCTGTGGCATATCACGTTAAGCGAAGCTCATTTGACTTTTGTAAACAGTCAAATTAGCTTCCCAAGTGAATATTGTTGTATTTTTATATAGAATAGGATTGTTCATATACATTATGTTATATGTATGAAGGCGAATAACGATTGTAACGGTGACTGACCGGTATTTCGGAAATTGCGATTTTTTGTCGCAAAATACAAACTTTTTTTTACATATACAGCCTCATTTTGTAAACATTTTTAATCTGTTCCGCTTTTTACATGACGTTTCGTCGCCTCGCTCTCGTTTTCATTTATTTATAAGGAATTTTCATGTGCCTTCTGAAAATAATGAGGAGTAAATTAAATTGTAATTTTGATTACAGTTATTCGTGATTGTTACACGTTTTGAACTAGGTATATTCGGCACTGACATGTCATATTGTAAAGTGTGACTTGAAAAAAAATAATACGTAAGTATATACTATGGACGTATTTTTTTAAATAATTTTTGAATATTTTTTTTTATTCTCGTCACACTATTTTTTTGGCACAAATATATTGTTAAATATATTTTGCATTAATTATTACGTAATTGATTACCAATGTAGTACCATTTTATGGTGTACACGTTCATTTAACGAATGCTTTGTTTATAGTTTTCTTTGTAATAATTTGAACGACAACAACAAGAAAGACATTTTGTTATTTTATATAAGTATTTGGTAATTAAGGTTATAATAGTGTTTCCTTCTTTAGATTCGTGTTATAATAATTCATGTTTCCACTTAAATTTAATTAGAATAAAATTCATCTTTGACATATTTTGTTTTATTCCATAATCCTTTTATCTACCTACATACACATTACGTTGTAACGTTTAGTATAGATTTCTTAGAGATATTTTCCCCTAACCAGCTATCATCATAACAAATTTCATTAAAATCTGTCCAGTGGTTTTCCGTAATGCGGTCACATACAGACCGACCGACAGTCAGACAAAAATTCTAAAAACTATAGATTCGACCTCTGTATCGATAATAATGACTATTTCAATAAGATTTTCCAAAAAATATTTAATGTACAGTTTAAACTCTGAATTTTATTATATGTATAGATTAAAGTTATGCGTAAGACTAAAAAAAAATATAAATTATAAATGTGTTACGCCATTTTGACGTTATCAGCTTCAAAAATATATATTTTTTTCAAACAACCTACAAAGATTCGCAAAAACCGATTTCAACGTAATAACTCTATTTCTGTGCAAATAAAAGGCACCTCATATAAGTAAGTATATTGAACGAATTTTTACCGAGAGAGCATCATGAATACCCAAATCACATTTGCCATAGACCAACTTAATGTGAAATTTTACTAAAAGAGAATAAATTCCGAATAGAGATCTTACTAAAATGGTAAGGTGTGGAGTAATATTGGGGAGCAATGATAAAAATATAATAAAGATATTTTGCTAGTGAAAATCAATCAATCAAGTAACTGCAAATTTAGATTCATACATAAATAGGTACTAAATGGGATAGCACATAACCTGGCACTTTAAATTTAAAAGAGGAAGTTTTATTACGTAGCTTCGACTCACCCTCGCTTCACTCGGGTTTTTCCCTAGGTTAATTTCCCATACAAACTTTCATCCCCATTTTCACCCCCTTAAGGGATAATTTTAGAGATATAAACTATCCTATGTTCTCTCCAGGGTATCAAACTATCTTCTTGCCAAATTTCATCCAAATCGATTCAATAGTTTCAGAGATTACTTCCTAGAAACAAACTCACAAACTTACAAACTTTACCTCTTCATAATATTAGTATGATAAAAATGACAATATCAAAATGTATTAAAACGAAAAATTTACCAGAAATTCGTTAGGTAGGTATTTAATCAATCTAATACTATTTTCCATTTATAGTAATAACAGAGCATACAAGTATGTACTGAAAAGAGATATTTTGAATTTAACTCCTAAATATAACCCATCAGAGAAAAAAAATTTAAAGAGAGCGTGTATGAATGTGTACAGGCGCAAGAAGTAAAACTTCTTCTGTAGGTTATCGGTACTCTTTATGAAATTCAATTTATGTTTTAAATAATTAGGATAGGTGAGATACTAAAACTAACTTATATTAGGCATATTACAATCATATATTTATAAAATATCATTTAAGGAAAGAATATAATATTATATATCATTTGTCAGACAATAACAACTGTTACCATGGCAACAAACGTACGTACGTTTTTTCGTAACGCATTCACCAGCTTACCCCCCAAGTCAAGCGTGCGTAAAGAAGTTTTACTTCAAAAAGGTGACGAAATTTGTATAGAAACCACATTTTTCAGCTGTTAAATTTAAAAAGCCAATGAGAAGCTGAGATAAAAGCTTTTAGTTATGAGTAACTTGCAATGTTTGCTAATTAGGTCAAATATTACAGGCTGAATTAGAACAACTTTCTCTTATCCTAAAGAGTTGAAATTTTACATATTGTTTCAGTTCCGATAACAATGACTTCTTATGATAATTACCTGATTCTCTATCTAGTATTGGCTCCAGACGAAGCAACTTCTCAACGGTCAACAGTGCAGTCACGAAGTTTTATATACGCATTCAACTATTATAAATCGTTCTAATCTGCTATTTTGCTACTGCGTCGAGGCTTTGCTCCAAATTAGAGATCTCCTCAGAAGTCTAAAATAAAAACTTGTTTTTAAAAATGGTTTTTTTTTTCCTCTTAATTTATATACTTTTAAATTCAAAACGTATGACCAAGGCCTTATGAGGTAAAATCTTGCTCATACGTTAGTATTCATAGTATAAAATCCGTTTAATAAAACAACTGCCGGTACTGCTATTTATTTATTTATTCACAGTCGCAGAATTTATAATAATCTGGAGCCAACTATGCCTGACAAAATCTGAACGAAGAGTGTCCCACACTGGCGACATCATGGCTTTTTATAATACTCGATTTATATCTGTTTTGATATAAATAATAATAAATAAACTAAAGTGTCAATCATAGTTTATACAAAATCTAATTAAAATACTTATCCATACTAATATTATAAATGCGAAAGTAACTCTGTCTAGTTTGAGACCCTGGGAAGGGCATAGGATAGTTTTATCCCGGAAATCATCCCTTAAGTGGGTGAAAAGGGCGATGAAAGTTTGTATGAGGAATCATTTCTCAAATAAGGGATAGAATAGGATAAATATATAGTAGGTTACTTACTTTTCTATACCTATGTATGTATGTACATATATAAAGTTTATTCTATACTAACCGTGAAAACGTATCTAGGGATGAACGCGAGCGAAGTGAGCATGGGTCATGGGCATTTAAGCTAACAATAATATAGGTGAACTATATAGTATACTATACATGGTGTAATATAAAATTTGAATCAAATTATTTAAGCATACAAGCTAAATTAGAATATAAATGGTGCATTGTGGTGCTATTAGAATTTCATATCACGTATGAAATACCCATAACAAATTCAAAGCTATAATTTGAACAAGTACAAATTGAGCTATAAAATACGCCAGGAACGGGCAAACCCCAAATTAACCCTAAAATGGGGTAAAAACGATAAACAAGGTTGAATTTACTGAAAATTTAGGTACACGTATGTGTGGATGGAATGAATGATGAACCTACTCATTATTTAGCAGTGTAGTTAATATTTATAAAGATTTTTTTAAACATCATTTGTTTGGTTTGTCTAAGATAATAAAAATGTTGGATGATTATTATCTAATATATGTATAAATGTCTCGTGTCACGGTGTTTGTGGTCGCACTCCTCCAAAACGGCTCGACCGATTTTAATTATTTTATTCTTGTATATTTGGTAGGTGAGAATAGGTCGTAAAGTATTTTTCACCCCTCTACCCCCACCCCCCATTTTTTAATCGCGCTTCCAGTATTTTTGCACGAACAATATTATATAAATACATAGCGAGGAACCCGAGCGAGGGTGAGTCGCTATATAATATAAAGCCAAAGAGTTTTTTTTTTGTAGATTGTCGCGGGCATAGCCACGGGTTCTGTTAGTTATGAGAGTTCGTATATGTGTGTGTTTGTGTGTATGTCTATCACTCCACACTGGAACGGCTGCACGGATTTGGATGAATTTTAATATACAGATAGACTATGAGCAGAATTAACACATAAGCTACCTGTCCCTATCCTTGTCCCTACCTCACTGTCAGGTATCACGGGTCGCAATCGAGCGAAACAAGGGTAAATCGCTTGTATATAAAAATAAAGAAAAATAAACTATATAAATGGCAATAAAATTATAAGCGACCTTGAATAAAAATGAGGTTGTTGACCAATTAAAAAAGCTGTTTTTACTTAAATACTGACATCAGTTAAATGCTAACATTTGTGTTAAATATATATTTATGATAGACTCGGAGGTTTCAATAAATTAAGTACGTTAAAATTACGTTTTTTATTTCGCTAAGGAAATGATGAAACCCCTAATGGAGGATTAAGACTCCTGCTCGCTAAAACCTTATTTGAACCCGCATCGTGATAGAGACGTCATGGGATCGTTTGTGCACTCAACCACGACGCCCCGGCAAATTGTAGGTAATCTATATATGAAAAGGTAACCTACCTACCTACTTTAAATGCGGAAACTGAGTAAAAGATTATGGAAAAGTCTAGATTTAGAACGAAATATGTACTAAATCTTGAAATAGGAGTTAGAAAAATGTACGTTATATTTTTATATTATTCCATGCTACAAGTTAAAATATATGCATATTATTTAAAGAATAAGTGAATATTTGATTCAACAGCTGAAAGATGCTTCATATAGCGCTTCCGAATTATTTTATTTAAAGTTGATATGCTATTTTTCAGCAGTAACGGTTCCAGTAGGCACTCATTTTTTTTAGTGTTAGGAAATGCGTTTACGCGTACCACCTGCCTAAATACAGGTGATTATGTTTGACTCACCGGCTAGAAAAATCAGTAGTACCCACTAAAACCCAACAAACCTCCCCCGTCTTAATGGGGCGTAGCAAGAGCACTCAACCACGATGCTCCTACAACAGGTCTGCCGAAGCAGACCACATCAGCCATGGGGTTGCATCACTGGTCCTCTCTGCTATCAGAGAAGTACCAGAAGCAACCCGCATGGCACACCGCCCACCAAGGTGGGTCGCCTCCCGGTGTGTTTATTGTCTCCACATCCGGCTTGATTGTCATCCCGACAACAGGCTTGCCAAAACAGACAAAAACCAAAAGGTTGCTCGAACGGTCCACTCTACTATCAGAGAAGTACCAAAAGCAACCCGCATGATATACTGCCTACCAAAGTGGGCTACCTTCCAGTATGTTTCTTAGTTTCACGCCCAGCTGGTCCAGTAGCCAACTATGGCAACTCTTAAAATGTCGATAAAACCAGAGTTATATATCGATATATGGAGATTAAGGTAGTGGTAGCCCAGTGGTAACGCGCTCGCATGGGAAACCGAGTGAAGCGGGATCAAATCCCGGGTCCCGCACCTCTGATATTTTCATGTGCGAATCATTTCTAACATGATTACCACTTGCCTTATAATGAAGGAAAACATCGTGGAGAAACCTGCATGTCTGAGAAAACCTAGCAAGTTTTCGAAAGACATGTGAAATCCGCCAACCTGCACTTGGCCAGCGTGGCGGACTATGGCCTGATCCCCCAGGGCCCCAGGTATTGAAGGAAGGCCCGTGCCCAGCAGTGGGACGTTAAAAAGGGCTGAATACATATGGAGATTGACCTATTTGCTATAAACTCTATATTATGCACAACCATGTAAAAGAGTTTACTTTTAAATAGTCAAAACAAAAACAAATCTAAGAACCATTAAATTCGCTTGTATGATAAAGTACATTAAATCAACCGGAATTTCAACTGAAAAAAAAATATTTGAAGGAAAATAAATAACAATGAAACAGTAATTTAACTGCAAAACTCATTGAATAGATAAAGAACGTTACGTGGAAAACAGGAAGCCATTTTAAATTTTATCATCAACTAGCCTACGTGTAAATGATTTTAGGCTTTATTACTGTTAAATAAAGTTGGTTTTCAATAAAAATAGTATTATTTAAGAAAATCTGAACTAAAAAACGTGGATTAATTTAGTTCGAAGTTCAGGTAAGGCACAAGGGCTATTGCGTAGGCGATTACGATAAGAAAATGTTTTGCTACGCGGCAATTTAGAAACCGTATTTCTACAAACGATCGTATTATTTACGTTAATTTCATTAGAAGGTAATTGTGCTCGAAATTGTTAGGGAGTGAATCTGCGAGAGAGAGAGAGAGAGAGAGAGAGAGAACCATTGTGCGTACAATGAAAGCGAGAGGTACGATGAAAGCGTGTGAAGTTGACAAAAAAGGAAATAAATATGTTAGGACATTAACACACAGGTAAGCAACGAGAGTCGTGTTGTGGATACCAGATAGTTGATAAACTACACATATGTAACTTTAAATACATTCATATTATAAATATAAACACCCATGACTGGAGTACAAATATTCGTGCTCATTACACAAATGAATGCCCTTAGCAGAACTCGAACCCACTATGGTAGGATCAAAACAAACTGAGCCAAACGTGTTGTCAAACTAAAATAAAATTATTAGTCGTATTTTAACTTCCCGCTGCTGGGCACAGGTCTCATATTACTACAAGGGGGATCAGGCCATAGTCCACCACGTTGGCCAAGTGCGGGTTGGCGGACTGCACATGTCTTTCGAAAACATGTTAGGTTCTCTCAGACATGCAGGTTTCCTCACGATGTTTTCCTTCACCGTAAGGCAAGTGGTAACCATCTTAGAAATGATTCGCACATGAAAATATCAGAGGTGCGAGACCCGGGATTTGAACCCGCTTCACTCGGTTTCCCAAGCGAGCGCGTTACCACTGGGTTACCACTGCTTATAACATCAGCTATCTGCCAGTGAAATTCCCGTCAAAATCAATCCAGCCATTTCGGATATTTGCCAGAAAAAAAACAGTCAGAAAAAAAATTTAAAAACAGTTTTTTTCTAACAATAAGTAACGTATATTCTTTCATATGCATTTAGTAAAAAACTGTTATTTTGACATTACAAACAGACGCTTCAGTTTGATTTATCTGTATAGATTAACAAACTTGATTTAAAAAGTAATGATTTACAGTTCATTTACTTGTTATGTGTGGAAAATTTACACGAAAATCTGGAATAAACGTCATAAATTAGCTGTACAGTGTACGTATTGACTACATGGCAGGTTGAGGCAACAAATCGTCGTGATCCGACCCCTGTCAGTACGTGATGCGATAAAAATTTGCCTTTCCGACAACACAATCGATATATTCTGCTGTTACTATTGAAGTATTACACAAATTGTATAACAAAAATAATTTGTGAGTGATATGTATCAAGATTGTTCAAGTATATTGCATACTGAGCCTTATTATAGATATGTGTTTATACTCTAAAAATAGTGTATAAAAGGTGTTTGTTCTGTAGGATGACAGTAATGAAACTTCGAGATATTCCTTGCATATATACTTATATTCAGTACTTTAGCAAGATCAGATTAATATTATTTTATGATCGTCAGTACGTCTGTCCGTGTGGAAGCTATCATCGGCTCGGAAGGAAAGCAGTCCTGCTGAGAAGAGCCGGCAAGAAACTCAGCAGTTGTTCTTTTAAACAATGTTAGGTACATAATTTATAATAATAAGTACCTGGACGACCGAGCTTTGCTCTGAATTCTTTTTTGTTATATCGTATTTTAAATAAAAAATATTTATATATCGTATTTTAGATTAAAAAAAAACTAAAAACTTGAATAAATACAAAAAAAAACCGACCGGGATTCGAACCCGGATACCTGTGATTATCAATCTTGCACCTTGGCCGCTTGACCATGATGCTTATGGCAGAGCGTAAAAATTTATCGGCCATATTTTGCATGGAATAATGCGAAAGAAAACCGCATGAAAACTCGAAAACAGACAGGCTTCCCAGACAAGACTAATCTTGATCGATTTTTCGCCCCCGAAAACCACCACATACCAAATTTCAGCAAAATCGTTACAGCCGTTTCCGAGATCGCCGGTATAAATAAATAAATAAATAAATAAATATACAAGAATAGCTCGTTCAAATATATTAGATTTACAGTAGTACAAACAATCCATGACTTTCTCGCAGTATCAAACAAACAAAACAAATCGACGACTTAATTCACGTTATAATTTACTCAAATCTTTAGTAAAATCTTCAAAAACTATTGTTTTCTATTATTAATGTTTCATACTTCATAACAATTCCTATGTATCTATAAAATTTATTCTTATCCAGAACTTCCGATATAGAAAAATGGAAAGGCTTTATTTTGCTTTTCAAGAACAAAATGTATATTCAATAATCTATACATCCCTATAATAAAATTCTAACTGAGTCGAATCTGTACATTAAATATTTTTTGGAAAATGTTACTGAAATAGTCATTATTATCGATGCAGATGCCGAATCTATAGTTTTTAGAATTTTTGTCTGTCTGTCTGTCTGTTACCGCATCACGAGAAAACTACTGCACAGATTTTGATGAAATTTGGTATGGTGATAGCTGGCTATCCGGGTCAACATATAGGATACTTTTTACCGCTGGAAAATATCTCGTTTCTGAGAAAAAATACAAAAACTGCAATGTAAGAGTATAGTAATATGTAAAACCTAAGAATTTGTTTTTCGGTCATCTGAACGCGGGCGGAGCCGCGGGCAACGCTAGTAATCTATAATAAATATTAACATTACGTAATATTGACGGATACAGGTTGGAAGACTAATCATCGCTACATCTGACCCTTATCAAAGTGACATTTGCCTCTACGACTGCAAAATTGAGTTGAAACTCAGCAATTTCTCTACAGATAATCTATATTCAAAGTTTAATCAGTTTACACATGAATAGTATGATATATATCAACAACTAACCGCACGCCATAGACCCTTGTCCATACTTTCACCCCACTGCGTCAAAACCAGGAAGACGATGGGTTAGAGTTAGAGTTGTATATAAATATTGCATATATATAAAATTCCCATGTCATGATGTTGGTCTACGATGAACTTCATATCTTAATGATTTTATTTAATGTGTGACTTGTTCCAAATTAAAACATAGGATAGTTTTTATACCGGTTTTTTTTTTTTTTTAATAGAAAAATTAACGATTTTCATATTCGGAGAGGGATTGCTGAGAGAGAAACCTGAGAAACCGCTATCCTACAAATTTTAATTCCAAAATAAATAAAATAATTAAAAATGTGCCACAGCAACGCGTGGTCGGGTCTTATATAATATAAGTCCCATCATTAGTCTTGATAACTTCAGAATTCGTGGTTAAATGAACAAACTTAATGTACATATATAAATATTATTAGTTAACTCAATCCGAATGTCTTTTTAGGGTGCCATAGCTAAAAGGGGGAAAGCGGGTCCCCTTATAATATCCTTTGTCCTTTAGCTATAACCTTTTGATACTATAGAGCCGAAGGTAATTTTGTGAGGTATGTACAGTTTCCCCTGATGTGTGTTCACCTTGATGTGGTGGGGGCTCATTAGCGTCCGGCAATCCAGCCGGGCGGTAAGCCAAGAAACACACTGGGACGCCATCTACTTCGTTGGATCATTTCCCAAAGTTAAAAAAGGTGCCTTACAGTACTTTATGTTTTACGCCTGATCATAGTCTATCTGTGTACTAAATTTCATTCAAAGTTGTCCAGCCGTTTCAGTGTATAGGAATAGCAAACATATATACATACGACCTTTCGGCTTATAATAGTAGTTCGATAATAATGTGTTGTGTAAGGTAATATTGAATTATCGTATGTGAATAAATGAAATTAGATACATCAACACCGAATTATGCTAGAAGGCGGACTTTATTTAAAATACCCAAACTGATTCTTTACATTACTTTTACTAATCGGGAATCGAACCCAGTGTTTTCCAAAAAAAAACTGTATTTTTTCAATAGAGAAAAACGTGGTTTAATCCAATTCGGAAATTCGCCATCCACGAATAAAATATTCACCATGTATTGTATTGTATTCATGGTTTCCAAAGGTAAATTGAATATACATCGACTCTCTTAAGACGAGTTGACAATCTACATTCTACAACTGAAATCGATAATAGAAAACGAAAAGCAAAATCTACATGTTTTAGATCATGACGACACGTTTGGCTCATTTGTAGTGACCCTACTTGCTGTGCCAGTTGGTCGCGGGTTCGAGTTCCGCTGGGGGCATTCATTTGTGTGATGAGCACAAATGTTTGTACTCCAGTCATGGGTGTTTATATTTATAATATGTATGTATTTAAAGTTATATCAACAATCTGGTATCCGTAACACAAGCCTCGTAGTTTACCATGGAACTAGATGGTGCTCTGTGCTAATGTCCCAACATATTTATTTATATATTATTATGTAGCGCCAGCGCAATCGCTAGTTTTCTCTACATTTCAAATCACGTCTAAACCACCTATAAAATGAATACCAAAGAAGTTGTAAGTAATCCGTTTTTCTAAGAAACGATAATTTAATAACATAGTAAAATAAAAACCCAAAGGGTCAATATTTATTGCAAACGCATGTATTTTAATGCGAGTTTTGCGTAAATAAATAGTGGTCTGTGATTTCCCGCGGGTGTAACCCGGTGCGAAAGTGTTTTTATTGAATCTCTATATTTTGAATATTAGGGAAAATCATAAAAAACTATTTTTCTGTTACAGTTATGAAGTTTTCTTTAAACATAAGTTTATTTTAAGGTCAATTTGCTCTAAATAGACGTTACGTGGCAGTAAAATTATTTAAAGCTAAAGACTTTTCTATTTTGTCGTGCGATACTTGCCTGTTGTACGAACGATGTTATTAGAAAGCTAAAGAAGACATAAAGGGTAAATAAAGGGTAGCACAAACATTTTTAAAATTGACTCAATATATACACATATACTAATATAAGGAGGGTGAGTTTGTTTGTTTCTTTGTTTGTTTGATTGATTGAATGCACTAATCTCAGGAACTACTAATCCGATTTAAAAAATTCTTTTTGCATGAGATAGCCCGTTTATTGAGGAAGGCTTTGGACCATATATCATATAATATATAGTCTAGGTATCTATTTCATACTAACCGTTAAACGTACCTAAGGACGCTAGTAAAACAATAAAATGGCAAAGAGTGTAAAAAAGGAAATTTAATTTAAAAATCGGCGGTTCAAGATGAAATTACTATTTCTATCTAAAACTAAACCCATATTTTTCTACTAGATTCACGAGATGCAGCGTCCATAGAAAAAAAGATGTAGCAATCTTCCCATTCTTGCTTGTCACTGCTCTTTTTACGCTTATTTTAATGTACTCGTTGTCAGTAAAATGTAAAGAATTTTTAAATATTCTCGTTCAAAAGTTAGTTTTTTTCTTACTCAATCCTTGACGGAAATCCTGCGATTTGAAAATGCATAGAACATTTTAATGGAACTTTAAAAATCATTCAAAAATGTACATATTGAAAAACATTCTGTGCGTTCATTGTTTCGTCTGCTTCTTCCTTCCAGTAGCTGTTAATAACTATATAAAAAAAGTTGTGTTTATCCACGATATAAGCCTATCTCCATTCTAAATTTTACTATAATCGGTACAACATAAAAAGGCAAGAGATATACTATCACTCATCCATTCATTCTAATTAATTTTTGTCTCTCTTCTGAGGACTTTCGAACATGGCAAACTTTAGAGTTTAGACTTTCAATAAAAACTGTAATAATTTAATGCTGATTTGTTTTTTGATTTACAAGTGTTAGTTAAATAACAATGAGTTAGTTATTTTTAACTTTAAAATATTTTTTTTTTATTTCTAATTAAATTAATAAAAGCTTTTCTTCAACTAGTAGAATTTCCTAGAACAAAAGAAACAAAAAAGAAACGTGTTTATGTACTTATGTACGCACGTAAGAAGTATTTCTTCTTTGGCGAACAGAAATAGCTAAAGATTTCATCCCGTATATCAACAACTCTCTGTTTGTGAGCTAACTTCATCATGTCGCTTTTTGGCTGTCGATGTGCGCGTGAATCGTAAAAATTTTACTCTCATATTTTTTTCAACTTCCCAAAAGAAGTATAAACTTCAAAAAATAATTGCAATATTGTGGGAACGCATTAAATGCGTCCAGTCATTGCAACTTATGCGCGAATAAAAAAAAAAGAAACACAAATAAACAAAAGTATAAAGGATTCTACTTCTCTTGCACCCTAAACATCCCACACACATTTTTTTAATAAAAACTCACCCTCGCTTCGCTCGGGTTCGTCCATAGCTACTTTTTAACGGTTAGTATGGAATAGATACTATATGATATTGTAGCCTATAGCCTTCCTCAATAAACAGGCTATCTAATGCAAAAAGAATGTTTCAAATCGGATAAGAAGTTCCTGAGATTATCGCGTTTAAAGAAACAAACAAACTCTGCCTCTTTATAATATTAGTATAGAAAAAATCGTAAGGGTGCCAAATTATGAAGTGTACACTTTCATTGTTTAGATATTTACCATCAAAAATAGACGAACAAATATATATTTTGAAATCCCTTTGTTCTATCGAGACGATTCCTCAAGCCTTGTATTTACGAAGTACTGAACAAATTCTTAAACGAGTTTACATTAGAATCAAACTTCGCGTTGAGGCGCGACAAAGAAAGTTGTTATATAAATATTCACAAACATCACCAGATTTAACTTTACCACATCCTTCAGAACAATATTATGTATATACATTTTATCGATTTACTTACATAATATACTTATATAGTACTAGCGACTGACTCTCGCTTCGTTCGGGTTCGTCCCTAGCTTGCTTCCCAACACAAACTTTCATCCCTATTTTCACCCCGTTAAGAAATGATTTCCGGGATAATAAGTAATCCTATGTCCTTCCCAGGGTCTCAAACTATCTTCTAACCAAATTTCATGTAAATCGGTTCAGTAGATCCAGAGATTACCTCCTACAACCTCACGAACTCACAAATCCACAAACTTTACCTCTTTATAACATAAATATTGCCGCTTAGTGGAAAGTGTGTAACGTCATCACACCAAAAATAATAATTAAAAAGGCACGTCTGAGGCGTGCTTTATACATCCTAAGACAGTTGTCAATACATGACAATTGACAGACAAAGACAGTTAATTGTAAATTGCCGTGTATAAGAGAGGAACAAAATATTTACCAGAAAGGAATCAAAATTACTGCGAAACTGTTATTGGCAAAGGCCTGCAGTCAAAACTTCTTTTGACCAACCCCTTTAGTCAAAAGAAGTTTTGACTAAAAAATAGTTTTGACTGTAATATATATAAAATCAATAATCCCTACTTATATTGCATTATACTGTTTGTCAGTTTATTGATAAACAATTTTTAACTGACTTGAAAGAGGTTAATTAATCTATTGTAAGGAAAGTTATTTTGTCGATGGTGAAGTAAGAAAAATCATACAATTTTCACCAAGCTTCATGCCACATACGCAACTTACTGCCACAAACTGCTAATAACACGTTTAGAATGTTTATTCCTTTATCGTGTATCACTTAGCTTTATCGATTAACAGAATGTTCACTGGATATATCATGCGAGAGAAAGGTCTATGTTTTTTTGGCGCAAAAAACACAAAAAACAATTAAAATATCCACATGAATATGAAAATGTAAATAAAAACAATAAAATTATTCAACTCTATCTACTTTGTAGATTTGTTAAATTTCATTTTAACTTGTATTAGAGCGAGGGGAAGTACGAAATTAATCTATACATATTATAAAATTCTAAGTAAGCCGAATCTGTACATTAAATATTTTTTTGAAAATCTTATTGAAATAGACATTATTATCGATGCAGAGGCCGAATCTATAGTTTTTAGAATTTTTGTCTGTCTGTCTGTCTGTCTGTCTGTCTGTCTGTCTGTCTGTCTGTCTGTTACCGCATCACAGAAAAACCACTGGAGGGATTTTGATGAAATTTGGTATGATGATAGCTGCTTATCCGGGGCAACATATAGGATACTTTTTACCGCGGGAAAATATCTCATTTCTGAGAAAAAATACAAAAACTGGTTGGAACAAAATCACGATGACACTATTTGTAAACAGTTTAGCAAGGTAACTTACTAAATGTGGTAAAAACTATTAAAAATAGCTTATCTTGAAAATTAAATTATCAATAGCGCTATTTTATCCATTAAAATAGTTATTTTAATTAATATACATTTATGTGTTATTTAGATATTTGACAATAGATGTCGCCATGTGTTTTTAAAATACGTAGTTTTAATTCCAAAAAAATTAATGTACAGCTATGACCTTTCTACGATTTTATTAGAATTACTACTAAATTACCCGCGGCCCTGTCCGTGTTCAAATTATCAGTAAAGCAAACTTTTTGGCTTTATAAATTCGTAACTATAAATATAATAAAATTGTAACTAAGCCGAAGCCACAAATTCAATATTTTTCGGAAAATCTTATTGAAATATTCATTATCAATAGCGATATAGAGGCCGAATCTATAGTTTTTAGAATTTCTGTCTGTCTGTATGTGACCGCATCACAGAAAAATCACTCGAGAGATTTTGATGAAATTTGGTATGGTGATAGCTGGTTATCCGGGTCAACATATAGGATACTTTTTACCGCGGGAAAATATCTCATTTCGGAGAAAAAATACAAAAACTGGTTAAAATAAAAGCACGATGATACTTTTAACATTTTAGCAAGGTAACTTACTCATATAAATATGTTAAAACTATTAAAAAAAGCTTATCTTAAAAGAAATATCAATAGCGCTATTTTATTCATTAAAATAGTTATTTTAATGAAAAATTATTTATATGTTATTTAGATATTTGACAATAGATGTCGCCATATGTTTTTAAAATACGTAGTTTTAATCCAAAAAAAAATAATGTACAGATATGACCTTTCTATGACTTTATTACAATTACTACTAAATTACCCGCGGCCCCGCCTGTGTTCAACTTTTCAATAAAACAAACTTTTTGTCTTTATAAATTAATAACATATTAGTAATATTTTGTTGGCAGAAACAATTTTCAAATGAAAATATTTTAAAAATTTTATTGTTTAGTAAATAATGTTAATATTTTTTAATCTTTTAATGTAAAAATTAGGCAAATGCAAATCCAACTCGCGTATTATAGGTTCCGTATAGCAAAATACTGTGTTGTTTTTCTTACGTACGTGTTTTATAAGGTTAACACTAAAATAAATAGAAATAGTATTTACGTTTCCACAATATCGACACATTTTATCAACCGTAAAAATAAGTTCGATTCATATTATTTTATAACATTTTATGGGAAACAAGTTTATGGCTGTTAAATTGACAAAGCGGGTAACTAAAAATATTCCATATCTCAAAAACTAGGAAAAAGTAATTTAGGAACTGTTATACCTCAACTTTTTCAGTTTTTTTTTTGACACCATTTTTTGGAAGGTAAAGACTTAAAGGACACAATAAAATGCTTACGACTTTAATCATATTAGCCGAGCCATATGAAATAATAAAAAGTATTTGCTTAGAATTATTTACTTATTACATTTTCTTTTGAAAATCGTTTTGGACAATATTAATAACCAGCGCTAACCCATCCCTGTTGCGCGACAAATTAACATTAAGAAAAGTTGTCATTATGTAATTTAAATAATCAGCTAAATATTAAATTAATCAATAGCTGTCTATTAGTAAAAATGATTAAAATTAATTCGGTAGTTTGAGAGTTTATCGCACAAAACTAAACAAACAAACAAAACAGAAGTATAGACATATGTTCATAAATGTTATTGCTTAAAACAAAAAGTGCAATATTACTTAATCAAATATGAGATTAACGGAGGAACCTTTGTGGCATTGTCAATCACTGCCATTATTTACCAATCATACGGTGTGAAATGGTATTGGTATATGTAAGAGTATACTAATGTGTAAAACCTAAGAATTTGATTTTTGATCATCTAAACGCGGGCGGAGCCGCGGGCAATGCTAGTATTAATAATATGAAATTCATCTCGGCGGTTTCGCAGCGGATTATGGAGCTCCGCGCTCCCCACAACTAGTGTGGAGCTACGAAGACGCGAAAAATTAAAATATGTTATTAAACAACTTAATTAACTAAATATAAAATTGACAACTGTTATTGAATGTATATTTGTTGACTAGCTGAACTCGCGGCTTCGCTCGCAATCAAACTACGAAATATACGAAATGTCATGCAAATATGTCCAATTAATAAAAAGTTTCATACAAACTTTTATCCCCTATTTCACCCCCTTGGGGGTTGAATTTTGAAAAATATTTCCTTAGTGGATGCCTACGTCATAAGAGAAATACGTGTGCGAAATTTTAAGTTTCTAGCCTTGGCCTGTGCGTTGGTACATCAGTCAATCACTTTTGCCTTTTATATATATATATATATATATACATATATTTATGTATGTATGTTTGTATGTGCAATACACAGCTTAACATTTTGTATACTGATTCCTCTACCCTAACGTTGGCTGGAAGATTCTTCTAGCTTTTAACGATAAGGCCGTCTGATATGCATCTCTTTTTTTATGTATCTTTCTCTTTCTTATATATTTCTTGAGTGGTGTACAATAAAGTATCTAGATCTATCTATTTCACTATAACTGGCTATATATAAAACTTTCTGATTCTGAGTTTGAGTTTCCAATTGACTCAAGAGTTATTTAAGTATATACATCAAGATTTTGTCGGGTAACGGAGATTGTGTTAAGCCACATAAACATCAATATTAAAGTGTTCGTTTCCCCACTTTTGCTTATTATATCGGATTTTTATTATAAATGTGAAAATTTATATACGTATGTGTGTGCGTGCGTATATTTGTTACTCATTCGTACAGAAATCGCTGGACAAATTTGGGTGATTTTTAAGTTTACAGATAGACTATTACCTGGAATAAGATATAGACTACTGTTAGGCAGATGTGGAAGCGCAAGATCAAAGCGAGGGTAAGTTGCTAGTGTATACAATATACTTACATATAATAATTAAATTACCTTTTAAACAAAAAAAACTAAATTAAAATCGGTTCAGCCGTTTAGGCGCTACGATGTCACAGACAGTCACACAGATACACACGTGGAACTTTAACACTCCTCTTTTTATGTCAGGGGTTAACGTAGTAACAAAGCGAAATCTGTACATGAAATATATTTTAAAAACAATGACTGTAACGTATTGTGTACAGAATATAGACCCCAAAACTATAGTTATTTAAATTTTTGTCTGTTTGTCTATATATCTGTGTGCAATTGACGCAAAAAGTACTGAACCAATTTTAACTAAATTTGGTGTAGTGATAATTTATTTACTCGGGTCAACATTTAGGATGCCTTTTACTACAGGGAAATCTTTCATTCCCATGGGAAAACCCAATAAATGGTTTTGTGGAGTCGCCCTTAGAAATTTGCATGGCTAACACTGGTTAAGCCTTAAAATACATCAAAATAGCGTATTAGAAAATTGGTAGTATATTAAAAAGACCTACGAAAAAGTCCCTAATAGCATTACGTCTATCTCCTAAGAGTAAAGTACCTAGAGTGAAGTGAGGGTACATCGCTAGTATGAAATAAACACTACCATAAATCTATTTCAAAGCATGCATATTGTCATATCCCATTGATGACGTTTTTTCTCACATCGCAGTACGTTCATAATGAAGCGCCAGTCGACTTTTTACGAAGCCGCGTCAGAACCCGCCGACAGTGGAAATTAAGTGCTTTCCATTTTACAGCGACCGTTTTAATGATTTTTCAAAAGATCCAGGTGCTAGGGGATTACTAACCGTGCTTTAAGCTAGGTGAGTAAAGTCAAGGCATTACTGGCATTCTTTTAAATACACCTATAAAAAAGCTTTCGCTTTAACTAACTTGTTACTTGTGAAGTTTTAATTTAGTGCAGAAATGTTAAAGTTTTTTTTATTATTAGATCTTATTAGTAGAAATTATAGATAACTAGCGGCTTTCGCTCGCTTCACTCGGGTTCGCCTTTAGAAAAACAAAAACAAATCTATCCCACGGGAACCGTACATTTTTATTGAATAAAAAGTAGCCTATGTGCTATTCCACACTATAATCTATCTCTGTGCCAAATTTCATCTAGATCTGTGTAGCCGTTCTGGCGTGAAAGAGTAACATATATTAATACAATTTTGAAAATATATACCTATTCGTAAGCAATACCTAATTGAAACGTGTATTTTTAAAGACAAAAATAGGCATATTTGCACTGTGAACCCGGATTCAACGAATTTAGCGATATCCATCGTCAAAATCATAAATATGTACTGTATTTAGCCCTTTTTAACGTCCCACATGGAAATATCAGAGGTGCGAGACCCTGGATTTGAACCCGCTTCACTCGGTTTCCCAAGCGAGCGTGTTACCACTGGGCTACCACTGCCTTAATATGTATCACTAAAAAACATATAAAATAAAATACAGAACCTTATCTTACTTTACTGCGCAGTAACTTTCTGCCGAACGTGTAAAGGATAAAAATATTTTTATGTATTTAAATATTATTTTATTAAATTAATAATTTTATTAGAAAAAATGACCGCTCCTTTGCCTTTTTAGTGAAACCGCATTCATTAAACGTCGCTAATGAGAACTCCAAGTTGTCAAATGATCCCTCCATTTTATTGCTATAGTCTGAAAGTCTCGTTAAAAATATAAACGAGAGCCGCCGCATATTGCAGATTTTTTTTATTTACCAATAGTTTTTTATAGTTAGCATACTTTTTAATAATAAATATAGTGTTTCATTCAATTTTATGCTGGATTTTGTAAGAGTTTTATTGTTTTGCCTTATATGTATAATAGTTAAGTCTTTTTATTATACATCAAAGTTTTATCAAAATATCTATACTAATATTATAAAGCTGAAGAGTTTGTTTGTTTGTTTGTTTGGTTGAACGCGCTTATCCCAGGAACTACTAATCCGATTTGAAAAATTCTTTTTGCATTTGATAGTCCGTTAATTGAGGAAGGCTGTAGGCTATATATCATTCCAGAAAAATGTGCAGTTCCCGTGGGATAGATTTGTTTTTGTCTAGGGACGAACCCGAAGCGAAGCGAGGGTAAGTCGCTAGTAATATCATAAATGCGAAAGTTTGGATGGATATTTGTTACTCAATCAAACCAGAACGGTTGAACGAATCTGGATGAAATTTGGCACACATATACATATATTATAGTCTGGAATAGCACATAGGTTACTTTTTATCCCGAAGCGAAACCCTAATTCTTTTTCTAAAATAAAAGTAGCCTTAGTTACTCCTTATTATATCAGCTATCTGCCAGTGAAAGTCCCGTTAAAATTGATCCAGCCCTTTCGGAGATTAACCGGAACAAACAGACAGACAGACGAAAATTTTAAAAATTGAGATCTTTTTATAAGTACCTACCGTATATAATTCCATATGCATTTAGTATAAAGCTGTTATTTTGATATTACAAACAGACACTTCAATTTTATTTATCTGTATAGATAATGGGATAAATTTTTATACAAATATATACAAAAGCCACTTAGGAACGCACCTACAGTTAACTTGTTAATAAATAGTGACAGTTTTACTTAGGTGTCAATAAAGTGTCGTATGTGCGGTGACAGGAAAACGTCAACGAACTCTGATTCAGCAACACTATAAAGGACCCCCTTTGAAAATATTCTAATTGGCGAGGACTCCGCCGCAGTCGCGACAGGTAATAAAAGGTGTAATTGAAAACTTTCATTTTATTAACTAGTCTAGTAGAGATACAATTTTCTTGTAAATTATTTTAAATTGAATATATTTTTAATACTAATAATAAAACCTTTTTAAATAAAATTATGTTTTTGGATTTTTTCGTGGATTTATTTTGATTTTTGGTTTCCCAAAAATAGTGGTTGGTGGTGTTTAGGCTTGGTAGGAACCAAAAATTAAAATAAAATCCCAAAAAAAACCGAAAAGATAGTTTTATTTAAAACTAGCGGCTCACCCTCGCTTCACTCGGGTTCGTCCTTAGGTACGTTTTAAAGATATAAATAGTTATTACCCAGTGTTAACCATATATTTCTTTTATTTTTTTTTTCGTGAACTTTTCTTGTGTTTTAATAGGTATTCTGCTATTTGGGGCGGAGACAAATCCAACAAATCGAAGATTATAAATAGCATAACTAACCCGACTTTGTTTTATATATATATATATATATATATATATATATATATATATTGTATATTGATATTAAACATTCGCGTAAACCTAAGAAAGTATTATACAAATCTTTTCTTTAAATATGAACGTTTATTATAAATAAATAATAAATCCACTAAGTAAATAATAATATGACGATATAGCAACGAAAAGAAACGCGTGTCTCCACAAACCAATGTACCCAGAAGACTGGCCTTACCTCCTTGAATAGCAATACTTGCACGTTGAACAAAATATCTGCCAGCCCTGATGTCTTATGAAGGCTTGATCTAAAATCAATAAAACAGTTATAATTCCATTTTAATTAAAAAGGTACACCAACTTCTAAATCGCTTTGACAGTTACTCCCTGAGAACGGATTATTTCCTTAATCTCTTTAAGCTATTGACTAAAATGTATATAGAACCACATATAGGAATAAATAATATAAAAGGTTTAAAATTTGACTTTGACTGTTATTTGACGACACGTTTGGCTCAGTTTGTAGTGACCCTACTTGCTGTGCCAGCGGTCGTGGGTTCGAGTTCCGCTGGGGGCATTCATTTGTGTGATGTACCTACACGAATGTTTGTACTCCAGTCATGGGTGTTTATATTTATTATATGTACTTATCAGTGGCGAAGGGTCCATACAAGACGATTCCCACCGTCTTACCTTTTAAAAATTCAATAATCCGTCGTTCATTATAAATATTTATTTTTTGAATTAACATAATTAGTAAATAAAAAATCTATTTATTTTTACTAAGTCAATTTCTGAAAATAATATAACGCAAAAAATCACAAGCAACACATAAGCAACGCAAATACATTTTTGCGCTCCAAACTGCTTACGCGTTTCTTCAAAGAAATGCGACGATAAGACGTTGTATTTTAGCTTACCGCGTTCATACAAAATTGTATTTCATTCAATGTTTTGGATTGAACATTGTCACGTGACTTCATTCGTTTTTAGTATTTTACGCATGCGCACTTATCAAATTGTTGCTCGAAAAGCTGCTTCTTTACGTCTTATCCTGCCTGTGATTGGTCAAAACTCAAAAGTTACAAAACGTCCCTAATTTGACAAGCGAAGCGTCAGACGAGCAATGTTATTATTTGAATGATTTATTATTTAATGTAAATTAATACGGCGGGTTGTTATTGTTTACGAGTGCATTGCTTAAGAGATTTTTTGTTTTATACAGTTTTAATTTGGTTTTAGTGTAATATAGACATTTTGTGCTGTGTTTTTTGTGGACTGTGAGTGTCTCACATATTTGTTAATTTCGGTGAGTTCTATTAGCCATTATGGCATTAATTTGCATACTATTGACTTTAGTTTTCTAAATTTAGTTGTTTAATAATTAAAAAGCATGTCATCAAGATACTCATTTGTTTGAAATATGATTTAATTATTACATGAAATGAGTTACCTAAATATTTTCATAAAACGTTTTAATTAAATTATGTGTGAATGTGCTAAATTAGAAAATATTTAGTTTTCCATGTTTATTATATTCTGATTCTATTTAAGTTTAGAGTGAATTTTAATATGTTAAAGTTATTTTAAATATGTTACATTATTTAACAATATAATTTGACTAATTAAGCTAAATACTGAATAGGATAGTCAGACATTTTAAAAACGGATGTATTGCTATATGATATTATAATTAAAGCCTGTGCTTCTTATCGTTCCTTTTTTGTGAATTATTTTATAATTTTCGTCCAATTTGGCTTGATAAAATATAAAATACAATAAAATAATAAATCAATTTCATTACTAAGCACGACGAAGTAGTTCAATGAGATTTAAGTAGATGGCGGTATTTATATTAAATATATTGATTAAACATATTTATGTAAAATTAACAAAAAAAAAGATAAAATAATATTTAAATCCCAAAAAATATAGGTTGTAAAATATGTACTTTTAATAAAGAAAAATAAAATAAAATCAAATTTCCGTACTAAGTCATGTGTAAAGATTTTTCATAGATGGCGTTATTAATATTTTATGAGGTTTTATTATTATATTAAATGTTAAATATATTTTGCTAGAATATTTTACATGTAACAACAATAAAAAACACAATAGCCTTATAAAAAAAATATCTTCACAATTACATTTCTTTTTTTTTGCATTGATTGATATATAAAAATTGTGTATCAATGTTTTTTGTCTTTTTTTTGGAACGGCTTACCTCTGCTAAAATTTCACCCTTCGCCACTGGTACTTATGTATTTAAAGTTATATAATATGTGCAATATATCAACTATCTGGTATCCATAACACAGGCCTCGTAGCTTAACATGGAACTAGATGGTGCGGTGAGTTAAATGTCAGAACATATTTATTATTTATTAAAATACGTGTTATAATGTACGTGAAACTCCTTAGTAATAAAACAAGCCCCTATTTCACACGTTGTTCTGTGTAAGGGTTGAATGGGCCTTTGCCGCCGTCCTGGAGACGTTAACGAGCTGCATTCACGTCCTTTGAATATCGACTACCATAATCATCTACGGTAGAGTGGTTACATATTTAGTTTCTTTAGGAATATTTAGGGATTATTGTTCTTATATACAGGGTCATTTTTAATTTACTGAAGACCTTTTGGGAATATACTATTTACATCATAACAACAACATCTGTAACAAAAAAAATATTTCTTAAATTTTTATTTTCATAAAAAAATAAAAATATTTTTATTGCACCTTCTAAACGATGATAGTCCTAGCATCTGGTCAAGTTTAAATGAGTAAGCGCCGCCTCCTGCACCCCTCCACCCCTCCCACTCCACCGGCCACGCGCTTTCTTTTGCTAATGCTGGACTATTACCGTTTAGAAGGTGTAATAAAAATATTTTTATTTTTGTAAAACTTAAGAATTTTTTTTCTTACAGTAAATTAAAAATGACCCTGTATAAGCAAATGCTGTGTTAGGTTCGATTTTCGAGTCGAACCAGGAATGGTTTATATTGGGTTGTCTGTAATTGTAAAATTCAGTAGTAGCCTGGAGTTGCAAAGTTACTGGTGTAATATTTTAAATTACAGAAAATGTTTTATAATATTCAAAATTATGTGATACAACAATCATAATCTCACCGTATCAATTTTCCGAATATTTGATTAGAATCAGAATATATGTTTAAACTAGCGACTCATCCTCGCTTCGCTCGGGTTCGTCCCTAGATTGCTTCCCAAAACGAAATTAATTAATTAATTTGGCTTTAATGTCTTTTTTCGTGGGACAAACAGACAGACAGACTGACAAAAATTGTAAAAATTGTTGTTTTGATATATGTACCGTGTATACATCCATATATGCATTTAGTAAAAAGCGGTTATTTTAATATAACAAACAGACACTCCAACTTTATTCATCTGTATAGATAAAAGAATATTTTTAATAGGAATATCCTAAAGCCATTCGCTGTGACGTCGACCTACTTGTCTTGCTCACATCACGCAAGCATATTGACGTGCCGTTGCATACAGGTACTAGGTAAATATGACTTGCGTCACTATATTATAATTATAATCATTATATTTTTATACATTACTCTTGTTAATATTTCGATGTAAGTTTCAAGTGCTAAGTTGAAAAAATAAACGAAATACTAAATAAATATTTTTTTTATTTCGACTGATATAAAACACGTGTTATAGATATAGATTTATGAATGTTTGAGAAACAACTTTGAATATAGTTATAAGTTTTCACGGGAACCGGAGAAACAGTTATCAGCTAACTTCATCATGTCGCTTTTTGACTGTCATGTCGGTGTGTGCGCGCATCGTAAAAATTTTACTCTCATATTTATTTCCAAAAGTGCCAAAAGAAGTATAACTTCAAAAATAAACATATTTGCACTGGAGTTACATATTAACCTTTATTAATAAAACTAGCGACTCACCCTCGCTTCGCTCGGGTTTGTCCCTAGGTTGCAACCCAAGACAAAATTAATTAATTAAATTGGTTTTAATTTTTTTTCGTGGGACCCTATCTTTTTTTCTAAAATAAAATCAGCTATCTGCCAGTAAAAGTCCCGTCAAAATCGGTCCAGCTATTTCAGAGATTAGCCGGAACAAACAGCCACCCCATCTTGATGCATCTCACGTGACCGCAATTAAGGAAAGTGCTAAAGATATTAATTCCCAAAAGTCCTTAGAAATGTTATCAGGAGCTGATGATGCATTTGGAAATTGTAATGGTTAAATTTTTTAAACTGGTCCCTTAATAAGAGAAACTCTCAAAAACTCTCGCATTTATGTTAAATGTTATGATTAACGATAATTATTATAATAATTTTATTAAAAACTAGCGACTCACTCACTTGGGTTCTGAACCGATTGAAATAAAACAAATATTAAATGGTAACTTATGATTACCACAATACATTAGTGAAAACCGCACTTAAATCGGTTGAGCCGTTTCTGAGATTAGCGCACACAAACGCACAGATAAACAGAGTTGAGTTCTATCACGTTAATAAAGACCCCCAATAATAGTTTATCTCAAATATCTTCCATCTATAAACAGATATCAGTTAAAATTTTATTTTATGTACATATATGTATGTAGATGTGTTGTCATTAGTTATTGTAGACAATGGTATCCTGTATGTATGTATTTTTTTAGCACAAATCCTTTTGACCACACTCGGGACTCGAATCCAGGATTTCATAATCTGAAACCTTACGAGCTAGCTTAATAACCCACAAGAATGTAAAGTATTTAGTATACAGCAAACAGTTCAGTATTACTGCTATAGTCAAGCATTCACCTTAATCTATATTGTTATAAATATAAACTCAGCTTAACTTATAATATAATAATAACGAAGTTTTGGTTCAAAAGATTAGAACAGGCCGTGACCAACGAATAACTAGAGACGTTACCGTAACGGATTCCATTATATTGATTTCATTAGAAATTAAATAAAAAGCACATAGCACACTCAAGATTCATAATATATTGTACATATCTATATATAAAATTAAAATACGTACGTACATAAAATTACGTTTTTATATATTTGACGGCGCGCTCAGTGCGCCATCTGGAGGTTTTGACCGTGCACCACGTATACGACGAATTACTTATTTCCGAATTTGTTTATAATTATTGATTGTGTAACGTTAATTTGTGCTTTATTTTGTGAACATTGTTTTATAGTTCTAGTGTGTGAAGTGTAATTGACTTAGTTGATTAAATCTACTGTATTTGTTAAAAGACATTATTTAAGATCACGCCCACTATAATGAATAATTCTAATGTTGGCCATCCTGCGCCGACATATTCTTACACTTCATTTATATTAACGATATTACAAATGTTTATTTTCGGCTGCAAATATCGAGTTGCTAACGCAATAAACCTGTTCACAATTTAGAAGAACTGTTGGGCACAGTTGTAAATGAACGTTATTTATACGTTGGGTCCATTTAATGTATCGTGACCAGAATGAAAGTGAAGGGTCCCAACTCCCAGAAAAATAATGGCAACGTCACTACATATCAAATTTTATTAAAAAAATAAAAAATCAATGTGACAGTTAATATTTTTTTTCGAAATTCATAATGAAAACGTTATAGTTTTTTTTTAATGATAAAATAATTTTAAATACTAATTAGACATTGACTTTATCAAACTCATCTATACTAAATACTAATATTATAAATGCGAAAGTTTGTGAGGATGTATGGATGTCTGGACGTTTGTGACTCTTTTACGCAAAAACTACTGAATGTATTTTATTGAAACTTTACAATAGTAAAGCTCATACATCAGAATAACTCATAGGCTACTTTTTATCTCGGAAAAATGTACGGTTCCCGTGGGATAGATTTGTTTTTTTGTTTTTCTAGAGGCGAACCCGAGCAAAGCGGGGGTGAGCCCCTAGTAATACAATAATTTAATATTTGTTCGCAATTATATTTTTCTTTAATATAATATATCATTGGCTTGTTTTCTATATTATGATTTTACATGCTTTTGACTCAGTTTAAGGAATAATATAGACAGTGTCATAGAACTAAACATGAAGCCAAACAATAATATTTTAAGCAAGTATACAAATAACAACTGTTTACTGAATGCTAAGTAAATAAATGTAAATAAAAAATAATAACAATAGCTAACGGATCTTACTATAATAAAGAAAAATTGTAAATAAGCAAATATTATGCTATCTCCCTTTCAAGGGGAAGGTCACGACTAATGCCTAAAAAATACAAAAGAATATAGCATTATTTTATTAATGCTATGCTATACAATAATTACTGTTGTATTTAAACTTTATTAGTTCGTAATTTTAAAAAGCTCTACATAATTAAAAATATTAAATACTAGGTTGATTCCCCATACAAATTTTCATCCTTATTTTCAATTCCATACGGCATGATTTCCGGGATAAAAACTATCCTATTTCCTTACCAGGGTCTAAAACTACCTTCTTACCTAATTTCATCTAAATGAGTCCAGCAGTTTCGGAGCTTATTCGGTACAAACAAACAAACAAAAAATCTTTTCTGTTTATAATATTATTATAGAAGTATAGATTATATATTATTTTACAATTAAAACAGAAAATACTATAGAATGGGATGTGCACTTGAATATAACGATTCCCAGAAAATCACAAAATTATTATAATATATACCAGTTTTAGTTACATTACAGCCGAGTTGGTCAAGTGTGGCTAATGAATAATTCAATGGAACTGAGCATACAAGCCAGTGATATGACCAACTGACGCTTAGAACTTTATTAAGCCTTAACTCTATATGGCACAGTGGCTAAAAGTCAGCTTTTCAAGTAAAAGGTTGTATGATAGAAAAGCTAGGGCTAAAATAATAATAAATAAATAAATATGTTGGGACATTAATACACAACACCATCTAGTTCCATGGTAATCTACGAGACCT
Source organism: Fabriciana adippe (assembly GCA_905404265.1). Lineage (NCBI taxonomy): Eukaryota > Metazoa > Arthropoda > Insecta > Lepidoptera > Nymphalidae > Fabriciana > Fabriciana adippe. Next base: position 15,738,727 of record FR989986.1, read on the forward strand.
GTGTAATGGATACCAGATAGTTGATACACTACATATATAACTTTAAATGCATACGTATTATAAATATAAACATCCATGACTGGAGTACAGAGTAATGCCCCAGCGGGATTCGAACCCGCGACCGCTAGCACAGCAAGTACACTATAAACTAAACCAAACGTGTCGTCAAAAGGTACTTCCAGATACATTTTAAGAAAAAATCCACTTATAAGAGTGGTGTTTTCACTTTTAGAGTGATTTTAAAAAGAAAATAATTACTAAATCTATAGTAATATTATAAAGAGGTAGTTTGTGAGTTTGTGAGGTTGTAGGGGGTAAACTCTGGATCTGTTGAACCGATTTAGATGAAATTTGGTAACAAGACAGTTTGAGACTCTGGGAAGGACATAGGATACTTTTTATCCTGGAAATCATCCCATAAGGGGGTGAAAATGGGGATGAAATTTTGTATGGGGAATCAACCTAGGGACGAACCCGACGAAGCGAGGGGGAATCGCTAGTATATTAATATAATCAATATTGGTTAAAAATAAATATATTTTTTTTACATACCAATATGAAATGTATTCAATACAAAGTACTTACTCAAGTCACATATTACAACACAGATTAAACTAGGATTTAAGCGAGTGCATATGACAATTTTTCCACGTTATATAGGTTTTACGTTTTCCACTGAACGTGTACTGAATTGTAAAAGATTTAAGAGCTTGAAAATATCGGAATAACTTGCATTACGTCTACGCCAGAATACAATACACTATTGCATTTCTATATATAATAAATGGAATTGTCAAATGTAAGGGTACTGGGGTAGCTTATGTGTTTTCGTAGTTTAAGGTCGTGGATTTGATTACTGTCAAGATAAATCGAAGAATTCAAGATCAGTGGAAAAACCACTCAAAATGCATGAAAAATAAAAAAACCGGACAAGTGCGAGTCGGACTCGCCCACTGAGGGTTCCGAAATCTGTTTAACTTTAACTTTCAACTTTTTTTTATTTTTGGAATTTTTCCTTTATTTGTGTAAGATCTTGCTTTTTGCCAAATTTCGTGATTCTAGGTCAATAAGAACTTCCATATAGGTTTTCGACCCAAAACCTATAGGGTACTTCCGGTTAACCTAGAATTGTCAATTATAGTTAAAAGCAAGGTCTTACAGCTAAATTTGCCCATATTTTTTATCGTGTTGACTCAGGACCTTGATTTTATACACCTAATACAGACTATAGACCTCAGTATCTGGTATAATTTTCAACTTGCTAGGTCCACCCGTTCCCGAAAAAAACGGTGGTGACACACGGACAGACGGACAAGAGAGTGATATTATAAGGGTTCCTTTTTTAACTTTTGAATTTTGAATCCTAAAAAGGAATAAATATAGTTTTAAAAAAACTAAAAAAATACACTTTAATCGAATTAAAATGTACGGAACTCATCAAAACGAATCATATGAGCGCAAACTCAAGGGGCTTACTAGTAGCCATTGAAGTGGTCTACTATCCACGTCCTGGCTCCTTTATCAGGTCAGCTCCAAGATACCAAATTATACTTTTATCATCCGAGCTAAATATACATACAAAATTGACTTCAAGATTTTATTACATTGTTAGTTACAAGTGAAGGTTATAAAAGCGTGTTAAAAAATATTAGATTTAGCTATTCTATTTTACCCGACTTCGAGAAAAGATAAAGAAGAAGTTATCATTTCCGTAATATTATTAAAATTGCGATGTATTCATATATCTATTGGAGTTTCCATACAAAACAAAATATTGTCATAAGTGTACATACGAGTATGTACTATGTTTATGTTTGTACGTTTATCTTAATATTTCTCTAAAACCTTTGATTAGGTAATTAATATTCATTTAGCTTAAGCTACTAAATTAATTTTTCATTATAATTAAAAAGAACAACAGCCTAGTAAATTAAAACAGCTAAGTCAAAATAATCTCGACATAAATAATGACCGTAATAAATTACATGATCAATATTTGGAAACGTGAACTTTTTCCGAAAGATAAATACTTAAGCTGTTCCAGACCTAAATTAGGGATTACGTTGATTGTAGGTAGTATGAAAGGTAATTACAGCCTTTGAAACTTCAACGATACCCGACCATAAAAAGTAATTACAAAACTTTCTTTTTGTTCTGCTTAAGCGTACTGAGCAATATTCAATAAATATTTAATTTTGAATACTTTATAATTCATTCAATTAGTGTCTCGCCGTTGCTTTTCTGAAATGTAAATTAACATATTATAATTGCATTTATTTGACAATGCTTTGGTTACAAAAACACCATAAAATTGTAAAACCAAACAGTTAAAAAGAATTTTTAGCTTACTTGCGATAGTGAAAATATTCATATTTTATGTTTAACAGAACACTGGCTTTCTATTTCTCAGTCCATATTTAACTTCAGCGGTCACCAGGTAGCTAGTATGTTCAATAGAGAAAAAGCTATACGCGGAGGCTCTTTAATAATAATTTAATAATAAGTAAACTTTTTAAATATAAAGAACGTAAAGATATTGTGAGCCTCTCTGTTGAGCAAACTATTGAACTAGCCTGCGCAGAGCTTGAGCACTTCATTGTTGTATGCGTATACAGGCCTCCTAACGGGTTATATGAGTACTTTGAGAAAGTATTAGAAGAAGCTTTGTTAAAATTAAATAGTTCTAATAAATTCATTATTGTTTGTGGTGATTTTAATATAAACTTATTAGATAATTCCATTATAAGTCTCAGATTTAAATCCATGCTTCTATCATATAACCTGAATAATTTATTTCTTGAACCGACTAGAATCACTGCTACCAGTGCTACATGTATTGATAATATATTTACAAATTATAAACCATCTTCTAAATCTATTATAAACAAGTTGAGCTCAGACCACTGTGGTCAGTTAGCTTCATTTTCCTATACTTTAAATGCCAATAAAAATATGTTAAAAAAGACTTTTGTCCCCATAAATACTACACGTATGGAGAAGTTCAGAGGTAATATTGTAGCAAAACTTCCTTATTTATCTTACAGCAATGACCCCAACTTCTTATATAATTCTCTATTTAAATTAATAAAAACAGAATTTTCTACAATATTTACTTCTAAAACAGTCAATTCAGGGGGTCTCTTGTCATTTAGTGAATGGGCAACTCCTGGCATCTACAAGAGCAGGCAAAGACTATATGAATTGTATGGTGAAAAAGCTTATAATCATAGTACATCGTTTGCTTCTTTTGTAAGTGCCTACTCAAAAATGTTTAGGAGAGTATGTTCCATGGCAAAATCTTTACATATTAAAGACAAAATAAAAAATGCACATAATAAAGTAAAAGTTACATGGAACATAATTGCTTGTGAAAGTGGGAGAGTCACAGATCGCGGCTTCGATTTTAAATTAAATATCAATAATAATTTTATTACTTCAAACCTAGAAGTTGCATCTGAGTTTGAAAAATTTTTCACTGACATTCCAACTTCAACAACGCAATCTCTCAATTCATCTCCCGCTATTGCCGAATCTTTACTTAAGAATCACGTTAAAGAATGTAATTTGGTATTTAAATTTAAACTTGTATACCCCAAAGATATCATCGCAGCCTTCAAAAGTTTGGATGTCAAGAAAACCGCTGACCTATGGGGTATATCTGTAAAAGTTATTAGTTCGGTAATTGATGTTGTTGCACCTCATCTAGCTACTGTATTTAATAGCAGTATAGAGCATGGTGCGTTTCCTGATCTAATGAAACACAGTAAAATCATTCCTATTTTTAAATCAGGTAGTACCTTAGATCCTAATAATTTTAGACCAATTTCGGTACTGCCAACGTTTAGTAAAATTTTTTAAAAAATCATACTCGCGCAAATGTTAACGCATTTTAATGCACACAATCTACTTCATAAGAAACAGTTTGGATTTACGAAAGGCCGCTCCACGGCAGACGCTAGTGTTGAGTTAGTAAAACATATTTTTGAGGCTTGGGAAAGGTCACAAGATGCACTTGGGATATTCTGTGACTTATCCAAGGCCTTTGATTGTGTGCATCATGAGACGCTGATCAGGAAACTGCACCATTATGGTATTAGAAATAAGGCACTCGACCTTTTGAATTCGTATTTAAAAAATAGAATACAGAGGGTTGATGTTAATGGTAAGAGATCTCCTGGAGCTCCATTAGATATGGGGGTTCCACAAGGGTCTATTCTCGGCCCCTTTCTTTTTCTAATTTATATTAATGATTTGCCATTTTTTGTACAGGACAAACATGAGATAGTATTGTTCGCTGATGACACTTCACTTATTTTTAAAGTGAAGCGAAATTTGCCAATGTACGACGATGTAAACGATGCTCTCTCAAAGGTTGTCTATTGGTTTGATTCAAATAATTTATTATTAAATAATAAAAAGACAAAATTAATAAAATTCTCAACACCCAATGTTAAACTTGTTGATAATGGTGTAATATTAAATGGAGAAGTGTTGAAACCGGTAGAGTCAACTAAATTCCTAGGTATTATCATAGATTCCAAACTGCAGTGGGGCCCCCATATTGAGGGACTAGCGAATAGACTCAGCTCTGCAGCGTTCGCGGTAAAAAAAATAAGACTTCTTACTGATGTAGATACAGCTCGCATAGTATATTTCAGTTATTTTCATAGTATTATGTCCTACGGTATCTTAGTATGGGGAAATGCAGCAACTATTAATACGGTCTTTGTCCTGCAGAAAAGAGCTATTCGTGCAATTTATAGTTTAGGTCCTAGAGTGTCATTAAGAGATAAGTTTAAAGAAATAAAAATATTGACTGTTGCTTCTCAGTACGTGTACGAAAATGTTATGTATGTTCGTAAAAATATACACGAATTTCCCAAGAATTGTGACATGCATAACATTAATACTAGGAGCAAACACAAACTTGTAATGCCTGTGACTCGTCTACAGAGAGTCAGTAATTCTTTTTATGGACAATGTATACGCTTGTACAACAGGATCCCAGAAAATGTTCAAAAAGCTTCCATCGCTAAATTCAAAAAAATTGTTAAAGAACGTTTGTGTGCTAAAGGCTATTATACAATAAATGATTTTATAGAAGATAGCACGCCTTGGGAATGAAGTGATCGCCTCCAGGCTACTTCAACTTTATAGTAATATTGTAAACTATAATTTATTAAAAAAAAAAAAATTAGTCCCGCTGAGTTTCTTTCGCCAGTTCTTCTCAGGTCTGAGGCTTCTTCTTTCCGAACTGGTAGTAGACTCATGACGTTCAGTAAAAAATTGTAATAATTTAATGCTGAATAAAATATTTTGAATTTGAATTTGAATTTGAACTCACCCTCGCTCCGCTCGGGATCGTCGGGGTTGTCGTGGTTTTTCTGTGATGCTGTAAGACAGACAAACAGACAGAAAAAAAATCTAAAAACTATAGATACGGCCTCTATATCAATAATAAAGTCTATTTCAATAAGATTTTCCAAAAAAATATTTAATGTACAGATTCGGCTTAGTTACAATTTTATTATATATATAGCTAAAAAATGTACCTCCTAAATGTTACACCCCATGCGATTTTTTTTTATTTATATAAGACCACCTTAATCGATAATTTAAAAAAAATAAAGAAGACTAAGTCATGATCAGCCTTTTTTAAAGTCGGTTAACCAGTGCTTAGAAGTTCATACTAGGAAAATCTGTAACTCTAGCGCTGACCTTCCTTTAGAATTTAGATTTCAACAACATTGAGACCTATAAACAAGGGTACTTTAAATGATATATATTATACAGCTAAATATACGAGTATAATAATAGCCAATTCAATATGAATAACAAGTATCGTTATATTATTAAACTAACGTTTTCTCGCGGCTTCAGTAAAGAGGCTAGAAGAAGCAAAAAGTATTTTTTTAAGTAGTAAATTTATTGACGCGTACAAACAAATTAACAAACAAACTCTTCAAATTTATATATTAATATAGATATAATTTATATTATATAGTATAAGTTTACGTTTAGTACAACGTAAGATACAACGTACCAACATAATGTAGGCAAATTTGTCTTCATATCAGTTCTGGGTGAAGTCAGGTTGTGTTTCTAGTTATTAAAAAATAATATAACCAATTTTAATCTACGAGTAATTTCATGGAAATTCTTTACAGATTGCAAAGTTTCATAATATCTTATCCATTAATTTAATTAAAGTTACTATAGAATTACAAAATTTTCGTTTAATTAATCATATTCTTTATTGATTGGATATCCAAAGGCACAGTAAAGTCATGGAGTAGACGACAATTTTTTTTCTATTTATTACAGAATATGTTTTTAAAACTACATAAATTGATTTCAGTAAAATCTCTACATATTATAAAATTATGAGTCGAATCTGTACATTAAATATTTTTTGGAAAATCTTATTGAAATAGACTTTATTATCGATACAGAGGCCGAAACTATAGTTTCTAGAATTTTTTCTGTCTGTCTGCCTGCCTGTCTCGGAAATATCACTGGAGGGATTTTGATGAAATTTGGTATGATGCTAACTGGTTATCCGGGTTAACATATAGGATACTATTTACTTCGGGAAAATATATCATCTCTGAGAAATCTATACTAAGCATTAAAACGTAATGTAAGGACGAACCTGAGCGGAGCAAGGTTGAGTTGCTAGTTCAAAATATAAATAGATTATATCTTCCTTTGACAGATTAAATAAAGCTATAAATATAGTTGAAGCAATATTTTTATATATTTTCTACGCAAGACGTCCCAAGAACAAAATTTTGATCCACCTCGGTAGACCGACCCACTTTTTTGCTCATTAAAAGACCCTAAGCCGTACTTTAATTTCACAAATGCTCGCCGTTTTATGGTAAGAAATAGAAAACACCTCGGTCGCTGAAAGACTTGAACTTTTTATAGCCTCGTTCGTATGAGAGAATATACTCGTAGGTAGTTCCTCTACAAATATTATTGTACTAAAATATACATACAGTTTATTTACGCGAATATTTGACATTTTAAAAACACTATCTTTTCAGATATTTTTGTGGATTTATTTAGATTTTTGATTCCCGACGTTTCGAATGCTTTAAAATCATGATCTAAGGAGACTTATTACTCTGTTAAGTTATATCATCACTTAATTAATCAATAAAAAATCGAAACCTATACAGTAGGGATCGCATGGAAATAAAATTTTCAGACCTTCCATTCCTTATTCTATAGGAAACTGCCGATGCCGGATTAAATAATTTCATCAAAATGTGTTTATTAGTTTGACTAAAGCATAGCAAGCAGACAGATGATGCAAATAATAGCGGCATAAATCGCGTCGACAAATAGTGTAGACATTCAGGATATAAGCTACCTTGTCCTGGTGTGAAGATCATTATTGTCCGGTAATCCAGCTGGGCGTGGAACCAAAAAACACATTTGTTGAGTTATTACTTCTTTTATACCAGAGTGGATCTGCCAGGCTAGCCGTCGAGGCATCGTGGTCGAGAGCGTAAGTGATTCTGCAACGCCCCATTAAGAGAGGAGATTCCGTTGAGTTTTAGTAAGTTAAACTGAATTTTATGCCCGGTGAATCCCAAATAACGAGTATGTGCGCAGATAAATATGAATAAATACATATGTTGGAACATTAACACATAGCACCACCTAGTTCCATGGTAAGCTACGAGGCTTATGTTATGGATACCAAATAATTGATACGCTACACAAATATAACTTTAAATTCATACATGTTATAAGTATAAACACACATGACTGAAGTATAAACATTCGTGTTCATCACACAAATGAATACCCCCAGCGGGACTCGAACCCGCGACCGCTTGCACAGCAAGTACGGTCACTACAATCTGAGCCAAACGTGTCGTCAAATGGCAGATGGTACATATAAATGTACAAATTTTATGCAAATTCGTCTAGTCGTTCCAGGATGAAAGTAACAAACATACGTACATACATGTACACTTTTGCATTTGTAATAGTAGCCCATTTATGATATCAGGTTCAAATTCGTTAAAATTCTGAATCCTATCAAAAATGTCATCCAATTTTGCACTGCAAGAGTAAGGTCTCAATGCTTGAATTCGTAACATCCTCAATTTAACTTGAGAATGACGTCGGATAGCATCCTCTGGGAGGGGCGATGTAAAAATCGTTTTTAGAAATTGTATAAGTGTGGAATACAGACATTTAGTAGGTTATCCTAATTTAATCTTTTATAATTTTTATTTAGTACTACTTACGTTTACTTACGTTTTAACGTTTAGTATAGATTTCTCAGAGATGAGATATTTTCCCGCAGTAAAAAGTATCCTATATGTTGACCCGGATAACCAGCTATCATCATACCAAATTTCATCAAAATCCCTCCAGTGGATTTTCTGTGATGCGGTAACAGACAAACAGACAGACAGTTTTTGTCTGTCTGACTCTTTCTATCTGTGTGTCTACTGGAAACGTACTACAAGAATACCACTGGACAGACTTTGATGATATTTGGTATGGCGATAGCTGGTTATCCGGGTCAAAATATAGGATACTTTTTACTGCGGCAAAATATCTCATCTCTAAGAAATCTATACTAAACGTTCAAACTTAACTAGGGACGAACCCGAGCGAGCGAGGATGAGTCGCTAGTATTCAATAATAGCGATTTATGCTTTACTCGCCTTATAGCAGCCTACATGTTACTCCAGGTTAAATCTATTTGTATACTAAATTTCATCCGTATTCGTCTAGCCATTTCAGTGTGAAAAAGTAAGAAACATACATAAAGATACAAAATCCGATTATATTATATATATCAGCGATTTACACTCGCTTCACTCGGGTGCGTCCCTAAACTCAAAAAGGGAGGAATTTAGGAAAGCATAAAAGACAAACTTCAAAAAATTTTCTTTGGGCCTCGAACTTTCGTAGGCGTAAACAGAATTTCCTCATAATCGGATCAACGGGATTAGGAACGCTTATAGGACAAACATACGAAAATTCATTTTTATTTATCTATACTAATATTCTAAAAAGGCAAAACTTTGTTTGTTTGTCGCTGTATAACATAAAGCCAATGAGTTTTTTTTTTCTAGATTGAACGCGGGCGAAACCGCGGGTTCTGCTAGTATACATATAAAAAGATGAATTTTGTTTGCGCAAAAACACGGAAGAAAGAAATGGTAAATAACGTCTTACTATTTCTAAAGGATTTAGCTCCAGTGTATCTAGGATTAGAGTAATACTCGAAGTGTCGCACTCTGATAAAAACTAAAAATAAGGTATACTAGAAAAATATTTAATTCAGAAGAGAAGGAAATACTTAACACATAAAAGTGCAAATAAATCTGTAATTAGATCTACTTATATTTTGATAGTATATTTAAAATTTAAACTCCAGGGGACTTTGTGCTTTAATATTTGACATTAGTTTTAAATTCATACCTTTTTTTTAGAGATATAAGGTTTTGGTCGACAAACCTTTTTTTTCCTTTTAAGCTAGAGCAACCTATAAATTATGTTTTTCCAAAGAAATTCGACAGAGGATATTCTGTACAGTGAAAAAAATATTTTTCAAAAAAGAAAATAACTTGAATACTGCATAATATGTATATTTGAAATTCACGCTCACAAGTGCCATTTATTAAAACGTATGAGAACAGCAACTGGTCCGCGCCAACGCTGAATTAAATAATTCTCTTCTGAATAAATGCGTTTTTCCACTGGTTTTTGCGATGTATAGTGCTAGAAAATGTTATAGTTTCATGTTATAAAATATTCGTAATGTTTGTACAAGAATACTGGCTGATTAATAATAATAAAGTTGAATGAGCAAAATCTATATAATAGACATGAAATTCTGTTTGTTGGTAAGTGCAACACTTGAGAACGGCTGCACCTATTTGGCTTGTTTTGATATTTTAAGTCCTAGTTAGAGGTTTTAAGCAAAAGATTGGATAAATAGGCCGGCTTATTGAGAAATTTTTACAAAGTGCTTTTTCCTATACAATTTTAGTATGATTTTTAATATCATAAATAAATTTCTTTAAATTGTTGTAAGTAAATGTAAATTTAGTGGTAGAAAAATAAATATTTATCATATATATTACATAGTATAATTAATAATACCTAAAAATTTTAGTTTTAAACAATTTAAAATGCTTTCGACTTACAGTATAGTATGTCAGCAAACAAAGCAAATGAACCCAAACTCTAATAAAATTTTATATTTTATGGGTTCATTCGAATCCGTTAAAAATAGTTATGGCACTATTTGCTTAGTTATATACCTATACATGTAATAAAATTTGAGCTGAGTCGAATCTGTACATTAAATATTTTTTGGAAAATCTTGTTGAAGTAACCATTATTATCAACACAGAGGTCAAATCTATAGTTTTTAGAATTTTTGTCTATCTGTCTGTGACCGCATCACAAGTAAACCACTGGGTAGATTTTAATGAAATTTGGTATGATGTAACTGGTTATCTGGGTCAATATATAGGACATTTTTTACTGCGGGAAAATATCTCATCTCTGAGAAGTCTATACTAAACGTTAAAACGTAATTAGGGACGAATCCAAGCGCGGCGAGGGTGAGTCGCTAGTAATTTAATAAAATTAACTTCCTACAATTATTATTTTATTTTATTTTTTAAATAAAGCGATCACAATTATTTTTTTATTATTTATATGGTCACAAGTTAAGAACTTTGAAAGCTTTTGTATGTAAAGTTCTGAGATAGTAGCATATCTCTCATATTCACATTTATAGTTATACTATTAAGTTTCTAAGTATTTTATTCAAGTTAGATTAAAATTTAGTGTGAGAGAGTACATCATATTTTGCTTTAAATATGAATGTATCACTAAATTAGTTCACTGTACATCACTTCACTGATTCCTGCACTATATAGGAAACTTTGTAAAAAAGTGTTTCGGGTAGTTTTTTGCGCATTAGTCTAAACTAATTTCATAGATTTGAATGGGACTTTTTATCTATACTAATATTATAAAGCTTTTGTTGAAGAGTTTGTTTGTTTGTTTAGTTGAACGTGCTAATCTTAGGAACAACTTATCTGATTTGAAAAATTATTTTTGCATTAGATAGCCCGTTAACTGAGGAAGGCAATATGTCATCCCAGAAAAATGTACGGTTCCCGTGGGATAGATTTGTTTTTGTCTAGAGGCGAACCCGTAACGAAGCGAGGGTGAATCGCTAGTGTATAGATAAAATGAGAAGTGAAGATAAAAAAGGTTGAGCTTCCCGGTGGAGGTTATGTTATTTAATAATATGCACATGTAGCATAAATGTTAAAAAGTGCGAGTCGGACTCGCGCACGAAGAGTTCCGTATCATAATCTATAAAAATGGCAAAAAAATCATGTCTGTTGTATGGGAGCCTCCTTAAAAATCTATAGCGGCAACAGAAATACATCATCTGTGAAAATTTCAACTGTCTAAATATCACGGTTCCTGAGATACAGCCTGGTGAGAGACGGACAGACAGCCAGACCGACGGACGGACAGCGGAGTCTTAGTAATAGGGTCCCGTTTTACCCTTTGGATACGGAACCCTAAACACAGGATATATAATAAAAATTGACAACAAACCTCATTCTGCACAAGTTTGTCGCAGATTATAGCCGCCGTGATCGTTGTCGCTTGTCCTCGACAAAAAAAAAAGAACAGTAGCTCACGCCAAAATTAAATCTCACTTCAATTAATATACAAAAGTTTGTATGTGGAGTTTGTTATTCCTTAAACTGCTAAGCGGATTTAGATGTTTGGTAAGAAGGTAGTTGGAGAACCTGGGAAGGACATAAGATAGTTTTTATCCCAGAAATCATCCCTTAAGGGGACGAAAATTTGGATGACAATTTGTATGGGGACTCAACCTAGGGACGAACCTGAGCGAAACAAGGGTGAGTCGCTTGCTCTGTATACGACTGCGAAGGTCTGTGAAGGCGACTGTTTCTAATTTTTTTTTTATTGATAATAATACTAAAGATTGTCAATAAAAAAAGAAAATCGGTTGACAAACAGGGGAGATAAAGGTACTGAACTGTTTTGTCTTTTCTTATTTATATTTAGACTAGCGACTTACCCTCGCTTCGCTCGGGTTTGTCCCTAGGTACGTTTTAATTTTTTTGAGTGAAACCTAAACATTTTTCTAAAATAAAAGTAGCCTAAGTTACTCTTTATAATATCAGCTATCTGTCAGTGAAGGTCCCGTTAAAATTGGTCCAGCCGTTTCGGAGATTACCTAGAACAAACAGACAGACAGACAGACAAAAATTTTAAAAACTGTGTTTTTCTTATAAGTACCGTATATAATTCCATATGCATTTAGTATAAAGCTGTTATTTTGACATTACAAACAGACACTTCAATTTTATTTATCTGTATAGATATATAGTATACAATTACAATTTTAGAAGCACTTTTTCTTCACTTATCAGTATCAGTGTTACCTGTGCGATTTTATAAAGAAGCTACTTCTTATCGAAATACGGTTACTAATAAAAAGAGAGGACAAAAAATCAATAAAATATTAATTTTTGTTTGACATGATCGATTATATGTATGAAGCCAACAAAGTAGATTGATTATTGCGATCAGCGCAGAGTTTATCGATATTTAAAGAAAGCAGTTTATTTTCGGTACTTCCTTTTTGAAGTTGTACTTCGTTTGGCACGTTTCGAAAAAATATTAGAGTAATATTTTTAAAATGCGCGCGCACACCGACAGCCAAACAGTGACATGATAAAGTTAGCTGAAAACGGCATGATGAAGTTAGCTGCATTCCTTTTACAAACAGAGAGTTGTGACATACGGGATGAAATCTTTAGCTATTTTTGTTCTGTTACGCCAAAGAAGTATAACTTCTTACATGCGTACATAAGTACAGATACACATTTTTTTTTAAATACATTCTACTAATGCTTTAGGAAATGCCATAGCCATAAATTCCATGGCAAATGTAAACTATTATAAACGCTTTGTCTATGACCCAGCACTTTGATATTTTATCTCCGGATTGACACTCGTTTTGAAATTCAAATTCAACCATTTGTTATGCGAACCGCAAGCTTTTAACATGAACCAAAGGACGGATTTAAATGATTTTGTATAAAATATTGTATTATTATAATTCACAGATGGCGTTTATAATTGTTGAGAACACCAAGTTTTGGAGTCTTCACCAAGTTCCTAAAAACAATTACATAAAATAACACACATATATATATATATATATATATATATATATATATGTTATATACATATATATATATATATATATATATATATATATATATATATATATATATATTGATAAAACATAGTTGTTTTGTAAAAAAACTGTAATCGTTTAATACTGAATAAAATATTTTGAATTTGAAATTTAACAAACGTATATACTTATTCACAAATATTAACAGTGTAATATTATTGAGTTTAAAATTTAGAAAGCAAAATATATTGCAATACTGGTTAGGTAGTGTGATTTGTCTGGGCGCGAACAAGCGACACGGCCGCTAATGACCGTCGGATATCCGGATCAACGTTAATGGAGCTACAGATATTCGACAATATGAACTGTACTGTAAAATTTTGAACATTTTAAAGTAAAGAAAAGTATCTCCCGTGACCATGATTGCTGTTAAGCATTCGAAACGTCGGGAACCAAAAATCTAAATAAGTTCGCGGAAAATTCGAAAAGATCATTTTATTTAAAATGTCAAATATTCGCGTAAATCTAAGAAAGTATTAAAGAGAAGTTTTCTTGGATTCTGCTGGTTTGTATGTTTTATGAAACCTATGTAGTTGTATGTACAACTAGCGGCTCACCCTCGCTTCGCTCAGTTTCACCTCTAGACAAACAAAAACAAATCTATCCCACGGGAACCGTACATTTTCCGGAATAAAAAGTAGCTTATTTGTTATTCTGATGTATGAAATATATTATTGTAAAGTTTCATTAAAATACAATCAGTAGTTTTTGTGTACTAAGCTGTATAAGTTACTGTAGTTTTTTAACTATCCCACGAGAACTCTTTAATTTTCCGGGACAAAAAGTGTTTAAAATGTTGACCGGGGATATAAGGTAACACCATGCAAAATTTTATTTAAATCAATCCAACAGTTACGGAGATTAGCCCATACAAACAGACAAACACACAGAGAAACAAAAAATTTGAAAAAAAAAATTGGATTTTTTTCTATTTCTCTTCTTACATCCCCCTGACTCGGATTTTAGCTTTTTTTTTCTATGTGCAGACATATGGCCTCTACAGTTTTATTATATGTATAAATAATAAAATTTATATAGTCAATAGCGACTTTCAATCGTTTCGCTCGGGTGCGTACCTACGTTCCTTTAGGGTCATATAGTTTATCTGTATACTAAATTTGATCCAAACCCGCCGTTTCTGCGTAACCGAGTTACAAACATACAGATTCGCTTGACGACACGTTAGGCTCAGTTTGTAGTGACCCAAGTTGCTGTGCCAGCGGTCGCGGGTTCAAGTCCCGCTAAGTACTTATAATATGTGTTTATATTTATAATATGTATGTATTTAAAGTTATAGGTAGGTATATGTGTAGTATATTAACTATCTGGTATCCATAACACAAGCCTCGTAGCTTACCATGGAACTAGATGGTGTTATATGTTTGTTAATTTCCGAACATATATTTCCCAAAAACATATTTATAACTTATGTGATTTCATACCGATTTCAAAAAGAAGCAGTCGAGAGACCTTCTTTGTGTAGATTTTTTGGGCAGTCACGGGATATCTTTGTCAATTATAGAATAATTTTCATCATTCCTTTTTCAATAATTAGGCTGTGTAAATTATGTGGAATAATTACATTTGTTTACTAACATTTTAGTTATTAAAAATATTTATCGAATATTATCTGCATATTTCATGCGATTTTTTTATATATTTTAATCAACATTGTAATACTATTCATATATACTTTGTAAAAACAGCACAGGAATGTAGTAAGTTAGTATAATAAAGTAACAGACGCAGCTGCAGATGGCTGTGCATACGATACATGGGACTTCTTGAATTTATATCTTATTATAAATCAATTTTATTATTTACTAGTCAGGTTACAAACAAATACTGTGCTTAAAAATTTAAATATCAATATTTTATTTTATTGCTTGCAATACAATTTAGAATTTTATTATTTCATAACGAAAAAATGGATAAAAAATATAACGTGGTGGAAAAATTATATTAATCTACAAGCGACTCACCCTCGCTTCGCTCGGGTTCGTCCCTAGGTACGTTTTAATTTTTTTATATGGAACCCTAATTATTTTATTGTAATAAAAGTAGCCTAAGTTACTCCTTATAACATCAACTACCTGCCAGTGAAAGTCCCGTCAAAATCGGCCCAGCCGTTTCGGAGATTGGCCGGAACAAACAGACAGACAGACAAAAATTTTAAAAATTGTATTTTTCTTATAAATACCGTATATAATTCCATATGCAATTAGTGAAAAGCTGTTATTTTGACATTACAAACGGACACTTCAATTTTATTTATCTGTATAGATTTAACCATTTCACAAGTGAAAGTGCATAAGTAGGTACTAAAATATTTTGTTTTTTTTTTATAAATAAGCAGATTTAACAGATAATTTACAACCAAACTGCGTAAAAGATAATATTTGCAAAAGGACACTTAAAATTTTTATAAAATATTCTTACCATGAAACGTTTTCAAAATTGTTTGGTGTCAACAAGATACCCTCTAATGACAGTCGGATGTCCGGTTCAGAGATAATGGTGCCTGTGAATTTTGATTTACTTTTAAAAATTTTATTTTCGCATAAAAAAAATATACTTTTTGTTATCAACTACATTTATTTAAATATATTCTAGCCACAGTTCTTGTTTCGCTAATGTGTGACCCTACCTTTCACATTTATAATATTATTAGCGACTCACCCTCGCTGCTTTCGGGTGCGTTTCTATGTACGTTTTAAATAGACATAAACCAGCATGAGCTATGTAAATTTTAATAAAAAAAATTTTCCTGATTTTTTTTCCGATATTTTATTAGTTATTCTGCTGTTCGGGGCGAAAACAAATCCAACAAATCAAAGATCATCAAAATCGGTCCAGCCGTTCTTGTGTTATAAATGGTGTAACTAACCCAACTTTGTTTTATATACAATTTAGTTTTATATAGATAGCTTTAGCCTACGACATCGCTCGCGTGATCTGTTTACGTCTTTTACTAGCCGCTTTGTTTCAATGGTTTTATGTGCCTAAATATCTTAAAAGTATGATGGGTCTACCAATTTTAGCAGCAGTTTATGAGAATTTAAAAATTCCTGTTGTAAAGTCATCAAATAATAATACTTTCTTTGATTAACGAGAATATTTGACATTTTAAATAAAACTATCTTTTTGGATTTTTTCGCGGATTTATTTTGATGTTTGGTTCCCGACGTTTCGAACGCTTTACAACAATCATGGTCACGGGAGAGACCATGTCTCATCAGTAATCCACAAAATGAAATGTATTCTAGTAATATATCGTGTATTAGTAATTTTACTGATATAAAAAGTACTTTTTTATTTAAAATGTCAAATATTCGCGTAAATCTAAGAAAGAAATATATGAAAGGAAACCAACAAACTTACATTATTGAATTAATGATATCCATACTTTCATACTTCCATACTATCCATAGTAATATTATAAACATGAAAGTGTGTTTGTTTGTTTGTCCCTTTTTAACGTCGAAACGGATTGACGGATTGGTGTGATTTTTTGGGTAGAAATAGTTGGAGGGCTAGAGAGTAACATAGGCTACTTTTTACCGCGAGATATTACCTCATTCCCATGAGAAACACGTTATTATACAACCCAAAAAAATATTTATGATCAGAATTACTCGAAACTTGGTAAAGCTGTTGCAGCGATATTAGATTGCTTTCTTCTATTTTATTAGAATGTATTCAGCCCTTTTTAACGTCCCACTGCTGGGCACGGGCCTTCCTTCAATACAAGGGGAATCAGGCCATAGTCCACCAGGCTGGCCAAGTGTGGATTGGCGGACTTCACATGTATTTCGAAAACTTGCTAGGTTTTCTCAGACATGCAGGTTTCCTCAGGATGTTTTCCTTCACCGTAAGACAAGTGATAATCATGTTAGAAATGATTCGCACATGAAAATATCAGAGGTGCGAGACCCGGGATTTGAACCCGCTTCACTCGGTTTCCTAAGTGAGCGCGTTACCACTGGGCTACCACTGCCTTATTAGAATAGAGAAATAAAAATTATGCATATCATAGTACGCCTTTTAATGTCGCTGATTTCTCTTTTTTATTCGAATCTGTCACAAAACATAATTTAAAAAAGGGAAATAAAAAGGTCTTAATTAAAAAAGTAAAAGTATAAAAAGGATGTTTTTTTTTTTGTTCACGTTTTAGCATATTTCGAAATTCATCCCATAAGGGGGTAAAATATAGGGGGTAAAAAATAGGGGATGAGTTTTGGCGCGAGCGAAACGGCGGTTTCTGCTAGTAGTTCATAATAAAATGATTTCCAAAATTATAATCAATCGTGTACAGCTTACGTCACTTGGCCGTAACAAGTTTCGTTCACGAAAATTTAATAAATAAATTATATGGATCATTTATCACAAAGCCAGGATGAACTGTAACATCTTCTTGATAGCCTTTCGACTTATAATTAATCACCCGTTAAATTATGCTAAACATTTCTTTAGGCTGAGACCTGACTTGATGGAAGCTTCTAGAAGCTTAATATATTATTTTCTTATTGTCATTCAAAATTTATATTAAATTTTAGCAATTTTACAGGCCTGCCATTATAGATTATGAAAACGAATAACTAAAAACATTGAACTCACTCTCTGGAAAAGTCAGACAGACAGGTCGGCCAAACTTAGATGATATTTAGGACTTGACCTTACTAGTATTATGAAATGAAATGAAATGAAACTTTATTCAAATAGACTTATTCCAAGCACTTTTTAAATCGTCAATTTAGAGCGTCAGTGTAGTAGGTCCGTGAGTAAACTACCACCGGTTTGGAAAGCAGTTCTGCTGCGAAGAGCCGGCAAGAAACTCAAACGCGATTTTTTCTGAAGTTTTTTGTAAAAAGTAAAAATTCAAGTAAAAATACTTAACGAATTTTAATAAAACTTAACAATAATATAGCATCAAAGTACCACATATATAGCTTTCCAACACAAAATAACTAAAAAACCTTTTAAACAAAGAAGATTATTTTTATATAATATTTATTTCGGAAAGACCATTTTTTCTGGCAATTCATATTACATTTGCATCATATTTTCTATAATATCGCAGGTAAAGTAAAAGTCAACAGGGTTTTATGAATTTATACAAATAAGAGAACGTCGTGTACGTAATGTGAATAAATGGTGGGTATAAAATGGGGGGAGGAGGGGGGGGGGGGGGGTGGAGATTGCGTACGTCACTTGCTTTGCTACGTCTCATTGTTTTATACTTAGGGTATTCTAATAAAAGAGAATATTAAATTTGAAATTTATATTAGTTGCTACTAACGAAAAGTTTTTTACACTTCATATACTGAAATGCTTATGATATATGAATTTGAGAAAATCATAAGGAATTTAAGATATTTGGAAAGCTATTTAAAGTTGAATATCTTGTATTTTCATAAAAACGTGTTATTGAATTTTTAAAACATTCCAAAGGACTTTGCAGTGTACCTTCATCTAAATAATTTTAATTAAAAAGGGACTCAATTTTTTTTTATTGGAGACGTTTTTACTAGAGTACCACTGCTGATTCCATTATTAGATCAGTATCAATGTGTTGTACTGCTATCCCGACTTCATGTGTCAAAAAGTTTCTAAACAATAGGTCTCTTCGAAGTAGAAGATTGACCAAAAATGTGAAGACTAATTTTTGTACATATATTATTTTAGCAATTCTGTTTTGTGTTCAGTCCTTTTTAATGTCCCACTGCTGGGCACGAACCTCTCTTTAATACGAGTGAGTTTTTTTTTTCTTTTTAATAATATTAATAATGATCTGAAAATATTATATGTAATTCATTGAAATTGAAATATTTATGAATAACACCATCCATTCACCGCTTTTAAATTGGTCGACAAGAAAGGGCATCCTTAATCGGCACTAAATTACCTCTCAACAAGCGAAAATGTATAAAAAACGCGAAGGGTTATATTTTTGGCCGTACACTTTTGATGTACGGTCACAAATAATGCGCTTTATTATGTTTTCCTATATTTTTGCCGTTACCACCACAGAGAGACCTCAATCCTATATAGTCCAATATAGGGCAGAGCTCCAGTTAATCTGGTGACTGCAAATAAATGGCAATACGTAAAGTTGCAAACGGATACTAGATTTAGTAATATACGATGATACAATTACGTGAGTGAAGCACATAACTTAGTTATCTAACTCTGTTATAGCCTAATGTGCTTTGAATGAATTCACTTAGAGTTAAAAAGTTTATGAATTAATACGAGCGTTCGCGCTAAGCGAATATGCAAAAGTATTTTGCGGTTTGAATTCATACATATTACATTGAATTTTAGTTTTTAAAATGTAGACCATGTTAATTATATGCTTACTGGTTCATATTCGGGTTTTTTGTTTGTTTGTTTGTTTTCTCTTAACACCTAAACGTCTTCACCAATCGTAATGTTTTGCACCATCTTCTATGGCGAGAACGAATTCCTTTTTCGCATGGTCCGATCACGCTTAGGCATATGAGGGTTTTCTTACTCCTTCATAGACATTCATAGCCATCTTCTATTTGGCGATACATCTATCCAATAGTTTCGTAACTCATAGTTTGAACCTCACAGAATTACGGAAATATTTCGTCAGAGCTTTATGCTCAAATATCTAGGCCGAAACTTCTGTCCGTCTCCTGATCCGGTGATGCTGTAAAGGTTGATAGGTCCAGCAACTTCTCATTTCAAAAAAAATGTTTTGTACATAATCATGGCTGATTTTTATCCTATATTGGAATATTTCAAGCTATTGTTAGCCTGATCGATATAATACGTACCAAGAACCAAGAATTGCTTGAAAGATTAAAATAAAATACTTAAATCTGAGCCCACTTACAGCAGTCATAAGTCTGATGTAAAATAGTATATCATATGTATGTATGTTTTTCATTTTATTTATAACTCTATTATGTATTCACACCCCTTCCACTTCACCCTTTGCTATTTCCTACACCTAAAGGTGGCTTGAAAGAAATCGCTGTTTTAGCGATAGGGCCACCTCTTGTGCACTTTCCTGACATTGTATTGTTTTTGTTTTGTTTTTATGTGTACAATAATGTTTATTATTTATTATTATCATAATTAAAAGCTGAAGAGATGTCCTTCGTTTTTATTCCATGCCAATTAAGTTTAATTCTGTCACGAAAACTGATTTTACGCAGAAGAAAATTTACTGTATTGGTAACTTTTTTTATATCAAAATATTTAAGACAGTATTATTCTGACATCTGTTAAACAAAAAACGCATTCTGTAGAAAATAATCAATCAAAAACTGATCAATGTACTGCAATTGCGTTGTACAAAAGATCTAACTTGTGAATTTTAGCTTTATGTCAGCCATGACTGACGACATATGACATGATGACATGTGAGTGTGACGGGACATAACGAAATTATAAGGATTGCCAAACCATGTTTTTGCCGAGCCTAATAACACGAGTCATGGTAATGGTTTGCCAAACCCTAATAAAACACGCACAACTTAGCTTATATTATAATACTAGCGTATCATCCTCGCTTTGCTCGGGTTCGTCCCTAGGTTGCTTCCCCATATAAACTTTCACCCCATTTTCACCCGTTTAAGGGATAATTTCTGGCATAAAAACTATCCTATATCCTTCCCAGGGTCTCAAACTATCTTACCAAATTTCATCTAAATCGGTTCAGTAGTTTTGGAGCCTATTCGATACAATACTCTTTATAATGTTAAAATAGATATTCAATAATGATGTTATTTTTCATATATCTAAAAATACTATAAAATATGACCTTAGTTTTGCTATCGATAAAATACAAAATTGTATCTGTAAAAAACTACTCTGGAATTGAACTTAGGTGCCATAGAATGAAATTAAGTACACCCCTACAACCTACACGTTTAAATGCCGTAGATCTTATCGCTGTTGGACGTGGGTTCAGAATTGCAGAAGTACTCATTGCTTTGAAATTAAGTGCTTTACAAGGAATAGAAACTTTAAAAGTATAATGGTATATCGATTTTAAAACTACCCACATAACTAATCATTTTACTCCTTTGCCTGGGTTTTTAAACGTGACTTCTTTTGAGCTTCCCTTTAGTGGGAAGAAACTTATAAAATAACGTAATGATGAAAAACAATCTACTAGTAAAGATATTTTTTCGTAATATATGAAATAAATACACAACCGAGTTGCTCCATTCAATTCCTTCTTGAAGACGCTCAAAGAAACCGTGCCCACGAAAAAGAATACCATAATATTATGCTTAAAGTGACTCGCTATCGCTTCGCTCAACCCCGACCGTATTATATTACTACAAAAGTACTACATGAAAATAGAATATATATTCAGCCTTTTTTAACATTCCACTACTGGGCCTGGGCCTCCCTTCAATACAAGGGGGATCAGGTCACCACGCTGGCAAAGTGCGGTTTGGCGGACTTCACAAGTCTTTCGAAATCTTGCTAAGCTCTCTCAAACGTGCCAGTTTCCTCACGGCGTTTTCCTTCACCTAAAAGACACATGCAAGACCCAGGATTTGAACTCGCTTCACTCGCTTTCCCAAGTGAGCGCGTTACTACTAGGCTACCACTACCTAAACTTAGAATACCAAGTTAAAAAAGCAGAATAGTTCATTTTTCGTCTAAAACAACGTTTGTTGTTAAAAGACAATTTAATTTATGTTATACATAATATATGTTTTTTTCAAAAGAAAATCCAACTGACTAACGCTTTACTTACAAATTACATTACATTTTTCATACAAATCGCCGCATTTTTATGGTGTCGTGATTCCAAAGTAGGCCTCATCCATCATTCTCTTAAAACATTGTATAATGTGTCACAACGTCCCCTACGTCCTCAAGCGATTCCTTTAAATTACTGTTGCATGGCCCTTTTTTTACTTTGATCATATATTACATAAGCATGTGGAAGTGAATAGCAAGTTCTACAATGACTTGTAAAATAAATACAGGAAAAAGTTATAAATTAGATTACTCAACGTTTTTCTTTAATGTTTAAAGTTATTGAAATTATTCAACATACTAGCATTGCCCGCGGCTCTGCCCGCGTTCAGACGACTAAGAAGCAAATTCTTAGGTTTTACATATTATTATACTCTTACATTGCAGTCTTTGTATTTTTTCTCAGAAATGAGGTATTTCAGGTAAAAAGTATCCTATATTATGTTGACCCGGATAGCCAGCTGTCACCATACCAAATTTCATTAAAATCTGTCCAGTAGTTTTGTCGTGATGCGGTAACAGACAGACAGACAAACAAAGATTGAAAAAACTATAGAGTCGGCCTCTGTATCGATAATAATGACTAATTCAATAAGATTTTCTATAAAATATTTAATGTACAGATTGGACTTAGTTACAATTTTATTATATGTATAGATTTAGGTTTAGAAATATATCAGTGAATTAAAGACCTCATAATGAGTGGTGTAAAAAAATACATATTTACTTTTATCTAAAAACCGAACTTAATCTATCTACTTTTTTTAATTTCAGATATAAAAGTCCATCCATTTTGTAGATACCTAATATTTATTTACTTACCTACAAATATATCATTTAAACTGTAAGCTTTTACATTTTTTTGTTATTACATCACTCTATACTTTATACTTAATACCTGGGTGGTCTAGTGGCTAAGTTCGATTCCCGGGTCGGGCCAAGTTTAATTATTGAGTGCTTCTGTCAAGAAATTTTGCCGTGAAATTTGGCGGTGTTTCATCCCCATGCCTCGGTAAGCACGTAAAGCCGTCGGTCCTGTGCCTTAATTCTCACTGTTCGTTTCGAGTAGCCGTCCCACCGGAGTATGAGAGTGACAGGAATAGAGAGTGCACTTGTGTTTGCGCGCATACTTCTGTATTATAGTATCTCCTGCCCAGATAGCTAGTCTCAATGAGATTGACCGCCGTGGCCGAACTCAGAGGACATTATTACTTTATACTTGTTATTCCTTTCGTCCAAAAAAATCACAACAATCCTACTAATCCTTGCTACTAAATCATAAAAATCTTCATTTATATACATTTGTACAAATATAAAGCTCTGCATTTTTTATAGAGATCTGGATCACATACGGAAAGCTACAATCTCAATGAGTTTTAAGAGCTTTCATGGACTCGAGTGCTAACAGTGACTCTATCAACGTATAGTACTTCAATTATGTTTGTCGTCAGTTGCCGTATCAATCAAAGGAAATTTGGTTCAACCGCATCTGTACACCACATATGAGACTGACAAAATATACCCTGAAATAACAATGTAACTGCTTTGATTGGGTAGCGTAACAGTTTTTGAGATTTATTTTGAACATTCATTTCTTTATAGGTGACCGCGTGGTCGATTCCCGTGCACAGTAAAAGTCACTTGTACTAAAACTCGTAATTTGCTTTAAATATGTTTAGCAAACAATAGTACTGTTTGACATCTAATTTTAAATAAGCCAAAACTCAAATATGTCATTACAAGCCATTGAATTCCACTACACACATCCTAACTCCATCATCACGTAAGATCAATTGTCATTTTATAACATGAATTTTGCATATTTTCATAGTTTTAAATTGTTACGACATTTAGAGGTAATCTATATTTAAATAATATATCATTTTAAAGAGGCAGATTTTATTTTTTTGTTTGTTTGTTTGAACGTGCTAAACTCAGGAACTACTAATCCGATTCGAAAAATTCTTTTTACATTAGGCAGTACGTTTATTAAGGAAGGCTATAGGCTATATATCATATAATATATAGTCTATCTATCACATACTAACCGTCAAAACGTATCTAGGGACGAATCCGAGCGAAGCGAGGGTGAGTCGCTAGTTAGACATAGACTTACAATCTATACATATAATAAAATTGTAACTAAGCCGAATCTGTACATTAAATATTTTTGGAAAATCTTATTTAAATAGACATTATTATTAGAGATGGGCCAAATGTAGCTTGAACCGAATACGAACTTCGGCCGAACATTCGGTGAGAATAAAAAATTCGGCCGAACTTTGGTTCTATTTCACCGCGCTTTCACAAGTCACTGTATGCATAATAAAAGTGCATTAAAAAGTATTTAAATTTTATAACATGCTATATTTTCTTAACATAACATTGAATATGAATATATTACAGAAAAGTAAGTTATTTTCCCCATAAATAACTATTCGTGCTTCCGTGTTTCAGGCACAATTTGATAAATTACTACCCATATTTAGTAACTCGCCCCTACATATGCAATTCAAATCTGCATATATTTGTTAGTGGTTAATTTTCGTCCTATGAATGCAATAGCAGTATTAATGTATATATTTTCAACTATTCAATATTTACACGTTGTAGTATTTGTAGGCTTATATTATTGACACTCGTATAAAAACATAAATACATATTTCCTGACAAATATTTTTCCAAAAAGTGGCTTCAACGTGTGACGTTAAGGGAGCATCCATTAATTACATGAGACAATTTTGGCGATTTTCGTCACGACTGAATCGATAAAAATTATACTCTAAAAAATGTACTGTGAAACAAACCTAAGTGAGCACATACGTACATACATACATACATTCATATGGACATATATATGTATGAATATAATTTTGTAATATGTATCTACGACTATTCCCTTTTAAGATTTGTACACAGTATTATGTTGGCTATCTCAATCAATAAGATTGGCCGTCGTGGTGGAAATCAGTCGAATGGGCATTATTACCCCTAATAGGAAACACATTGGCGACGGAACAACAAGCAATTTTCTCTTAATTATTTTGTTATACTTTCTTTTCGTGTACCTACTATTTTTTTTGGACAAAATTCACACTAATAATATGAATGTGAAAGTTTGTTTGTACGTAATATAGGTAAAATAATACTTGTAGTTTCGATACTATTCGATTTCAATTCGTCTGCAAACATTATTGGAAAATTCACATCACTTTTGATAGGGAACGACTGGTCCATAGAGTTGTAGGGTGTAGACAGTGGACAACATTTCGTACCGGGTATTTGGAGCTTTACAAAAATGTCTATGAAGTCGGTCTTTATAGAAATGTCTTTCACTTGGACTTAACATAACTTTTCACTCAAATTATTTCTTTTTTACTCATATTTTAACGTTGTTTTGACTAAGTTTCAATTCCTGTACAAAAAGCACTTTCAATTTTTTCCAAGTTTCCCCCCCATTTTTCAGTCAATTTTTCTACTTTTTCACCTAAAAATATTACTTAGACTTTAACTTGAAAATATTTACTAAATCGATCCAATACTTCTTAAGTAATACGCTTACCAAAGCACAGAATTTTAGTTTTATATGTTTTTTATATGAGTATGTATTTTCTGAAGCTGAGATATACTATCGGATCCACGAGATTTTTTTAATAAATATCGTTTGTAGGCGAAGCATGACACAGACTATTTTTAGCTTAGCTTAATATTAAAAGAAATATAAGTAATTTTTTTTTTGTGAAACCAATTTTATAAAAATAATTTAAGTATAATATAATCGTTTTATAACTTTTTACCCACTTAATACAAAAATGTCTGTAGTCTACGTTACTACGCTTAGAGTAAATTTTCAACTAAGTAACATCCAAAGGAAATTGTGCATTTTCACTTCGTATAAGCTGCGCATTTCTCAAAACGGGTGTAAATTTACATGGACTTTAAACGGATATTTGCGTCTGAGTATGACTGAAATTTCAAAGATACGCTCTCGCTTTCAGGGTGTGATAATTTTAATACGTTTTCAACTTAGCTATACAGCTATAATCCTACAGCTTTGTCATTAAATCGAATTTAAAGACTTTGGTACAGGAGATGAAAGAGAAGAATAAATGCCTCGGTAGTGTAGTGGCTGGCATGTAAGGGCTGCACATCTGGAGATCCTGGGTTCGACTTTCAGGTTGGTCCAAGTATAGTTATCTGTTATTGAGTCTTTCTATTTAGTAAGCCTCAGTAACAGCGCGAAGTTGGAAAATTGGCGAAATTTCACCCCCGTACCTCGGAGAGCAGTCAAGTCGGTCCTGCTCCTTAAGTCTCACTGGTTGTGTCGAGTAGTCGTCCCACCGGAGTATGAGAGTGACAGGAATAGAGAGTACACTTGTATCTGCGCGTACACTTGTGCACTATAATATGTCCTGCGCAGTTGGCTAGTCTCAATGAGATTGGCCGCCATGGCCGAAATCAGTCGAGAGGACATTATTATCATTGCTATCAATAATAGTTGTTATTAAATTTATTCCGCAGTTCCGCGTGTGTATTTTATTTAAGTATAATTTACACAATTCCTAATTTTGATTCGTAAAATAATAATAACTTGTAACTTTCCTCAATATATATGCTAGATAAGATGTAAAAAGAATTTTTTTTAGATAATGAAACAAGTTCGAGACTAAGGTCGGAAAAAATATATTCGACTTTATAAACTCAAAATTACCCATTGAATTTATGCACAGTGAAAAACCGGCCCTACCTGATCGAAACATCGAGAACCAATAAACGAAAATAAAGCTTAAAAATTGTTTATAAGACCACTAGGTGTACTTACTGCTTTCAAAAATTATAAAATAAAATTGTATTCCGCGTCCGTCTGTTTGTGAGCTTATTTCTTTTAAACTACGCAAACAATTTTTATTCTATCATTTAGAGAATTTTAGAATGGTTTACATACATTTTATAAAAATTAAAGAAAAGTCGATGTTTCATAAAAGGCTAGCGAAGTAATGGCGAGTCGATAACAAAAGATCTTCGTTTTTACGTCCATCACTAGCCAAAGACAATTTTTCATTTCATTTTATATAAAATTATATCATTTTATACAGAAAAACAAGTAAAAATTAATCAGAGTCCTGTATATATTATAAAGGTATTGCAGTTAAAAGAAATCACTCAACGATCCTAGCAATTTACGATCTGTAGTCGAAAATAATTAAACGGGCAATATTTCTCCGTAATACGCTTGGTCTGATATTAAAAAAAGGAATTGGTGAATTTATTCGTAGTTACGGCAATAAAGTAAAAAATATTAGGCATCGGAATCTCGTTACTCAATGCAAATGTTACTGTGTATATCAAATGGAAATGCGTTCTCGTGGGAAAGCATTATATCCCAATTCCCAATCCTTATATAGAAATATGCAGTTTTAAAAAAAGGAGATTACCTTATTTCTTGTCTTTCTGTATATAGATTTAAAAAACAAAAGTAAATTATTACAAAAACAATAGAAATATCTTAATTACAACCATGTTATTCTGGCATTTCTATATTCGGTATGGCTGCTTTATATACATTGTACATATATACACCAGAACAGTAATTTTTGTGGATACGTGCTAATTAAGTGTAGGTGTAAAAAAGATACTTCTTTGGTTGGTCTAATAAATGTGTATCGACATAGCACAAAGAATTAGTAAGCTGTAGAGACAGTGGCTTGGTCACTTTTGTTACAGAACTGAGGTCTGATGGAGTGGACGGGGTTCTGGAAAGGAGACGATGGCTCGGTAAACGTACACAGTAGAGAGTAAACGAGCCATAAGAGAGCCCTATGTCCAGCAATGGACGAAAGAAAGTTGATTATAAATAAATAAATATGTTGGGACATTAACACACAGCACCATCTAGTTCTATGGTAAGCTACGAGGCTTGTGTTATGGATACCAGATAGTTGATACACTACACATATGTATATAACTTTAAATACATACATATTATAAATATAAACACTCATGACTGGAGTACAAACATTCGTGCTCATCACGCAAATGAATGCCCCCAAATGAAAGCGAGACTCGAACGCGCGACCGCTGGCACAGCAAGTAGGATCACTACAAACTGAGCCAAACGTGTCGTCAAATCGATTCGAGTCGATTATGATGATGATGATGAATGCTTAAAGGCGATAATACAATTAGTTATAAAGTATATTACAATAGGATTTTCAATACAATTCCAAATTTCGAAATAAAGGCGCGATTTCACACTTCACATAAAGAGATATAGTGTGAATCGAACCTAATACGTCTGCTAAGGCAAGAAATCACTATTACTCACGAAAACAGTCACGCGGAGTATAAACGTTATAGATGGCAAGCTGTTGGGCCGAAAGCGACATCACTTCCTGCACTTACGAGACCATTAATACTGTTCAACAACTAATGCCAAGATTTTTTGTGCCAAAAACCGTCTGACATGGGCTTAATTGATTATTATTTTAGATCAAAACCACGACTTTTTTTTTTGAAGTAAAACTTCTTTACGCACGCTTAACTTGGGGGTTAAACTAGTGAATGAGTTACAAAAAAATGTACGAACGTTTGTTGCCATGGTAACCATTGTTATTGTCTGACTAATGATATATAATATTATATTCTTTTTTTAAATGATATTCTATAAATATATGATTGTAATATGCCTAATATGCGTTATTTTTAGTATCTCACCTATCTTTATTATTATTTAAAACATAAATTGAATTTCATAAAGAGTACGATAACCTACAGAAGTTTTACTTCTTGCGCGTGTACATATTCATACACGCACTATTTAATATATTTTTTTGTACTCACTGACATGACAAACGATGTACTGACCAAATTTCAGTTTTATTTGTGATTTTCATTTAAAAAAATATCTTAAATTAAAACTTAACTTAGAACTATCCAGATATAGCGAAGCGAGGGTAAGTCGCTTGTTACAGAATATATATTCTGTAACAAGCGACTTATCCTTTAGATCTTTAACTTTGCACATATAAATAGGTGGTTAAAATGCACAAGCTTCAGTTAAAAAAAAGTTATATTATACACTTTTTTCTATTTCTTCACTATGAATATTTCATTGCATATGAAAAAACCACTCGCCGGACATGATTTTGCCCAGACGATTTTTTATACTTCCATTTTCATAATTAAAACTTTATTATTCAGAATTTAAATGACATACAAGCTTTTATAATTCTCCCTTCTGCTCCGGTATTCAAAATATCATACTTACATAGCTATTTATAAACCGCGGCTTTCCTCATTGCACATCGATAAAAAGTAGCTTACATTTAAATTCATAATGTGAACTCAATTAAAAATTCGACTTAAAGCCATAGAGATTGGTGATTATACTAAAACATTGCTTAAGTGGGAATTAGGAAGCATCTAAATTGGTTTCAAATTGGAAGACGAGAAAATCTAACAACCATGTTTAAATAAAAAAAAAATTATTCAGCCCTTTTTTTTAACATCCCACTGCTGGGCATGGGCCTCCCTTCAATACGAGGAGGATCAGGCCATAGTCCACCACGCTGGCCAAGTGCGTGTTGGCGGACTTCACATGTCTTTCGAAAATTTGCTAGATTCTCTCAGACATGCAGGTTTCCTTACGATGTTTTCCTTCACCGTAAAGCAAGTGATAATCATGTTAGAAATGATTCGCACATGAAAATATCAGAGGTGCGAGACCCTGGATTTGAACCCGCTTTACTTGGTTTCCCAAGCGTTGCCACTGGGCTACCACTGCCTTAAATAAAAAAAATAAACAATCATATTTTTAGGCAGAGTTGGGGTACAACATAAGTGTTTAAAAAATATAATTGAATAAATAACTTGAAATATCACTTTAAGGGTCTGGTGAGAAATTACAAATTGAAATTAAATTTCGTTCGCGTTTTACGTTTTGCTTTTAGCAAAAATAATCGAATGAACTTGTTAACTTTTGCAAAGTGAACGCTTTTGAGGGTAAAAAGAAAATTTTCTTGTAAATATTATTACGAAATAATTAAAATCGAAAATATTGTGGTAATTTATAAAAATGACATCTAAAAATACGAGAAAACATCGTAACTTTCTGTTTTCCGCCTCTCTTGGAGAGACCGCGAAAGCAAGTCAACAAAATTATAAGTAATTTCATAAAAAATACTTTGAGGACAAAATAAAACCTGTATTTATATAAAGATAGATATATAATTTGAACAGTAAAAGTTGTTAGGGGTTGGTCGTTTTTTTTTTTCCTGGAACATATAATTTTAACAGTCGTTTGAGTATATAATGTAACAAAAATGTAAAAATTAAACTCAGAAATAATGTAAAAATTAAACTCAGAAAGAGATAGATTTTTGGAAAGTATTCCATTCAGATAAACAAAATCTATACTAATATTATAAAGACGTAAAGTTTGTGAGTTTGTGAGGTTGTAGGAGGTAATCTCTGGATCTACTGAACTGATTTAGATGAAATTTGGTAAGAAGACAGTTTGAGTCCCTGGGAAGGACATAGAATACTTTTTATCCCGGAAATCATCATCATCAGTGAAAATGGGGATGAAAGTTTGTATTGGGCAGCAAGCTAGGGACGAATCCGAACGAAGCGAGGCTGAGTCGCTAGCATCTAACATAGATATTTTTGCTTGTTTATAATAGTATCTAATATGTAGATATTTTGCTTGTTTATAAAACAATAATAAATAGACAAAACTTTTATGGCATAATACTTTGCTTTCTAAGTCCTTTTTTAATTTATCTATATTGATATTAAAACACATAATATAACAGTTATCAAAAAACTCTTTCTAGGTATCTACGGTATTAAATGTACGATAGCTTCGTGCACGATGTTTTATTTTTATCTGGATTTCTAAAAGATTCTCACAGAAGCCATTATAATGTTAATTGCGAATAATACTTGTGAAGTTTAGTCTAAAATCTTTTCATTGTCTATTTTTTTAAATCCAAATACCTTTTGAATAAATATTTAAACAGAAGTTTTGCTTTATCAATTGTACATAATGTGTATATTGCCTTACTAGTGGCTCACCCTCGCTGCGCTCGGGATCGTCCCTAGATGATTCTTTAAATTGACATAACTTTTTTATTTTGGAACGGAATGAAATAAAACAAATAATAAATATTAAGTGAAGCTTACTACAATACAACAGTGAAAACCGCACCCAAATCGGTTAAGCCGTTTCTAAGATTAGCGCGCACAAACGCACAGACAAAAAGACAAACCGACAAACAGACAAAAAAACTAAAAAACATTGTTTTGGGTTCAATTGCATTAATAAAGATCCCCAATAATAGTTTTTCTCAAATATCTTCCATGTACAGACAGCGACCAATTACAATTTTATTATATGTATCGATATGTATAAATATATAATAGCCACAAAGCATTTTTAAGTAATAAAATTGTTATATGCAAGGAAAATACCGTCATTATAGTGATATTTATAGGAAGGAATCCATAAATAAATAAAATCACGACTTTATCCAAATGCACAAAGCAGCGACCCGCGACGTGTTTCGGTTGACCTAACAAGTAATATATAGGTTTAAACGTAGTTTATCCTAACTTTATTTCCTTATAACTCATTTCACACGTTTTCTTACTATATTTCTCTATTTATGTACAATATAATAATAGCATTACTATATAATAATGCAAATATTTATATGTACGTATGTTTGTTACTCCGCCGCTCTGAAATGGCTAAACGGTTTTAGATGAAATTTAACACACGGATACCTGGAAAACCATATATATACAGTAATAGTGTAATTTTCTATTAAATAATAATAAATAAATAAATATGTTGGGACATTAACACACCACACCATCTAATTCCATGGTAAGCTACGAGGCTTGTGTTATGGACACCAGACAGTTGATACGCTATACATATCGTATATAACTTTAAATACATATATATTATAAATATAAACACCCATAACTGGAGTACAAACATTCGTGCTATCACATAAATGAATGCCCAGCGGGACTCGAACTCGCGACCACTTGCACATTAAGTAGGGTCACTACAAACTGAGGCAAACGTGTCGTCGTATATTAATATAAGAACTTTGATAATTGGCTGTATAGAGGTTATACATATGTACATACAAACAAACAAACAAACAAATCGTATTCTACATTGATTGGTAAACCAGTTTCAACATATATGTATTTCTATACAGTATCTATTGTATCGTTCGTACAACCCAGGTGCAAGTTACATATTATGCAAGTTTTAACTTAGTTTGAACTTCGACCAAACGGAATTAAGCCTTCGGAAACTCTCGGATGCGAAGCGATTTAACTTCACCGTATGCTGTGATAGAACAACGTATTTGTTACCTTAGAATATGTTCATTTACCAAACCTTGTTAGTATAGTGGCGTATACAAATGCATATCAGATAGTCACAGGTTCAAGTCTCGATTTGGGCATGAATAAAATTTTCCATCAAAAACAATTCATTTGACACGTTTGGCTCAGTTTGTAGTGACCATACTTGTTGTGCCAGAGGTCGCGGGTTGGAGTCCCGCTGGGGGCATTCATTTGTATGATGAGCACAAATGTTTATACTTTAGTCATGGGTGTTTATATTTATATTTATAATATGTATGTATTTAAAGTTATTATCTGGTATCCATAACACAGGCCTCGTAGCTTACCATGGAACTAGATGGTGCTGTGTGTTAATGTCCCAACATATTGTATTTTCATTACAAATGAAAACTTTTACACTTTATATAAAGAAATAAAATGGAAAAGCAACAAAAATATAAATCTAGGCTACGCTTTGTAGAGGCACCCTTATTTATGAAGCTTTTGTTGGCAAGTAATCGAGTGATACTTCGGGCTTAATGCAGCGATTAAAGGCGATTGTGCTCGAGCTGGCCGGAACATCACTTTCGTTTCCTTATCCTACTGATGAAGATGGTACAAGTTATGAGAAAGTGCACTTTAAAAAAATTAAAAAAACTTCGCTCAGTAGAATATCTATATATACATAAAATGCTTTGTCCTGACTGACTGATCGATCAACGCACAGCCTAAACCGCGGGTCGTAGAAACGTGAAATTTAGAAGACATATTCCTTATACAATGTAGGCATCCGCTAAGAAAGGATTTTTCGAAATTCATCCCCTAAGGGGGTAAAATAGGTAATATAAGATTGTATGAAACTCTGTTATTCTTAACGCGAAATGCACTGAAAGTAGTATTTAGGTTTTAGATGAAAAGATAGAAATATATGTATTACATTTTTTTCGGAGTTCATCCCTTAAGAGGGTAAAAGGGGGTAATAAAGTTTATATGGGCAAACAATTATTTATGATCAGAATTACTTGAAACTTGGTATTAATGCTCTTCAATACAATTAAATAAATACGTATTTTAAAAACATTTGAAATTCATCCTATAAGGCTGTCAAATAGGGGATGAAAGTTTGTATGAAACTCTGTAATTAATGCACGGAAAATGGTATTTACCTTTAAAATGACAACTAAAACAATACAAATATATTTTTTTTCGAAATTCATCCCTTGAAAGGGTAAAAGGGAGTTGTGCTATTCATATGAGGAAAAAATTGTTTATAATCAGAATTACATGAAACTTGGTATTAAAACTCTTCAATACAATTAAATAAACAGCCCCTAAGTGGGTAAAACTGGACGGTGAAGTTGAAGTTGTTGAATATATTTAAATAGAGTAACATGACTCAAGTCCTCCGTAAGTGCACACTTACTATTTATTTATTTATTTATTTATTTATTTATAAGTTCACAAAACCGACATACAAATGAAATAAACAAGCTTAATTATAATTATTCAAAAGTTTACTATCACACAAATGTTGTCTTCTATGATGTGAACATCACGTGCATATGAATAGAACTAAGTATTAATTATAAAAATAGGTATATACTGTTTCACAAGGCTAAATTAAATTAATTCTAATTATTATTGTATTATAATATAACATAACATAAAATATATAGTACAATCCGACTTATCTACTTTTGTTTTATACTACGAAAATAATATTTAAACAACTTTCTTTTTAACGAAGGCACGGAATCACCGAAAATATCTATATCATTTGTTAGGGCGTTTGCTAAGGATGCCATTCTATAGATAGGACTATGTTGACCTAGGTTGGTTCTTGCTATTGGTAAAACGAAGGTTTTACGATTATGCAAACGAGTTTGTTGGCGGGGTATTGAAAAATGCAAGCGTTCCAGTAATTCAGGGGCATCAATTAAACCTTTAACTAATTTACACAATAGAGTTAAATCTCCTATTATTCTTCGTTCTTTTAATGGTAACATATTAAAATGTTCTAAACGAGATTTATACGAATGAATATCTTTATAGTTTCTTTTTAAATATGTCAGATGATACAGAAAACGTTTTTGTACCCGCTCGATCCGGTCTGAATGCACTTTATATCCTGGATTCCATACTGAACTGCAATATTCCAAGATGCTACGGATTAAACTGTTGTAGATTAAAATTGATAAACTTGGATCGTCAAATCTTTTCATAGTACGCACTACAAATCCAGACAGCTTTGAAGCTTTAGCTATAACGAAATCGATATGAGGACGAAAACTTAACTTAGAGTCTATGATTACACCTAAATCTCTGATTTCATGGACTTCTGTGAGAGCTGTATTATTAATTTTGTAAGTGTAATCATTAAAACGGGATTTTTTGCGACTAAATTTAATGTAGAAACATTTATCTGTATTTAATATCATTTTATTTTCTATACACCACGAATTCAATGAGTTAATATCGTTTTGTAGCATCGTCATATCATTTAAATTATTTATATTTAGATATATTTTTATATCGTCAGCAAACATTTTAAAATTACATTGTAAACAACTCGCTAGATCATTGATAAAGATTAGAAAGAATGTGGGCCCTAAGTGTGAACCTTGTGGAACTCCCGAAGGTATATTATATTCATATGATTTATACCCGTTGAGTGTTACAAGTTGAGAGCGATTTTTTAGATAGGACTCACACCAACGCAATAGTGATCCGTGTATTCCCATATGCTCGATTTTTAATAGAAGATGATCATGATTTACTAGATCGAAAGCTTTTTTAAAATCCGTATAAATGGCGTGAACCTCTCCACGTTTATCCAGTGTTTCTGCGATTTCAGTAACATAGGCAGTAAGATTTGACGCAGTCGATTTACTAGGGCGGAAACCATGTTGATTTAAGTTTAAATAAGGAGATATATGGTAGAAAAGTTTTTTTTGAACGATTGATTCTAATATTTTTCCACAGATAGATAAGATAGAAATTGGCCTATAGTTTTCAATATTATTTTTTTCTCCTGATTTATGGATAGGTGTAACGAATGCAATTTTCCACTCTGCTGGAAAAATACCTAATTCTAAGGACATGTCGCACACCTAGATCTAAACAGCGATTAACTCAAAAAAACACCTTTTTCAGAAAACGTGAAAAACTGATTACCGAATCCCTGTGTACTGCAGAAGTGTTCTGTGTTGATCAATGTTTTTTTAAATAAAAATAGATGAAAAATGTTATAGGAATCTTGTGTTTTAATTCATTTTTAGGCCTAAAAATTGGGTTTTTGTAGTTGCTTCTGTATTGCTTAGCAAATTGTAAGTTTATTTTTTGTTATTTGTAGTTGAACCTGTGTTGGTGAATCTAGTGTTTAGTTGACTCTCTTTTGAAGAGTCATTATAAATTTAAAAGGGACAGCATTTTGAATGTATTTATAATAATCTGACTAATAGAGGAGTCTGTGACCAAAAGTAGGTGTACAATGGCTGATTATTAGGTATTAGCAAGAAAACACTGAATTAAGCCCTCAATCAGATATTATTTTTCATTAATAATTAAAAATAAAACATTAAAAAAAAAAATTATATTTTGTAAGTGTCGTAGGTACTACGAATTCTTTCTGCTTTTTAAGATTTCCGAATACCCTAAAATGCATCAAAAAGCGATTGCCTTGATAGTTCGTCCATCTAATCTTTATAGTTTATATTGTAGCCGACATTTTTCTCTGAGACTTGTATGCTTAAGACTTTGGCTGTACCAAAATTTCGAAACACTTGCAATTTTTGATTTCCACATTTCTTGTTTATGTGCTCTTTATTTGCCCTTTTTTTGTTCTATCACGGACTCTTAAGAATCTTTTTTTCAGCAAGAACTGCATTCTGAGAGTCAAGCAGTACATGCGCACTATTATCTTTGGTATCCGAGAACTACTAGAGCTTGATGAATTACTAGAGCTGTTACTATTGGTGCTGGACGAAGAAAACGGTAAACTAGTACGAACGACTTAAGATGATGTCTTATTTTTATGAACAAATCCGAAATTGGGAATTTCATCTGAGACGTCAATGACGCTTTCATCACTTCAGATTAGTGAAATATAACAAGTTGGTGTACCAGTCTGCAGTTGTCTAGATGTGCTCGGATTAGATTTATCAGCCACGGATATGCTCGATGATATCTTTATGTCGTCTTCTTGCTGATGCTTGTTTTCTAGTACCGTCTTCTCCTGTATTATTGGTTCAAACTCTTGTTGTAAAGGTCTAGTATATCGTTGCATATTTTCATATTGAGTCAGCAAGCAAGGGCCGATATTTCTTTGTCCCTGTGTGTTGAGCAAGGCTCAACTATATTTACTAAAAATAGTCCACGATTCATTATTTTCTTGAAAAAAAAATTAAATTAAGCAAATCAATCTGATCCGTTACACCACATCGATTTGAAAAACCTAATTACGTCTGCGATCTGATAAACTTCGATATAGTGAAATTTGATACAGCGTAGCCCATCAAAAAAGGTCTAACTTGAAAAATGTTTAATAAAAACATAATAAGCTTTGTAATTACTAGGATAAAAATAAAATAATATTAAGATGAAAAGGCTCTAATCACCGCTGGTAAAAAAGTTTATTTTAAATAGGGTTTTAAAGAAATATAAGAGTTTAAAAAATGACTCAACAAAAAAGAGTTAACTAAAAATTAAAAAATGTTTCAACAACACGGCAACAATTCTAAATAAAAACGAAAACTTTACTCACCTGCCTATGAATACTGGTTTAAGTCAAAATGTTGCTTTAATTTACTTAGCACTAACCATCAAAATGGGGACAAGTCAAATATAGTTTTTACAATTTTCTGGTTTACCTCAACAATATAGAATCAACTCAAAATAGCTCTAATTTGTTTATGACGGGCACATGCGTTTCGCTTGTAATACTGACTGTAA
Source organism: Fabriciana adippe (assembly GCA_905404265.1). Classification (NCBI taxonomy): domain Eukaryota; kingdom Metazoa; phylum Arthropoda; class Insecta; order Lepidoptera; family Nymphalidae; genus Fabriciana; species Fabriciana adippe. Next base: position 15,776,102 of record FR989986.1, read on the forward strand.
TTAGCTATGTTTCTGTTTTGGTGGAGGAGGAATGGGCTCTTTCGTGTAACAAAAAGGGGTTTTAGTGTCACATAACGTTGAGAAATGTACCTATTTTTGTATCTGTTTTATTGGTCGCTAGCTATTAAGTTAAGGAATTCGATGGTATGCGTAACTAAAAAGATGAGATTTTTGAGTTAGCTCTGTTTAGATCTAGGTGTGCGATGTTATAAATAAGAGAGAGAGGTTTGCATAGTTCACTCGCACACCGTTTAAGAAAGAGTGGCGATATAAGATCGGGTCCTGGACCTTTAGAGCAATCTAGTTTTGATAATTTTTCGTAAACTTCATCTTGTGTAATTTTGTAGTTCGTGATGGATGCACTAGAGGTAGTGGAACTCAATCTATTTAGGCTGGTTGTAAGTTGAAAGTTATAATTATGAGTGTATACCGATTGAAAATGATTAGCAAATAAGTCACATATTACTTTACCTCTGTTGGCGATTATGTTTTTAAGGAACATATCTTCAGGAATGGTAGATTTACCCTTTTTACGTTCGTTAAAACATTTCCAGAAATAGGAGGGATTTTCACGAATAAGCTCTGCTGCACGCTTTTTAAAATGTTCATAACATTCTGAAATTAATTCAGTGCATCTATCCCTTAATAGTTCATACGTAAACTTATCCATAGGATTATTATATATTTTATATTTCCTATGGTATTTAGATTTTTCTTTTAAAGATTTAATTAATGGAACAGTGTACCAAAGAGGATAATTATTATCTTTCGGTGTACGCATAGGGGTATTTCTGTATATAATAGGCATAATAGTTTCATAAAAAAGCGTTAGCATCTGATCTAGATCCCTCACTTTTTGAAAAACTCTTATCCAATCAATTTTCGACAATTCTAATTTTACATCATCAAATTTGCACAAAAAGAAATTAAGAAAAGGTTTCTTATATGGTTTGAGATATTGATCAGTTGTAAATTTAAAATTAATAAGCAAGGGAGGATGATTGCTGTCAATTGGTACTAACTTAATGTCGTCTTTTATTACTTCTATATTATTTGCACTATTCGTTAAGACTAAATCTAAAATTCTATGATTATGATTTTTTATAAAATTGTATTGCATCAAATTATTAAAATTTAGCATTTCTAAAAAACTTGTTTCAGTATTATTACTTAAAGTACTATCTAATATTGGTGTTAAGCTACCGGAACGTTCTGTCATTTCCCAATTAATATTAGGAAGATTAAAATCTCCAACTATAATATTATAAGATTTTGTACATCCCCGTTTATTGTTAAAAATATTGCCAAACTTATTACTTAAACATTCAATATAATTTATTTTAGCTGGAGAAGGAACATATACGCCACAAATATTTATAGTGACACCATTCCCCACTTTAAAACTTACCCATAGGTCCTCGCAAGCTGATTCCCATGAGGATTTTCTTTTGGCATTAAATTTTTTGTTAATACCTATAAGAACACCACCGCCATCTTTTTTAGTTGTCGATAAAGAACTAGTACAACGATCCCGTCTAAAAATAGCATATCTATTGTCAAGCAACTCACTATCAAAAACGGTACTATTTAACCAAGTTTCTGTTATGATAATTACATCAAAATCATGGGTCAATGCCGCAGTATAGATATTTTCAGTTTTTGTTCTTAAGCCTCGCGTATTTTGATAATATATTTGAATAGAGTATTTTATTACAATATATAGTTATATAAACATGCTTTGAAAAGTGGTATAGAAATTGGCTTTATAAAGTTTCCAAGTATTCTATATTTTTAACCCAATGCGAAACTGTATGTTTATTCTTCCTAACGAAAATACGACCATTTCTTATCCAAACAAATTCATATTTTTTAGTTTTAGCCATTTGTCTAGTGGCAGCATGTAATCTTTTATTCGCTATTGATAAATGTTCTAATATATAAATGGGTTTTATATCTCCTGCCAGTCCCAGATGTGATGTGTTCAGCTTATCCTGTGTATGCTTTTTATTAAATTGTTTTACTGCTGCTAACACGCTATCGCGAACTTTAGGAGTGGACATTTTGACTATAATACTCCTTGGACGTTGGGAGTCATTATCAACTTTTGCAACTCTATGACAAGCCAAAATTTCATGCTGTGATATATCGCATTCAACAATTGATAGTAATTGATGAAATACTGTAATTAAGTTTTCATTCTTATGTTCCGGTACGCATTGGATTTCTACGTTACAATCTCTAGCTTGCTGTTCTAATTGAGACATTTTAGTGTTCAAATCATTAATGTATACACGCATATTATTATTTTCAGTCACAATATTTGACAAGGTTGTTTCAGTCTTCTCATTTATGATTATTTGAGCATCATGAGCATCGGAGAAAAATTGCATAGACTTAGAAATTTCATCAACTTCATTCTTTAGGGACCCAAATTTGGTGCCTAGCTCCTTAACGTCGCGCTGAACTTGAGATAGAGTAGAATTAAATTTATGTAAACACTCTTGCTGATTATCAAATTGTTCTTTCATTTCCATTCGTAAGTTACGGATTTCATTAAGTATAACATTCTGATATTCTTTTTCGGATAAAGGCTGAAGTAAGTTACCTGGTGAGTTTTGTTTGTGATTTTTAGTTGGCAATGGCGTATTCGTGTTATCTTCACTAGGTCTTATAGCTGCACATGCGGGACAAGTCCATTTAGAACGACTAGTTCCTGAGTTGTCATTATAATTAACACAATCTGTATGATACAGAAGAGAGCAAGCACCATTTATACATTTTATTCTCTTTTGACTAACTAAAATACTGACGTTACAAGCAGAACACAATACCATTTTACAAAATAAATTAACTTTAAAATTAATAGAAAATTTAATTGATTTGACAGAGCTGTCAAATTTTTTTTTTTTTTTTTTTTTTTTTTTTTTTTTTTTTTTTTTTTTTTTTTTTTTTTTTACTTACTGTGTGGGATATAAAGTAGAGAACTGAAATGATTCCCAACCCAAAGGAAAATTATGTGCAACTTTTCGGCTGGCCACAGCAGCTACAGCAAAATAAGAATGGCAATTTATATACGTAACTTAAAAAAAAGGAGAAGGAGGGAGACTGTAAGCTTCAGGTGTACATAGCATTGGGTCTTTAAAAAAACCGTAGATGTTAGCCTGTTAGTATGTTAGTTAAAAATCCCATATTAACCGAGTAACATGACTATAAAATCGTAAACATTGTATGCGATTGTATAATTGTATTCTCTTCCTCTAACTTTGGAGAGATGGAGAGTACAAAAATGTGCAAAAAATACAGGTAGTGGAGCTTGCTAAATATACGCGTAACATCTTTTAAGATACTGGATATTTTGAGTTACGATCGCTAAAATGAAATTTGTTTTCCTTATTTTTGCAAGTAATAAAGTTTGATCGCGGGCGAAGCCGCGGGTTCTGCTAGTCTGTACATATAATAAAACTGTAGAGGTCGAATATCTGTACATAGAAAAAAAATGCTAAAAACCGAGTCAGGAGGATGTAAGAAGAGAAATAGAGCAAATCCAGATTTTTTTCAAATTTATTGTTTATTTGTCTGTTTGTCTGTTTGTACGGTGTAATCTCCAAAACTGTTGGACTGATTTAAATGAAATTGTGTATGGTGGTACCTTATACCTTCAGTCAACATCTTGGATACTTTTCATCCCGGAAAATTGAGGAGTTCCCGTGGGATAGTTAAAAAGTTATAGTAACTTATACAGCTTAGTACACAAAAACAACTGATTGGGTTTTAATGAAACTTTACAGTAATGTAGTTCATAGATCAGAATAACAAATAGGTTATTTTAAATAAAACTATCTTTTCGGATTATTTCGCGGATTTATTTTGATTTTTGGTTCCCGACGTTTCGAATGCTTTACAGCAATCATGGTCACGGGAGAGGCTGAGGTGTTAGACATCTCAAAGGCATATACTTGTTATAGACAGTGCCTACCCACAATTTACAAAAATGATTTTGAAAATTTTTAAAAAATGGCACCAGAGTACCTTACAATATTTGTTGATTTTAATTTCTAAACATATTTAAAAAAAATTTAATAACTATTGTAATTAAACATTATTTATTTAATTCCAGCTGTTATTATTATAAATATTACAATTTTTTAAAAAACTTTAATAATTGATTATATTATCATATTATTTAGTGTTGCTATTATTATATGTATAACTACAAAGAATTTTCTTTGTGACGATATTAAAGAATTTTGATCGGCAATAATTCTTAAACAACAGGTTCAAATTCAATGTAATTTGGAAATATACCTAGTTATATTACATTCTATTAGTCACTGAAAATTCTGATTTCTAGCTTTATCCATAAAGAAATTACGGGGGGGTGGAAAATGCCCTGAATTGCTTCGAAAAAAGAATGGTGCTACCGTGCCCTTTTTTGCTCGACTTGGCGGGGGCACTGCCGTGACCCCAGATACTTAAACGTAATCAAATCTATTGAAACAAATCTATTGAAGATTTTGCGTAACATACACATAAAAAATTAAAAACCCGAATTAAGAGGCGTACGTACAAAATTTTTGACTTTTAAATGAAAGCATTTTAATAACGTTTGTAACTGTATAGCAGATAATATGATAAACGGGTTTCTAAATTCAACAACGTACTTCTTACCACTTATAAAAGAATGTTCTCAAACTTGTAATGAATATCCTATCTGTAAGATACTGAACTAAAAGGTTATTACTTAGATCGTTGCCTTATATTTTTTTGCTAATGCAATACTAATAGATATACTCTATCTTGATGAATAAATAAAAATAATAAATATGTTGAGACATTAACACACAGCACCATGGTAAGTTACAAGGCTTGTGCTATGGATACCAGATAGTTGAGACACTACACATATATAACTTTAAATATATTCATATTATAAATATGAACACCCATGACTGGAGTACAAACATTCGTGCTCATCACACAAATTAATGCCTCCATCGGAACTCGAATCCGCGACCGCTGGCACAGTAAGTAAGATCACTACAAACTGGCTCAAACGTGTCGTCAACCATTTTGTAATATTATAAAAATAATAATTAACTTTATTAAGTATATTATTTTCATAAACTTATACAAAGACGTTAAAATTTCATTGTAGAAAAAGTCCGTGTCACAAAAATTCAATACAAAACTTTCTTTCGATAAGCAAGTGCACAAGTGAAAGCTAATACCGCTCGTACAACTGTTTGCAGACTACACGACACTTAGAAAGAAACAAACGTATGAACTTTGTTAATATTTACTTAGAAAAGTTAGAGAACAGTGTCTTCTACACGAATTGACAATAAAGAAAATTACAAATGTACTTAATTATATATATACAAAACAAATGTACACTTAGTTATTACTGTACAAGTCATGTCCGCGTGGAATAGTGGCAAGAATGCTAGCCGCATTCCCCCGTTGAATAGCAATGCCGATTCTTTGGGCGAAAAATGCGCTAACTCTCCTGTCACCAGTAGAGGCGATAAGACAAATTTAATAATATGATATAAAGATCAGTAACGACGATTTTACATATTTATTTTCATATGTTTTGAGGTTCCAGGTTCGATTCCTAGGTCGGATCATATATAGTTGAATTTTTAGGTAAAACTTAGACTTAGTGGCCTTCCGGAGTTAGGCAGTGTGTAATAGTAGACTGACGTACGTTACCTGATCTCTCACCAATCACAACCAGTCCCAACGGTCTTTCAGAGTGGAAGGAGCAGAAAGTGCACTTATGTTTGCGAATGTATCCTGCCGCGTAGCTGGCTAATCTCAGTGAGATTGGCCTTAGCTAAACAGTATCAAAATCTACCAACCTAAACTTGGTCCGGCCGTGGACTCGAACCCAGGATCTCTCGATGTGCATCGCACTTGCTAGCCACTACACCACCGAGACAGATAGAAAATAATAGAGGTGCGAGACCCGGGATTTGAACACGCTTCACTCGGTTTCCCAAGCGAGCGCGTTACCACTGGGCTACCACTTCCACTGTGTATATTTGTATAACTAAATGCAAAATTTGGGTAACGGTTGGATAAAAGGCTTAGAAAATGCATGCTATACGTAAAATTTTTTTCAAAATCGAGCTATAATAAAAGTGAGTTTTGAAACCTATAAAGTTACAATCAAAATAAAAATAAATGTTCGAAAATAACATAATGGGAAAATTTATTCTAAAAATACTATTTATTAAAATGGACATGCAATGTCATGCATCGTCAGTTGTTACAAAAGTATATTACTTTTATATACAAAAGTAATTACTGCTTTAATATTTTTTTAGGATGTTGTATTAAAAAAGTATCAAGTCAGGAAATCAGAATTTAGAGCTATATTTCATCACAGTACATCAACTAAATATATCATAAATAAATAAATATGTTGGGACGTTAACACACAGCACCATCTAGCTCCATTGTAAGCTACGAGGCCTGTGGGCTGTGTTATGGATACCAGATAGTTGATACACTACACGTATATAACTTTAAATACATACATATTATAACTATAAACACCCATGACTGGAGTACAAACATTCATCCTTATCACACAAATGAATACCCCCAGCGGGACTCGAACCCGCGACCGTTGACACATCAAGTAGGGTTACTACAAACTGAACCAAGTAGCAAAAAAAATTAATCTCCTTTAAAATAACTGAAACGATTACAATCGATTTCTCGAACAGAAACTGATCGCTTCTGCTACCATTTAGCTTTTAACCTAATACCTTCGTAATCGACTCCTGATAACTAACTTTATTTCCTCTGCGGATATAACTTTTTCAAGGGACAGTTGATTGATGACAATTTGATTTAGATCATTTTTTTAATGGTCTTCAGTTTGATCACCCTAATGGCCAATCTAAATAGCAATTTCCCTTCCAAAACTCTATGCTTGATTGCTCTATGTAATATCTTACTTGTAAAGCCTTTGTCGCTTTGTATTAACTCAAATACTTGCTGAATATATTTGGTTTTCCCAGAATTATATAGACTAAAGACTAACCCTCGCTACGCTTCACTGCTTTTCTAGGTGCCTTTTCGATAATTGATTTAATTACTAAACATCAACTTTTTTATTTCTTCTATACTATGTCATATGCATGTATCTATATATATATATATATATATATATATATATATATATAAAAAACAAAGTTATGTTAGTTACACCATTCATAACTCAAGAACGGCTGGACCAATTGTTGTAATGTTTGATTTTTTAGATTTCTCTGGGTCCGGAATAAGATAATATGTATAAAAACAAAAAATTAAAAAAAAATTATATGGCTAATGCTGGCAAATAACTATTATAAATATCCATAACCCGAGCGAAGCGAGGGTGAGCCGTTAGTATTTTATAAACTTTCTTAAAGAAATCCTAGATAATCGTATCAAAATCCGTTACGTTCTTTTTAAAGAATTAAGCGTATACACAGACCGACAAGAATAATAACTTAACACAATTTTTAATAACTAGAGACTTTACGTATCTTCATTTACGAGGTTAGGTTAAAGATTAAATTACTTCATTACTATTTTTATATTAAGTATTACTTTTAAGTATGAGAAATAGTTTTTCGTAACCAGACACAGTATTACTTTCTGTTAGTGAGAGAATGTTGAGAGCAGGTACAAGTAGCTTACTAGATTGTCCCATACATTTAATTACATTTTAAAAACAACTAACTCATTTTACCTGCAATCCGTTTTTCTTTCACTTAGTCTTCTCTATTCAAAAAATTATGAATTACTTAATCTATACATATAATAAAATTGTATCTGAGCCGAATCTCTACATTAAATTTTTTTTGAAAAATCTTATTGAAATAGACATTATTATCGATACAGAAGCTAAAACTATAGTTTTTGGAATTTTTGTCTGTCTGTCTGTCTGTTACCGCATCACGAGAAAACCACTGGACAGATTTTGATGAAGTTTGGTATGATGATGACTGGTTAACCGGGTCAACATATAGGATACTTTTTACTGCTGGAGAATAACTCATCTCTGAGAAATCTATACTAAACGCTAAAACGCACATAGGGACGAATCCAAGCGGAGCGAGGGTGAGTCGCAGTAATTATTATTTCCTTCTGATTTCGGTCACAGCGATCACACAATAAAAAGCCTAGCCGACGGTGATAGATAAGAAATAGAACTAACATTTTAACATGCTCTTCGAAGCACAGGGATGTACATAAAACTAATATCCCAACTATTACTGAGTTTTTCTTTTCAGAATAACCCAATAAAACTATTATAATAATGATAATATATCTGAAAAACTATTTTGACTTAGTCCCGGACTCGTATCCAGGACCTCATAATCTTCAATTCTATCTAACCACCAGATTAACCTCTTAAATCCTTTGCCTTACTACTGGCTATATTATGCAATATGGCAACAAAAAAAATATAAACTGTTTAGATTAAGAGGATACCTTACTTTTCTATTATACAAAGTAACAATAAATTGAAAATCTCATCAAAAAAACTTCAAAATGATGACTGTATCAGATCTATGTTAAAATTTACCTCATAATTGTCCCACAACACTCGATAACAATATATTTAATTAAATTTAATGCTCACCGCAAATTTTCACAGGGATAAAACAACACGTCGATCCAAACATGTTATAACAGATGGCAAAAGCTTAGATAATATAAATATATTAAACTACTATTATATATGCGAAAGTTTGTTTGTATGTATGTATATTTGTTAGTCCTTTAGGCTGAAACGGCTGAACGAATTTCAATAAAATTTTGTACACAGATAGATTATGAGTAATACAGGCTTAAGCAGTTAGGGACGTTTAAGCCTCATGGCTAAATACGTTCTAAGCCAGACATATGCTTTACCAATAGTGTAATAACGTGCGAGTCGGTAGTTCACTAAACGTTATATTACCCGTTAACTATTGAAAGGCTTCAGGTTTATATTTCAATCTTTATTATTCTATAATTACAATATATTCGCATAGTATAGATAGTATAAAAAAATGGTATAAAAATGCTAGAACGATAAGAAAAATCTAGATAGATCGAAATATAGAAACACTATATTCATTCAATGATCTTGCTTTTTTATATGATCGTTTGACCGTCTTTATAATATGGCAATTGTTATCTAAATACGTTGTTCAGTCTATCCTTGGAACTTTATAAATAAAAATAAATATGTCGGGACATTAACTTTAACACACAGTACCATCTAGTTCCATGGTAAGTTACGAGGCTTGTGTTATAGATACCAGCTAGTTTGTACACTACACATATATAACATTAAATATATACATTATACATATTAAAAGTATAAACATTAAACTCCCATGAGTGGAGTACAAACATTCGTGCTCATCACACAAATAAATGCCCCCAGCGGGACTCGAACCCTCGACCGTTGGCACAGCAAGTTGGCACTACAAACTGAGCAAAACATGTCGTCAAAGACAATGGTCTCAAAAGGCTTAATAAATAAACTGTAAAGTGGCCAACTGAACTCCTTGATTAGACAAAAAGATACACCCATCGTACATGTATTCAGCCCTTTTTAACGTCCCACTTCTGGGCATGGGCCATTCAATACGAGGATCAGACTATAGTCCACCACGCTGGCCAAGCGAGGGTTGGAGGACTTCACATGTCTTTCGAAAACTTGCTAGGTTCTCTCAGACATGCAGGTTTCTTCACGATGTTTTCCTTCACCGTAAGGCAACTGGTAATCATGTTAGAAATGATTCACACGTGAAAATATTAGAGGTGCGAGACCCGGGATTTGAACCCGCTTCACTCGGTTTCCCAAGCGAGCGCGTTACCACTGGGCTACCACTGCTCGTTAAAATGGTATTACAAATACAAAAATTTGTATATATTTGGTACTATATCATACATTCTCTGTTTGAGTGAAACTACTATTTTTCAGCGCATTCAAGTGGGGGTGTATAATAGTTTTCAAATAATATAAATGTATTTACACACAATTGTCAGGTTTCTTTTGGCCATATAAAAAACTAGCGGCTCACGCTCGCTTTGCTTCGGGTTCGTCCCTTAACAAAAACAAATCTATCCCACGGGAACCGTACATTTTTCCGAGATGATATATAGCCTATACCCTTATTCAGTTAACGGGCTATCTAATGCAAAAAGAATTTTTCATATCGAATTAGTAGTTCCTGAGATTAGCACGTTCAACCAAACAAACAAACTCTTCAGCTTTATAATATTAGTATAGATATAAAAAATACATTTTGCTAAGTAAATACTCTCAATACTGTCGAATAGTGTATGTTGTTTAGTTTTTAGCAGTGTTACAACAAAGTGCATACATAGCTGTCACCACAACGTCACTCATTTGAATAAGAATACTCTACATTCTGAGTCTGTTAACATAACAAATAAGTGCTTCAGTTTCAAACATATCTAAGAATTTTCAACCATTTGGCTTTAAAAATAAGGAAGATAATATGATTAAATATATTTTGCAAGACACGTATTACTTCGTCTGTATATGAATTAAACACTGTAAAATGTGGTAAGAGATCGCTAAGGTGTATAAAAGCAGTGCGAGAGTCCACAAATAACTTATATAATATTCGAAAGAACGTTAGGAAGGTATGGACATTGAACTCTTATCATTATAGCATTACTATGTACTTGTAATTTCACCTAAAAAGAAGTTTATAATTATTTTACTTCATATAACAGTTTATATGAAAAAAAAAACAGTTTTTTTTCCAGCGACTTCGCCAACAAGGAAAGCGGAAATAAAATGATGCGATGTATGTCTTCGCTACATTTTGTCGAAATCAGTTCAGTAGTTGAAACGTGAGCCTTTTTATATTTATAGTATGATGTACATGGGTGAAAAAATGTAAAAAATGCGTTTTTTTTAGTAGATAAACTTAAAAAGCAAAACTGTATCTAATACAAAATTTGATCCAAACTGTTAGAGCCATTTCCGATTTATACATACAATTATACCTAGGTATTATACACAAGGAAGGAAGGAAGCGGAGCAGTAATCATAAATGTCAACAAATATATACATATATATATATATATATATATATATATATATATATATATATATATATATATATATACATAGGGACAGATTCAGTGAATTCGTGAACGAATACACGTACATAGTCGTAGTTGCAAATGTTCGCCTATGAAATCGACCATTAGCTAATTGCGATTGGTCGACCACAGTTTGCGGTGTCAGCTATTAAAATATAGCCTGAATTTTAAATTAAATCGTGTTTGCAATGATAACGAGTGCGGTCGTTTTTAAATATCAATATTAGTATTTCGGTTATTATGGATTTCCATTCAATTTGGCAGCGATATTGACGAGTGTAAATGTAATAAGTGATATTCTATCGTTAATTAAATTCCATCATAGATATTATTAACTAAAGCGTATTCGTATTACATATGATTTATCTACATATATATATGAAGTTATCAAGATTTACTCAAAGGAAACATTTCTTTATTATTAAAAATAATAATAACTGCATTTAATTTAAAAAAAAAGCTTACCTGAACCGGGAATAGAACAAAATAAAAATACAAAAAAGGACACCGTCACTATTTTATCGAATTAATCGATAGGGTATGGTATGGTAAGGATAAAATCTATATACAGGATATATATATATATATATATATATATATATATATATATATATATATATGTGTGTGTGTGTGTATTTACGAAACGATAAAATTTAAAATATGTACCTACGTATATTTAGGGGAATGACTAGACATTGCGTTTATTTAGTGTTAGTTTTCTTCCACACAAATTCACATAGATTTTGCGTAAACATGGTAAATTTTACACATACGGTTGATATCTATATCTATATAATAATATATTTAAACGAGCAATTCTTGTATATTTATATCTTTATTTATTTATACCAGCGATCTAGGAAACGGCTCTAACGATTTCGCTGAAATTTGGTATGTGGGGGCTTTCGGGGGCGAAAAATCGATCTAGATTAGTCTCATGTCTGGGAAATCGCGCGTTTTCGAGTTTTCGTACAGTTTTCTTTTGCATTATTCTACGCAGAATATGCTCGATAATTTCTTACTCTCAAGCATAAGCATCGTGGTCAAACGACCAAGGTGCAATATTAACAAATCAATAGGTGTGTCTGAGATCGAATCTCGATAGAATACAAAGTTTTACTTTTTTGTATTTATTCCAGTTTTTAGTTCTTTTTATCTAAAAAATACGATATAACAAAAAAGATCTCCGAGCGAAACTCGGTCGCCAGGTACTATTATATTAAATGGAACTTGAAACCGTCTTTATCCAGCTTTGGCATCCAGCCGATTGACTAAAACTTGGCCAATATTTTATTTGTTTTTTTTTTATAATAATAAATAGTCGATAGCTATATAATAGCAGACACTACTGTTACATCCGGTTTGTGTTAGTAATATTTTTTTTTATTTACTTAAAAAAGGGTATATTATTATTTTTGTAGAATTATTGAAAATATTATTTTACTTTATTTCTATGTTATTTAAGCATCAATATTTTTCTTTTAATAAACTTTTCAAAACATAAGCACAGATCACATAATAATACTATATGAGTCACATTTGTATTAATGTAAGTTTGAGGCCTTTTTAAGTCTTTTGTCATGACTCACGAGTTATCTTATATATAAAAATGAATGGCTAAATGCGTTGCTAAGCGTAAAACTCCAGAACGACTGGACCAATTCGATTTTTTTTTCTTTTCAAATATTTGATTTGGTTTGGTATTAAGTCCGAGAAAAGTTTTTATGAAGAAAAAAAATTGGAAATATTTTACAGAAAAACGTAAAATCATATTTTTCTTTCTCCTTACTGCTACTATATAAATGAACGCAATAGATATAAACTACTTGAATACATTTGTAGATTTAACACTTTTTCTTTCTACGATTTATAGTAGACTTTGTTTATTTTTTTGTCCTTCTTTCACATCGAAATTAAGAGATGGATTGGCGTGATTTTTTGTGTAAACATAGTTGGAGGGCTGAAAAATGTATATAAATACATATATATATATATATATATATACACACACACACACAAATAGTCTATCTATTTCTCACTAACCGTCAAAACGTACTTAGGCACGAAGCCAAGCGGAGCGAGGGTGAGTCGCTAGTCACTAAATGAATCTTTTTCTCTTTGTCTATTTTCGCATATTGCATCTAAAATTTATTTAGTAATCATTACATTATACATATTGTATGTAGACGGGATTATGATCCCGTTTATAAACAAACTTCTCTATATTATAAACTCCTGCCTCAATATTTTAGAGGATATTGGATATAGCTATCACAAATATTTGTTCTCAAAATTGGTTTAATATGACACGACGTAGACGCCCCCGCTGTAAATATCTAAAATTAGAACTCATGAAAATTATTTATTTGGTAATAATAATTATTATTGATATCATGGCCCAATGGTAACATATCAACTATCAAGACGTAGGTCATAGGTTCCGATCCAACCTTCTCCACATTTACGTACCTAAATTAAATTGTAATACCTGCTGTAAACGGCTTTTTCGTGAATATTCTAAACTCCACGAATATTTTGTCTTTGTCTGTGCCCTTTTCTGATTTATTTATTTACTAGCGGCTCGTCCTCGCTTCGCTCAGGTTCGCCTCTAGAAAAACAAAAACAAATCTATCCCACGGAAACAGGAAATTTTTTCCGCGATAAAAAATTGCTTATGTATGTAGTTCTGATGTATGAGCTATATTATTGTAAAGTTTCATTAAAATCCATTCAGTAGTTTTTGCATGAAAGAGTAACATACATCCATCCATCTATACATCCTCACAAACTTTCGCATTTATAATATTAGTAGGATAGAGTAATTTTTATTTTTTAATAAACGTGGGTTCTAAAGTTTGACGATTTTTCTATTAACGGCTAGAAATACTGTGTAAAGCTGTTTTTTTTTTTCATTTTATAATAATATACCTAGAGTCTATTTCTTACCTTTAGACGCCATAACTATGAATTTGAAGGCTGGGCCGTAAGCCTTCATCAATCGTGTTTTTTTTTTATTTTCGTAAATTTTAGTAGATACAGGACAAGTGCTCATCCCCCCCCCTCCCCCCAAAGTGAATTTACCTTGTCGTGGAGGGGGGGGGGGGAGGGGGGCTCAGGGCGTCGCACCTCAGTGGGCGGTATGTTATGCGGGTTGCTCCTGGTACTTCTCTGATAGCAGAGTGAAACGTGGAGCTACCCCATGGTTGTTATGGTCTGCTTCGGCAGAACTGCCGTCAGGGCGTCGTAGTTAAACGCATAAGCATCCTGCGACGCCCCTTTAAGACGGGAGAGGTTCCGTTGGGTTTTAGTGAGTAGTACTGGCTTTGCCGGTGAGTCCCACACCTCGTGTCTAAATGCATTTCCCAACGTTAAAAAGGGATAGGCCAAGTGCATTAGCACTTGGCCTATCCCTTTTTAACGTTGGGAAATGTCTCAGATCCAACTATATTAAGCCTCGAAAAATATATCAAACACTCTCTTTAAATTTTCTCATTTTCTCTGATAAATAAAATGTATCCTTCTATTATTGTCAAAAAGATATTTTTGTATAAGCGAAAAATAAATGTTAGATTATCTCTAAAAAAATTGGGAACTATATTGAAGTTTGTCAACGAACAATTTTCTCAAAAGTTTTATCGTCCATAATATAATGGATAAAGCCGCTTTAACATTATTAGTAGAAAGGACTTAATAGAAAATTTAATACTTCATTCTTTATTGGTACTGATAATAGGGTGACCATTTTTATAATATATATTTACGGAAAATATTTTTGTTATATTGTTTTATGTTAGTATTTCATCGGAGCTTGTTCGAGTCGAGGCCTAGGAGCCTCTCAATAAGCAGTATACCAAGTTCTAACCAAGATCCTTGTAGCTCGTCGGGTAAAGGTGACCAAAACTTAAATCTTCACTGCGAAAAAGTTGCTCATGAAATGATACCTAAATCGAACGATAAAGATAAGTACTCCTGACAACAAGACCGAATACCTGGTACCTATGTGAATGACTAATTTTCATACATTTTCTTAAATATAACCTACAGCAATGCAATGGCTAGGCTATGAGTTATAACTCATGTGAAAATACACTTTATACAATCACTTTTGAATCGGCAATTTTACATTTTCAAAATTTAAATTAAACATCAGTATGTATGGCCGTGAGGAATCTACCACCGGCTAGAAAGGCCGTTCTACTGAGAAGAGCCAGCGAGAAACTCAACAGTTGCTCTGATGAATAAATGACGCGATATTGGAAGATTTTCACAAAAAATAATCTTCGCTACCATTTTTCAATATGGCGGTGCAAGCCAATTGGTAGATTTGTACATTTTGGTGAACCCGTATTTTATATTCCACTTTTTAGACTTTGAGGAACCATATATAATTATAATAATTAAAACTGTCATTGACTTTTAGTAGCCAATGCCCTTGTTTCCGGCTTATTTATTGACTGAACTTAAACGGAAACGCCAAACCTATATTATTTCAGTAATTTCTTTATTTGTTTTTTTAAGGTAGTCTACAATCACACCTATTTTTATAAATATCTGTCAAGCCGTTAAAATACAGCATTTTACCATTTATTGGATGGATAATAATCTATATATAATAAAATTCTATATAATAAAATTCTAACTGAGCCGAATTTTTTGGATTATTTTATCATTAAATATTTTTTGGAAAATCTTATTGAAATAGACATTATTAGTCCATTGAAAAGTTACATTTAGGGTTGCATTTGTCAGAGGACGCAATTTTATTTTTTAGATATCAAGGAGGGGTTAGTGTAAAGTTAAATCCAAATTTGTGGGGTTGCAACCCTTGTCCCACGGCCGCCATCTTGGAAAAAGTGGTACAGATGGTTTTTATGGTTTATCTGACAAACTATAGGTCTCACAAAAATTATGTTAAACCATTTTTGGTTGCAAATAAAATTCTCTATAACTTTGGTCAAGTAACTTTTAGTCGTAGAACCAAAAATAACGAAGTTATAAGTGAAAATCGATGAAAATTTGAGAAAAAATTTTCTGTTGGTCGTTATAACTTATTTTCTGATCATTTAAAAAAATATATATCAAACCATTTTTATAGAGGGCTTTTTAAGGAATAATTTTCATTTTGAACTTTTTAAATTTTATTCATTAATTAAGGTTTTAACCAAAATTGACAAATCTAGGTTAACCGGAAGTACCCTACAGGTTTGGATCGAAAACTTATATGGTAGTTTCCGTTGACGTAGAATCACGAAATTTGGCAAAAAGCAAGGTCTTACAGCACAAGTAAGGGGAAAATTCTGAAAAATAAAAAAAAACTTGAAAATTACGGTAAATGGTACTTACAAGATTTCGCGAAAATCTAAATTTGCCCATATTTTTTTATCGTATTGACTCAGGACCTTGATTTTTATACATCTAATAGGAACTATAGACTTCAGTATCTGGTATAAATTTCAACTTGCTAGATTCACCCGTTCCTGAGACACCACCACCACCCGTTCCCGACACACGGACAAGAGAGTGATCTTATAAGGGTTCCTTTTTTTACTTTTTGAGGTACGGAACCCTAAAATTAAAAAGTTGATTGAAAATTATGGTAAATCATTAATATTTATGTACATATAGTTATGAATACTGAAGAATAGTATTCGTTTCGCAGCGCTGTAAAACCTTAATTAATGAATAAAATTTAAAAAGTTCAAAATGAAAATTATTCCTTAAAAAGCCCTCTATAAAAATGGTTTGATATATTTTTTTTGTAAAATGATCAGAAAAAAAGTTATAACGACCAATAGAAAATTTTATCTCAAATTTTCATCGATTTTCACTTATAACTTCGTTATTTTTGGTTCTACGACTAAAAGTTACTTGACCAAAGTTATAGAAAATTTTATTTGCAACCAAAAATGGTTTAACATAATTTTTGTGAGACCTATAGTTTGTCAGATAAACCATAAAAACCATCTGTACCACTTTTTCCAAGATGGCGGCCGTGGGACAAGGGTTGCAACCCCACAAATTTGGATTTAACTTTACACTAACCCCTCCTTGATATCTAAAAAATAAAATTGCGTCCTCTGACAAATGCACGCTAAGCTCAAAAAAATGTAACATTTCAATGGACTATATTATCGATACAGAGACTGAATCTATAGTTTTTAGAATTTTTGTCTGTCTGTCTGTTACCGCATCACAAGAAAACCACTGGAGGAATTTTGATGAAATTTGGTGTGGTGATAGCTAGTTATCCGGGTCAATATATAGGATAGGAAAATATCTCATTTCTGGGAAATCTATACTAAAAGTTAAAAGGTAACTAAGGACGAACTCGAGCGGAGCGAGGGTGAGTTGCTAGTGTATTATAATGCTGTCAATTTTTTTCTTAAATAAACATGAATTTTATACTTCGTTACTATAGCGCCATCTATGATCTATTTGATAGCTTGTACTTTTTTAGCCCTATTTGTCGGTATATTACAGAGTCCTCTGTGCTCTATTTTTTTCATACAATTTTTTTTACCAACTAGTTAAAGTAGTTGACTATAGATGGCGCAATTGTTAAGTTAGGAGTTATACCTAACTTAGATCATATTCAGATTTATAATAAAGTTGGGATAGTTTTTCAAATATGATATATTATTGTATAATACAATATTGAGCATTATCGCATCAATTTTTTGTCTAGTTTTTTCTTTATTTTTTAAATTAATCATGTATTCTTATATCCTATCTCATATATTTATCGATAACACTATAAACAGTAACTAATTAAGCGAGCTTTTCGTATATGTATAACTAGCAGCTCACCCTCGCTTCGCTCAGGTTCGCCTCTAGAAAAACAAAAATAAATCTATCCCACGGGAACCGTACATGTTTCCGGGATCAAAAGCTTGTGCCTTATTCCAGACTGTGATCTATCTCTGTGCCAAATTTCATCCAGATCCATTCAGCCGTTCTGGCGTGAAAGAGTAACAAACATCCATACTATTAGTACCTATAGATTTTGCCAAAGACCAATACCACTTTGAACACACCGGTTCTCGTCCGATCACCGAATTTAAGCAACATCGGGCGCGGTCAGTACTTGGATGGGTGACCGCCTGGGAACACCGCGTGACGTTGGCTTTTTGTTACTCATTTTGTTTTTTACTTCTACTGAAGCTAACAGTACTCTCAAACTGTACGATTATTTGAGATTTGCTGTCGCCAACGTCCATACCACGTTGAATACACCGGTTCTCGTCCGATCACCGAAGTTAAGCAACGTCGGGCGCGGTCAGTACTTGGATGGGTGACCGCCTGGGAACACCGCGTGACGTTGGCTTTTTTGCTGAATATTCCTACAGGCGAAACATTTTTAGTCGGTTAAATCTATATTTTACAACTATTGTATTGTATTCAGTGGTATAAACAAGATATTATGTACATAAAATTTTTATAAACCTATTTTTAAAGTGAAACTTCCTTAGAATCGTTGTGATTTGAAACTCGATGAAACAGAAATGCAACACCAAAAAGAGACAAACACATAAATATATAGGATTAAGCCGACGAGAGAATGAGATAGAATACATTACACAGGAGGTCAAAAATAATACTAAATAATATGTTATTATGTAATATATGTTAAATTAAATGTAAAATAACTTTTAAACTTGGTAAAAATATTATAAAAATTATAAACCTTATAATTATCCTACTCCTGATACTCTATATTCATATCTCGTAGGTTACTTTTCTGAAGCTTCACTTCTACCACAGTGTACTAAAAAATAATAGACTGTGCTTCTACCATGTGTGAATTGCACACAAACGCGCATTTTTTTTATTGTAATATAAATTAAGATAATATTATTATTCATCACCGTCTACAATCGTTTCAACATAAGAAAAAAAATAATGTATTAATATGTATGTAAACATTTATTCAATTTTTGACAGAATAAATGCTTTAAATTACAATTCATTTTATTACTTTGTTCTGCAAAAAAGCCAACGTCACGCGGTGTTCCCAGGCGGTCACCCATCCAAGTACTGACCGCGCCCGACGTTGCTTAACTTCGGTGATCGGACGAGAACCGGTGTATTCAACGTGGTATGGACGTTGGCGACAACATATCTCAAACAATCGTACACTTAGAGAGTATTGTTAGCTTCGATAAAAGTGACAAACAAAATGAGAAACAAAAAGCCAACGTCACGCGGTGTTCCCAGGCGGTCACCCATCCAAGTACTGACCGCGCCCGACGTTGCTTAACTTCGGTGATCGGACGAGAACCGGTGTATTCAACGTGGTATGGACGTTGGCGACAGTAAATCTCAAATAATCGTACAGTTTGAGAGTACTGTTAGCTTCAGTAGAAGTAAAAAACAAAATGAGTAACAAAAAGCCAACGTCACGCGGTGTTCCCAGGCGGTCACCCATCCAAGTACTGACCGCGCCCGACGTTGCTTAACTTCGGTGATCGGACGAGAACCGGTGTATTCAACGTGGTATGGACGTTGGCGACAGTAAATCTCAAATAATCGTACAGTTTGAGAGTACTGTTAGCTTCAGTAGAAGTAAAAAACAAAATGAGTAACAAAAAGCCAACGTCACGCGGTGTTCCCAGGCGGTCACCCATCCAAGTACTGACCGCGCCCGATGTTGCTTAAATTCGGTGATCGGACGAGAACCGGTGTGTTCAACGAAGTATGAACGTCAGCAATTATAGCCAGTATCAAAAGATCGCTTACTTGTTTATTCAATAAAAACGTTACCATTAATAGTATCCATACTAATATTATAAATGTGAAAGTGTGTTTGTTTGTTTGTCCTTCTTTCACGATGAAACAGAATGACAGATTGGCATATTTTTTGTGCGGACATAGTTGGAGGGCTGGAAAGTGACATAGGCTATTTTTTACCGAGATTATCTCATTCCCACGGGAACCCACAACAACTCATCATACCTATGTATATATAATACATACATATAAAATATAAAGTCAACTCATTAAATACTAACCGTTAAAACGTACCTAGGGACGAACCCGAGCGAAGTGAGGGCGAGCCGCGAGAAAATATTATGTTTTTATAGATTTATGCGAATATTGGACATTTTAAATAAAAATATCTCTTCCGATTTTTTCTTTCGTGAATTTATTTTAATTTCGGGAGTCTCTTCCGTGACCATAATTGCTGTAAAGTGTAAAGCACTCTAAACGTCGTAAATCAAAAATCAAAATATATACCTATGTACCTATGTTTTATTTGAAAAGTTTAATGTTTTGATTATTGATTTATTAATATAAATACTTTACAAAAAAGATAATAAAAATATTTTTTAATGTACCAAGACTCACATCAAATATAAAGCATGTATGTATGTCCTCTACTGCATAATACTACTGATTGCATAATACTAGATAATACTATCAGTTCTCCGTCATTCATTGTTTCCATCTTTTTAATTCGCTTTTTATGCAGTCGGTGTTATTTTTTTTTAATTAATTTATTTATTACTAATTAAATAAACTAACATTTTTTATGGTCACCCTACACTAGCGTGCTTGAGCGAATAGCACATGGCTCAGACACAAGGGTCCACACTACTTAGGGATAAAGATTTAACTTCTTTTTATACCACAGATAATATAACACGATATTAGTATAACTTTGTTGAGCCAAGAAATAACTATTATACCTTATCTACTTGTAAATAAAATTGAATATCCTCTTACTGAAACTAATAAATTTAGATTTTCCGCTTAATAAACATTTTTAGAATTCTTCATTTGAAGAAAAAAACATAAAAGTAGTAAAAGATCCCATTATATATTTAAGCCTATTATTGACACTAACAAAAAATCATTAACGCGTACCTATTGAAATAATTTAAAAATGGCAATAATTTCTCGTATTTATTTATAACTCAAATTAATAGCTGCAGTATAATATACTGAGTTCCAATTTCTCCTTAAAATATGTTTTGTTGAATGTGTTTACAAGTTGAGTTGTTAAGAAACTCTACTGTCAAATTTTTTTTAGAATTTCTCATCACAGATCACAGATCATATAATACTATACTAGTATAGATAATACCTTCTTAGATTAACGCGAATGTTAGATATTTTAAAATAACCACCTTTTCGGATTTTTTCGCGGAATAATTTAGTTTTTTTTTTTGTTCTTTTTTTTTCTTTTAACAGATGCTTTGAATAAAAAATAGGATATTTTTATAGTTTATAAACCACTCTTTTAAATTAAAATTACAAGCAAAGACGGGAGCAGAAGCTATGTGTTAAGCTAGATACAATTTACTCTACATTTTACATCCGTTTCTTGTTGCTGTACACATTATTATGAAACTAACGGCTATTACGAAATACGTTATCGTTGACCTATGAACTTAACCCCAATAACCCGGAGATGCGCTATTTTATAAGTCACCTGATTTATTAATTTTTATTGAATACTTTTTAAAGGTTAGTATGGAATAAAAAACTATATATTATGTATACATGTAAACAGCTACATAATAAACAGTTCTGAACTTTTCGATTTTCCAGCTGTTTTTTTTTGGGGTTTTCACTATTATTTTTTATACTTAAACCATCCTTTACACACCCCCAATAAAACAAAAAAGAAGTATTCAAATCGGTCCAGCTGTTTTTGAATTTTAGCGGGACTAATGAAAGGCAATTGATTTTTATATATATAGCTAGCTGATGTTATAAGGAGTAACTTAGGCAATTTATTTTTAGAAAAAGCGTTAGGGTTCCGCTCAAAAAAATTAAAACGTACTTAAGGATGTACCCGAGCGAAGCGAGAATAACTCACTAAATTAACTAAATTAAATAAATATTTTCATTTAAAATAGCACTAAACATATCACTAAGTAAGATACATTTAAGTATGGCAAACGTTTAATACTTTTATCGAAAGAGCGATTACACATTACTCTTAAACTAGTTTAGTTTGAGGCATAACGGTATCACAAACGGTTGTTCAAACACTTGTTCAGTGACTTAATTATTGATTAATATTGATAAAAATAATAATAAAAAGGGAAAATGTTGAGACCATTATTCCATATATCAGTGGTGGCGATAAATTCCTTCGTTCTGTGTTATGATCAATTATACATAGATCTGCCAATGCCAAATAAGGCTATGGAAGAGCTGCCTTTAAGGTCAAGGAGCATGTTTTTAACTATGTGGTGCTTAGTAAGTATTTTTTACTACTAAAAATTATTTTTTATGTTTTCATAGATTTATGCGAATATTGGACATTTTAAATAAAAATATCTTTTTCGATTTTTTCACGAATTTATTTTGATTTCGGGAGTCTCTTCTGTGACCATAATTGCTAAAGCAATTGAAACGTCATGAATCAAAAATCAATATATATATATATATATATATAATATATATATATATATATATATATGTATGTATGTTTTATTTGAAAAGTTTAATATTTTGATTATTGATTTATTAATATAAATACTTTACAAAAAAGACAATAAAAATATGTTTTTAATGTAGCAAGACTCACATCAAATATAAAGCATGTATGTATGTCCCCTACTGCATAATACCACAGATCACATAATACTAGATAATACTATCAATACTTCGTCATTTATTGTTTCCATCTTTTTAATTCGCTTTTTATGCAGTCGGTGTTGTTTTTTTTTATTTATTTATTACTAATTAAATAAACTAACATTTTTTATGGTCTTACACTAGCATACTTGAGCGAATAGCACATGGCTCAGACACAAGGCACGGTAATGTTATACATACAGTATTGTGACTCAGCCCTGTCCTTGAAATAATAACCTACAGCCCCGCAGTAAGTAACCACGCGACAGGGATGCACGCGTACGGTATTTTAATTTCTTTTACCTACTTGAATTTCCTTCTAGTTTTGTGATTGCAAATATTATATTTTTTATTTAAAAAATATTATTAGTAGATTTAATTAAAAAATCTCAAATTTATAAGGGTGGTATGTGACCCTTATAAAGAGATCGAAAAATATTTGCGCCTCGACTTGACGTACGAAAAACTTTATTGTTAAATTTAATAGAATAAAAAATCCGCATTCGGATAAACAGTTTAATTAAAAATACTTGAATTTTTTTTTTTATTTAATTAATTAGTTTTTGTTTTTAATATATACGATGTCTCGATACTATTTTGTTTGACATTAGCGAAGTTACGGGAGGAATAAAATTTTTGTATTGTATCTAATTATAAAAGTTACTTAGGCTACGTCCACACAGACAGGCGGCTTGCTTAGCGCCTAGAGCCTAGCGAGTCACCCAGCTAGTAGCTTAGTGAAACGAACGTTTTAAAATGTTCGCGACCGGCCGCACTGCGCTCTTGGCGCTTCTTGCTAAGCGACTAGCTAGGCGCCAAGCGTTTATACCACAGATGATATAACACGATATTAGTATAACTTTGTTGAGCCAAGAAATAGCTATTACACCTTATCTACTTGTAAATAAAATTGAAAATCCTCTTACTAAAACTATTAAATATTGATTTTCTGCTTAATAAACTTTTAAATATTATGTATTTTGCTTTTTATAGAATTTTTCATTTGAAAAAAAAATTAAAGTAGTAAAAGATCCCGTTATATATTAAGCCTTTGACGCTTGCAAAAAATATTTAACGCGTACCTATTGAGATAATTTAAAAATGGAAATAATATCTCATATTTATTTATAACTCAAATTCAAAGCTGCAATATAATATACTGAGTACCAATTTTCCCTTTATTTTATTTTTTTTTTTTGTTTTTTTTGTGTTTTCAAGTTGAGTAGTTAAGAAACTCTACCGTCGATTTTTTTTAGAATTTTTCCCTCCATAATTTATAGTTCTTTTAATAGATCACAGATCATAATATAATACTATACTAGATCTCTCTTAGATATCTTAGATATTTTAAAATAACTTTTCGGATTTATTCGCGAATTAATCTAGTTTTTTTTTTTCTTTTAACAGATGCTTTTAATTAAAGATAGAATATTTTTTATAGTTTATAGACCACCCTTTTTAATTAAAATTATATGCAAAGACGGGAGCAGAAGCTAAGTGTTAAGCTACATACAATTTGTTGCTGTAAACTTGTTGCTGTACACTTTATTATGAAATTAACGGCTATTACAAAATACATTATCGTTGACCTATGAAATTAACCCCAATAACCCGGAGATGCGCTATTTTATAAATCACCTGAGCTATTACTTTTTATTGAATACGTTTTAAAGGTAAATATGGAATAGAAAAACTATATACATAGTCTTGCCATAAATATTGTTACAAAGAAAAAAACATTTTCTCTATTGCACGTAACATTTATTACTATTACAGCGTGTTAATTTAATACATTAATATAAAACCATTAAAAATATATAAAGCTTACTCGAAGTGGTATCCATTGGCTGCAATACACTTCTTTAAACGTTGAGGCCAGTTATCAATAGAAGCACGCACTCTTTCCATGGGAAAATTCTACACTGTCAATCGTATGAATTGTTTTAGGGACTCTCTAAAACTGACCATAAATCATAATCCAGGCGGATTAATATCGGGACTAGGTGACGGCCAGTCTTCAGCTCTGATGAAGTCCGGAACGTGGGTTTCTAACCAAGATTGCGTGGATCGAGCTTTATGACCCGGCGCCGAGTCTTGCTGAAAGGACCATTCTTGGTTATTGAACATGGTGTTGTTAAGGGTCTTAACTACCTTCTCAAGAATGGTATCTTGATACACTTGTGCCGATGTTTTGATACCATTTTCACAAAAATATGGCTCAGTCACTCCTTCATATCTAACACCCTACCAAACCATCACTGAAGTCGGATAATGCTCACGTTATACTCTGTTGACTAATTGGGAAGCTTCCTTAGAGTTTTGAGCATAATTACGGTTATTTTCTTTTTGTTAAAATATTACTCAATTGTAAAAATTTTCTCATCCGTAAACAAAAAAAATTCTGTGACCTCCCTTTGCGTACCGCTTAACTAGTTGTTTTGATTTTACCACCCTATTCTTTTTTAAATTATCAGTTATGAGATGACCAGTGCATCTCTTATAGGCTGCAAGTCCTAAGTCATCTTTTAAAATACGCGACATGGTTCTAGGTGCTATCGTCATCTCCCGAGATAAAATCTTTTGCTTTCGGACAGGATTTCTTAGAATTCTTTCCCTTACTGTTTTGATCGCCTTTTTCGTACGAACACTACGTGGACGGCCAGATCTTTTTCTGTCACAAGCAGAGGAGGTTTCATTGTATAGTCCATTTTTTCTTACGTGTCCTAATTGGTAAACAAACACTACCATGAACGAAAATCACTTGTTTTCGGACAATCATACATTTTAGATTTGGTTTTATCGTTTATAACTATTTCAGAAACACACACGCTACGAATTACACTAATAAAAGCTGTTAATTATTGATTTAAACACATTATTTTTGCTAAAATTTAAATATTGACAGAACCAACTTCCACAGAAAAAATATGAACACAACATTTTGACGTTTTGATACGCTACTTTGTCTTTGAATTATAGAGATGTACATTTAGAATGAATTATCGAGAGTGAAAACTGAACTTATTAAAAATAACAATATCTTTAAATTACAAAGTACGATATTTTGTTCAAATTGTTATTAGGCTTAAAAATAGTAATGTCTTCTGTAGAATATAGAAGATTTTTAATTGCTTTTAATGAATTTATACTTATTATTAATTTGTTATTGTCATTATTATTATTTCGTATCTTATTGCACAGTTTATTAAAACGGAGTGAGGGACTTCCGACCGCTTTTTGCTTTTTTAGGTTAAAGTTTTAAAAATGAGTTTATATTAAGGCCAAAAAAATTTAAAAAAAACTTTCACGTCATTGATTTTAAAATAGACAAGTGACATTTTGACAACTTTTATTAAAATTTAATAAAGACAATTATAATAAAAAAGTTATTGATGAAATGGCCGCTCATAAAAATATAATTGTTCTGCGCCTTCTG
Source organism: Fabriciana adippe (assembly GCA_905404265.1). Lineage (NCBI taxonomy): Eukaryota > Metazoa > Arthropoda > Insecta > Lepidoptera > Nymphalidae > Fabriciana > Fabriciana adippe. The sequence continues at coordinate 15,802,263 of FR989986.1, forward strand.
CCGTATCATTGTGAATTAAATCCAATAGAATTAATATGGGCACAATTAAAATCACATGTAGGAAAAAATTATAAAAGTTTTAAAATGACTGAAGTCAAGGAGCTAGTCAGAGAAGGATTAAGAAAAATTGGTACGGCGTCTTGGATAAATTGTATTGAACATGTGAAAAAAGAATAAGACAGAAGGAGAAATGTTGCAGCTTGACGGCTTAATAGATGCTGCAACAGATACACCGACCCCTAATTTTATAATACATATATCAAAAGAGTCGAGTAATTTATCATCGGAATCAGACTAATAAAATTATTAAAATAACTTGTCGTATTATTTCTACCCAATACTTTACGTTCACTGCATAAAAATTAAAAACCATTAAGTTCAGTCATTCATTCGTCATGCACATCTCTATGAATTATCTCTGGTCACCTGTACGCCATATTTGTTTACTATTTAAGACACGTAAGAAAAAATAGACTATACCTATCAATAGCCCGGTACACAAACATTTGACTATACTAAGCGTATGAGAGTTTTAAAAGTTGTATTTGGCTCCTTACCTACTTTGTGTAATGCAATCACACCGATTCGGTTCTCTTTATCACCCCACTCCATTTTAATATCACAAAATATTTTACATTGTATTGGCGGGAATATGATAAAACACAATGAACAATCATATAAAATTGACAGATTCCAAATTCAAATGTAATATTTTGTTTATATTTAATTGTAACAATATTTATGGCCAGACTATTTATTATATGTACATACGTACAAAATAAACAGTTCTGAACTTTTCGATTTTCCAGCAGTTTTTTTTTGGGTGTTCCCCTATCCTCGACACTCCCCCAACAAAACAAAAAAAAATAATTAGCCGTTTTTAAGTTTAAGCGGGACCAATGAACGGCAGCTGTTGATTATATATGTATATAATATATTATATATTAATATATTATATATCGATAGCAAAAACGCTCTTTTAATTTCAAATGAACAAACTGAACTCCAAACAAATGGTCAATGTTATTTTTAATGTTATATTCCACCACTAACAACTAACAATAAGAAGTTTTTACTTTTTATTGTTAGTAGTTAGTGGTGGAATATAAAATAATAAACATTAACTTATAATAAATAATAAGTTATCGCAAGAAACTTTAATACATAACTATGTAATTAAATTATTTCAATACAGATATCAGTTTTTTTTGAGTCTTGCATAAATCCAGAATTAAGTATTCAAATGTTAATTATTATGTTTTTTTATATATTATATTAGTTAAAATATTTCAAAGTCAAATTTAATAGTCAAAAATATTTTAATAATGCATGTTTGTACGTTCAAAATCTAGGCCGACTGCCGCAAACTAAACCAAAACCTATAAAATATTAAAATTACCATAATATTATCTATACAGATAAATAAAATTGAAGTGTCTGTGTGTAATGTCAAAATAACAGCTTTTACTTAATGTGTATGAAATGATATACGGTAGGTACTTATAAGAAAAACACAATTAAAAAAATATATCTGTCTGTCTGTGCGTCTGTTTGTGCTAATCTCCGAAACGGCTGGACTGATTTTGACGGGACTTTCACTGATAGCTGATGTTATAAAGAGTAACTTAGGCTACTTTATTTTACAAAAAGAATTAGTGTTCCCCTCAAAAAAATTAAAACATACTTTATTATATACAAGGATGCACCCGAGCGAAGCGAGAATAACTCTAATGTTAACTAAATTAAATAAATATTTTAATTGAAAATAACTCTAAAGACATCACTAAATAAGATACATTTAGCTATGGCGAAGGTATAATACTTTTATCGACAGAGCGATTACACATCACTCTTAAACCAGTTTAGTTTGAGGCATAACAGTATCAGAAACGGCTGCTCAGACACTTGTTCAGTGACTTAATTATTGATTAATATTGATTGATAAAAATAATAAAAAGAGAAAATGTTGAGACCATTATTCCATATATCAGTGGTGGCGATAAATTCCTTCGTTCTGTGCTATGATCAATTATACATAGATCTGCCAATGCCAAATAAGGCTGCGGAAGAGCTGCCTTTTAAGTCAAGGAGCATGTTTTTAACTATTTGGTGCTTAGTAAGTACTTTTTACTACTAAAAATTATTTTTTAAATATGGTAAAGCCGTCATAATATATTATTCTTCATATTTTAATTGCATATTTTAACACAAAATTAAGAAAAAAAATATATTTGAGATTATTTATTATAATTTATATGTTCAAAAACAGAATAATAACTATCTAATTCAGCGGTTCCCAAATGGTGGTCCGCCTTTCGTTCCGTGGAACCCTTGCGTTCCGTGGAAGGGTCACAGGGGTCCCGAGTTCCGTCCGAGAGTTAAATAAAACGTTGTCAGACATGAAGCTTAATTTTAGTGCTCTATAAATAACATTAATACGTGAAGCAAAAACTTTGTACCCCGTTTTACGAAAATTTGTGCGGACGGAGGAGTATGAAATTTCCCACACTTATAGTTTATACTTATATTCCCGGTCAACATCCTAGATACTTTTTATCCCGAAAAATTAAAGAGTTCCCGTGGAATAATTAAAAAACTATAGTAACTTATATAGCATAGTACACAAAAAGTGCTGATTGGGTTTTAATGAAACTTTACAATAATATAGTTCATACATGAGAATAACAAATAGGCTACTTTTTATCTCGGAAAAATGTACGGTTCCCGTAGGATAGATTTATTTCTGTTTTCGAAGTGAAGGTGAGCCGCTAGTATCATATATTATAATAGTTAATAATAAATACTTTCTTAGGGTGCGTTTACATCAAACGAACAAAGAACTAGAGCTAGAGCAAGAGCATTCTTTCTTGTTCTTTTAGTGTAAACGAAATCTCGATTTCAGCGTTTACACCAAAAGATCAACGAGCAAAATGAGAACATAGAACTAGAATTCTTGCAATGACGTTTAGATCAGCCGAACGAATGCTCATTGCCCATTGTCAATTTTGTGGTTATTATTTGTCTCAAACAGTCAAAAAGAAAAGAAGAAAGAGACGTTGGTGGATGACAAATTTTATTAATAGACATTAATAGACATTTATCTTGAGACCAATCCATGATTTGATAAGTAGGTATGTACTCGTAAATATTCAAATTGCTAGAACACAAGAACGCTTTGAAGAGACCGCTACGGGGAGCGAGCGCGTTCGAACATCTAAGAACGCTCTAAGCAATTGTTCGCACGTTCTAGTGCCGTTTACATCAAGCGAGTGAGCATTCTTAGAATATTCTATAGAATGTTTGCGAACGCAGAGAGAACAACGAAAGAATGCTCTGTCTCTGTTTACATTAAAAGAATTTGATAGGGTGGGGATAGAATGAGCATTCGCTCGTTTGATGTAAACGCACCCTTAGATTTACGCGAATATTTGACATTTAAATAAAACTATCTTTTCGAATTTTTTTGCGGATTTATTTAGATTTTTGGTTTCCACGTTTTGATTGCTTTACAGGTATCATAGTCACGGGAAAGACTTAATAATTAACATAACATTTGAAAACGAAATAAGCAAAACCAGTCTAGAAATTAATAAAAACTTTATTCACAAGCTTATCTCAAACAATTATCGTTACGCTCGAGCAAGGACTCTGTTCATTTCCAGTGTACCTCTGTAATTAATCATAATTATTCAATGTCATTTATAATGGCTGTGTGAACTTGGCAACCGACTTTGGAAAATTTTTTCTTTTTTTAGGTTTGTTTGAAAGATTTCGGTTAGTAGTGGATAGTGGTTATACTAACTTCGTTTGTAGTAGTGCCAAAAAAATTACAGGCAAAAAAAATATCATCCCCCGAAGTTGGAATTTTTTTTTTCACCTGATTCTTATAGAAATACGTTAGTGGTGGTTTGTAGTCCAATTTTTTTCGTTTATAGCAAAACAAACAAAAATGAAAAAAAAATTTTTCGAGTATTTTCCAGAAAGATTTTTACTACAAAAATTCAATTTGTAAGCCGATACGATTACTATTAACGCTAAAAAAGACTAAAAAACGTTCGTAGAGGTTAGTAGTGGAAGAATCTTCAAGTGTAGTGGAACAGAAGTTGATAATAAGATAAGCGTTCATAGTTGTTTGTAGTAGCGTTAATTACGTTTATAGTACCATTATTTCGTTTGTAGCAATCCCTGTCATTTATGCCAATTTGAATTTACAAATGGAATTTAAAATAATAATAATATTATTAACAATTATAATATTACTAGCGGCTCTCACCCTCGCTTCGCTCGGGTTCGTCGCTGGGTACGTTTTGAATAGATATAAATAGTTATTAGCCAGCGTTAGCCATATATTTTTTTTTTTTCGTTAATTTTTTCTCTTTATTTAAACCTTCCATGGATCTTAAGGAACATATGTAAAAAAATCAACTTTATAATATGGTATTAAAGTTCAAATTGACTTTTAAGTATTATTACGAACCTTTTTTATGGAAATATAGAAAAGTGTTGTTTTTAGACTTTTTCAGGCAATTTTTTAAATTTTTCTCTCCGTAAGAATCATCCTCGTACTTCAAGTAATATTATAAAAGAAGAATTAGCGAAATCGGTTCAGCTACTCTCGAGATTTGCGCTTAGCAACACATTCAGCGATTCATTTTTATATTACAGATAATTAAATGTAATATAATTGTAGATATCTATCTTCATTAATTGTATTTCAATTAATATAAATTTCTGGCCGCGAATTTGTTTTGTCACTGTTTCTTTACCGTCATTTTCAGCTGAGGGCTGGCAAAGAAACACTCTATGATAAATAATGATTATTAAATAAACATTTTGCCCGCTTTTTGAAAAGTTTAGTTAACTTTTTTTATTGCTTTGTCGTAAAATGGTACTTACGTACAATACATATAGTATAGAAGTACTTTTCATGTACCTAGGTACCTATGCTAGTTACATAAAACTTGCTTGTATACTTGTGATTATATATACAAGTTATAAAGTAAAACCACAGATAATAAAAAAGAAATGAGTCTGATTTGCACTTGGACTTTGGCTTATGTTAATAAAACCTTATTTATTGGAAAATTAACTCAATCATTGATTTTTAATTAATTTAATTATTTATTAGGAAGCCTCCGTTATATACTAAGAATACATTTCTTAACTTAATATAGTTATATATAAAAACGTGTTACACGCAACATGTAGTTACACAATTACAGGCTAATTTAACATGCAAATAATAATAATTGTAGAACTAAGAAACAGGTTGTTGCGCATTTATATTCTAGAAAAAAATAAAAAATGAAATCATTTAAATAACAAAATATCTGTGTAAAAAAATAAAATAAATATTGATGTAAATTTTGTAGTCTTTATTTGTATTTTGAAAATTTTTATTAGTACTGGGTTCTAATCTATACAGATAAATAAAATTGGAGTGTCTGTTTGTAATATTAAAATAACCGCTTTTTACTAAATGCATATAGATGTATACACGGTACATATACCAAAACAACATTTTTTACAATTTTTGTCTGTCTGTCTGTCTGTCTGTTTGTTCCGGCTAATCTCCGAAACGGCTGGACCGATTTTGTCGGAACTTTCACTGGCAGATAGCTAATGTTATAAGAAGTAACTTAGGCTACTTTTATTTTAGAAAAAGAATCAGGCTTCCGCGAAAAAAATTAAAACCCATGAAATTGTGAACAAAAACCGCAAACGGCATACCCGCCCGAGCGAAGCGAGGGTAAATGGCTATATAATTTATATGAATATCTTAGGAGTAGCAAGCTACTATTTATGTATAAACATAGCTAACCGTGAAAACGTACCTAGGGACGAACGCGAGCGAAGCGAGCGTGAGTCGCTAGTATATTAATAAATTCATACTACAATAAAAAAAATATATATTTCATATTTCATTTCGTAAAAACACAATATAGGTAGCTTAAGTATTATCCATGTAGTACCGGACTGCTATTTTGATTGTCAGAATTAGTTGTACGTGTATGTTATCAAGGACTGGTTATAATATAAAATAATCTCATCAAAAACCTAAATGTGAAAATGGGCGCCAAGTTCAATATTAAGAATATTCGTGATTGTCAACTTCACCGACAAAAGAATTGAGATCTAAATGGGTGCCAGCCAAGTTCTGTAGATAATCCGGATTTTTTTTCATAAGAACATACAACATTCTAAAATAATTTCATTTGAAATAAACACAATTTCTTGTTTTTTTCTGCTACAAAAGTGTTTGCTATTTAAAAATAGAACTTCTTAAATTTGAACATTCGAATTATTTACACAGAGCAGATAACTAAGGATAAATTGGACAACCAAAAAACTTGCTTTTGAGAAAATAGGAGTTTTAGTAAAATTGGTATGTCAAAATAACAAGACCGTAGTTTTTTTTGAAATTCTTCTTAATAATCGACCTGTGTGTGTTGCCTATGGACTCCAAAACGGCTGGAGTCTCTCTCTCTTCCTGGCTATGTATCCCATATGGTGGTGGGGTCAGCCTTTCTTGTTTTACTTTTCCACTTCGCTCTACCGGAGACATCGTCTTCGGAAAGCCTGCACTTCTTCATGTCATGTGACACTACATCTTTCCATCTAGTTTTGGGTCTGCCTCTGGATTTTCGACCTGTGATAGAAAGTTGTAGTGCCAAATTCCCCACGTAGTCGGGCGGTCTCCTTTTTACGTGACCATACCATCGTAACCTACTTTCCTGCATCTTGTCGGCAATATCGCGTACGCCCAGGCTTCCTCGCACGTGCTCGTTGCGGATTTTATCGAGCCTGGTGACACCGCACATCCACCTTAGCATCTTCATCTCGGAAACTTGAATGGTATGAACGTGCTTTTTGGTTACAGCCCACGTTTCACTGCCATACATAAGGACTGGTCTTATGATGGTCTTATAAACTAAACCCTTGAGTTTAATAGGCATCCTTTTATCACATATGACACCAGTCATCTCTCTCCATTTTAGCCACGCTGCGGCTATCCTATGTTGTATATTGCATTCCAAGTCTCCAGAGTTGTGCATCATACTACCCAGATACTTATACTGATCGCACTTGCTTACTAGATGGTCGTCGATTGAAATGGGGTTATTGTCATCTGCATCCGGTTGGTTAAGGCACAGAAACTGGGTTTTTGCAACACTCAACATTAGGCCCCCGGTCTGTAACTGATGTTTCCATGTTAAAAGTGCTTGCTGTAACTCGACTTTCGTCTCGGTACATATGGCCACGTCATCTGCATAAATGAAGGTCCACGCTGCTGAATTTTGCGCGCTCTCAGTGAGTGAATCCAGAACCAAACAAAATAAGAAGGGGCTTAGTACTGAACCTTGATGCACACCTTCTGTAACCGCTATAGGTTTTGTCTCACCCGCCACCGTCCGAACCATCGATCTCGCATCCCTATACATGTCGGCAATGATGTTAATATAATGTTCGGGGACGTTTTTCTTACGCAGGCTCCACCAAATCGTGTCTCTCGGGACCCGATCAAATGCCTTTTCCATGTCCAGGAATGCGACATATAGCGGTCGGTTTTTTGCGCGATATTCCTCAGCAATTGTATTAAGAGCGAATATCGGATCGATGGTCGATAAGCCAGGTACGAAGCCATAGTGATTTTTTGATAAGGAGCACTCAGATCTTAGGCGACTGTCAATCACTCTCTCGTACAGCTTCATAGTGTGGCTTAAAAGCTTGATTCCGCGGTAGCTGTTACACTCGTACTTGCTTCCTTTTCCTTTATAAATTGGAACTATCGTGCTCAATCTCCATGCCTCTGGCATTTTAGAAGATAACATCACACAGTTGAAGAAATTTGTAAGAAGTACAATTCCTCTTTCGCGTAAACATTTCCAAGCTTCCACTGGGATACCATCAGGTCCTATAGCTTTCTTGTTGGACATCCTTTGTAAAGCTACCATTACCTCGTTTGGGTGTATAGGAGGTATAAGTCCCGAATTTCTTTCCATTTGTGGAAGTCGTATGGTATCTAGATTTGAGCTCAGTAACTGTTTATAATGTTGATACCAAGCTGTTATGATGTCTTGGTCTTTGTACAACAGTTCACCATTTGGACTTTTGACGGTCTTGCACCCAGTGGGATCCTTTGTGTTCCGGGAGCGTTGTTTCGCTAGCTTATGAACAAGTTTTTGGCCCTCTTTACTATGCAGAATTTTGTATAGGTTTTTCTGGGAACGGCTGGAGTGATTTTGATAAAATTTCCAGGCAATCTTCAGACCATCTTTAGACCAGAGGACAATTCTGTAAAGTTTGGTAGCGATCGGACGTTTGAACGCGGGCGAAGTCGCGGGTACTGCTAGTGATATAATATTACGTCGTTTTAGAGCTTATTCGCCCAATCGAGCAATTTACCAAAAGAGTTTTAAAAAATTGATATTTACAAAATTTAGTCATAGTTTTGTTAAAAAATTAAAAAAAAATGTAAAAAATGAAAAAAAAAGTACTTAACTTTTTACGTCGATTTTTTCCTGAGATATTCGACTTTCAATGAAAAGGGATCCTTTTCTTTTTTATCATCAATATCTTAGCTTTTAATATATGCACAGTACATTAAAGGGTAATTTAAAAAAAAAATAATCAATTTTCTACAAAGGTCTATCATATAATACTTTCTTAGATTTACGCGAATATTTGACATTTTAAATAAAAACCTGTAGATGTAGTTAGTTCATACTGTGTGGATCGCTATAACAATGATTCAGATTAATATATATTTTATCTGTGAAGATAGTGTTGCTTAATATTCTATCTTAAAATTACATTAGAAATCTAAATTAAAAAATTTAATTTTCTAAATTACATATAAAACAATAATAATACTTTAATAAATAATTAGTATTTAATAAATAATTAATATTTTGATTTTCTTTGTGGTTAGACATATTATAGTAATAGCAACACTAAATAATATTACATTATTAATTCTTAAAGTTTTTAAAATATTGTAATATTTATAATAATAACAGCTAAAATTAATCAAATAATATTTAATTATAATACTTATTAAACTTTTTAAATATGTTTAGAATTAAAATCAACAAATATTGTAAGGTACTCTGGTGCCATTTTTGAATTTTCAAAATCATTTTTGTATATTTGTGGGTAGGCACTGTCTGTAACAAGTATATAACACTGTTGAGATGTCTAATACCTTAGTCTCTCCCGTGACCATGATTGCTGTAAAGCATTCGAAACGTCGGGAACCAAAAATCAAAATAAATCCGCGAAATAATCCGAAAAGATAGTTTTATTTAAAAGGTCTATCATATTTTTTTTTATTAATAAAAGTTGTAGATGTTTACTAGACCTACAACTTTTATAGAAAACATTTTTCGATAGAAAGTCACAGTAAGCCGGAAATTGAAATTTCTCGGGGATATCTAGACATCGTGGGCATTTTACGAATTTTCATTCCTTATATAACTGCTAACATTTTAAAATCATAAAACTTCAGGTTTTCAATATTTTATTTTCTCTTAAAAATTAACGGATTTCGATTGCTCTACGAGTAAATAAGTATGATGAGTTTTATATCCCTCACTTGAAAAATTATTGATTGCCCATATAATCTTTCATCCCCTTTTTCGACCCCGTAAGGGATGATTTACGGGATAAACCTATATACTTCCCAGGGTCTCAAAATATCTTTATACCAAAATTCATCTAAATAGATTCAGTAGTTCCAGAGATTACTTCCTACAAACAAACTTACAAACCTTACCTCTTTATAATATTAGTGTAGATAATGTGATGGTTCTATTCTAACCAATGTAATTTCATTTTTACAGATACTTCAAACAGTATACCACTTCATCGCGTTTTTGAATGACATCGCGGGCTCGAACGCGCCTTCACCCAAGAGGCCTCCTATAATCCGACGAATTAAAGAAATCTTATTTACTCTATCATTTTGCGTAGCAATCTACGTATCTATTACATTTTGGAGCATATACGCCATAGACAAAGAACTTATCTTTCCAGAACACATCGCAAAGTTATATCACCCAAGTTTCAACCACGTCATGCATTCCACAGTCTCATTATTTATAATAATTGAACTTTTAACATCCTATATAAATTATCCTTCACGGAAAATTGGATTGTCTGTTTTATATACATTTCTATTGTCATATGTAGCATGGTTCTTCACAGTTTATGCGAAAACGGACGCGTGGGTCTATCCCATATTTGCACATTTAAACTGGCCCGCAAGAATTTTGTTTATAAGCATTAGTTTATTAGTTGGAGCGGTGTTTTACATTCTGGGGGAAAAATTAAACAGCCTTGTTAGTCCGAGCCCTAAAGAAAGTTATGCTAATGGCAACTCTAGTAGTAAAGGTAAAAAGAAAAGATCGTAAATAATAAATTATTAAGAAAAAAGTACCTATATTTTTTATTTATACCTGTAGAAACCCTTGGCCCATGGAGTCAAAGTGCTAAGCACTTCTTAAAAGACATAACACTTCGTCTTATCGCTTCTACTGGTGACAGGAGAGCTGGCTCATTTTTCGCCCAAAGAATCGGCATTGCCATTCAATGGGGGAATGCGGCTAGCATTCTTGCCACTATTCCACGCGGACATGACTTGTACAGTAATAACTAAGTGTACATTTGTTTTGTATACGAGTATATAAATAAGTATATTTGTAATTTCCTTTATTGTAAAAAATAAAGTTTATACACTTAACCTTTATATGGTATAGAAAGAAGTAAGTAAATAGTAAGATATGTTAACTAGGAAAAACAAATCTATCCCACAGGAACCGTACATTTTTCCAGGATAAAAACTAGCCTATTTATTATTCTGATGTACGAACTATATTATTGTAATGTTTCATTAAAATTCCGTTAGTAGTTTTTGTGTACTAAGCTGTATAAGTCGGGGTGAACACACATGAATCCTGAGTCCTGGGTTCGAGTCCCCGAAATAGTCCGAGAAATTTTCCATTAGCAGCGGTTGGTTAGAAAAGGGATATTTCGATTGGGTCAGCTAGCTATTAAACTATGAGAGTGAAGCAATAGCGGTTGTGCCTATGTGTTCACATAGGTACCTACATGTATTTCTGAACTATACCTATATTACAACCTACCTATATAAACCTATAATAAAACAAAACTACAAAATACACAAAAAAATGTTTTAAATAAATAATCATTAGAAATATTAATAAAAACTTAATAAATTTTAAAAATTCTTTCTAATGAAACAAAGTTAACGACAGCAAAAACAATATTATCAGTGGAAAAATTAAATATTTATAAGTCCGTAAACATAAAGCAATTAATATGTCCTTGTTTTTTTTTTTATTTTGTTCACAAATGCTACAAACACTGCGCTATTTTATTGTCTTTTTAAATGACATCGTGGGAACAAATGCGGCAACCAACAAACCTCCTGTAATCAGAAAAATTGTCGTAATCATATAGGAAATGATTCTCACATGAAAATATCAGAGGTGCGAGACCCGGGAGTTGAACCCACTTCACTCGTCTAAGCGAGAGCATTACCATTGGACTACCACTGCTTTAAATAATAAACATAACAGCATAATTAAATAGATATAGAATTAAATAGATAGGAAAATTTTAAAATAAATGTTTACATAAAAAAAAATAAAAAGACAATAAAAATAAAAATAAGCGATCCAAATATAAATACATAATATAACATAAGGAACATTATAATTTAAAAAAAAAAAATAAGATGACTTTTTTATTTCTATTTCACGGCCTGGGCGATTTTTATAGACAATATATTATGTTTTTTTATTTGGCGGGAAAATATATCTACTCCAACAGATGCACAATTTTAATAGCTATTCGAATGTTGTGCTCATCAGTTCTGTTACACTTAAATTGTTGCGCAAATAATATACGACAAATGGAGTAGACTGTAGGAATAACTAAATGTTTATTTTGTTTAAGTAAAAAAATACTTTTATTATGTGATCTGTGGTTTTATTGATTTTTTTATTACAAATAGTCATATATGTACATGTAAGAAAAAATGAAAAATCATATTCCGATTTTATTATTTATCCAGCAATAAAGTTATTCAAAATTGCAATGAATACAGGTAAAATGTAAACATAGAGTTTATATTAGTGATCTTATAATATTAAATGAGCAATTTTATTTCGTGTATCTCGGAAACGGCTCCAACGATTTGGATCAAATTTTGTATTTAGATAAGGTTTTGCTGTTTAAGTTTATCTATGTATGTTTTAGAAGTTATACTTCTTTTGGCACGTTAAAAAAGTGACATGACATGAAGTTAGCTGAAAGCGACATGATGAAGTTAGTTGATAACTGTTTGTTGCCATAGTAACCGTTGTTATTGTCTGACAACTGATATATAATATTATATTCTTTCCTTAAATGATAATCTATAAATATATGATTGTAATCTAATATATTTAAACGAGCAATTGTTGTATATTTATATCTTTATATATTTATTTATACTGGCGATCTCGAAAACGGCTCTAACGATTTCGCTGAAATTTGGTATGGGGGGGCTTTCGGGGGCGAAAAGTCGATCTAGATTAGTCTCATGTCTGGGAAAACGCGTGTTTTCGAGTTTTCATGAGGTTTTATTTTGCATTATTCTACGCAAATTATGTTCGATATTTATGTTCGTATTTCTTACACTCAGGCATAACTCATAAGCATCGTGGTCAAGCGACCAAGGTGCAAGATTAACATTATATGGATCATATTGGATATTGGATACAAAAAAGAACACCGAGCAAAGCTCGGTCGCCAGGTACTATGCTTAATATGTGTTATTTAATTATTTTATTAATTTATGATTCCTTTTACAAACAAAGAGTTGTAACACACGAGATGAAATCTTTAGTTATTTTTGTTCTGTTGCGCCAAAGAAGTATAACTTGAACGTCTTACATGCGTACATAAGTACACACACACGTTTTTTTTTTCTAAGATAACACAATTTTTATATCTCACCAGAAAAACACTGAGCGAAGCTCGGTCGCCCACGTGTATAAATAGTAGTTTGATTAATACACAAATTATGCCTCAAATCTAAAATTTTGTATTTTTTGTTCAATTTTACTACACATATTACACACGTGCCCGACCTCGAAGTAATGTCCAAATCTATTATATTGTCAGAGCAATATCTAATCGGATTTAAAATTTGAATAGCTTAGTCAAAGTAAAACGGGTTTCGGGCATTTGTTTCTTATTATGTATAGACAGTTTGGAGGGTGCGAACGTGCTTCTGTAATACGCGACTCTCATCTGCACAAGGGTGGCCATTTGCAAAATATCCATTTCATCACGATATTCTTCTATAATATTACATAGCTCCTGCATCAAAAATGATCCCTCACTATCCCTGTATGCCACGTAATCTGAAAAATTAAATGTGTTATTAAGATTTATCAGAAACTTAGTTTTAAGGTTTAGTATAGATTTCTCAGAGATGAGATATTTTCCCGCAGTAAAAAGTATGCTATATGTTGACCCGGATAACCAACTATTACCATACTTAATTTCATCAAAATCCCTCCAGTGGGTTTTCCGTGATGCGGTAACAGACAAACAGACAATAATTCTAAAAACTATAGATTCGGTCTCTGTATCAATAATAATATCTATTTTCCAAAAAATATTTAATGTACAGATTCGGCTTGGTTACAAATTTATTATATGTATAGATAACTATGAATGTAAAGCATGATTTGTTATATTGTTGGTTTATATGCCTTCATGGTTGAAACTAGCTAGAAGAGTTTTTAGATTAGAGTTCTACGAAGAAAGTATCAGAAGCAACCCGACTAAGAGAGGTGATGGTTTTTGTAAATATTGCCTAAAATAAATGATTAAATTAAAAAATATACATAAATGATAAATAAATGATATAAATAAATGATATTGCTCCAGTGAAATCGGAAACTGCTTCCGTGTTTATATATGTACATATTTATACCATATAAAAAAATGTAATATATATATATATATATATATATATATATATATATATATATATATTTTCATTTATTAATTTATTATTGCTCTATTGAAGTCGGAAAGTGGTTCCATGTTTATATGCATATTTATACTCTATAAATAAAATAACAATAAAATAAAAAAATAATTTTTTTTTATTATTATTTTTATTTATTAATTTATCATTGTTCCAGTGAAGTCGAAAACTGCTTCCGTGTTTATATACCGTCTTATAATCTATACATATAATAAAATTCTAACGGAGTCGAATCTGTACATTAAATATATTTTGAAAAATCTTATTAAAATAGTCATTATTATCGATACAGAGGCCGAATCTACAGTTTTTAGAATTTTTGTCTGTCTGTCTGTCTGTCTATCTGTCTGTCTGTCCGTTACCGCATCACAGAAAATCCACTAGAGGGATTTTCATGAAATTTGGTTTGATGATAGCTGGTTATCCGGGTCAACATATAGGGTACTTTTTACTGCGGGAAAATATCTCATGCCTGAGCTCAACGATAAAACTTAACTAGGGACGAACCCGAGCGGAGCGAGGGTGAGTTTCTAGTGTAATAATATTTACTGCAGGTACAACATAGATTACATAACAGTCATAAGAGTTTGCCCTTACGCTGACTGCGATGGTCAAAATGTTTTACGGTTGGTTTGAAAACATATTATTAAGAGCTAGAGACATTGTTAGGAGCTTTAAAGGCCATGCTTTTTTCTATTCTATTGTATAAATTACTAGCGACTCACCTTTGCTTCGCTTCGGGTTCGTCCCTAGACAAAAACAAATCTATCCCACGGGAACCGTACATTTTTCCGGGGTGATATATAGCCTAAAGCCTTCCTCAGTTAACGGGTACAAAGAGAATTTTTCAAATCGGATTAGTAGTTCCTGAGATAAGCGCGTTCAACCAAACAAAAAACAAACAAACTCTTCAGCTTTATAATATAAATAATATTAATATATAGTATAGATAGTATAGATTTTGATGAATATAAACACCGTATATAACCATTGCACCTTCATATGTATATAATAATTCGTAACACTTGTAAAGTAAAGCTTCTATAAAATAATATTACTACTAGGTACTACATTTGACTTGGTTTGTTTACATTCAAAATAAAGAGAAAAACATAAGATAATAATATATAATATAAAAGATAAGTTTCTATGATAAGTTAATTCGTCAATTTCATCGCTTATCTTGAAAGGTTGAAAGATCATGAAAGATATCTGTAGATGATCAAATAACTTTAACCCATTGTGAGTACTTTAATAAACACGTTTAGCTCAGAAATGACATATTTTCCTGCAGTAAAAAGTATCCTATATGTTGACCCGGATAACCTGCTATAGTGGTTTTTCCGTGATGCGGTAACAGACAGACGGACAGACGAAAATTCTAAAAACTATAGATACGTCCTGTATCGATTATAATGTCTATTTCAGTAAGATTTTCTTAAAATATATTTAATGTACCTACAGATTTGGCTTAGTTACAATATTATTATATGCATAGATTTAATAATACTTACTTTCTACAGTAGAATAAAGAGTGAAAAAATCTGCTTGAGTTGGAATTACAATTGACACTTGACCATCAGTTTCTATTCTTCTTCCATCGTCAACTTGATCTCCTCTGCAAGCCTTTTTCAGAATATAAAAATTATAATTTGTTAAAAAAATCCATACTAATATTATAAATGTGTTTGTGAGGATGGATGAATGTTTGTTATTCTTTCACGCCAGCACGGCTGAAAGGATCTGGATAAAATTTGGCACAGAGATAGATTATAGTCTGGAATAGCACATAGGTTACTTTTCATCCCGGAAAAATGCACGGTTCCCGCGGGATAGATTTGTTTTTTCTAGGGACAAACATGAAGCAAAGCGAGGGTGAGTCGCTAGTAAAAAATAATGACAGAACGTTATTTATTATTGGCAATTGTAACGTTATAACTTATTTTTATCTCCTTTTATGCCTCACGTGATAATTAGAATAGAGTCAATAAAAGACAAAAAGTTATGTAAGCACTTTTTGTTAGCACCTCAAGTTGCTTTAGTGGGAATGTATGTAAACATGTACCTATTTTCTTTTTCGGCATATTCTAAAGCAATGCGGCTTAGTGACATTGCCCAAAAAACCAAGTATAGTAAAACCAGGCCGAAACAATAATAGGCTTTATAATAGGTACTTTAGAAAAATATTTTTGAATTACCTGTATAAAGAAAAGTTTTGGTTTGCCCACGAGACCAGCGTCACCGTGTTCGAGCAACACCGTTACTTCTGTAAATAGATACGGTCTATCCGCCGCAAAAAGCTCACCACCTCTATCCCCGTGTGTCAGGAACACAAAGCATAAACATGCAGTTGACTTATGATCCTGCTGACTTACTGAAAATAAAATATATCTAGTAATTAAATTTCAATCACACTTGTAACTTGTAAGTGATGTAATTTGAAAGCAATAAATTGTATTTGATGGATATCGATCTGATCATATTTGAACTCATGTTTAGTGCAAGTACCTACAACCCTTTTGTTTATGAGATATGTTAAACAGGTTTCAACTTTGTTAATCTCAAGAAGGAATTCCTCCATCCCATTAATTAATTATTAATATGTATTATAAATGCTAAAGTTTGGATGAATGTTTGTTACTCAATTACGCCAGATTGGCTGAAGTGATCTGGATGAAATTGGGCACAGAGAGAAATTAAAGTCTGGAATAGCACATAAATTACTTTTTGTCCCGGAAAAATGTACGGTTCCCTTGGGATATGTTTGTTTTTGTTTTATCACTAGGGATGAACCCGAGCGAAGCGAGGGTGAGTTGCTAGTTTACAATAAATACTTTGACTGCCAAACTTACTTTCTTTTACTACATTTAATATCTCGCTATGCTCCAAGTCTTGATGCGTCGTCACCTTATAATTCATATCATCAAATATTTTAGAAAGTCTCACAACATCCTCAATAGAGCCTGTTCTCTCTTGTGGCCGCTTAAATCTAAAATATAAAGAAAATTATAAATTGGAAAATAAAAACCTACAATGCATTCTAGATGACATACGGCTGAACGATAATACGCTAAACATTCTGATCCTAGACGTAGGAGTATGACTAGCATGTTTAAAACAAAAGACGTCATGTTTTCAAATGCATCGGCAATTAATGCGTTTGAAGACATGACCTTTTTACTTCCACATCTGTATTTCTCTGGCAAATGACATTAAAAGTCTTGAATCTTGATGTCGCCTGACCTTTAGTTGAGAGCGACCTTGAATTTATGGACCAGCCCTACGGTGAGTGCCTAAATTGTGTCTCCGATTAACCATAATTAATGCCGAGATTATGCCACCACTACCCAAAAGCCGTCCAAGAGTTTTTTTTCCGTTTTCCTAGCAAAGAAGTGCCTGGCGAATTGTATAGTTAGGCCCAGACACACTTTCTACACAACTTCGAAATTTTTGCTATTCACTACCACTGGTTAGAGGGTTCTTCATTATGATGATTCAATTCTCATTCGACTTAATTTTATCAAGATTCACCAGTCTTAAATATATTGCCTGCTTGCAGTTACTGAAGGTGATTACGTAATCATACCAAAATCTATGTATATAAAAATGAATCCCTATTTCCCTTGGTCACGCCATCGTGAACGCCACGTGAACGTCTGGACCGACTTCACTAATTATTTTTCTGTTGTGTTTGATATTGTCAGCAGAAGGTTCTTACATTAAAAAAAAAAATAAAAAAATTGCGCAGGAACTTAGAAAATGGGAATGAAAGTTTGTATTGGGAAGGGAGCTAGGGACGAACACGAGCGAAGCGATTATGAGTCGCTATTTAGGTATATTTTTACATAATTATATTTAATCTACTTCATTGCCATTAAAATGTTGCGTTGTAATAAAAGCAAAAATAGAAGTAGTAGGTACGGTAATGCTATTAGTATAAAGAAAATACTTTATAGACTTCGTGTAAATATGTGATAATTATTATAGGTAGGTCATTATACACTTAAATATAGGTAATTAGAGTTTATTTCAATATAGTAATTAGTACCTTTTTATTCGGAAAGTCACATTCTCAACAAAATAACTCAAACAATCAAAATTTCTCGTAGGTTTTCAGATTTATTATAAGAACAACTATCCAATCCTTACTTACCCAAAATGTCGCGTCTTCTGGTACTTGTAATGGTTGAAGATATACAAATACTTTTCGCCGGTCATATCATAGTATGAAATTTCTGGGACTGACGCAGGCTCCGCATAAACTTTACTAAAACATACATATAACACACTAATGGCATACTAAAATCAAATCAATTTTTAATTGAAAATATAATATTATCTATAGGTACATATTATAAAATTGTAACTTAGAAAAATATGTACATTAAATATTTTTTGAAAAATTTTATTGAAATGGACATTATTATCGATACAGAGGCCGAATCTGTATTTTCTAGAATTTTTGTCTGCCTGTCTGCCTGTCTGTCTGTCTGCCTGTCTGTCTGTCTGTTACCGCATCACGGAAAAGCCACTGGAGGGATTTTGATGCAATTAAAATATCTCATTTTTTAGATATTTTTATAGATTTACTAGCGACTCACCCTCGCTCCGCTCGGGCCTCGTCCCTAGTTACGTTTTAACGTTTAGTACCTAGAGATTTCTCAGAGATGAGATATTTTCTGGCTGTAAAAAGTATCCTATTATATATTGACCCGGATGACCAGCTATCATCGTACTAAATTTCATCAAAATCCGTCCAGTAGTTTTCCCGTGATGCATTCCCAAAAAGACAGGCAGAAATTCTAAAAAATATATGTAGATTCGGTCTCTGTATCGATACTAATGGCTATTTCAATAAAATTTCCCAAAAAATATTTAATGTAAAGACTCGACTCAGAATTTTATTATATGTATATTATAAATACATTTACCCTTACTTTTTTTTTAAGATTAAATGACATTTAAATTTATTTACAATAAAGGAAATTACAAATACACTTAATTATATTTACAAAACAAATGAACACTTAGTTATTACTGTACAAGTCATGTCCGCGTGGAATAGTGGCAAGAATACTAGCCGCATTCCCCCGCTGAATGGCAATGCCGATTCTTTGGGCGAAAAATGCGTCAGCTCTCCTGTCACCAGTTGAGGCGATAAGACGAGGTGTTATGTCTTTTAAGAAGTGCTTAGCACTTTGACTCCATGGGCCAAGGGTTTCTACAGCCTTACTTAATTAGCAGAACCAGAGGGAAGATTTTTTTCAAAATAAAACAAAATTGATAATTTTGATTACTTCTTATCGGTCATTATTTATTAAGTAAGATATTCTATAACTTACGTCGAATTAGAAGAGTTTCTGCCAAATGGTGCATCAGTTTCAGTTTCATCCATGATTGAAAACCTATACAACTCAAACGCCTGTTCTACGTTTGCTTTAACATTAAAAAACTAAGCAATGCTTTGTAATCTGTAGATAAAAATTATCAGTTTGTAATCAGTAGGAGTGTACATCATCTATCTACCATCGATGTTGTATTTTAAAATATAGCCATCCTTAGACTTCAAAGATTATTTAGAAAAATTATATCGTATTTTAAATCACACTTATACCAAAAAAAAAAACAATCTTTTTAAATCTTTCTACATTTTCTCACGACATACTGCGATACACCACGTTTGCTCGCCAATACTCTTATCGGTGAATAATCACAATCCGAAATGCATAAAACGAACAAAATGTCGAGAAATATATTTTACTTTTTTATATTAATCTATAATAGATCTACTATTAACTGCAATTTCAGTTATCTTTCAGCATCCTAAAGTATTGTTTTGAACTAAAAGTTTTAACTTACCTATACTTTATCCTCCTGTAAAAGATTTATGGAAATCTCACAAACGAAACCTAAAACTATAATGAAATCTAAAGATTATTTAAAAAAAAGCGAACTCGGTAGGCAGACATTGTCCTGACAGTTTGATTGAAAAACTTTAAACCCCGTAACACTGCCATCTATCGGGTCCATTTATAGCTAAGAATCATCCACGTGACCACATAAATAGTAGTACACCAAAAAAAATCATTAAAATCGATTAGGCCATATTGAATAAAAATCTGTATATACATAAATATTATAAATGTTGTACGTTTGTGAGTATGGATGTTTGTTACTCTTTCACGCCAAAACGGCTGGACGGATCTGGATGAAATTTTTCAGAGATAGATTAGTCTGGAATAACACATAGGCTACTTTTTATCCCGGAAAAATGTACGATTCCCGTGGGATAGGTTTGTTTTTATTTATCACTAGGGACGAACCCGAGCGAAGCGAGGATGAGCCGCTAGTAAGGCTATAAAATTCAAAAGCACTTATAAGAAGTCTAATTGAATAAATTTCATTTCATTCATTTAAAATATAAATTAATATTAGTAAGGATATATCATTGTTGACTTAACTTTTAAATGAAAGACCGTAGTTTAGTAAAAACAAATTATATTTTAACGTCAGATTCAAACCCCTTAATAATAAATGACAATTCTTCATCAATCACTTTTCTTCGTCTGCCATTCCTCTTCTTGCCTGACCATTGAACAGTTGATAAATTCATTGTCTTCATCAATTGATTATAAATACAACATAAACTTTTATAAAAATGTATAATTGTTGAAGCACCTTTTATATAATTTTCTAAAAATTTTGATGGATCCAATTCTTTCTCAAGTTTCAATGCAATATTGTAGATAAAGGTCCCATTATAACATTTAGAATAAAAAGTACTTACAAAAGGCGTTCCGCACAATATATTTAAAGAATTAACTTGATGTAATATGCACTGGAACTGAGCAAACGAATGAATTTTCCTTTTATCATAACTTTTAGGTTTTTTTAATATGCTACTATCAATTTCAAAATGCTTTAAAAGAACACTAGCAGCAATAAGGCAGTCTTCATACTGGACTTTATTTTTATTAAGAAAAAGGTCATTTTCTGTGTCAATGGAAGTGCTTTCTTTTTTTAACTCCTCTAGCTTTTTCCCATGCTTGTTGTTAAAGTGATAATGTCCACGAGGCATCCCTGTTTTATCATCAATCACGTCCAACATAATGTATGACATAATTATACTATGAACATGGTTTGCTGGTACACTACAGTTTGCAATCCACCAGAGCATGGACATCATAATTAATTGAAAATTACCTGGCAATATTTTAATGGTTTCCCAGTCTAAATTTGGAAGTTTTGTATCAAAAAAGTGTAGAAAATACTGTCTTAATTGTGCATTGTCAAGCTCTTGAAATGATATGTCTAAGAGGCGGGGTATAGCATAGTCTTTAGTGACTTGAATTTTGTGATAATTACAATTTTCCCTACTTACATAAACAAAATAATCATAAGTAAAATCTGTGAGAATGTCAAACGCGTATCTTACAAAAGGCAGCACACTAAGAAAACTATCTTTATCTGAGTAATCTTCTGCTTGTGGGTTACATAAATGTAAATTATGAGCATATAAATTTAAGTATACTTTCGGTATTTGATTTTGCCTAACCTTTTCTGAAAACCATAAAGGGATATTATTTAAGTTTGGATCAGAATTATTTTCATCCTCTTCAGTGCTATCTTCCCCAGAATTTTCTGAATCTCCATCTTCGGAATTTAAGTCCTCATTAACAACCTCAGGCATTTTTAATTCAAATTTCGGAGAAATTTCTTTAGATAAACCGAAATATTTTAAAGAAGGACAGTAATTACTGTGATATCCATCGATGCTTTTTTTGATAATTTTAAAAACTTTATCCTTTTGATGTTTTTTAAGTCTACCCAATATTTTTGCAATAGCTGAATCCAGTGTCTCATTCTGAAGCCAATTAAACAATGCCTGTATGCTTCTTTGCTGATCATTTTTCTTTTTTTTGCTTTTTTGTAATTTCAACTGAGAAAAGAACTTTCGAAAAACTCTCTTTTCTACATAATCATTTCCTAATAAAGTTGCTAACAATGGTAATACTTCTTCCTTAAGACTGCCAGAACTTTCACACAGGTATTGTACTTTATATAGTTTACACTCCATAACATATACTTTACTACCATCTTCCTCTATTGGCTTTGGTTTTGTTTCCAATAAATTAAATGGAATATATAGAACATTGTAAATAAAGAAATCTGAATCATAGCTTAGTACTGGACAGTTTAAGTGTCTTGCCAATGAGGCAATTTCATCATCAGCTTCGAAAATGCATATTGTATAATTAATTTTCATATCTCTTAGTACCTCAATAAATACATCTCGAACCAAAAACGGAAAAATTTGTAAATTACCCTGAGTAACTGGGTCTAAGTGACTGCAGCTCTGCAATTTAGATCTGAGGCGACTAAATATGGTTTTCAATTTTTTATTCTCATGACAACCATCAAATAATACATATGCAGTCACATTACATTTCCGTAGGTTCTTAAAAAAAGTTCTAACGTATGATGCGAATTTATCATAATCACCTCCAAATGCAGAAAAGCTGTTCATTGATCTGTATAATTGAGCACACAAACTGTGACCATCGATGATAAGGTTTGTATCGTGTAAATAATGTCTTTTCAAAAAAATATTTTGATTATTATTAATATAAGTAGTCAGACCTTTGACACCCATTATTTAAAAAATTATTTCCTTGTTATATCTTTTTTATAAACATATTCCTAAATTCTAATGCACTTATTTATTTTTAAGTTTAGGTTAACTTATATTTAAATTTAATGTTGTGACATTTGCAACATGTGTTTGATATTAGACTGTACACTCACGCCGAGATACTTCGAAACATGCCAAGTGCGAGAGTGCATACTTACTTTAGAGTTTAGGAGCACTAAGTCATCCGTCTACCTCGCCTCGCCTGCTTTTGATTCTATGTAAATTTTGACGCCCGAGGTCTTGAATCCTCATGTTGTGAAAGCATCACTTTAAAATAAAATTCAAAAGCATTTATTTGTTAAAAGTTATACAATAAATAATTTAATGGAAGATAAAACATCTTAAGTATATTGTAATTTCAAGGGCCCTGGCTGCTTCAATTTTGGAGGATAGTTATAATTTATAATTTTACTTTCAAAAATTATAAAATATATTCTAGCCTGCTGAATTTCTTTTGCCAGTTCTTCTTAGGATTTTTTTTTTCTAAACTAGTGGTAGTCTTATGGCATTCAATCATTATAATAATTTAATGCTGAATTAAAATAATTTGAATTTTAAAAATGATTTTAATTAATTGTGCATGCATGTAAAATTATACCTGCCATAATTTCTCATTATATAAGGTTCTCGGACCTCAGCATGCGCCACACAAACGTAATTTAAAAAAACGAAACGGTAAATTGCAGCACTTGTATGAAGACGTCTCGTACGAGAGTATGATATTAAAATATGCAATCGATTTATTTGTCTCATCGTAGTATCTCTTAATAGTCTGTGGTCCCTTCTCCCTCTGCAACCCGCACCTCAACGCTGAATTAGGGATGATCGATATTACAAAAAACATCGATGTTAACATCGATTCAAAAGTATCGATTTACGATAAACATCAATGTCTAAAAACATCGAATTTAAAGCAGATTTTTTTAATATCTCTGTATAATATAAAAAAATAGTATACAATGTACATAATTATTTAAGTCGAATGAAACTTTTACAGTGCAGAAGTTTCCTTATAATACATGTTAAAACTAATAAATCAGTGATTTTTTTGGAATCTATCAATAAATTACTGAGAAATTAATTTAAATATAATGTGAGGCCACGAAATTATTCTTAAAAGCGCAACTTTAAAGTTTAGTAACTTTTTCATTTGTTGAGATACATATTTTAATAATTCTTTCATATTTTTGTTTTATAATTAATACAAAAAAAATGGGAAACTTCTCCATTATGTTTGATTACAAATTGTATGAATTTAAAGATTACATATATTTATATTAACAGTGCTTTCCACTCATTACGTTTTAGAAAAAAACAAATGCATACTTATATCAAGAACATGTAGAGAATTTTAAGCTCCTTTACATTAGTAACAACTTCAAACGATAACTGTTTTGGTGTTCTAATAGTTGGCATGTACTGCTGCAAATCCGGAGGTTGATCGGGCCAAAAGTTATTGAGGTTTTTCGTTAAGAAATTCTCAAAAATAGCCTGCAGTTTGTCTGGAGATAGCGGTGTTTCCTGTGCCTCAGCGCACGGGGACATAGGAAAAGTGCACATAGTGCATTAATAAGCCTTTGAAGTTTTTATCTGTTTGTCTTTAATTTATCCTTATAACATCGATGTGTCATTGTTATCGAAATCAAAACATCGATGTTTTCGATGTTTATTCACTATTGATGTCGGATATATATCGATTATCGATCATCCCTACGCTGAACGCGACGTGCCGGTGAATGCATGTGGTTATTAATTTTGAAAAACACGTGCTTTTCAGTGGTATAATATCGTCTTTTAAAATCATAAGATTACGTCGAACAGTGTTAAATCAATATTATTATTAAAACATATTCTTACTTTTTTAAGTACAGTAGTTCAGTAAATTGCGCCACAAACCCCATCGTTGACACGCTTGTGAGTAAATACATATTTGATTCGAGAACCTATTTATTGAGATGACTGAAGAAAAAGAGGTAGTCCCTGAAAGCAATGGCCAAGAGAATAATAAAGAAAACAATGCAGAAGAAGAAACTGACCTGGAATCGGCCATTATCCGGCAAGTGGAATATTACTTTGGTACGTCAACTACAACTCTAATCAATAATTTTTATTACTTTGTATCCATTCTCTTCATTTTAGCCGAATTGTTGTTGGTTTCTTAAATAACTATAAGCTTGTGTTTATTTATATTCAATGAGTAGATTCAAGCATATTTAGCAGCTTTAAATTTTAAACTTATATATAAAGCTTAGATTTTGTAATCAAATAAGCCTTGGTACGGATATCAATTTCTAACCTACTAGAAAATTGTAGTATCTATCTTAACACTTAGCATTGTGAATCCAATGGTCAATTGAAACAAATATTCCTTGTGTATTTATAACTTTTCTGTAATTGATACCCTAATTATATATTTTATTCTATAGCTAAATTTAAAATAAAAACATTTTCATTAATTAACATTTATTTTAAATTAAAGGTGATGTTAACTTGCCGAGAGATAAATTCCTAAGAGAACAAGTAAAGTTGGATGATGGCTGGGTACCCTTAGATGTACTCATAAAGTTTAATCGACTTGCCAAATTATCAACAGACCTTGAAGTAATAGGCAATGCGCTTAACAAATCTTCATCTGGTTTACTTGAGGTGATTATTTACAGATTTTCTATATCTTTATATATATAATTGTTCTGTATGTGTGGATGTCACTTCTCCTAAACCACAGGACCGATTTAGATAAAACTTTTGTGTGTTTGAGTGGGTTCCTGGATGGTTTACATTCACAACTGTACCCCATAGGTGGTGCTGCATTCAGGCTATAGGATTTTTGCGAAGACCATGTTTGGGCAGGACAATGTCTGTCAGGTCCTGTAGTATAAATAAATATAATAAATAAATAATAAATTGATGATTTTGATTAAAAGAAGGACTAAACCCAATTAATATTTGAAAAATTATTAAACCCAATTTTTTTTATGTAAGAAACCTAATACCATATACTTGATTTGTAACTGTGTTTGAATTTTTTTGTTTTGTAGCAGATATAATGGTGTGGTTTATAATTTTACTTATTTTTTAAAAACATTAAAGTATCCAAACTAATTAATTTATCAACTTATTTAAGTATATTGTTTCTCCAGCTGTCAGATGATAACAAAAAAGTGAGACGAAATCCCGAGCTGCCGATACCAGAAATGAATGAAGAAAGACGCAAAGAACTAGTTGCCAGAACTGTCTACGCTAAAGGTTTCCCAAAAGACTCCAATTTAGATGATCTCCTAAAATATTTTAAGCAGTTTGATGTAGTAGAAAACATAGTCATGAGAAGATATCAGGACCGGCAAACTAAGAAACGGCTCTTTAAAGGATCAGTCTTTGCCACTTTTAAGACTAAAGAACAGGTATGAATTAGCTATATCATAATATAATATAGTTTAATGATCTTATTTCACTGACCAATCTCCTTCATGTCTTCTCCGTTGTACATGACATTGGCAAAGTAATCTCTGCTTAACCAGTGCGCTTTAAAGTTATTAACAAGAAAATTCAATTGAATATGAATAAAAACTTAAAAAAAATAAATAAAAACCGACTTCCAGGCACTGAAAAGTAAAAAATAACTAAACAGGAGTTTTCATTTAGAATAGATACCTAATCAGATATTTTCAAAGTCGGTGCCAGCCAATACAAATCAAAGCACATTGACTTCGAAAATATCTAATTTTTCCATTTTTAGTGTAGACGTAATAAGCAGGTACTTTGTAAGAAGAAAGATTTTTAATAAAAACATATTCGATTAAGCCATTTATTTAAAAACCGCTAGACCGATTTTGATAAATTTATATGGGACCACCGGGGAAGAATTCCCTTTGAAACAAAAAAGAATTTTCCAAATCGGTTAAGGCGTCTTTGAGTAATCGGTGAACATACATAAAAAAAAAGAAAAAAAAATGGTTCCGACGAATTGAGAACCTCCTCCTTTTTGGAAGTCGGTAAATAAAATATGTTTGCTGTTTGGTTTTTAAATTGTAAAAAGGCTATTGAATACATAGAAAAAGTGTGTGTGTGTACTTATGTATGCACGTAAGAAGTTATACTTCTTTGGCATAACAGAACAAAAATAGCTATTTAGATTTCATCCCGTATGTCACAACTCTGTTTGTAAAAGGAATGCAGCTAACTTCATCATGTCGCTTTTTGGCTGTTGGTGTGCGCGGGCTTCGTAATAATTTTACTCTCATAATTTTTTCCAAATGTACCAAATGAAGTATAACTTCAAAAATTTTATTATTAAATTAAGACTGCTCCTGTCTTCTAACAACTGTGTAATAGAGGAATATGTAATATTTTTTGTGTTATTCCTAAATAACATTTTGTATTTTAATTTTTTTAAATATTATAGTATAAACAACTTATTCACATTTAATCTGTGCAGGCTGAAAAGTTTGTCGAGACAAAAGGTTTGAAATACAATGATACTGAACTTATAATTCTTTGGCAAGAAAACTATCTGAAGCAAAAGCAAGAAGAGTATGCCTCCAAGAAAGAGAAGAAAGACAAAAAACATAAGCAAAAAGAGGTATTGTCTTAATATCTTATTATTATTAATAAATAGGACATTTCTCTTTACTTTTAAATAAAAAAATTGATCTTATTTTGCAAATCTAAATAAATTATAATAAAATAAATATCTTAAAACATCAAGCTAAGAGTAATGTATAAAATACTACAGACTCACCCTTGCTCCGCTCCTGTTGTCCCTAGTTACGTTTTAACAGTTAGTATAAATTTCTCAGAGATGAGATATTTTCCTGCAGTAAAAAGTATCCTATATGTTGACCCGGATAACCAGCTATCTGATGATAGCTTGATGGTATGATTACCAAATTTCATCAAAACCTCGTGATGCGGTCACAGACAGAAAAAAATTCTAATAACTATAGATTTGGCCTCTGTATTGATAATAATGACTATTTCAATAAGATTTTCCAAAAAATTTCTGACTCAGAATTTTATTATTTGTATAGATTTATTTATTGTTATTACTACGTGTTTGGATAACAATTAAATATTATTATTATATTATTACTGTATTGCTTAATAATCATATAATTTTACAGCAAAAGGAGGAGAAAGATGACTTCAAGCTACCAACTGGAACAGTGTTGCACTTCAGCCAAGGTCATGATAAAATGTCACGAGAAGATGTTAAAGAAGCCCTAAAACCTCTAGGTAAAATAAATATTTTTATAATGTATTTCATAATTCAAACAAATAGTTACAAGCCAGAGACAACTTATATGTAACTTTATATTTCTCTTCATTGTATACATTTACAGTGTAATTCACATTTTATAACTTCGGCCATATTGATTATAGACCAACGGAATTTTGGTTTAGATATAAAATTCTTTACAGCAAAGTTGTACTTGTCGCTTATTATAACCTATTTTAAAAAAAATATGTCTGGTTATATTGACAGACATGAATCCTAACACTTTCGCTCGTAAACCGAAAATGAAAAGACCAGAATGTCTTCTTTATACAATAGTTTTCGAGTCTGTTATCTAAAGAAAAAACGAAAGCAAAAATGATTAATTTCTTATGTAAAAAATGAAAAAAAATATGTAATTTATGTACATATGTATTATGTACCATGTTAATACATACATGTATGTTTGTTTTGTGTCAGTTTATGTTTCTTTTTCTTACACATACATACAATTTGTAGTTTTTCTATCTATTAATCTAAATATCTAACAAAATTATTTATTTTCTAAGACTGTTTTGTATAACGTCTGCTTAGTATGACCTGATTTTCACTTCCCTTCAATGTCATTATAAGCGGATTCTACAGTATATGAAACTTAAATGTAATATGCAATATAATTAAAAGGGTTATTAACCATATTGAGAGATATAATATGAATTTATTATTTATTTTAGGTGCTGAAATTGCCTATATTGACTTCAAAGTGGGTGATACCGAAGGCTGGGTGAGGATGGCCAAAGAAAATGTAGCGAAAGAAGTGGTCGAAAAAATAACAGATGGCAAAATAAAGATTGGCGATTCGGAAGTAGTATTTCGTATGCTCGAAGGCGACGAGGAAATTACTTACTTGGAGAAAACTGTAGAAGAAATGTCCAAACGACGCAAAAATATAAAGAGCTTTAAACAGAATAAAAACAAAAACTTTAAAGGAAAACAGGGTAGAAAGAGAAAGCAAGGCCAACATGAGGACGCCCCACCGAGTAAAGTTAAAGCTGACAGTTAGTTTTACATTTATAAGGGTACATGATACACTAATTCGATTTATTAAGCTAAATATGTTCTATAGTGGATGAAAGGAGCAATACTATATAGATAATGTCATTACGTAGTAATGTCTATATTTAATGCTGATTTTATTGATATTCTTTCAATTATTATAAATATCATGTACCCATTTTTTCATTATAACCTTTTTAAGCGTACAAAGGACTTAGGAAGTGTGTAGACTTTGAGTCGGTGTAAGCTATTCTTGTGTTTACTATAGGTACCATATAAAACAAGTGTTGTTAAATACATTGATATAAAACGATATCGCTTTGGTTATATTCAAAATAATTACTGAACATATGATTAAATTTATATTTTACTTTACTGGTCTTTTTATTTTGTTAATTAAGAACATCTTTAACGTTGCAAAATGTATTCTGCCGACATGAGAAAGAAGGACGTAACTTCGTCAAAGTTAATTTCGAGATATTTTAATTTTTATTTTACTACTACGTTAGATTTTCGCGAAAACTTGTAAGTGCCAAAATTTACCTTAATTTTCAACTTCTTTTTATTTTTCGTTATTTTAACTTTACTTCTGCTGTAAGACTTTGCTTTTAACCTAAATTGACAATTCTAGGTCAACCGGAAGTACCCTGTAGGTTTTGGGTCGAAAACCTATGTGGTAGTTCCTGGTGATCTAGAATCACGAAATTTGCTAAAAAGTGAGGTCTTACAGCACAAATAAAGCAAAAATTCCATATAAGATTATAAAAAAAGTTGATAATTAAAGGTTCCATACAAACAGATTTCCTACAAGTTTGTACGGAACCCTCGGTGAGCGAGTCCGACTCGCGTTTGTCCGGATTTTTTTTACTGATTCTGAATCTGCATATAAGTCATTTTTGACCAAATTCTTAGTTACAGCCTTCTTTCTTATTATAGTAGTATTTACGCATACCATCCGCATACATACATACATATAGTTGGTCATGTTACATGATGTAGTTACGCACGGGCTAGTAAAATCACTACCCGTTAAAATCGAAAAACTTTTCCCGTCTTAATGGGGTATCGCAGGATCGCTACGCACTCAACCACAAGGACCCGACGGCTGCCTGCTGAGGCAAACCACAGCAATCAAGGAGTTGCTCCTACGTTCCACTCTGTTTTCAGAGAAATACCAAGAGCAATCCGCATGGCACATTTCCCAAGGCGTTTCTTGGTTTCAAGCCCGGCCGGAATCTGGATTGCCGGTAGCCTAATGAATAATGAGGCATTACTACGATAAGGTGCTACACATGTATTAGTAGTCACCTAATAAACGAACAAATGATTACGCTTTGAGTTAATTAAAAAAATATTTTTTTCTGTCCATTTTTTAATTTTTACACAATAGAAAAAATTATATTATTACATTTATAATTTTTTATTTGGTAGTTTTGTTTATTTATATCTATGGTTTTATCTATGGATAGAGGATGAAATTAACATAACAGTTGTCAATCAAACTTAAATGTCAAATTAACTTGTCAATCTAAAATAAATGCAGCATGGATGACAAATAAAGAAATGCAGTGTTTAGTGAATTAGATGCGAAGATTTTATTTTGATAAATAATATACTTATTAGTACGAAAAAAGATAAAAAATAAATATAAAAATGAAGCCGGATGCTGAAGCTAACAAAACTGAGGAAGAAAATGTTACAGGAGACGTTATAGGAGATACTGTCTACAGTGAGCGATTCGTTTTAAAGTTGTTGTTAAAATTCGCTAATTTGGACATCCTTAAGAACGAATTACAAGAAAAAATATTCGAAGATGATCTATGCACGCTTTGGGATATGACAGCTGAAAGAGATGTAGTTTTATTTCTGCAAAAACACGACGTTTTTAATTTGCTTAATTTCGCTTTTCCTATTATAGATTCCCCTCGTATTATCGAGATTCTGATAGGAATGATTGGCAATATGTGTTGTCAGAAGGAAGCAGCTAAAGAACTGTTAAAAATGAACTCTTTTTTAACATTATTATTGGAATATGCTAAATCTGAAGATAGCCTAATTATTATTCAAGTACTACGGTTGGTAAACACTAGTTTATTTCTAGCAAAAGAGCAAGAATTACACAAATGGATTGAAATTTTTATTAAAATAGGCTATTCAAATGCTTTATATTATGTGTTAAGAAATTCTTCCAATAAAGACCTCTTGCTGACAGCCTTAGAAAATTTTAACACTATTTGCTCATATTGCAACTCGGGAAAAGAAAGCACAAATTTTTTTGGCCACTTTGTAACTTCAGAGGCTATTGAATCCTTATCTACAGCATTTACTGAAATAACTATTAAACAAAAAGATTCATGTGAAACTGAAGAATTAGAACGGGTACTCATTATTACCTTACAAATTACATTAAACTTAGTCGGTTTTGATAAATCATATGAAGTGTACAATGAAAATAAATCAGATGTACTTAAGATAATAACACAAGTGTTTACATATTACGAAAACAAATTTGTAAATCAAAAAGAAATTGACATGGACTTAGTAGATGTAATAGATTCCGCCATAACAATAGTTAAGGAATTAGAGTTAAGTTGCATGTGTGGCCTTGAACAGTTCTTCCAACAAAGTTATAGCATGTGGAAAACATTAAGTACTATTGCAGAATCTGACAAAAACGGAAGTTCAAGCTTTGAAAATGATGACAAAGAAGAATTGCAGGTGTTTTCTACTCAAATGAAAATATCATTAAGTAATTTAATATTTAATTATATGGAAAAGTGTGGCAATAAGAATTTATATAAAGCTCTTGACGAAATCGGGACAGATTTTGATGATATGTCCAGTTTAGTGAAAGAAAAGTCATTGTGGAAAGCAGTTTGTGATCGAGCTTCAAACTATAAGACTAGATTAAAAGAAACGGAAAACTGTTAGTGTTTTTTTTATTTTTTAATGTTATATATTAGGTATAGTCTGGTCAAATTAAACCAAAAAATAAGAATGAAGCTACATAAATTCACAACAAGCTGAAAATTGGTGAAATCGTTCAAAATATAATTATAAATAAAAAAGTTCCCCATCTTTCCCCTGTATGGAAAAAAAAATATTCAAGGTCAAAAAAAAGAGTTTCGCAATTTTCAACAAAACAGTAAGTTTTATCATAAAAATACTTCAGACAAAAATTGTAAATCATAAAATTATCTATAAAAAATGTATGAATACTTTTATTCCTACGAGCCACCGTTTCTGAGATATAACGATTCAAAAATTTGTAACATATCTTACAAATCTGGTGATGTATGTACAAGGCATAGTCATACATATTATGACGACTAGCAGAACCTGCGGCTTTATTATTAATTATATTTTGAACGATTTATGAATTATATTTTGAATGATTTCACCAATTTTCAGCTTGTTGTAAATTTATGTAGCTTCGAATGTCTAAATCGACCGGACTAGTATGTGTATTCTGTATATATTAGACAAAATGAATAATTACCCTGTTAAACTTAGAAGCTGACAAAATTATCTAAAAAAGATGTGGCAAAATAAGTAATGCCAATCTACTTTAAAAAGTATCACAAATTTGCACATAAATATATTTTTTTTAGTATTATTTAAACTTTATTGCACAATAATGGTAATTTGATTTTTTTCTAATTATAATAAAAAATATTTTATATTTTATCTCACTTTGTTATGTCAATAAAATTATATATTACTCCAAATTTGTATAAATTTATTATTTTTTAACATAATATTCCATCATTTTTATTTAATTATCTTGTTATTTTCAATTGAATTATTTTATTAATGGTTTC
Organism: Fabriciana adippe; assembly: GCA_905404265.1. Taxonomy (NCBI): domain Eukaryota; kingdom Metazoa; phylum Arthropoda; class Insecta; order Lepidoptera; family Nymphalidae; genus Fabriciana; species Fabriciana adippe. The sequence goes on from FR989986.1 coordinate 15,835,112, forward strand.
AAAAAGTGCCAGTTAAGCACAGATTATCTCTCCAATATCTCAAAATGGAGAAGACACAAGGAAATCCATAATTTTAATCAAATAACAAGTATGAAGTATCTATTATTAGGAACCAGACAATTTATTCTCCTTAGACTGGGGTATTATCATAATAATTTATACCAGGTCATTGCCCTGTCTGTGTTGCCCACTCCAAGTTTGACAATAGTATATTGACCCTTTGTCAAGATAATTTTGAGTATTAAATAATATTGTTTTCTTTACTATCCTATGCTATACCATTAGTAATAATACCTAATAATCACACTACAATTATAATTAGACGTGTGTAGCTCTTTAGTGAAACGACTCAGTGTTACGAAACATCAATGTGATCCGAATGATTCGGAACATTCATGTCAGTACAAGTGTTTCATTTGGAACTCTCTCATTTATAGTCTGTAGTCACCGTTGGCGTTCGGACTAGAGAAGTGATAAACGGCTTTAAATTGACAACGCGTTTAAACGTTGTGCTTATTTTTTTAAACGTTTTTAAAAAACGCTTTTCGTTGAAACGCTTTTTTGCTAATCGTTGAACACTTTTAAGTAAAAGTCATCTGTCATAACGACAAGCGTTGAAAAAAGCGTTGAAAAAAGCGTTTAACAGTTGCCTGATCGTTGTGTTGTAAAACACTAACAAAATTAATACGTTTTCAATTCGCCAAAAATATTACGTAAACAAGTAGAATGTAATTTAGCCGCTTAATATGAAACGAATTCATTTAATATTGAGTCTTATATGGATAGAAATATGATTGTTAATCTAATATAATTTTTAATTTTTATATTAAATCTTATGTACTTTGAAATAAGGTCCAATAATTAAATTTTATTTTGAGTTGTATTAGCATTCTCATTAGGTTACTTTTCATGTTGTGTTTAGTTTCTTGAAACGTAGCCGTCAACGTTTAAACGAAATCTGCTTGAATGTATAAGCGCGCTGTAGCGCTTTTTTAAAAAAGCATGCTATTTTAAGCGCTTATCGTTTAAACGCCCACGTCTAGTTCGGACAGTTTCGATCGCGCGATGCGATGCCGATTAATACCGATTACTTCCCGATCCAACGCTGGCACGTGCGGACCGCAAACCAAAACAAAGTATAAACAGGTTTTGTCTTGTTTTGTGTTTTGATTGCGCTGGTGCATTTGAGACATTTAGATTTTTGAGAAATTTGATTCTCGCAAAACTTCTATAGACTAATGTGAATAGTGCGAATAATTAGGTACTTAAATTATATTATTAGAATATTATACTCATTAGAATATATATACTTATTAGAATAATAGCACAATAATTTTGTTTTAGCTGTCAGTCCTAAGCCTGTTAAAGTATGAAGGAAAATCGATTTTATTATTGATTGGGTCATTTTGAACCTAAAACATTATTCTATTAATCTAGTGTTCCAAATGTTCCAAATGAAACATATCACTGATCCGGAACTTAGCACTGTTCCAGATGCGATTGTTCCAATCTGGCTAAAGATACATTTTTGCCACGTCTAATTATAATTGGGGTTAACGCGCTTAAATTCGCGAGAGGACGCTAGTGTAAAGTAAAGGTCTCTAGAAATGTCAAATGACACAATGTTTATTGTTTGCGAACTTTTCATCGCGGATCTTCACTAATTAATCATGATTATTGAAACATTGTGCCGTTCCTAATTAATTATGGTAGACACGGTATCGCTCAACAAATGTTATTGCTTTAAAAGAGGAACTAAGAAAAAGTTAATATTTTATTTATTAGGTTAATATACATTGATTATTAAAAACAAAATCCTAATAAACTGGTGTCGCGTCAACGACTATTATTATATTATATATAAAGTCGTGCAGCACTAACAAATACTTTTTAACGATGCGATAAGACTTTCCCCGCTAGTAGCGCCAACTGGTAAACCAGAAACTAAAACCCTCATTGCGAAACTTTGTGTATTGTGTTTTTGAAACGGCTGGATGATCTACTGTTAGTACATTAAATTTGCCAAAAGGTGGCGCTGATCGTTTGCCAAAATATGAATATAATATACTTTTGTTATATATACAGAGAAGTAGATGCTTTTGTGTCGATTCGCTAAAAGTACCTAGAGACAACGCACCAAAGCGAATCGCCAGTGAGATTACTATTATAAAAAGAGAAATTTGTGTATATATGCTTGTCACTCTTTCACAGTGAAACGGATTTAGATGAAATTCAGTACACATAACCTGGAATACACAGCCTACAGTTAGGCGAGGGTGGACCCAGTATCTAGTATTAAAAATACAGTCTAACATTAGACTACCCAATAAGCTAAGTAATGTTTTGTAAACGTATTATTAATGTCTCATATCTCTAGCATAACCTGTAAAATAAACTGCTCGACACATTTAAACACACCAGGTATCACAAGCTTATCTTAACTGTGGGAATTAATAAAATTTTCATCAACATATAATTTCTAGTCTGATTTGACTTGACTGCTTATTTATATTTTATAATGATACTAGCGACTCACCCTTGCTCCGCTCGGGTTCGTTCCTACTTACGTTTCAACGTTTAGTATAGATTTCTCAGAAATAAGATATTTCCCGCAGTAAAAACTATCCTATATGTTGACCCGGATAACCAGCTATCATTATACCAAATATCATCAAAATCCCTCCAGTGGTTTTTCCATGATGCGGTCACGGACAGACAGGCAAAAATCCCAAAAAACTATACATTCGGCCTCTGTATCGATAATAATGTCTATTTCAATAAGATTTCCAAAAAATATTTAATGTACAGACAGATTCGGCTTAGTTACAATTTTATTATATATATATATATATATATATATAGCCTAGCTACTCACCCTCGCTTCGCTCAGATTCGTTCTTAGTGAAAAAAAAAATCTATCTCGCGAGAACCATACATTTTACCTGGATAAACTTAACTTACGTACTATTCCAGACTATAATCTACCAAATATCATCCAGATCCGTTCAACCATTCTGGCGTGAGAAACAAATATCCATCGATCCTCACAAACATTCACATTTATAACATTAGTTATATGGATATTATATTTATAATATGTATGTATTTAAAGTTATATATGTGTAGTGTATCAACTATCTGCTATCCATAACACAGGCCTCGTAGCTTACCATGGAACAAGATGGTGCTGTGTGCTAATGTCCCAACATATTTATTTATTTATAATGAAACACAAGGTAAATAAAACGCGAGCATATACGGGATTATATATTTATGCACATTATAAAGCAACATTTACATTACAATAACCGAGTCCCGACGTCGGGAACTATTCGAATGTAACAGTACAACAGAAAACATTCATACACACGACCAGCCGACATACACATTTGAAAACACCAATACGATCCCATCAAAAGCGACAAAAGCCGCATAGAAACCAATAAATATTTATTAGTTTCTATGTGGCTTTTGTCACTTTTGATGGGATCCTATTGGAGTTTTTAAACATTGATACACATTTAAAAACACCAATAGGATCTCATCAAAAGCGACAAAAGCCATATAGAAATCAATAAATATTCATCACTTTCGATGAGATCATATTGGATTTTTTCAATTTACACATTAAACGTACACGCGTCATAAAAAACGTTACTTCACAAATACTGTAAGGAGAACGGAGATTAATAATTTTACATTATATGTACTTAAAAACTAACTAACCAATCCTTCGAGTGCAATATACTCGTCTGTTATATATATATAATAAAAAAAAAAAACAATATAAAGACTAGATCAGTGAAATACACTGATTAACGATAAAATTGCTAAGAGCAATAACGCAAGCGTAATACTGGCAACACAAGTGCTAAAAAAAACTAGAACTGGTAATATGAACATACTCATAGCGTCCTTTTGGCTTTTAGATGTAAAAAAAAAACGTTTGTGTGTACTTATGTACGCATGTAAGAAATTATACTTCTTTGGCGTAACAGAATTAAAATAGCTAAAGATTTCACGGGAAATTTAACAGGAATTCAACCAACTTCATCATGTCGATTTTTGGCTGTCGGTGTGCGCGCGCATCGTAAAAATTTTACTCTCATATTTTTCCAAACGTACCAAAAGAAGTATAACTTCAAAAATAAAAACATAATTTAATTTTACACAATACAATCATATTCTCTTTACTTATTTCAGACCCGTGTTGCCAGCACCACTCAAACAACTGAGCGAACAAATAATATTGTCCCTAAAACATATCGTTTAACTGCGACATTAAACTGACAACTACAATATACAATATAAACTATTTACCTACTTAATAAATTATATAAATTATTTGAAATTAAAAACAAGTCTTAGGCTTTAAACATGTCGCGTAGTACCTACAGATCCCAGCTCCGTTCTTTTCCCGTCTCTACACAATCGCATGTAAAAAATAAACAAAATCTTACTTAACACTTCTAAAGGCACATTTACACGTTTAGTTTCTTTCTTTACATATTTTATTAGGTACAGAAATAGAAAAATAATTTTAAATAAAACTATATTTTCGGCGGATTTATTTTGATTTTTGGTTCCAGACGTTTCGAATGCTTTACAGCAATCATGGTCACGGGAGAGACTAAGGTGTTAGACGTCTCAAAGATCATTATACAACCTTAGTCTCTCCCGTGACCATGATTGCTGTAAAGCATTCGAATTTGAGAATCAAAAATTAAAATAAATCCGCGAAAATATCCAAAAAGATAGTTTTATTTAAAATGTCAAATATTCGCGTAAATCTAAGAAAGTATTATTAAAAAAAAAAACTAATTAATAGTTACGACTATTAAAATCTGTATCATTGTAATATCATTAATCATAGCTTTTAATAGTTAGTCTAAATATGAGCAATGTAAATTATACTTTATGCACCTTACATACGGTTCAATTTATATTGCTCATAATTTCTATTTCTTTAGAGTTTCTCCTTGAAGTTATGAAACTCACCGTGTAAATAAACCTTTAAAGACATACAGTCTTATACATAGCAATAAAGGCCCTACAGTTGAAATATGTTTTGTCACGCTCTTACAAACTCAAACATCAAATTGTTAGATAAAGATAGACGCTTCATAAACCAATTTTAGCTAAATCAGAGATAAAACAGGTTTATGAATAAGGCCTTTAGCAGGGAACTAAAAAAAAACATGCGTAGAGACTGCAATATGTAAATATTTACAAAAAAAAAAAAACAAAAAAAGTGAAATGAACGCAAGCTTTGTACTCGCTTGGGATATGTTTTGTGACAGAACTAAATATTTAAACAAATATTTTATCTCGTAGATAAATTAAACTTATTTTTTTACATAAACTAAGCTAACTTTAAAAAAAATCGCAGATTTCACATACATCGATATATGATCACTCCACATTGAACGTGTAAATATTCTTCACAAGCGTATCCATAGACAATACCATTCCAGCCATATTTGATTCTGAATGGTCCATTTTTGGCACATTTCCTTCAAATTTTATTTAAATAATACTATGCGACGCATGGATTGGCAGTGTCTATTGGGTAGAGGGTTGCCGCGTTATTTAAATAAAACATGTATCTGGCAACACCCATCATATAGCCATAGAGTAAATATGTAACAGATTATAATTTAAACTCTTTTTACTCTAAAACGTCGATAAATTTTAAATGGCAAATGTTTGAAGCCGCCGGCATTTTGATTTCGTATCAAAAACAAACTAATCTGAATCTAATGTTTGTTTTCACACACCTAGTAGAGTACGATATGTTCACTATTGGGATATGCTTCAATATTTTCCACTTGAAATTCAAACATTTGCCCATACACTACTAAACTCTTTGGTACATTTTGTGAGCAAAGACGAGTGATGAAGCTTAAGCGATAATATCCAATAATGTATTTCCCGATCGTTCACTTGCGTTCATCTAGATCCTATTTCAGTTTTAGGTCACTTATAATAGAGCGATCGTTACTTATACATAGGTATAATATATATTTTTTTTAAAACACCATAGACTTCATTTTTTTTATATTATAGAAAAAGAACCTCCATTTTGTAATCGATCAAAATATAAATAACGATCGTGCCATTACGCGTGTGACTGATCTTTTTCACTGGAATGTTCACAATCTCACAGTCCCAATATTGCTTTCTCCGTTAAAAAGACACCCATTTGTACTTACGATAGAATTAATATAATTATAAACAACCTAATTTCCCCGATTCGTTGTCTCGATAGGACAGCTGTGTTAAATAACTACGGGATCAAACGTAACGCCTATTTAGATCTACCGTAAAGATCGTATAGTTACGGTAAAAATTGAACGCGATTGATATACGCGATTGTTCTATTGAATTTGACGCGCTCGCTAGCGAGTATCGAGCACTGTAAGTCGATTCATAGTAGAGGTTATATATATATAATATATCAACTTTTTTAACTCATCAACATGAACAGCAAATCAACTGCGAACATTTCCTATTCCTAAGTCCATACAAAGGTCACGTGACGAAAAATCTTATATTAGAACATGTATTGCACGAACCAATTTTGATAAAACACTTGACATATCGATAACATCTAGGTAAAAAGTTAGCGAGTAACATTTAGATAAATAAGGCTACACTATCCAGTCTGGTAAGACGGCAAGGGGGACATACAACGCACATATCTAGGAATATATTTTAAACGACACGAAATATGAAATACGACTAACAAATATCTAAATACATAGAATAGAGCGACCCCCGGTAACGAAGTACGAGAGTATATATACGAATTTCACAGATTAAAAAATGCGATTTAAAAAAAATCGCCTCACATCAATAAATTGGCAACCCCTGTCAAAATGGCGTATACGAATAATATTAAAATATTAAAATGTATATAGAACTTCGCACGCGCTATTCCGAAAGTCATTTTGAATTGCCAAGCGTATCCTCATTGGATACATATTTGCCTAAATTTATAATACTTTTAATAATAATCGTTGAATTCGATGGAATCGAGCGATTTCACTAGGGCGGGACAATATCGATATTGAGGGGCACATCACACACATATCGAGATTACGTCACTCCGTAACTTCAGTAGCAGTATTCTAAAACACATTTGTGTAACTCGAAAGCTGAATCCGCTGTTATACTTCATCTGGCGGCGAACAGATACTGGGCGAGTCGCAAAAATATTCTATAGTTTAAGTCTCTATAAAAATAAACTCCAAAGTATCTACAGACGTTAGTTAGTACCGTTGATAGAAATAAGTAGTTGTTTAAACTACTTTCTTTAGTTTCAACAGCCACTGACGAAATCTAAACACCGCCAACATAAGAATGCTTGAATTATATCCGCGAATTCAGCTGTCGAGTTATATAAAAACGATCACAGAATACAGCTACATGTATCGATGTCGGTAAGACTGTTTTATTACGTACATCATTATGAGTTCACCTTAGTTTAAATGTTCAATATTCTCAACGAATTTTCTGAACCCATTTTGATGCACCTAACAAAAGCCAACAAGTGCGATTTAGGCTCCGGAGAATCCGTAGACCTCTAAAACGCGTATTTCAAAGTCTCCACTAGGACAAAGCGGCGGGTTATTGAACGTGGAGCATCGGTCCGTTTTGCCGAACCGTATGTTTTCATCCATCCATATCGCTTGACCGTCACTGTAAACGAGCAAACAAAACAAAATTAGTATAAAATATAAATCAATCGTTAAGCATACAAAAACAAAGTAAATAAAACACAGTTGTTAATATCATACAAAAATGATGGCAAATAGTCAAGTTACTCTATTTTTTTTAAATGTACAGGAATGTTTTAGCTTTTTAATTTGGGTTTGAATTACTTAATATTGTCGGCCTAATTCGTTAACCTGCTAAGTCCGTTTTTGAGCAATTTTACTCTTTATACCGGTCAAAAAGTTCAGACGATTACCTACATTATGTTAAAGGAATAGATACTATAACAATATAAAAAGGTTAGGAAAATATCAAGGAACTCACGGGTATTTTCAGAACTTTAACTTTAAAAATGAAATAATTCAGTTTTTTCTTCGTCCTATAAACTATGCAGGAATACACTTAGTAGGTTTAACGAATTAGCGCGACGAATTATATTATATCACTTCACTAAGCACTTACCGTTACACTAAAACAGACCATCAAACACCCATTCAGCAAACCAGTGCTATGATGGAGACTATCAAAAACATAAGTACATACCCTCCTCCTATAGTAATCATTGTGTTATCGGCTGCCATAAAAAGAGAATTAGCATGACAAGTCTTAACATCGCCCTCTTCCTTTGAATCCTCTTGAGCGCATCCAACCCATGGGTATTTGGCTCTGATTGGGTGAAGGCTGAAAATTATGGTGAAATTTATGGTAACTGACCCTCCTCCTATGGTGATCATCTTTGAATCGGCCGCCATGAAGAGTTCTGAAGCATGGGAAACGCTTTCCCCCTTCCCATCGGCACCGATAGAACACCCAACCCAAGGATATTTGGCACGCTCCGGGTAAAGGCTGTAATGTATGTTCGTTGTACTGAATGTTGTTTTATGTAGGCGTTTCTAGTTTTAGTTTGAAACTATTTGTTTAGAAATAAATATGTTAACTACTGTGCTAGGTAGCGGTAATTTGAGTATATGAAGCGTTTTTATAAAGCCAGTGTTTAATAGTGCTAGTGTAATATCACAGTCTAATAATCCACACAGTGTAACGACGGCATCTAGACAGGAAAGATAAACGAGGAAGAACCCCGACTGTCACTCGAACGTATGACAGTTGGTTTTTTCCCTGGTCCGGTCTTTCCCCGTCTCTCCCACATGCTCCCGACTGTCATACAAAAGAACGTATGTCAGATAATAGTAGAGTTCTTCTCCAATCCAGTCCTTCCCAGTCTCCCCCCACATCCTCCCGATTGTCATACAAAAGAACGTATGACAGTCGGGAATCGACTATAGGGTTGACAGGCATAACTGTAACATACCACGAGATGGCACTACAACGCTTTAACTTTAAAACCGTTCGTCATGAAAATAAATAATTTTGCTTATCCTTGCATTTGACAGCATTTCCAATAAAGTAAAACATGATCGCCCCCTGTATGGATTTTTATACTGTGGTAGTATGCATGGTGATAAGCGATTTGTTGGTGAGTGAGATATTGTTCTTGTGAGAGCTTCAGTGTGGTGACGTTATTTTTTTAAAATTAAGCATATAGAATAAACATTTCTAAAGTTCAAAATTATACAGTTTTATCACTTCGGAAATCATCTGTCAATCATTATTATATTCTAAAAAAATACATAGCTATACAAGATAATAAAGAAAGTGTAAACCTATTTAAAAAACTAAAAAAATAAAAGTTTTTTTTTCTTTTGCAAGCAAAAGCTGATTCTAAAAAGAACATCACAAAGCAACTTATAGTATATATATATTCTATATTTCTATTAAGGTAACTCAGACTAAGGAAAAATATAGACAGAGTATCATAGCACTAAACATGAAGCCAAACAATGTTTTAAAATAATATATAATATTTTAAAACAAAATAAAAATATTAATAGTATATTCATTGCTTTGATAAATAAATATATAAAAACAGTTTTTATTATAATAAAGAAAAATAAAGTAAGATATCTCTCTTTCAAGGGGAGGAGAACTAATGCTTAAAAATAATAAAGAATATGGTATTTTTTAAATTAATATTTTCCTCTCAAAAATGGTAAATTAATGACTAATGAGTAATACTTATGGGTCATTCCATATCAAATCGACCAATAATTGGAATCGACCCCTTTCGATTTGGACGAATTTTGGTCAGAAGTTTTCTTTTATCATATTACAAAGTTCTGCGAAAGGAAAAAATGTTTAATTCTTTTTTTCAAAAGTTATGCAAAATTCAAAATTTACTATATTTTTTTTCATTTTTCAACTTTATATTTCAAATATCCCAAAAACTGATATAGATACAGAAACGAAAAGGGGACATTTGGGGCTATTGAAAAAAAAAAAAAATTGGAAAAAGTTTTGAAAAAAGAAAAATTTGTCCCAGTCACAGTTTGAAAGGGGTCGATTCCAGCTATTGGTCGATTTGATATGGAATGAGCCTATGTAAAATATTCTTTTAAGAAAATAAACAATCTTTATTGCAAAATCGAGAATAATAGCATAAACATCAAAATTATGCTAATATTTTTGACTTACACATTTTTTTTTGCGGGTTCTGTCTACATAATTCTAAAGTCTGAGTTAGGTAAATAATAATGAAAGAATAGTGTAGGTATAGTATAAAATATTTGAAATAAGTTTGCATATGTAAGACAACTACGATCTTCTATGAGTATATAATAATATTTTATGGTATGGCACGATCAATATTACTTGGCCACAAATAAATATACTATATGTTTTACTTTATGTTTGTTCAAACGAAAAATAATTATGTTTCACGATCCATTTGTTTGATGTGATTTGATAATTTTTAAATTCTAAAGGTATCATCGTAAAGAGAAAAATATTTCTTTGAAAATAAATGGGACCACTCAAGATCAATATTGTTTTTTTTTTAAATAGTGGAGCTGAAAGAGCTTGAAGACTTCTCAATAGAATATTAAAAAAAAGTCGTTGATTGTGAGCATTAATAAAAAATAAATAATTATCCATTTTTTTACACTTATTTAAAGTAATTTCTTAGTATGATAAGACGAATTCACTGAGAAAGTAAAAGATGACGAAGTTAGTATGAGATAATAATATAATAATAATAAAAACGAAAAAATGTATACTCTTAAAGTTTAAATATATCAGAAGCGTTAAAAAAACAAACTCAACGTACCATACCATATATATTATGATAAACTACATTAGTGTAGCAAGTCACGTCGAACACGTCTTAAAGTGTCGACACAACAGAGTTGTGAGGAAGCAAACGAAAGTAAAAGCCTTTACCCGAAGAGCCCAAGACCCAATAAATAACAATTTACCAAATGATATATTTTGAATAGAAAATAATTAGGTATATAGTTTTTTTAATTAAAATTAACCAACTTCACTAAATAAAATTCAAATGATAATATATAAAATTATCCTTCTTAAAATAAAAAAAAAATGGGAGGTCACTCCCATCGTATAACAATATACTTTTCGTTTAAAAAATAATTAAAACACTTGAAATATACTAGAAAAAAAGGAAAGGTCAAATCATCTTTCTATGAAGTCGGTTAGAGACATATTATGCTCCTTTTGAAAATATAGTTAAAAACTTTAATTTAACATTATTTGTCATTGTAATAAAAAATATATCATTTGGTTACAAGATAAAGTAACCCACAGAAATTTTATAAAGCAGTGTAAAAAAGAATAATCTAATACAAATCGAATTGAATAAAATTAAAGAAATAGAATTAAGCTTCTGTATAAAGACAAATAGTATCTACCACCAACATTTTAAAGCGTAAGCGAAAAGAATTAAGCATTAACATTCACTGAATAAACATAATAAAATTTAAGCAAAATACAATATAAATAAATTATTAAAAAAATTTTTTTAACCTAACCTAAGAAATTATAAAGTTGTTTCAAACGGATTTTTATCGTAAGTATTAAAATTAAAATCAATGAAAAAAATGTCAAAAACTGCATTTAGTATTAATACCATAAAAATCCGCTTAAAATAAAATATGAACATAATTTTAAATCTAACTCATTCCAGAATAAATATATTTCAGAATAAATAAGTAAATCTAGATGTCTAAATGAAAATAACATTATAAAACACTAAGAGATTGTCCATTCGCTATGGAAGGTCGCATAACAATCTAAAATTGACATATAATAGACGTATGAAGTTAATTTATTTATTATCTATGCTTTATATAATATAGTCACTTTATGTAAGCAAATACATAGTTTCCTAGCATTAAGTTGTTATTGATGTTAGAATAATGCGATTACATCATTATTGATGCTGCAAATTACTGTATAAAGCTTTAAAATATGAATAGTTAAAAACGTTTTTAAGATAAAAATGTCTAATAATAAAAAAAATAATAATTTCGTAATTATGAAATTCAATTAAGTTAACATAAAAATTAACTTCATTGGATCAAATAAAGAACATTAAAAAATTATTCTAATTAAAAAGAAACAAAAATTTGTATAGAATAATTGTAAAATTAATACACAATTAAAAAAATACTTTTTTATAATTTAATAAATTAATTTATAAAGTAAAAAAATAAATAAAAAAAATAAGAAATTATAAGAATAATATAACATTTACCTGAAGAGGAATGTCTCGCCGGTGCCGAAGTAGGCCTGTCGGTTGCCGCGCTCGTCCTTCTGGTTGCGTTCGAACCACCTCGTGGAGCAATATGCACCGAATACCTATACAAATCATTTCCAACACGATTACCACTTGTCTTACGGTGAAGGAAAACATCGTGAGAAAACCTGCATATCTGAGAGAACCTAGCAAGTTTTCGTAAGACATGCGAATTCCGCCAACCGGCACTCGGCCAGCGTGGTGGACTATGGCCTGATCCACCTCGTTTGAAGGAAAGCCTGTATCTAGCAGTGGGACGTTAAAAAGGGCCGAATACAATACCTATACAAATGTGAGCTAAAAACAACAGTAAACATATAAAGATATTTGATACTAAAAATTGTTTAGCCCTTTTAACGTTCCACTGCTGAGTCCAGCCTTCATACCACTCTTTGTTCTCTTATGGATAGAGTTCCAATAACGCTTTTATGTAAAAATACGCTATCAAACTTAATATTTTTATCTGACCGTCGAATTCGAATTAATCAGGGTATATAATGTCTATACCTACTATAAATAACTAGCTTTTGCCCGCTAATTCACTCGTGTGGTAGGCACGTCAATACATAATAGCTTCAAAATCAAAGCATACATGAACAAGTACAAAACTCACTTATTCAGTCACTCACCAGCTTATTCACTCGTATACAATCCTTTATCACTATAAAGCGTGACACTATTTCACCCTTACCTCATTATTACAAGTCTTGATCATCAACAAGGTGGGCTCATGGTGTTCAACTCGCACATAGAACGTTGTCAACGAGCACCCATGCTCCTCTGTCGTGTACAGAAGTACTGGCTGATACATCGTGATTCGAACCGGTAACCACGACCATAGTGTGAATAACTGCAATACACCACGAATACATGAGGTACAAATAAAAATTACAATTTCCACCTCAAATACTGTACTATCTAATGATTGCTAAGTTTCATTAAACACCTTAATTATGAGATTTAATGATAAAAACAACGACATGCTAAGAATTTCTGTATTCTAAACGGTTATTAGTTTAATATATATAAAAAAAAAAAACTAGTTAATTTTGGATTAATGCGTCTGGCATCTAGTGAACTATATCTTAATGCTTGAAAGTTATATTAAAAAAAAAAACAAACGTTAAAAAAAAACTAGAAAAAAAAAAGTTGAATGTAGTGATGAGAAAGAAGTAAAAAGAAAATACGATAATGATAAAAAATTTCTAATTTAAACTTATAATAATAACTAATGAATAATATCAACTAAGTAGTGGTATCTTAAAAGGGCAATCACTTTGAAACATTAATAGATCCATACCAAAATACTCCAAATACTATGTTTAACGGAAAATTTTGTATAACTAACAGACAACACGAATTATAGCGGCACGGAATTAGTCGTGTCATATTAGTGACGTCTACAAGTGCCAAGTGCTAGTGAACATCTAAAACATTTACAACACGGAGACGATATTTTAGTTTATAATAGATAAAAAATAATATTGACAAACGACATTACATGCATATATTATTATATCGAAATCTAATATTATTTAGGAGATATTTGCACCATAAAAAAGCATATTACTATTAAAGATAATTTCTTGTTAAAATTTGTGAATTTTTATATTATATTTAGTTCTTTTTTATGCTCTTACTGTACTGAGCAATGCTGTAAACATCTCCCAATAAATCACATATTCTAAGTACTGACAAAACAAAAGTATAATAAATGTCTACGATCTATACCGAAGAAGCTGGCAATTAAAAAAAAAAATACAACATAATTTTATGATAGGATACTGTGAACGGTTTTTGGTGAGTGTCTTTAGTCCTCTTCCTTTTGCAACCCGAAATAAAGTGCGGTGACGTTAAACATTAATATGATTATATCTCTCCTATTGACTAAATAAAAAATATCAATAAAACAATAATTATAAGAAAAAAAATATAACTTATTTATTCATAAACAATTAAAACCTGAATATATACGATAATGTCCAAAATAAAAACTATTTCGTATTAATATAACTCTAAATACTAATAATAATAAACTTATGACACAATATAATTAACATATCAAAAAAAAAAGTCATCCAGAGAGATACAATCATGACATACTATATAAAGCCACCAAGTCAATTCCCCAAGTTATTATGAATCCCTATCGAACCTTCTGACGGAGGTCTGACGCGTGCTGTCGTTGATCGCTGAAGACCGCGTTAGGGAATGGGAACCACAGGGCCAGGTGAGAGGATCGTGGACTCTGAAAACTCCTTCACGATGATGAACCTGAAGTATGACCCCTTAGTACGAGTTTGAAAGTAAACATGACTGTATAATATAAATAATCATTGATATTTTCCATGAGTGTATCGCTTTAGCGAAAACTGGCCTAAGCCGAAATCGGCAATTGAAAAACATCGGCAGCAGTATACTCAATATCTATTGTAAAAAAAACTTGTACTAAGGGCTCTCGATTTAGAACGTAGAGTCGTATGCAAAAACGTATTACAGATACATTCTTTCGTGTAGCGATGTCATCGCCTGTCTTGACTGCATGAAAATTTGCAACACCATGTAGGAAAATGAGTAAGTAATATGTGCTGTATTGTAGGGTGATCTGAATAAGGCTGGCTGATGGATTGTGCTAAGTACGATTATCGTGTGATTTAGTTCGATGAAGTCCTATAATACTATAAATTTCGCTATAAACGACTGGAGAGTTAAACCGTAACTTGATAGCTTTTGTTGTTTATCTGCCCACAGTTTTATCACCATCTATTTTTATGGGTCGATCATTTTTACGATGTTATGCAATGATGGGGAGGGAATATGCGTATACCTAATTAATACGACGATAAAACTTGATTGAAAGATAAATTCGGGCTTATTAGATCGGAATAGAAATATGATCGTTGATTTGTTAATATAATTTTTAATTAATTTCGATAGGAATGACGTTTTTACTAAAATAGCACGGTCTTGCTTTCTTGGCTTCACATGAAATTCATTATATTTAGCTTTAGTTAAGGAAGATGACGTCACTAGCGTAACCAAATTATAATCGGGGCAAACATGCAAAATTTAGCTTTAGTCGATCAGATTTTATCAAATTCAACTGTCTGTAAAACGTATTGGCAGAATTATAATAAAATAATCATAAACTTAATCCAATTGTAAATAAAATAAATAATAAAATCTGACTCAACTCAACGTACACTTACCACAGTGATGCAAAAAAAATATCATATAAACAAAAATCGAAGCGACTTTAAATTGAACGAATTTAGACAAGCGTTCTGCTTTAAAATTAAAAATAAATAAACACCTAAGTAGGCAAGCGGTGCATCTAAAACATCGATATTTGTCGCAAGCTAAAGGCGACACATAGAATTGTTCTGTGACAATACTACGTAATCTTACTTCGCTCTGGTCTAGAATCTGCGACTTGATCGCTTGAAGCGGATAAACACCCATCGAAAGGGCGCGCGGGCCCGGCGAATGTGAGCCCTAACAGGAAAATCGACACAATGTTAGCACTCACACAAAACAATCGATAGCATGCCGACACATCACTATTATCTATAAACCTATTCACATATGTTAATTATAACAAGCTATTTTCATTTGCTCTTCGCAAGACTTACGCTTCGACATCTCCAGCGCAACTCTCAAACGCATGCCATATTTTCCAATGTACCAACTTAAATGTATAATAATTAAGTAAGTTCTATAAATATTCTGGACATTATACAAAAAAAAAAACAACACATCGAAACACTTATAAAAAAGGAAATAGAAACATATCCATTCAAAGCCAGCGAAATGAACTTCGAACTGTTCGTCTGAATATTTTGTACGTAGGTATGTATAACTGTCTGATGATAATCGTGTCGAGTAGAATGAACACATTGATTGAACACAACATAAGAAATATTCACAAAATCTCACTACACGGATCGAAAAATAACAAAAAAAAAAAAAACGTGGATTCGACAAAAAGGAAAGGAGACATAGGATGTAATTTACAAGAAATTAAAGACTCGTGAATTGTATCATCGAACTTGTATAGGAATTCGATGTAACTGAAGTTAGTCGTGTTAGAGTTCGCAATCGAATGATTGAATGAGAAAGAAAAGCGAAAGCCACGCCTAATGTTGTGTACGATACCATCTGTTTGCACGTTTCCTCAGACATTCTCTGCAAATCAAGTAAAATGTTTTCTAATACACAATATTTCATATAATAACAGGACACATATATCTATAAGTCATTGCGTGGAAGTGCAGGTGTCGTTAGATCTCTCTTCGCATTAGTTAGATCGGTAAACCTATATTAACACGAACGCTTAAGGCGTTAGAATTTCCAATTAAATTGCAACTAATCATATAATATTCTCACATGTTAATATTACATATCATGTAATAGCTTAAACAATCTAACTGGTATATTTAAAACCGCAATCCGACGTCTTCATCTAAATTTGATTGAAATTGGGGAAAACTGCAATTACTTCGACAAAAACAATTTAAAAATTATTTCCATATAAATATATGTATATATTCCCAATTATACCCAAATTAACTGTAGTTTCAATAAAGCTGTGAAAGTGTCATTAGTCATAGTAAATTTCCATAAAGTTGGACCTACCTCGCGTATGGTGAGTGTGTGGGACATCATCTGTATGTTCACTTGGGACTGGCTGGTCGGGAGGTTGTCGGACGATCTGGACCGCACGAGACGTGATCCTGTTATGACTTGTTTGGACTTTAACGTCATCTCCGTTTTTATGAACACTCTGGATATGTACTGGGAGCTGCGAGAGAAAATTTATATAGAAATCACTGTCACACAAAAAAATATAACTATTTGTTTAAATTGTATGTATTATTATGTTATCAAAAATGCTTATTACATAACTACATACTTTGTTTTTAATATCGTAATTTGAATAATTCAACAGATTTTTTTTACCAACCTTAACGCCCGTATACTGAAAGCAGTTCTAAGGAGTTTTGTGGGCGAAGCGGGCATATTCCTGCAGAATTTGTCTATGGCATGGTCAACTCCGTTCTTGGTCGCTTCGGCGTACCATTCGGAGTTTTGATTGGTCGAGTGCTTGTGGAATAGAATGAGTATCGCGAGCGC
Source organism: Fabriciana adippe (assembly GCA_905404265.1). Classification (NCBI taxonomy): domain Eukaryota; kingdom Metazoa; phylum Arthropoda; class Insecta; order Lepidoptera; family Nymphalidae; genus Fabriciana; species Fabriciana adippe. The sequence continues at coordinate 15,852,612 of FR989986.1, forward strand.
TACTCTGTAGAATACCTGTGGGTTGATAAATAAGGAATGTGGAAATTTTTTGTACAATTTCTTTCACAATTATAATTTTTTAATCAATATCGACTTTCTTAATATCTATAAATATTTTCCGATTTTTTTTTTCATTTCAATTGGAATATATAAAGAAAAACATGTTAAATGAGAGAAAAATATCACTTAATCCACAAAAAAGTTAAAAATTTTAACGTTATAGTTATGGCTAGAATATAGAGAATATATGACATGGTATACAATATACATACTTTGATCCCTTCGTGGAAGAAGCAATCTAGCACCCTGACCAAGTGTGGGAAGGGCAAGGCGGCTAGTATCCACCACTGCCAGTCCGCGTATATGCGCTCAGGACCAATCGCGCCCGACAGTCGCGACAGGTGCTGGGCGGCCGACTTCTGCAACAAGATGCGATGTTGTACGGAAGCTTGCCATCTCTAATGAAAAGCAATGAAATGATGGCGATAAGTAAATTTTAATTACACTATTATTATAAATGTAAAAGTTTGTATACATGTGTTACTCCTTTAGTCCTTTACTCCTTTATTAGATGAAATTTAATATACAGATAGACTATAACTTGGAGTAATACATAATAATGTCCTCCTGATCAATTTCGGCCATGGCAAACAATGCCACTGAGACTAGCCAGATGCGCAGGAGACATTATAGTGCACAAGTGTACGCGCAAACACAAGTGCACTCTCTATTCCTTTTACTGTCAAAGTCTGATGGGACGATATTTAGACACGACGGGTGAGAATTAAGGCGCTGGACCGGCTTTACTTGCTCTCCGAGGCACGGCGGTGAAACACCGTCAACTTCCCAATTCAGGGCTAATACTGTGAATATCTTAACAGAAAAAACTCAGTAGTTAAATTTGGCCCGACCCGGGACTCGAACCAGGGCCTACGGATATGCAGCCGTACATGTTAGCCACTAAACCACCGAGGCAGTTATAGGTAGTATATAGGCTACTGTTAGTGATAAAATGTACACCTAGGAAAACGTTTTCCAGCGAAGCGAAAATTTGACTCCCTAGAACTTTTCAATGAAACGAACAACATTAACGTATTCTAACTGATAAAAATCCATTTAAATAAAACATAATGAAAATTTAAAAGTCTATCGAATCTAGACTTTTAGTAGGTACAATAGAAACAACCTAGAAAGTAGAAACCTGATATCTTTTACAAGTTGAAAATACAAAAAAAAAGTATATATACGATACAAAACTTAAAATTAAATAAACATTATCAATGTCCAGTCAGTAATAATAAGGCACTTAAAGTGTTTATCTCTGTTCACTTAATTAATATGTAGTACTGTCAGTTGGTATATAAAAAAAAAACAATGTTCTAATTATGGAAACTTAACGATCAATAGAAAGTATACATATTACCATTACAAATTACCAATTATACATACAATAGAATAAAACAAAGCGTGACCCAGGTAAAAATAAATAATAGTGCACATGATCAAAGTAGGTAATAGGTATAATGGGTTTGTTTCGATCGATCGATGTGCGATGGTCAATAACCTCCATTTATTAAAAAACCTACTTGTTAAAAACCGTTTCTAACGGGTGGTCAAATGTTAGGAATTATAATAATAAAACGATAACTAGTTTATCTAAAAACCTTTTATGTTTACAGTCTGAAGTGAGCATAGTAAAGCAAAAATAGTTTTTTTTAATGTATTGTTTTTTATCATGTTACTAGCGGCTCACCCTTGCTTCGCTCCCTTGGGTAGTAGCATGATGATATATAAGCCTATAACCTTCCTCAATAAACGGGCTATCTAGTGCAAAAAGAATTTTTCAAATCGGATTTGTAGTTCTTGAGATTACGCGTTCAAACAAACGAACAAAGAAACTGCTTCTTTATAATATTAAGTAATAGTATAGATAATGGCAACACCTAAACTTTTTGATTTTTCATACGTTTTAGTTCGATTTTGTTTGGTCTTTAACGGCTTATTAAATAAATAGAACGTACTAATTTTTATAAACATTTCTGAGTCAGCGATTTTTCATTTTTCTTATTTGTTAAGAATCATACAAAAAGTACAGGATAAAACTTTTTGTGTCTTAAGCTTATAATCTATACGTATATTATAATAAAATTGTAACTAAGCCGAATCTGTACATTAAAAATTTTTTGCAAAATTTTATTGAAATAGAGATTATTATCAATACAGAGGCCGAATCTATAATTTTTCGAATTTTTGTCTGTCCGTCTGTCTATCTGCCCGTCTAGAAACGCATCAAAAAACCACTGGGCAGATTTTGATCAATTTTGGTATAATTATCCGGGTCAACATATAGGAAACTTTTTACTGCGGGAAAATATCTCATCTCTGAGAAATCTATACTAAACGCTAAAACGTAAGTAGGGACGAACCTGAGCGGAGCGAGATGAGTCGCTAGTTAGGGTATAAAATAGGTAACTAATTGTTTGTCGTATAACTTAACCTACATTTTTTGTATAATTAGTAAAACTATAATTATTATTAGATACATTTATAATTGTTTATTCCATTCCCAAATATTTCAAAGGCATTCACACTACAATTGTAATGAGTCGAGATAAGGCGACACAGATAACGCATCTTCATAATAATATTTACATACCATGTAACATATTGTAGTATAAATAAAGCACCTGCACTAAATACATATAATTAGTCGATGAAAAATAGCATATGTCACTCAGGTTAACTAAAGAAAGAGGTTAGAGATAACGCCCACGAGATAGTTATCTATATACTCGTATATAAAAATCAATGCCACTTTTCGTTGAAATTTTATAACTCAAGAACGGGCTTACATATGCAAACCAAATGTTTAGGTTTTGTTCGGACTATTTAGTAGATGGTTTATGTGAAGTTTGCACAAAATCGGTCGAGCGGTTGTTCATTTATCACATTTCTTGTAACAAATGATCTGTACGGGCTAATCTTTGAAAATGGTTCGACCGATTTGTTTTTGTTTGTCTAGAGGTGAACCCGAGCGAAGCGAGGGTGAGTCGCTAGTAGTGAAAAAAAATAGACCATATCTATACATATAATATGATAGTACGAGTAACTTAGCGAAATCTATACATGAAATATTTTTAAAAATAAATATCTGTAACGTATTGTGTACAGAATATAGACCCCATAAAAATAGTTAATAAAATTTTTATACAAAAATTTGTTCACAATATATTTTTACAAAAGCGTCGCGTGTACACAGTACCTAATGTTTAAATGTTTCTGATAGCGTTGTTTTACTTTACTATGAGGGCGTCACGCGATACCCTATGTAAGGGTTCCGATACACTAGTATTTTCCACAAATTAACTCGCATTAAATTTTAACCACTGAACAAGGTGAAAAATAACATATTTTATATTAAATCATAAGTAAAAGGGCTGATGTATAAAGAAACTCACACATTTTGTGAAGTAATATGCATATATTACCGTACCGATAAGAAAACCAGGTGTGGTGTTTTATAGCACCTTTTTTCCTTAAATACCTCCAGTTTATAAATAGATACGTTTGATAAGCGTCAGCATTACGTGACGTTATTTAATCCAAGGGAAAATTTACGTTGACGTATACAGTATACACCGTAGACTATAGGTAACTCTAAAATTATTGATATGTTTTGTTATGACTCAATATTTATATGTTATTATTTATATTATATACTAGCGACTCACCCTCGCTCCGCTCAGGTTTATCCCTATATACGTTTTAATGGTTAGTATGGATTTCTTAGAGATGAGATATTTTCTCACAATAAAAAGTGCCTATCCTATATGTTGACCCGGATAATTATACCAAAATTGATCAAAATCTGCCCAGTGGTTTTTTCGTGATGCGTTTCTAGACGGACAGATAGACAGAGGGACAGATAAAAATTCTAAAAACTATAGATTCGGCCTCTGTACCGATAATAATGACTATTTCGATAAGATTTTCTAAAAAATATTTAATGTACAGATTTGACTCGGTTAAAATTTTATTATACGTATATATGCAGATTACAGAAGCATAAGACAAAGTATACAGTTTGTAACAACAATTTGTATTAAAAATAGAACAAAACATATTCTGCAATTAAAATATAACGCTCGTAATGCTATTAATCCTATGAATAATGAATAATATGTCAATAATATTACTATGTAATATGTATGTATGTGCGTCATTACACTACACTAAATACGAAAATCAAACTTACGGCATGCTTTTTAGCGATCTGCATGACTGTTTTCCATGTGACCTCGTTAAGGAGCTTGGTCTGGGTGATGAACATCTTCTCCTTCGACGCAACCAAGCTTGCCATGCAATGGTAACATTCTTCCTCTGAAAAGAACAAATAATTCCATATTATCACATGATTAAAAAAAAACAAAACCTATATTTCTATAGTAACATAAAGATAAAGATATGAATATAATAAGTTTGTGTGTATTTATGTAAATGTTAGTACATATATATGTATATCATATATGTACTACATAGGTACTACTTAGTAACCCACACTTCTGAAAAGGCTAAGTAGCGTTTGGGACAAACTGACATTAATTATCAACTCTACTTGATGTAAAAACAACGTTCATCCATTGTCCCGTTGTTTTGTAAAGGAAGAAAAAAAAATCGCGTATAAGTAAGGATAACAGCGATATGTATCAAACATCAGTTACTGTTAATCGTTATAGAATCATAATTCATCCGACCGTCATATCCGTTTTCATTGACGGCGCCTGTTCTTTTTCCAAACAAAATTCTAGAAAATTTATGATTATTTACATTAAAAATATTTTGAGACGAAATTTGGATGCAATAAAATAAATATTATTAATATACTCTGTACAGTGTCTATATTTATATTTTTGAAGGGTAAAAATTATAACTGAATAAATTTCTTAAGATGTTAAAAAAAACCGCTAGTGTCAAAATTTTCTTTGTATTTGGAACATGTTGTATATAATATCTATTCTGCCCTTTTTTAACGTCCCACTTCTGACCACGGACTTCCCTGCAATACGAGGGGGACCAGGTCATAGTCCACCACGCTGGCCAAGTGCAGATTGGCGGACTTCACGTCTTTCATAAATTAAACTTGTTAGGTTCTCTCAGACGTGCAGATTTCCTCACGATGTTTTCCTGCACCGTAAGGCAAGTGGTAATCATGTTAGAAATGATTCACACAAGAAAATATCAGAGGTGCGAGACCCGGGATTTGAACCTGCTTCGCTCGGTTTCCCAAGCGAGCCCGTTATCACTGGGCTACCACTGTCATATATATCTATACATTGTTAAAATCATAAAACATACACGTTATTTATCTCAATGCTACATATTCTATATCAATTACCCAATTAAGATTAATCTATTAATTTTTCATGCTATATTAAAATTCATCAACCTATTTAGATTGTAAATTATAGACAAGACTATGCGAAAGAAATAACAAATATACCTAAATATAGTAACAAAACATAAAAAATACTTTCTTAGATTTACGCGAGTATTTAACATTTCAAATAAAACTATCATTTCGGACTTTTTGGCGATTTTATTTTGATTTTTGGTTCCCGACGTTTCGAATGCTGTACAGCAATCCCATAAGTACACCATCCCATCCCATTAGTATTAGTATTGATCTCTTCCGTGACTATGATTGTGGTAGAGCATTCGAAACGTCGGGAACCAAAAATCAAAATAAATTCGCAAAAAAATTTGAAAAGATTGCTTTATTTAAAATAAAACATTCACTTAAAACTCGAAATTAAGACAAATCTAATATCCATCTGGAGGAGTCGACTAAAAACCACAACATTTTCTCCCTACGAATTCAAATTGACGAACGAAACGAAAGAACTTTTCAAATAGAAAATTGGATTCCCGTACAACAATCCCGCGAGAGTGGAAGCAATTATCGAGTCGTTCGAGGACGCTTCTATAACAGGTTTTACTTAATCAATGAAGCGCTGACAAAGACACTCATTGCACTCATTCAATCCAGCTTTCAGGCGAGCGTGATACGTAGTATGGCTCTAAACGATTTACGATACTTGGCTGAGATTAAACACATGGTTGTTATAAACAAACGTCGTCTATAAATATAAAAATGTACATACATATGTATATCTGTGACATTAGAGTTGGTCCTTAGTAGGGGTGTTTTCGAATTTCTTTGCTCCCAGGGGCTCAAATGCTTCCAAAATAATAAAAAAAAATCCATGACAATTTGAGCATTCCAATTACAATTTTGGGATAAAATTAAACATGCATTTGTGTGATAAATGAGTAAAGTATACATAATACTCTGTACAAGTTTCTTCTTGATGGAAATGTGTGGAATTAAGATAAATCGATGAAGAAATCGATCGAATGTGGGAGAACAACATAAAATGGTTTATTAAAATTATAACTAGGTTTTTAAAGGAGCAACTGTTGAGTCTCTCGCCGGCTCTTTTCAGCAAAACTGCCTTCCGAGTCGGTGGTAATTTCATCAAGGACTACCTACCGACTACACCGACTTATCTTTTAATTAAATTGACGGTTCAAAAGTGCCTGTGTAAGCCTAACTATATAAAGTTAATTTTCATTTTATTTCTTTAACGTGATATTAAAGCCGCTGTCACTTTTTAGTTATAAAGAAATTATCTAAAAATACATATTTAGATAAGAATTTAAATAAAAAACAATGTTTCGTTACTACTTCTTTGTTACAAGTATAAATAAACTTAGATAATATTTAATCAGGCATAAGTTGGGATATGAAAAACCTATATAAATGATATTATATAAAATATATATTATAAAAATATTCCAAAAACTTATATTCATACTAGCAACTCACCCTCGCTCTGCTCGGGTTTGTCCCTAGATACGTTTTAACGTTTGGTATACTTTCTTGCAGTAAAAAATATTCTATAGGTATGTTGATCCGGATAACCAACTATCATCATAAAAAATTTCATCAAAATTTGTTCAGTGGTTTTCTCGTGATGCGGTAACAAATAGATAGACAGACAAAAATTCTAAAAACTATAGATTCGGCCTCTGTATCGATAATAATGCCTATTTCAATAAGATTTTCGAAAAAATATTTAATGTACAGATTCGGCTTAGTTACAATTTTATTATATTACATGGCGACCGAGCTTCGCTCGGTGTTCTTTTTTGTTATATCATATTTTTTAGATTAACAAAAACTAAAAACTTGGATAAATACAAAAAAAAAGTAGAACTTTGTATCCAATATCCAATACGATCCATATAATTTTAATCTTGTACCTTGGTCGCTTGACCACGATGCTTATGCCTGAGTGTAAGAAATACGAACATTAATATCGAACATATTCTGCGTAGAATAATGCAAAAGAAAACCGCATGAAAACTCGAAAACACGCGTTTTCCCAGACATGAGACTAATCTAGATCGATTGTTCGCCCCCGAAAGCCCCCCCATACTAAATTTCAGCGAAATCGTTAGAGCCGTTTCCGAGATCGCCGGTATAAATAAATATATAAAGATATAAATATACAAGAATTGCTCGTTTAAATATATTAGATGTATAGATTATATAAACATTAGACATTCTTTTTTCTATACAACAATAAAACAGATTTTATTTTTTTGATTTTATACATCTATGTTCATAGCACCCACTGCGACGAAGTGAAAGCTCTTTCTTAATTCTCAGAGGGTGGCGCAAAAAGGAAAATCTTGTTAGAGAAAGAATTGCTAATGGTACACTATGTAGGTACCATTAGCAATTCTGACAGCAAGTACTAACTTACTGTAATTGAAAAATGGAATGATTCTATTGGCAGGAAAGAAATTTTATTATACTTTACTACTAGTGACATACTCTTACTTCGCACGGGTTCGGGATCAGGACATACCTATCTACATATATATAATGTATGTCATATATTGGGACCTCCAACTACCTATACCATAAGATTAAGGATTCCCAATGTATAAGTTTACTTTATTTAATTAACGTGTTTTATTCGTAGGAATGAGATATTTTCACGTTATAACAAAGTTTATATCACTCTTCCGTTCCTAGACTATCTTCATACAAAAAAATCGCACATCAATCCAAAACAAGTGTGTTATATTTTATCAACCAAACATTGACTACTTATATACCTTTAGTAGGCAAGTTGTAACTAAGACAAGTAAATATTTTACAGTATATACTCACGCTCTCATCATAAAACTATCTTTTTGGAATGACAATTTCCAATAGTGATAGCTTTCCAAGTACGATATATAACGGGTCCCACTGAATATATGAATGAACAAATGATTCAGACAATATCTGAGCGTAGCGTTATGCTCGTGAATAAATGAAGCCTCGAAGTGGAACGGTCAGAACATTCACCCAAACCATTGAAAACTTTCCGAAGGCTTTGACCGAGATTTTTATTTAGCTTTTTACAATAGAATAGGTATACGTATCTATTTTTATATTATATTTTCAGGACAGTGAATGAGATATGTTAAAATGTTCATTTTTAACTATTCATCTTTTGACGACACGTTTGGCTCAGTTTGTAATGACCCTACTTGCTGTGCCAGCGGTCGCGGGTTCGAGTCCCGCTGGGGGCATTCATTTGTGTGATGAGCACGAATGTTTGTACTCCAGTCATGGGTGTTTATATTTGTAATATGTATATATTTAAAGTTATATATGTGTAGTGTATCAACTATCTGTTATCCACAACCCCGAAGCTTACCATGGATCTAGATGGTGCTGTGTTAATGCCCCAGCATATCTATAGGTATATTATGCAAGTGTACTGCGGTTTTTTTTGTTTTTATGTGTATGCAATTTTTATAAATTAGCATACTACTTAATTTGTCTTCAGACTGAATTTCAATTTTCATAATATAAATACAATTTCAGCAAGCTTTATTACAGCTTCATAACGGATGCACTTATGTGACAATTACGTAAGTGGCGGAGTCGTTCGAGTATTATGTACAAATGAATAGAAACGTCGTTACTCTCTTGAATCGCAGAATAAAAAATGTTACCTATAGTAATAAATTTAGTATCTATCTACGATTTCGTATGATTTATTGATTAGGTATTCGTAAAAGTGGCTTTATCAAACTTTTCCCATAATTTTTAACATGATTACATATTATTTGTACGTAATAATTATCGTAATGTGTATTAAACAAGCAGTATCTATTTCCTTATATATGGCATTTAACCTTTATCGTTTTCCGTGACATCACATTTTATGCATAACGGATAAAACGTCAGAGTTGTTGTGATTATAAACAAAGTGAATTTGTGCTGAGTATTATCTATGCTTAACACTACTTGATGCCACTTGATATATGAATGAAAACACTCAAAGATATACTATATAGAAATACATATAGGAGTGATTGAAATAACATTTTTTACAAAACATAAAACGTTTGTTTACTTTCACTTTCCGACAGCATCTCGACATAAGTTTTTAGATGAATTGCCTTCACTACCGAAAGGAAAATAAGATGATATGGTCGACATAGGCATAACAAGTAAAAATAGCTCAAGATTTAATACTATAAAGCTGAAGAGTATGTTTGTTTGTTTGGTTGGTTGAACGCGCTAATCTCAGGAACTAGTAATCCAATTTGAAATATTCTTTTTGCATTAGATAGCCCGTTAACTGAGGAAGGCTATAGGCTATATATCATCCCAAAAAATGTACGGTTCCCGTGGGATAGTTTTTTTTTTGTATAGGGGGACGAACCCAAAGCGAAGCGAGAGTAAGTCTCTAGTATGATTTAAATAGTACAAGTAGACAAAGCCATCTTACTTATCTTATTAATATTATAAATGTGAAAGTATAGATGGATGTTTAGATGTTTGTTACTCAATCATGCCAAAACGGCTGAACGGATATGGATAAAATTTGACACAGATATAGATTAGTCTAGAATAGCACATAGGCTTCTTTTTATCCCGGAAAAATGTACGGTCCCTGTGGGATAGATTTGTTTTTGTTTTTCTATATACATTAAATAAAAACGTAACTAAAAATATTGAAATTTCATTATGTAGAGAAACTTTGAATAACAGATAAGCTCGAGCGGTAACATGTTTCAATAAACAACTTTACATATTTACAGTATCTGCCCTCACAATGTTTACTAGACGATGTGTTGTATTACTGCAGATGCTACCGAGCTACTAATACGTGTCTAGAAAACATCTTGCTAGTCATTCCATATGAAAGTGATTATACAGTATCTTTAAATATACGGCATTTAAAATTTAGAAATTGCACGTGTAAAATATCCGAAGTATGAAAAAATATTACTTTTCATTCTTCACTAAACGTTACTGTAAGAGTTCATTTTTTTAAATTTAAGAAGTTACTTCCTTTAAAATCAATCTATTGAAGCAAAAGCAATGGAAATCTTTAAATTTTGTGAAAGATTGTGTTGAATATAAAAATTTTCATAATTTTCCACCTTTATTTCTAAAAATAATTTTCTTTTATAACACTGATTATTATTGAATAACAAAGATCTACTGATCGGTGCACATTTTCAAGTAAAGCAGTTAGTATGGAATAGATAGACTATATATTATATGATATATAGCCTATAGCCTTCCTCAATAAAGGGCTATCTAATGCAAAAAGAATTTTTCAAATCGGATTAGTAGTTCCCGAGATTAGCGCGTTCAAACAAAAAAACAAACAGATTCTGCCTTTTTATAATATTAGTATATAGATCGTTCCTTTATTATTTGTATTATCATGTTAATATAGGGCATGATCTAATATGTGTAATAGGTACATACATAGAATAAATTGACTTGCGGACGCTTACAAGTTTCACTAATAGACACGTGCTAAGCTGGCTCTATATAGCTGAGTCTTGGCTTTCATTAAACGCGATATTTGAAGCCAAGCCTACATACATCTCTGTCTGCCCTACTAGTTTAACTAGACCAAGCAAAACTTATATGATCAATATAAATAATAAATACCTATATGAAACTTAATAAAAATCTATATTTTACTAGTGACTCACCCTCGCTACGCTCGGGTTCGTCACTAATTACGTTATAACGTTTAACTCAAACATGAGATATTTTCCCGCAGTAAAAACTATCCTATATGTTGACCCGAATAACCAGCTATCATCATACCAAATTTCATCAAAATCTATTCAGTAGTTTTCCCGTGATGCGGTAACAGACAGATAGACAGACACGACAGACAGACAAAAATTCTTAAAACTGTGGACACGCCCTTTGTATCGATAATAAAGTCTATTTCAATAAGATTTTATAAAAATGTTTAATGAACAGATTCGACTCACTTAGAATTTCATTACATGTATACGAGGTAGATATATAGATAACTCAAAATACAATTAAGTGAAGTCACGTTGAAACATTAGTTAGCGTAAATTAACTAATTTACAAAAGCAGACCAGACAGATTTATATAACAATAAGTTATCTCAAATGAAGCACAAATGAAAACAAATAATTCATATCACATATATAAGGGAACATAAATTCCAAAATATATAAAGCATTAATTTTGCATTACAACATATATTTATGGCACCTTATCTGATAAGAAGTACCAGTCACGTGCACGAGACAAAGCAATAAGTGATTGATTGGTACATAAAACCTATCTCATTGTGTTTATTGCGTTCATTAGTCGTACCCAGCGTTCCCTCTTACATTTCTACTTTATTTCTACTTTAAGCATTTAATCTATAGTAATATTATATGCGAAAGTAACTCTGTCTGTATGTCCGTAACGTTTTCACGCCTAAACCGCTGAACCAATTTTGACGAAGTTTGGTGTAGAGAGGGATGGGAACTTGGAGGACATAGGATACAAAATCGCAAAAATAAAACTTGAAAGGGGTGAAATAGGGGTTAAAAATTTGTATTCAGAACAAACCCTATTAAATAACCTATAATTTTGGATATAAATAGGAAGTTAAAGAAAATTTCGGCGTTTATGTCTAATCGAGGTAAAATAGGGTATGATTTCAAGTTTTACTAGTTTTAGTACTTTTTACTTTTCTATTCCTGTATGTATGTATATATAGTTTAACTATTCCATATTGATCGTTAAAAACAAGGTGAATCGCTAGTTATCATATTTTTAAGCGTACTGATATACTTAGTATGTTGTAATAATGTGTCCAAATATGAGTCTAAAATCTTGAAATGTTAATAGGAGCTCGAGGCTACGTATTGTATGCTTAAATGTACATATTTTTAACAACACAAATTTGAATTCAAACAAGTTGGTTTTTATCGTTTTTTAACTGTGAATTTTACATAAGTTACGCAAGTTAAAGTGTGTGACATTCTACATATGACATTATTATAGAAAACCAATAACGTAATAATATTTCGAAAAGTATTCTGTGAATTCGGTCTACGAGTATATAGGTGTTTTATATTATTAAGCGGAGAATTATCGTTTCATTTCACACAAGTTCTTTTAATCTTATTAATATTAAAACAAAATAATTGCATACATAAATCTATACAGATAAATAAAATTAAAGTGTCTGTTTGTAATGTCAAAATAACAGCTTTATACTAAATGCATATGGAATTATACATATACGGTACTTATAAGAAAAACACAATTTTTAAAATTTTTATCTATCTGTATGTCTGTTTGTTCCGGCTAATCTCTGAAACGGCTGGATCAATTTTAACGGGACTTTCACTGACAGAAAGTTGATGTTATAAGGAGTAATTAAGGCTATTTTTATTTTAGAAAAAGAATTAGGGTTTCGCTTAAAAAAATTAAAACGTACTTAGAGCCAAACCCGAGCGAAGCGAGGGTGAGTCGCTAGTTAAAAATAAATAAATAAAAGCAAACCTAATATTATATTTTGCTATACTTTCCAAGTATTTAAGCATTTTGTCGGAATATTCTACTAATATCCACACACATACACCTGTGTATGGTCTGAAAGTTTTCCCAAGGCAACATATCAGCAATGTTATTACAAAACAACAGCAATAAAGTCTCCCACGAGCAAACCGATCACTACCGTTATGCATCGTTTGATATCCACTAAATTAGCATCTTTAGAAGAGAAAGTAATGCTAAACAGTATGAAATAATACTCTGCACAAGTATCACTGACTTCTTACCTAGTTTATAATTTTAGAACAGTACTTAATCTATGATTTTATTTTAGTATATGTACGAGTACCTATGTACCTATAAAAATCTATAAAAAGTATTATTTTAATAGCTAAGAAATTAAGTATATTAAATTATACTATTTTGACGACACGTTTGGCTCAGTTTATAATGACCCACCCTACTCGCTGTGCCAGCGGTCGCGGGTTCGAGTTCCGCTTGGGGCATTTAATTGTGTGATGAGCACGAATGTTTGTACTCCAGTCATGGCTGTTTATATTTATAATATGTATGTATTTAAAGTTATATATGTGTAGTGTATCAACTACCTGGTATCCATAACACAAGCTTACCATGGAACTAGATGGTGCTGTGAGTTAATGTACCAACATATTTATTTTATATACGAATGTATTTCACTGCATCATATTTTAATTTTGCATTTGGCGACCCAGATATAGATGCACTAATGTATTTTATTTTTATAAGCGCGAGCATGAATCACAAAACTTAAAACGATAAATATCTGAATGAATGAACAAGTAGTACGCTAGTGAAAAATCTTACCTTTTATAATAAAATAAAAATATATTAGGTATACTAGGTTTAAATAATCATTTCAAATATAAAGAGTGCAACGACATTCGAGGAGAGTCATATATTAAACTGTTCTGTTTAATAATAGGAACTTGGCATTATGTTAACAATACACTTTGAAACAAACAAATCCTTGGCAAAGAAAGTGGGCGCGTCCGACGTTTTACGTACGTGATATCGATAAATCAATATAACCTGTATGTATGTATAATGTGTATATATATATACACTAGCGACTCACCCTCGCTTCGCTCGGGTTCGTCCCTCGTTACGTTTTAAGGTTTAATATAGATTTCTCATAGATGAGATATTTTCCCGCAACAAAAAGTATCCTATATGTTGACCCGGATAACCAGCTATCTTCACACCAAATTTCATCAAAATCCCTCCAGTGGTTTTTCCGTGATGCGGTAATAGACAGACAAACAGACAGACAAACGGACAAAAACATTTTAAAAACTATAGATTCGGCCTCTGTATCAATAATAATGTCTATTTCAATAAGAGTTTTCCAAAAAATATGTAATGTACAGATTCGACTTAGTTACAATTTTATTATATGTATAGATATATAATATTTATTTATAAAAACAAGAATGTCTTCACCTCTGAATCGCTTACTGTGGGTCGTAGGCCGATTATTGATGTTATTTTTGTACAATAGGATGTAATTGGAATGGTGACCTCGACGGGACTCTGCCTGATATATAACTACTACTACTCCATTAACAGCGGCATAGAAATTTTGGATTTAAATGGCATAAGCCCTTTTAAATAAAGCTATCTTTTCGGATTTATTCACGGATGAGTGATAAAATGAATGACACAAATGAAATGAATTTTGTTATTTTGTGAGTAGGCTGTCTGAAACAACTATATAATACCTTTGAGACATCTAACACCTTAGTCTCTCCCTTGACCATGATTGCTGTAAAGGATTCGAAACGTCGGGAACCAGAAATCAAAATAAAACCACGAAAATATCCGAAAAAATGTCCGAAGTTTTATTTAAAATGTCAAATATTCGCGTAAATCTAAGAAAGTATTAGCATAGCCCTTTATGATAAAAAGTGTTATACGTAATTATTAATAATATTAAATTATATAATACATTATTTTTCATTTTCCAAACAAATTAAAAGCTACTTATATAAGTAAATCTATTTATATTTATATAGATGTTATGTTCGTAATTAAAAAAAGTGATATATATATTATGACTCCATTTATTATTATACAAACGTATCTTGTCTGGTAATTATAATAATTATAAGAAAAACAAAGATTATTTATTGACCTTTCAAATAAGTCGTCATTTCTAACACCAGATAAAGAAATTATTCGATCGTTTTAGGGTTCCGTACCCAAAGGGTAAAACGGTACCCTATTACTAAGATTTCGCTGTCTATCTATCTATCTGTCCGTCTGTCACCAGGCTTTATTTAATGAACCGTGATAGTTAGACAGCTGAAATTTTCACAGATGATGTATTTCTGTTGCCACTATAACAAAAAATACTAAAAAACATAATAAAATAAAAATTTAAAGGGGCTCCCATATAACAAACGTGATTTTTTTTGCTCGTTTTTGCTCGATATTATATATTTAGTTATATATTCACTTTAAAAATAAATAATTAAATTAAAATAAAACAAATATTTAAGGGAGCCCCCCATACAACAGACATGATTTGTTTGCCGTTTTTATAAATAAGGGTACGGAACCCTTCGTGCGCGAGTTCGACTCGCACTTGGCCGGTTTTATTTAATTATTACAAGTATGAATAAGCAAGGCAACTAGTTACACACCGTTAATGATTAAAAAACTCATCAGACAGGAAAGAAAGAACACTTATCTGTTATTCACATTAATTTAATTATATTATGAGGGTCAAAATGTTTTTCATTAAATATTTTGAAAAATTGGAGTTAAAAGGATGCATAAAGCAAATTAAAGCCATTAACGAGAGAATTGAATTGATTAAAAGAAATTACTAATTAAGTATAACTAAAAAAAAATATACTTATTTTTTAGTGACATTTGAATCAATTTGTCATTTTAATCTACAAGCGGATGTATTCATACCACGTGGGCCCAATGACGTATTAGTGGGTTATGGGTTATGTTAAGTGTATTGTATTCAGCCTTTTTTAACGTCCCACTGTTGAGCACGGGCCTCCTTTCAATACGAGGGGAATCAGGTCATAGTCCATCACGCTAGCCTTCTTTCGAAAACTTGCTAGGTTCTCTCCGACTTGCAGGTTTCCTCACGATGTTTTCCTTCACCGTAAGGCAAGTGGTAATCATGTTAGAAACAATTCGCACATGAAAATATCAGAGGTGCGAGACCCGGGATTTGAACCCGCTTCACTCGGTTTCCCAAGCGAGCGCGTTACCACTGGGCTACCACTGCCTGTTATGTTAAGTGTATCCAAAGTAAATAAAAGTAAAAATACACGTCAAATCGCAAGTAGAAGTTACACTAACTTTTAAAATAGACGTATTTCTTAGAACACTTGTTATTCACCTGGATATTTCATAAATTATATCCAGTCCAATTTTCCTCAATGATAGTTTGATCACGCAAATAAAAACAAACGAGGCAGCCTATCGTGTTATAAATAAAACGGAAAAGCCTAGTCTGCGGCTTCTCTTCTGTCTTTATTACATACTAACAATTTATTGAATTACATTATGTATAGAGGGGCAAATACAAACCATTCGCAACTTTGTGGCGTTGTAACAGTGCTTATAACAGCATAATGATTTGTCACGACGCCGAATTGACAGTCGTAAAACGACAGTTGGATACCGTCATAAAATGTGAACTGGAAGTCTTAGTATTGTTAAGGTCATAAAAGAGACCTAGAATAGAATTTAGAAAAAGTTATTTTAAGCATGCACAGACTTCAAATAACCATGAATATAAAAACTGCTAGGTCAATAGATAAATATGATAGGCCTTGACATAAGAGAGTACTGCTAAGTTGCTAACCCCTCTGAGGTATAATAATTAATTTTATATGTGAAAGTCCTGTTAAAATCAGTCAGACAGACATAAATTTTAAAAATTGTGTTCTCTTGTAGGTACCGTATATAATTTCATATGCATTTATTAAAAAACTGTTATTTTGACATTACAAATAGACACTTCCATTTTATTTATCTGTATGGGTATCATGCAAACGTCTAAAATAATCCCCTACAAATCATTCAAATGCCGAGGGTCTAGTGTGTTAAAACTTGAAGAACTTTATCTGAATGACTGTACTACATAAGGGGATTTTTTTGGTTTATAGGTCACGCATTATATTTGGTATATTTATGTAGAACAATTATTCTAAAACCACATAATATAAGGGTCATATAATGACTCACGATAATTACGTTTAAAATATCGATAGAAAAGAATGAGTCATTTAGCTTGATAATATTTAGTTAATTATCTTGATAACAATGTAATCTTAATAATTAAATGAATTCTTAATATTAAAGAAATTCTTTATCTTAAATCGTTTTTTGTAATTAAATAAAGATTCGTTTATTGTTGAAAAAATCGATTAAACTGAATTCAAGAACAACAAAATAACAAGAAAAAAAAACGAGTTTTTACTGCGATGCCCAATGGACAATGGACAAACGACATTTTCTTATGCTCCGAAAAAAATTGTAAACAAGCGTACGGCCTGATGGCATACGGTGGCCACAGCCTAAATACAATCAGGATAAAAAAAATAATCGTTCAAACTTTTTTTCGTTTAATTAACATCTGACGTTTAATTTACACGTAACATAATGACAATGAAGTTTTATCGCCTATCTTCTACGCTGACGTGTGAATACGTAATGGTGGTTGAACAGTATGTGAACTGCACAGCGCGCATGAATTTTAATTGTATCATTAACTAGCGACTCACCAAAAACAAAAACAATTCTATCCCACGGGAAGCTTACATTTTTTCGGGGATAAAATGTAGCCTATGTGTTTTTATGATGTATGAGCTATGTTATTGTAAAGTTTCATTAAAATCCATTCAGTAGTTTTTGCGTGAAAGAGTAACAAACATTCATACATCTATACATCCAGACATCCATACATGCTCATTGCTCACAAACTTTCGCATTTTTAATTTTATAGTATAGATGTCATCAGATTTAATTAACGCTTTATATTGAACCAAAAATATTCAATTTCATATGATATATTAAATAACTGTATCAACGAGTTTTATCTGAAAAGATAGCAGAATTTCTTATGACAATATTCGTTAATAAATAAGCACTTTGTACGTGACTGATAAGTGATGTACTTAAAAAAAAAAAAACTAAAACATCCTAAGACCTAATTATTTCGCTTGGTATTGGCTTAGAAGACACATACAATAAAAATATACCATATTTAAGAAGATATTTTTTTTAAACCTCTTTGGCTTTGTTTTCAACCATCGTAGCCATTGCATGCAACAAGCCTTGTCAAAATTTGATTAAAAAAAACAATATCTAGAAGCTAATCTGTACAATAATGTTTATGCAGCACTATAATGGCTACGTGATCGTGTACACGGCACACGCTACCAAACGGCTCGTGTTTATGATCAAAGTAATATTTTACGTCAAACAATTCCATTTTACGAATAAATAACGGAAAATTATATAAAATATAGGCAAATCAATAAAAAAAAATTAAATCTATATTCTTCTAAACAATGTAATCCCTAACTATATATTATGTTAATTTTATATACCTACTCGATAAGATACCTACGCAAGAGATAATAGCAAACGCGAAACGCTCTGAAACCACGAGACTGATCGTGACGTAGATAACTAATAGTCAAATACAGATATGCCATTACTCGCTAAACAGTCTGAAACTACTTAAAGATTAATCCCATAAATATTATAAATGCGAAAGTTTGGATGGATGTTTGTTACTCAATTACGCCAGAACGGTTCAACGAATCTGGATGAAATTTGGCACAGAGATAGATTATAGTCTGGAATAGCCCATAGGTTACTTTTCATCCCGGAAAAATGTATGGTTCCCGTAGAATAGATTTCTTCTTGTTTTTCACTAGGGACGAACCCGAGCCGAGCGAGGATGCATAGTTTAAAATAAAGTCAAAACGTAATTAACATTACAAATAACTAATATACATATAACTCAATACATTTTGCTAGGTTTAAAAGTGTAATCTTATTTGTTTTATCAAATATGTTGAGATAAAATGTAATAATTAGAGTTTTAAAACGTTTAACTGTAACTGAGGATGAGGAGGAAGGAGGGGGAAGAAGTCGTCCTATCCGATAATATTCTTAGCAAGCGGATAGTTAAGATAGAGCCTTCTGGGGGCAAGTTAGTAGAAAAACAGAAATATATACTTATTATTTTATCAAGTTTAAGCAATGGAGGAATGTAAAAAAATAATATTTCTAACTAGGCTCACTTACAAATCCACGATTACCATTAAGTTATTATGGCAATTGCGTAGTTATGACTTTTACATAAGTACATAAAAATATGAAACACGATATTTACGCTGGGAACGTCGTAAATCAACCAATTAACACCGATAAACAGATGGACCGCGAGCGCTACAAGATATCACATGTGCGGGACGGCATGGCTAATGAGAAAACCACAATTGCAGTTCGCTGATATACGATGCTTATTATATCTACTAATAACTTGATTCACCAGAAGTTGTGGCTTTATAAGTATTAAAGGCATTATAATTGAAATTTTAGTGTGTACCAATTTTATATTACAGACCAAAGTAGCTCAAATTATATTTTTTAGTCTTTTTTTACTATAATCATGGAACACTGAGTATAAACTATATAATTGGATATTGGTTTTCAGCTCTTTTTTACCGTCCCACTGCTGGGCATAACCCTGCCATATATTACAAAAGATTTTAAATACGCCATCTTAGGAAACCAGATATGAATAAATGCGCTGCTTGATAGTAATAGAACTTTTTTATTCTACATACGAGTATCTATACTAATATTATAAAGAGGTAAAGTTTGTGAGTTTGTGTGTTTGTGAGGTTGTAGGAGGTAATCTCTGGATCTACTCAACCGATTTAGATGAAATTTGGTAAGAAGATAGTTTGAGACCCTGGGAGAACATAGGATACTTTTTATTCCGGAAATCATCCCTAAAGGGGGTGAAAATGGGGATGAAAGTTTGTATGCAGAATCAAGGAATAGTGAGTTGCTAGACTGAAAAGATGTATGTAATTAAAATCAAGGTTTGTGGCAATCAGTCGAATAAAAAAGGACCGCTTAAGACGAGTACAAGTAAATCTAAAGCGTAGGTCATACATAACTAAATACTAGAAGACTGAATTAAAATTTATGTACGAAAAAAAAACCGCAGGCAATACCTAGTGTTAATATAAAATCCAAATCTAGTTCAACTTAAATACGGTGTAACTTTAAATGTTTTAATAACAGCTGACCTTGGCGCACCTATAACGTTTAATCAGACCAAGTTTATGATTAATGACCTAAATGCATTAGATGCTGTCACAGACTGTAATAGAAGTGACACCAGACCTATGCACATGCCACGCCTTTTATTACAACCGATGTAAGTGCAGCGTGATAAAAACAATATGAGCAAAAAACTTATTGCCTTCAAGTTCGATTTATTCAACACAGTATACCTTGTTGAGTGAGTTAGTAACTCAATACTTTCCACCTCAGTTCTTCACTTTCCACCTATATTCGGTGATGTCTCAACGTTGCGCTTTCTCTTTAGTATCCGGGCCAAAATAAATATCTGAATAACCGATTATAATATGCGCATAATTGGTCTTAGAATTAATACTTTTGCCCTCATCTAAGAGAAAAGGTACAGTTGCTGCCGCGACACTGATGCAATGAATGATAAATGTCAGCTTATTTAGTAGGTACTAGCGACTCACGCTCGCTTCGCTCGCGTTCATCCCTAGATACGTTTTCACGGTTAGTATGGAATAAACTACGTATATGTACATACATAGGTATAAAAAAGTAAGTACTTACTTAAAAAATTGAAAAAAATATATCCCTTACTTGAGTTGACTTATATGATCCCATACAAACTTTCATCGCCCTTTTCACCCCCTTAAGGGTTGATTTCCAGAATAAAAAATATCCTATGTCCTTCCCAGGGTCTCAAACTATCTCTATACCGGATATCATATAAATCGGTTCAGCGGATTAAGCGTGAAAAGGTAACAGACAGATAGATAGACAGAGTTCTGAAGATTCAAGGAGGATTTCAAGAAAGTTGAAGTATAGATTCTGTAGATTTCACCCATATAATCTATCTTCTTTCTTAATATAAATAAAAATGAATGTTCGTATGTGAGTCTCAAATTGACTGACTGTGATGAAACTCTGGTGGGTCATTCTGTATATGCGAAGGTTCTTGGCGCAAAAAAAAAAGAATTTTTCTTTGAACGTTTGTCTAAACTCTAAAACATTCAAGCTTATGGACGCACCCGAGATAAGCAATGGTACGTCGCTAGTTTAAAATAAAGAAGCCTTTAGTTCATTATGAATGCTAATAAATTGATAAAGAAGACATTTCGTATTCAACTCGAGCGGATATATAGAAAAAGGTAGTGAGGTAAAAGTTAGTATTTCGATACAATCAAAGACAAAAATTAAAGCGTATTATACACATTAAAGATTCAACTACAATAAATTATGCAATAAGGCGGTCAAGGTGCAACAAGTACATATACCTACGTACGTACATAATATGTATTATATATCATATACTATGTGAGATTTCGTCAAAAAGTACTTTATGTTAAGTAATATTTTATAGTGATTTTTATTACTTTCGATAGAGAATCAGCTCATACTTTTTTAGAATGTTACCAGAAGTAATAAAACCGCAACATATGTTATAATAATACATTGTATTATAAAAGTTGATGTGTTGAAATTACAGCAATAAATAAGACGTAAAAAATCGTAACGAGTTCAAAATGTAAATAAAAAATATTCATACGATTTATTTCTATCACACATGAATAAAACCTACAAAAAGTATATGGAATCAATAAAATATTAACGATTATTATAAAGCTTTTGCTCATGTCTCTTGTAGATATGAGGAATTCTTGTATATTTTATTTCGTGCATCTCGTAAACGGCTCTAACGATATGGATCAAATTTTGTATTTAGGTAAGCTTTTGCTTTTTAAGTTTATTTACGTGTATACGTCCTTTCTGAAAATCGCAAATTTTATATTTTTTCCGGAAAAACACGATTTTATTTAAAAAAGGTACTATTAAGTAATTTAAAATTAATATTAAAAAATCTTCCTCTAAATAAATTAAAAAACAATAAATTTCCGTCATAATTTTTGGCAACAGAAAATTTCAGCTAGCAATTATTACAGTAGATCACCAAACAAAACTTCCGTCATGTACCATTGTCAAAGCTAAGGCAACGACCTCAAACGTAGACGAATATAAAAATACTAACGCGTTACCACCTGGCATAGAGCACAGACGAGATCTGTTACGCAAACAACTACTTACCTTATACAGATTGCATAAATGTGTAACATTATCAGAAGCTTTGATGTATAAAATGATATAATTTGTAAAGCTAACAAAAAAGATGACCCGATTCTATTTAAAAGGGGACAAAGATAAAAATATCACGAAAGAAAAAAATGGACGTGACTGTCCTTGCGTTTGCAAGTTTGAGGCCAACAACCCACATTCATGAAATAATGAGAAACATCATATTGGTATCAATGAATCACAGACATCTATTTTCAGACTTTGCGACAAGATTAATATAGCTTCTTTATAGGTGGTTGAAGCGCGTTCGATTCCATTTAATTATATGGTCGTAAAATATATTTTTAGTACCATTTTATTCGATAGTTACAAACAAACGACATGTTTACTTTAAATTAAATTGTCGTCAATTAAGTAGGTTTAGATTGCTTTGTTATTAAATCATATTTTTTTAACTATTAAGTTTATCGAATGTTTTGTATCAGTTCACTTTCATCCTTCGTTTCTTGTCACATCTTATAACCATCAAGTAATGCCATTAAAAATTCTTATGCCTGAACATATTTTAATGTACTAAATTCTATCTTTCTATAATATACATTTATAATAATGGTTTTTATATCACAATTTATATATGGTTGGAAATATCACGATGCGCTTGCGCATTATAAACAAGAGCAGCAATTTGTGGTCCGAGCGCAGTTAAACTGAAGCTTTGATGTATGGCGCGACTCTGGCAGCGTTTGTTTATACATGCACGAGTGGAATTCTCTTTTGATTCGGTGCCTTCAAGGTCGCAACTATTTTCTATAGTATCTCACGTGACCGTTGGCCAAACATATTTCGGTTTTACTACTTATTCAAAGGTTACATTTAAAAGCCAGTATATTAAATAACAAATATGTAATATGTTGGGACTTTAACACACAGCACCATCTAGTTCCATGATAAGTTACGAGGCTTATGTTATGGATACCAGATAGTTGATACACTACAAATATAGTACCTACATATCACTTAACAATATTATAAATGCGAAAGTTTGTCAGTCTGTATGGATGTCTGGATGTTTAGTACTCTTTCACGCAAAAACTACTGAATGGATTTTAATGAAACTTCAACATCTCGGAAAAATGTACAGTTCCCTCGGGATAAATTGTTTTTCTTTTTCTAGAGGCGAACTCGAGCGAAGCGAGGGTGAGCCGCTAGTATTATTTAATGCGGTTATATCATATCAAACATAATATATCTTGATCTGTACTCGAGGCGTATAATCAAACTGAGAGGTTAAGAGGGCGTGGAGGACGTCATGACCTATATAGCCGTAATGATGCCCGGAGGGACGGAATAGGCTGCAAACGAGGCGAATTTTATTCTGAGTGCAACTCTTAAAATTTTCATGTGGTCTTTAAGTATTTTTATTTAATGAATAAAAGCTCTTGATTTGAAAAGCTTTTTGTAATTTCACATTTTTAAAGATTTATGATATCTTTATTAAAGAAAAGGCAAAAACCAAATATATCACAGATTTCTATGAAACATCTCATTTATTTTTCCATTTTATACTTACAGGGCAATGGTAACCCACTGGTAACGCGCTCGCTCGAGCAACCGAGTGAAGCGGGTTCAAATGCCGGGTCTCGCACCTCTGATATTTTCATGTGCGAATCATTTCTAACATGATTACCACTTGCCTTACGGTGAAGGAAAACATCCTGAGGAAACCTGCATGTTTGAGAAAACCTATCAAGTTTTCGAAAGACATGTAAAGTCCGCCAATCTGCACTTGGCCAGCGTGGTGGACTATGGCCTGATTCCCCTCGTATTGAAGGGAGGCCCGTGCCCAGCAGTGGGACGTTAAAAAGGGTCAAATACATACACCATCTTATGTCATACAAAATTAATGAATATCGATAGATAAATAACAATTAACACTCTAAAGCATATTAGCAATCAAACATCCTTGAAGCCAATGAAACAACAGCATAATAACATTCTGAAAGGCAAATTAATAAAAAAAAAATCATGCATTTAACTGGACAACTAATACTATATACGGTGCTCAGGTTTAATTAAATTTAGATCCCCTGTTACAAAGTGCTAAAACTGAACGTCCTTTGTATCTAGACTCAGTAGGTACTTACTCTCCTCCAACTTAAATTCTTCAAATTGAATTATTCATAAATGGATTTGTAAAATATTTCACTAACTCTATTTCAGACGCTTCGTACAATAAGTGCTATATAAATTTAAGGCGCGTAGGCAGAAAATGAAATGTAATTTATTATTATTATCATGTCTACTCTAAAATGAGTTCAGTTTCGAATAAGAATACGATATGGTAATAAATTTCAGTAGGTATTTACTGTAATGCTAAATGTAGTGCGAACCTTTAGTAGATTACCACGTTAAGCCTTTAAAAAATGTTTTCTTTGACTATAGCACTACTAGCCACTCGATTCGCTGGGGTTCGTCCCTAGGTTGCTTCCCCTTACAAACTTTCATCCCCATTTTCACCCCCCTTAAGGAATAATTTCCGGGATAAAAACTATCATATGATGTTTTCAGGGTCTCAAACTATCTTCTTATCAAATTTCATCTAAATAAGTTTCGGAGCTTGACAAACAAACAAAAAAAAACATTTCTCTTATAATGTTAGTATAGATTTTCTATTAACTTTGACCTGCCAGATTTGAACCAACTGATAGCTGGGAATAAAGCTTTCGACATAATAAATACAATGAACAGGCAAGAATGTTATTTAATAATGTAATTATATTTAAAAAGCACATATAATATAAAATAAAAAAATCTTGTAATATTAAATGAGCGAGCGATCCTTGCATATACTCGTATGTGCATACATTAAATTTTCTGTATCTCGGAAACGGCTCTAACGATTTGGATCAGATTTCGTATTTAGATAAGGTGCCTACATAAGTATACTTTCTGAAAAATGCACTTTTTAAATCTATTCCGAAAAACGCTGATAGAAGCTCAGTCGCAATAAATAAATCATAATCATTGCGATACAAAAAAAAAAAAACTCTTGCTCAAACAATCAATTATGCCAGTGTCAAAAAAAGGATAACTAAAAAACATTCTTATTATAGGATGAAGATCGCTCTACATTAGACAGGCGGATCGTGCCACGAAATCTTGGACGGAGAATTGAATGCGGATATAAAAATATTCGCAAGAGAACCGCTGATAGGCGTCCTTGAGATGGTATTAGTCTCAAAGCTATACAATGGAGCGACTGAGCGTCGGCATGCTGCAAAAAATCTTTACAGAGCGCGTGCTTTCCCGATTGTTTTTTTCCTTTGCTAGATAGAGATAAATAATGTTTTGAACTTTTTCTGCTGAAGAAAGCTATTTGCACGTGATTTTTATAAAGTTTCAGAATCTTAGATTTATATAAAGAATTTCAGAATCTAATCCACAATGGTTTCTGAAAATGCCTTAATTAATCAATAACAAAATATAATAAGAAGCAGTGGTTTTAATTTAGCTTGCAAGATTTGACGCATACAAACTAACTAATAAATATTGCACACAAACAATATTGACGACACGTTTGACTCAGTTTGTAGTGCCACCCACCCATGTGCTGTGCTAACGGTCGCGGGTTCGACTCCCGCTGGGGGCATTCATTTGTGTGATGAGCACGAATGTTTGTACTCCAGCCATGGGTGTTTATATTTATAATATGTATATATTTAAAGATATAATAATGTCCTCCTCCTGACCGATTCCGGCCACGGCGGCCAATCTCATTGAGACTAGCCAACTGCGCAGGAGATATTATAGTGCACAAATGTACGCGCAGACACAAGTGCACTCTCTATTCCTGTCACTCTCATACTCCGGTGGGACGACTACTCGACACGACCGGTGAGAGTTAAGGCGCAGGACCGACGGCTTTACGTGCTCTCCGAGGCACGGGGGTGAAACACCGCCAACTTCCCAACTCCGGGCTGTTACTGAGGCTTACTATACAGAAAGACTCAACAACTAAACTTGGCCCGACCCGAAAATATAAAGATATATACGTGTAGTGTATCAACTATCTGGTATCCATAACACATGCATCGTAGCTTACCATGGAACTAGATAGTGTTGTGTGTTAATGTTCCAAAATATTTATTTATTTATTGCAAGTTAAATAGAAGCTGGTAAAAAGATAAATGGCGTTAATATAAAACTTTAATACCAATTTAAATTATCGTTTTCTATTACATTTACTTACGCCGTTTTAAATTTCAAAGTCAACATAACAAAACAACACCTGCGCCATCATTATCTCACAAAGACAATCGTCATAACGTCGTGGTATATCATTACTGCTGGACTAAATTGAAAAATAATCTCAAGAAAAATACGCAGTATCGTCTGTAGGTACTCGTATGTTCCATTTCTCATTGTAGCTGATATTATATTTACATTGAACATATATTGGATATAAAGGAGTCATTGGGGAATATGACTTTATTAAAGCTAGAAACGAGAAATGACATGGGCGTGTCTTATACCGCACGTAGTCATTTATCCTTTGAGTTTACACCTTGTAAACTGGGTCAAGACAATTTCATAATGGAGGATGTATACAGTTAAGAACAATAAAAAATACATAAGGGTAACTATGTAAAAGTTAATTATAATACGGCGTCATTTGTACCAGCAAAATTCCTTCCCCACAAAAAAACATGGTTATACATTGCAGTGAAGAACGAAATAGCATATTTACTGTTATCAACGATCATAAGTAGCTTTTAAGCACGCGAACTTACATGAGGAAATTTACTATTAACACTATTTCACATTAAAACGAACAACTTTTTGAAGAGTGTTGGAAGTAATGATATTATAAAAATAAGTTCTTAATAAAATATATTGTTGTTTTTATATGTTAGTATTTCGTGATGTGTCAGTTACAATTAGTGCAAGTTTGAGAAGCTGCTAAACTTATTTCCTTACATGATAATAAAACTGTTAGCGGAAATCACCGGGCGATATTCAAATTTTAACATATTTAAATAAAATAACATCGTCATATAGAGGAAAACTTCCATCACCTTCTACATATTCACTAGAAGCTTTTAAAACTTTTTTAATAAAGGTATAACGGTTTGTGCAAAATCTTAAAACTCTTGCTAAGTTACCGATCGATACTTTAAACAGACGAGTAGACAAAGGCCTCATCTGCGAATCGGATAAAAAAAGTTGGACATAAAATTGTAGTACCACTTGAAAAACAACTTTCAAGGACATAAATGAAGCAGCAATACGTGACACAAGTGTAAGAAGGCATCTGGTTTAAGTATAAAAGAACAGGAAGAGCTCTGGTTACGGCTGAATGCGCATCGATCGAACATGTAATGGGAAGTTTTGTTGGAGCTTTTTGCACAGCCCTTTGACCTTTTTGCGGATCGCGATTAGGTTTCAATTGACTTCAATAAAGTTGGCATTTGAGGTTTTCAAATATCAAATATAATAATAAAACAAATTTAGTTGGCAAAACATCGTGCCTACCTAACTAGTTTTAGAATTACCAAGCTGCAAAGAACAAAATATCAAATCACGGCAATAACGCATATTTACAATTTTCAATGATACAACTATGTCGGATCTATAAAAAAAAAAATAAACGACAACAGACTAAAACGCTGTTTGTTTGTGCAGGTACTGGCGACAAGCCAACCGCTAAGACGCGGAGGCCCCAGTTTATATTGAGCGGCCACTACATAGTGACATTTCAAACAAAAACAACTACCAATAGGCTACGTGAACTCTTCATTGGGATCCAGTTGGAACCGACGGTTAAAGATAATGAGGACTCAGTGTCACGGACGCACGCGAAATAGATACATCAAACAACATTAACAATAAGTATGATGAATGCAATTAAAATTGTGTATACGAAAAATATCGCCTAGCAAGATTGACTTTAGATTTTATAAGTTTAATAAAAGCGAAATAAACGTTCAAAGTATTTTTTCTTCTTTTATCCAAACGCTGAGGATTATAAGAGTTAATTGAAAATTTTTGATTAATGGCGTAATATATAGCGAGTATTCATCACAATTTAAATCGATATTTTATGACATATCGATATAATTCTGTACATAGTTCTATTATCAAGGTAATGCGAAACGATCACTTTTGAGATTAAGTTGCCCCTTTGGCTGCCTAAGTGATACAAATCTAATTATTTCAATTGTATCCCGTTAAAGGTTTAAAGTCATTTCGCGACATTAACGGTGTTTATACAATGTTATAATTTTATATAACTGGTCATATTGAACGCAATACAGCTAAGAGTATTAATGGAGACACAAGATAATTAAGAGGTAGGAAATTGACTGCACCGTAGACGCTTAGTGTGACTGTGATATGCCGGTATTCTATTAATCGTGATCACGTCAACTTTAATAGATACGAAGAAAAGGTATTTCCGACTCTGTCGTAAAGGAGAAGAGTTTAATTTATATTTTGATATGTCCAGATCTTCATTTTTCGATACGAGATATTGTAGCATCTATTCCTTCGGAGCAGGGTTCGCTTTGGTATATAACAATGTGATAGCGTCAACCAGGACTGTAGCAATTTGCCTATTGCCGAGTTCAATTATCGCCCCCCGCACTCATTACTGAATTAAGCCGAGACCGACTGTAAATTTTGTGACGCCTCTGCAATTCTACTGAATTGAAAGTATGTTTTCTGTAACCAGTTATTACTTGAGTGTACCAAAACTGTAAAAACATATTGCAAAATAGCTAAAAGCAAAGTCAAACTTGCAGATAATTCCAAATACACATGTAACTGTATAAATTATATTAGCTGCAATACACTTATTAGAACTAATTAATATTTATAACATTTGCGTTTCGGTCGGACGTGACTCGTTAATCACGAAAGTTACAGCTAAATATCAAATCTCCATTAGTTATTTCAACGCTGTATTTTAAAACATCTCATCGTATCGTTATCGTTGTATCTTCTACCTAAAGAAAATTGATTAGTGCATACAAAACATGAATAAAATTAGTTAAAACGTGTCAAAACGATTAAAATAACACAATTTTAATACGTTTAAGACCAAAATAAATTCATGTTTCATGATAAGTCGTTTATGATCCCAGATGTTAAAAATGAGTATTATCATTGCAAATATTATTATACGATAAGAGTCGGTGGCTTGCAACAATTGCTAAATAACACATCGTCGCTAATTTGAAATTAATTTTTACTTTAAGATCTGATAAAGCTAACTTTTATTATTAAGATAATGTTAGCTGTCGATAAAAAATATTCTTCAGTATAACAATATCATACCTTATACTCGACCTAACAAATACCTTTCATTAACTGTATGAATAATTTACTTACAGAATATAGGTATAGCGTGTTTGTTTATTAGTTAGTACTCGTATATTCAAACTAGGGATGCATCGATACGCATTTTTGCCGACACGATACCGATATATATAGAAAAGTATCGCCAATAACGATACAGACATTGCAGGCTTTAAAAATTATAAAAAGTTAATAACTATGGGTTATCTCTAATTCAAACTCACTAGGAACTTGTATAAAATAGTTTTAGTGTTACTATTTGTCAATTTTTATAAATGTGAAAGTTTGTGTGTCTGTATGTATGCTTGTTGCTCCTTCACATGGAAACTACTGCACGAATATAGATGTTTGGTACACATGTAGTCTATGAACAGAAGTAGCACATAGACTACCGTTAGGCAACCGAACGAAGCAAGGCCGAATAAGTCGCTAGTTAAAAAAAAATCTAACTTACCAGGCATAAAGTGCAATAATGCAGCGGTGATGGGGTAGAGACTGGGGCTGTACGTGATGTCGGGGCAGGCATAACCAAGTACGGACACCACGCGGTCCGCGACCGCCCGACCCTTGCGGGTCAGGTGGTATCCGAGACAGTGAGTCGCTTCCACGAACGGTGGGAGCATGATCGGCTTGTCCGGCAATTCCACTGTGCCGAAGACCTGGAAAAAAATGATTTTTTAATAAAATAACATAGTATTTAAAACTTTAGCGAATTATATATAAACTAAATGAACGCAGTAACGCATTAAAGCGGACAACTTTTATAAAAAAAAAAACAGTAATCTATATGTAATAACAAAAAATATAATAGCTAGAACTAATAGCTCTATAAATACATCGTGAAAGTAGAAAATCATATTAGAATTTGTTAAATAGGAAATATTATTAATTCGACGTTCAACTACTGTGTCAACTGAATGCGTAAGCGTTTCCTTTCGCTACGCTTAAAAAAATCCCATTAAGCCTTAACTGTATTAAGTTACCTAAGATTCTAGTAATTTCAAGAGCCTGTTACTTTAGGGAAACCTACAGAATTTTAATGGCATTGCGCACCAACAAATGACGGTATTGGTCAACATTTTGTACATGTCACAGATTAAAAATTAAAAATAACAATAATATGTATATCTATAAAAATCGATTGCCGTTTGTTAGTCTCGCTAAAACTCAAAAACGGCTGGACCAATTTGAATAATTCTTTTTTTTTTGTTTTCTTGGGAGTGTGTCAGGGGTTGTAAGTATGAAAAAATAGAGAAAACCCAAAAAAAAAAACAACTGTAAAATCGAAAAGTTTAGAACTGTTTATTTTGTACCTAAGTATAATATATAGTGTATCTATTCCATACTAACCGTTAAAACGTATCTAGAGATGAACCCGAGCGAGAGCGAGCGAACGTGAAGCGAGGGTGAATCTCTAGTAATATATTTATAACAAAATATAAGCAAAGATAGAACATAATAATTAGTCATAAAAAAGAATTTAAGTCATCATAAAATTATTTCTTATTTAATATTACCATATAGAAAAAAGAACATATTATCTGACACAAACTTGACAAAGAGCAAATAAGTTGAATGAGCCACAAACTTCATCTCGAATATAAATATTTGAGCCAGCATGACTGTAACCTTAAATATTTGTGCAAACATCTCAATTACCAGATAGAATTAGTACCTATCGGTTGGAGAATTTTGAAAATTATTGATATTTTTTGCGAAAAAATCGTGTCTCGTACGAGTCGCGCAAATTGAATTCGCAAACACATTTAAATCTGTTATCCAATCTGTCGCTGACATATTCGCAAGTCCACTCGTGATTATCCACTTTACGGACAAGGTCGGCTGTATTGGTCCGCTCGTATAAATTATACATTTTGTCTATAAACTGTACCTACGCATAAATACATATGTAATAGTGGCATTGAGACCTTCAGTATGAGTTATAGTTCACAAACAGTATGTAACGGCATATTACAGTCAAAATATTTATTTAAAAAATAGTATTTGGAAAAGTATAACAAGTTGCTCTATTTGAATATCCTCGCAGAGCTGTTCACACAAACGTTTTGGATCAATATTTTCTTGACCAACGATAAGAAGATAATAATATTTTCATCAAGAAGTTTTGAAAATTAGACAAAAGGCAAATTTTATGATTCTGAACTACTTTTAAAAGTTATAATATTTAAAATAAAGAACATTAAAAGACAAAATGAACACAATAAGTAAAATTATACATATACAATATTATACATTAAGAATAGAATAAGCACACGATTTTACACAACATACACCAAGTATAGCTTATTGAATAATTCTAGTATGAAACTGACGCTATTTAATATTTAGAGTCAGCGATAAGTTCACTATTTTTATATCAGCATTCACGACGTCGAATTTAGATACCAACACAACTATACACTGAGAACTCTATTTTCATACTAGCAACATACCGTCGCTTCGCTCGGGTGAGTCCGTAAGCTTGAATGATTTAGAAATGCATAAAATACAAACTTCCAAAGAAAAAATTCTCCTGTATTGCGCCAGGAACCTTCGCAGGCGTATACTAATTAATCCACCACAGTTTCATCATAATCGGATCAATGGTTTAGGAACGCATAGAAGACAAACATACAGATAATCATTTTTATTTATGCAGAGAAGATAAAAGAAGAAGATTGAGAAAAGGATATGGAAAAATCCAAATCAGGCATCGCCATAGGTTATCTTCCCGCTAAAAAGGGCAAATAAAGCCGTCTAGACTATCAATTTATACACAGGATGCATATCAATCGGTATAACAGAATAATTATAGTTAAACAATTTACAATCTAATATACTACGAGTACGAGTTCGAATAACAGCTTCATCCTGACTTCTTATCCGGGCTTCCATAATAATTAATTAAATCCCTTCTTAGGTACTACCTAAAGTATAGATAGTTCTATATTATAATATCTTTTTAGATATATACTAGCGACTCATCCTCGCTCCGCTCACATTTAATATAAATTTCTCAGAGATGAGATATTTTCCCACAGTAAAAAGTATCATATATGTTGACCCGGATAACCAGCTATCATCATAACAAATTTCATCAAAATCCCTCAATGGTTTTTCCGTGATGCGGTAACAGACAGATAGACAGACAAAAATTCTAAAAACTATAGATTCGGCCTTTGTATCGATAATAATGTCTATTTCAATAAGATTTTCAAAAAAAATATTTAATATACAGATTCGGCTTGGTTACAATTTTATTATTTGTATAGATCTTGTAAATTATGTATGAGAAAAATATAGCACATACTCGCAGGAAAAAAAAATTATCCTGCGATTACATAATGAGTTCGACGAACGCTAATCTCTGTACAGATAAAGCAATCAATGGTAACGTTCCTCAAAACGGGCCGAGGTTGCGTAAATTTAAAGGAGCAACAACCGCGATTGAATTTTTACACGCCGAAATGACTAGACAGATTTAGATGTTACTAAACATCTAACTTCACAGATAGACTAAGAACTGAAGGAGTAGGTACATTTGCTATTGTTAGATACCTAGGTACAAAAAAGCAAGGGCAAATCTCTAGTGGAAAAAAAACTTGGAAATACTAGACTTCGAAAATATCTGGTTAAGTATCTATAGTAAATGAAAAATACCAATAGTTACCTATTTTTTCTTTTACTGTTTTTTTGAAGTCGGTTTTTTTTAAGTTTTATTTTTCCATTTTTAGTGGAGACATACCTAGTAGTAGCAAAGTAAGAAAAAAATATTTTATAAATTCAGTAGGTGAAAAATCAAACATCCCCTATTTTCTTTAGGGGTGGATATTTTTTCAAATTTAAATAGGATCAATTTTGAAGTATATCTTACCCTATCCAATAAAAAAATCATCGAAAACGGACTACACTGTAAAAAATTATACGTGGTCAAACATAAAAAAATATATACGAGTCGAATTGAGAACCTCGTCCTTTTTTTCGTCGGCTAAAAATAACGCAAACAAGATTTATAATAATAACCATTTATCACAGACGAGGGTGGATCTGGTTAAGCTATGGAGACTGTTAAATATCGCAATATCAACACATCGCGGATTTACAACGATAGCGACTATCTATCTATCTAATAAACGAGCAATTCTTGTATATTTATTTATTTATACCGGCGATCTCGGAAACGGCTCTAACGATTTCGCAGAAATTTGGAATTCAGATGTTTTCAGGGGCGAAAAATCGATCTAGATTAGTCTTATGCCTGGGAAAACGCGTGTTTTCGAGTTTTCATGCTGTTTTCTTTCGCATTGTTTCAAGCAAAATATGGCCGCTAATTTTGCACGCTTGGCCATAAGCATCGTGGTCAAGCGGCCAAGGCGCAAGATTGACAATTACAGGTGTCCGGGTTCAAATCCCGGTCGAATACAAAGTTATTACTTTTTTTTTTTTGTATTTATTCAAGTTTTTGTTTTTAAGCCAAATTAAAAAGAAAATTGTACTTTTGGCCAAAAACTCCGAACAAAGCTGGCTCGCCCAGGTACTACATATTATGAATACAGGCTAATCTAACCCGACAACAGTCAATTTTAGGCATGATGACAAAAAATACGATGCTCCATAATAAATATATACAATCAATAAAGATAGAACTTATAGCGACGATTTTATTGTTGTTTTGTTTAAATTACGACTATGAATGTATTATTGGTATGAATGAAAATTTAAATCGTTGTTCAAATATTATAATTAATGTAATTCCTATAGCTTCTATAAAAATGGTTTAAAGTAGTAAAATAAAATCTAACTACTTATAATGACTCAAAGGTAAATTAGGCAGTGGTAGCCCAGTGATAACGCGCTCGCGTGGTAATCCAAGTGAAGCGGGTTCAAATCCCGGGTCTCGTACCTCTGATATTTCCATGATCGAATCATTTTCAACATGATTACCACTTGTCTTACGGTAAAGGAAAACATCGTGTGGAAACCTGCATTTCTGGGAGAACCTTGCAAGTTTTCGTAAGATATGTATGTGCGGTCCGCCAATCCGTACTTGGCCAGCGTGTTGGACTATGGCCTGATCCTCCTCGTATTGAAGGGAGGGCCGTGCCCAGCAGTGGGACGTTAAAAAGGGTTGAATACAAATTACAACGCTAATGCAAAATGTATGTACTTGTGCATTCATATATGTATCATATCAAAATAAATAATAATAAAAAACATTAATTGTTATGGAGCTCTAATGTGTTAAACTCATCGTATAATAACATCATTCTAACGATCATCCTTATACTTTTATTTCTGTGCACATATGAATATATTAAGTATAACTCATATGTACTCATATACTTATCTCAATGTGGTACATAAACAATTTTATAAAGATAGATATCACGAATCGTAAAACAATATTAAAGAGCTAGGAACAATATGAAAACTAAATAACTAATAAAAAATATTATGCCGCTATGTCGCGTGTAGATCGAACCCTCTGGGCACGCGCATCGTCCTTCATATTCAAGGTCACGTACAGCTTATATAACAGCTAGGGTTGACAAATTATAATATTAGAAGTTTCTATATTAAAAATAATAGATATACGTATTAGTGGGAAGTGACCAATAACTTTTTAAATAAAACTATCTTTTCGGATTATTTCGCGGACTTATTTTGATTTTTGGTTCCCGAAGTTTCTAAAACATTAGTCTCTCCCGTGACCATGATTGCTGTAAAGCATTCGAAACGTCGGGAACCAAAAATCAAAATAAATCCGCGAAATAATCCGAAAAAGTAGTTTTATTTAAAATGTCAAATATTCGCGCAAATCTAAGAAAGTAACCAACAAATGGTAAGTTAGTAGCAAAATGTTACACATAATATAGGTTCAAATTATTGCCACTGTCGTCGGTCCATCTGTATCTTGCGCTAGACCGATTTATATACAAATCCTTCCTATGTTTCTAGATTGACTGTATGTGTTTTTTTCTATATATAACAATCTATACAATAGTATAGTTAAACGTACTAAAGTCTACATTAAAACAGGCATCTTGATTAAATAGAGAACTAAAAATTTTGACATGCAATTTTTTTATTAATTCTCTAAAAATATTGAACAAAAATTAATGTACAACTTTGAACCCTTTTACAAATTAATGTATGCATCAGTTAAATGTACGATACATGCTTTATTAATACATTCAAAAATATATTTATAGATAACTAATTTAATAGTTTTTAGTTTCTATTAAAAACTAAAAAACAAACAGCCCTGTGTTGTTGCACAAACAATCCTGTTTCCAATGATCTCGTGTCTGGACTTTTAAAAAACTTGTTTTCAGATAATTACTCCTTAACCTTGTGCTAAAAATAGTCTTATAGGCATGAAATGTTAATACATATATATGTATTAAGCGTACATTTGTTTTATATAAATAATTAAGTATATTTGTAATTTCCTTTATTGTAATAAATAAAAATTAAATATTTTTAAGTACTAACATAATATAATTCAAATGAAAAAAATAACAACATAGGTAAGTATATGTAAATATATGTAAAAATGTCAATTTTATATAACAAAGAACAATTTTGTCTTCAATTGCAAGAAACACTAGTCAAAACTATTTTAAATGATCCGATCAATCATCAGATTCTTGGCAATTGTTCGACTGCAGTTACGATGTCGGAATAGATGAAGATATAAATAATACCTATATACATTAGTATTTAGTATCCATGCACAAATAAGTAATAATATACAACTTCTATAATCTGAGGTCAAAACCGTATGAACTCTCTAACGATCTTTCTAGAAGTAATAAGAAATCTTTAATATTAAACCATATTGTGTAACAACAAGCTCTTTAACAACCAACATTGATTGACAAAAATACCATGTTTAAACATCGCATTGCCACTTCATTCATACTACAAGTGATTTACCCTCGCTTCGCTCGGATGCGTCCAGTCACAGTTTTATGGGTTTTAATTTTTTTCCGCGAAACCCTGATTCTTTTTCCAAAATAAAATTAGCCAAATTACTCCTTATAACATCAGCTATCTGCTAGTGAAAGTCCCGTCAAAATCGGTCCAGCCATTTCGGAGATTAGCCGGAACAAACAGACAGACAGACAAAAAATTAAAAAAATGTTGTTTTCTTATAAATACCGTATAGGTATACTTTCATATGTATTTAGTGAAAAACTATTATTTTGACATTACAAACAGACACTTCAATTTCATTTATCTGTATAGATTATTTGCATTTTTATCACAAAAGTTTTACATATTTTTATTAGATGATCCTATAAGGGTGTGGGATGTTTTTTTTAAAGTAACATGTTTTTGGTTACTACTGCACTCAATGTTCCTACACGTAAACTGGTCTTACAATAATAGATAGCAGCTTTCAACAACTGCCACTGCAAATGCATTCAACCTTGATGGTGGATAAGAACAAGCAACATTAAGTGCCTCTCTACATACTACACATGTTTGCTGATAATAACTGATCCAAATATATTAAACTATAATACATGGTGTTTTACTAATCAATCATTATTATCTTAAACATAAACAGATCGAATATTTAAAAAGACGAAAACATGGAAATAAAGACGCTATGTACAAGGAATTAATTACATAATTTAAGTTAAAAAAAGGGGTAATTTTTAATCGCTGTAGAACCATTCAATAATTGTTTTAAATGTATTTTTATTTTGCTGTTAAACTTCTATCTTTATAGAGTCAAACAACCGAAAAGTAATTATTTATATTATCCTTTTGCAAATAAAATATAAGAAGCAGTAATGTAATACAATTTCAATATATATTCAGACCTTTTTAACGTCTCACTGCTGGGCACGGGTCCCTTCAATACGAGGGGGATCAGGCCATAGTCCACATTGCTGGCCAAGTGCGGGTTGGCGGACTTCACATGGATTTTGAAAACTTACTAGGTTTCTCAAAATTGCAGGTTTCCTCAAGATGTTTTTCTACACCGTAAGACAAATGGTAATCATGTTAGAAATGGATTCGCACATGAAAATATCAGAGGTGCGAGACCCAGGATTTGAACCCGCTTCACTCGGTTTCCCAAGTAAGCGTGTTACCACTGGGCTACAACTGCCTTTAATTTTAGTAGGTATAGAGTCGCATATAACAATACAGGTGTGCGGTCACTTGATTTATAAGAGCACGTAAACAACGTCGGATTATAGAGCCGTGGACAATGAGCACGTGGGCGAACCGCTAAGGCTCTAATTAGTGCGGACACAACCTCGACGCGACCTCTTGACACTGCCAATCAACGGATAATTGAATAAAGTTGACCGACTCTACCAAATTGTAGGTAAATCTGATATGCCTTTTATTTTAAAATACTAGAAGAAGAAAATATAATACCTATATCATTATAATATAACGAACTACTGCTACCTAGAACGACTACATTTAATTTTCTTTTGCTAATAGGTTAATACGTTTTTAATTTCTGCATACCATAAATTTCATTTCATGGTATACACAGAATATATTCATTTATATGATTCAAAAAACCATATAACAAACAACAACATTTTTTTTTAAATTGTGTTTTTCTTATAAGTATCGTATATAATTCCATATGCATTTAGTATAAAGCTGTTATTTTGACATTACAAACAGACACTTCAATTTTATTTATCTGTATTGATAATTTCTCTCTTGCGAGTGATCAAAATCTATTTCTAGCGAGCAATTCAAAAACTGATTTTTTTATAAAGAAGCCAACGGTATATCGAAACGTTATAAAGTAAATAGAGACTAAAAATAATATGTTTTTTTGCTATGTACCATTGGATAAATAAATACAGTGCCAACGTTATTCTCTCGCGGATAAGATCGATGATACTATTTTCGGCGGAGCAAATCCACAAGGCGGATTCCATTGGAAATAACTTTTGTGTTTTTACGTCGTACTATGTACATACTTATTGTAAATCTTTCGCGGCCGCAAGTCGATTGTGAAAACACTTATAATACTTGAGTATTTAATATATTTTTTTGTCATTTTGCACTAGAGTGTTTCTTTGTTTGACATGTATGTATATCTTGTGTACAAAGTGATAAATGTGTCATTTGTCATGGTGTTCAAACAGTTAAAAAAATGTCTAATATGAAGGGGATTATGACTAATAAAACAATTAAATTGACCTGACTATATGAACAATGTCCAGAATAATAAAATATCTTTTTTTTATATTAAATTAGTAAACATGTTGGGACATTAACACATAACACCATCCAGTTCCATGGCAAGCTACGAGGCTTGTGTGATGGATACCATATAGTTGATACACTACACTACACACACACACATATACACACAAACATATCTATATAAAAGGCAAAAGTGATTGATATACAGGCCAAACTCTTAAAGCTAGAAAATTGAAATTTCGCACACGTATTCCTCATATGACGAAGGCATCCACTAAGAAAGGATTTACCAAAATTTAACCCCAAAAAGGGTGAAATAGGGGATAACAATTTATATGATTTTATTTATTCCTTGGACATATTTGCCTGAAATTTCGTATGCATTGAGTACGGCAAAAAAAATGAGTTACGTATTTCAGCGTTTTCTAAAATTCAACCCCTAAGAGGGTAAAAAAGGGGATGAAAGTTTTAAATAAACGCACAGGCCAAACCCTTAGGGATAGAAACCTAAAATTTCGCACTCGTATTTCTCTTCTACTAGGCATCTACTAAGGATTTTTCATAATTCAACCACCGAAGGAGTGAAATAGAGGATAAAAGTTTGTATGAAACTTTTTATTCCTTGGACATATTTGAATGATACTTCGTATTTTTCGTAGTTTGATCGCGAGCAAAGCCGCGATTTCTGCTAGTATTATATATAAATTCAAAGCCAATAAGCGTAGGTTCTATACGCGTAAACTCGTGAGTGACAGTTGAATAAGCAGTAGAACAAGTTACTATGGCAAAAAACAAGGTCCCGTCGCGATTAACATAAACATAAAGAGCGTGAAGAGATAGTTGGAGGCTGGGTTGCGCAAGCTTCTCGACACGTGTTTCTATATTAAAAACCATGTAATCTCTATATACTCTTACAAACTCCTCACTAGTGGAAACTCGATGTTATTAAATCGAAATAACAGTTTTATTGGTTAATTTCACTTTTAGTTTTGTAAGTCAATTTTTTTAAGAATTATCTATATTTTTTATGTTTGCATGTATTTCTTTGTCGACGTTATGTATTCTTTTCACTGATAAACATATCAGGGTACAAGACATGATAATATGTAAACTAGCGGCTCACCCTCGCTTCGCTTGGGTTCAAACACAAATCAATCGAGTTTAAAAAAAAAAAAAAACAAATCTATCCCACGTAAAATTTTCCGGGATAAAAAGTAGCCTATGTATTATTCTGATGTATGAGCTACATTATTGTAAAATTTCATTTTAATCCATTCAGTAGTTTTTGTGTGAAAGAGAAACAAACATCTATACATCCAGATATCCATACATCCTAAAAAACTTTCGTATTTATAATTTTATAGATTATGTGTATGGGATATAAGTACATATATTATTAATTTGGACTGTAAGTACTAATTAAATAAATAAAAAAACAACAGGTAATAATAGAATCGATTAATTATTATTATTATTTCGAATAATCATAACAAACGTTAGAAAATTCCACTGTTCTAATTTGATAGGGCATTATAAAGCAGACAGCTAGTATATTATTGTGAGAAAGGACAATTTCCGTATCAATTTACCAGGCGCAGTAAACAGTTGTGACCCGATAACCTCGGGAGTCGCGCTTGTTTACCGCGCATGTTTGATTGATAGTGATTAAGTGTGATAACAGCCAACGCAGGGGTTATCTTAAATTACTAAATGCATCATTCAAATATACTTTGTGCATATTGTTCCGCACTACATTACCAACATGTTATTTCATATTTATGTATTCAAATTTTTTAACTTTTAATACTCTCTTAATAAAAATACAGTAAAAATATACAAAGATTTGCTTTTTATTTAAT
This sequence comes from Fabriciana adippe, assembly GCA_905404265.1. Lineage (NCBI taxonomy): Eukaryota > Metazoa > Arthropoda > Insecta > Lepidoptera > Nymphalidae > Fabriciana > Fabriciana adippe. The sequence goes on from FR989986.1 coordinate 15,893,346, forward strand.
TTTTTTAATATTGAAATAAAAAATGAACATAAAAATAAATGGTAGCTATGGAAAATGACCAAATCAGTATTTGTTAATGCATGTTATCTACAAATATTGTTATACTCGTACCACATATCTATGTATCAATGATGAAAACGATTTTTTGAATTTATTATTTTTATGATATATAAAAAAATTAAAGAGTGCGTGTATGAATGTGTACACGCGCAAGTAAAACTTCTGTAGGTTATCGGTACTCTTTATGAAATTCAATTTATGTTTTAAATAATTAGGATAGGTGAGATACTAAAAATAACGCATACTAGGCATATTACAATCATATATTTATAGAATATCATTTAAGGACATAATATTATATATCATTTGTCAGACAATAACAACGGTTACCATGGCAACAAACGCACGTACATTTTTTCGTAACGCATTCACCAGCTTACCCCCCAAGTCAAGCGTGCGTAAAGAAGTTTTACTTCAAAAACAGTAAATAAAGAACAATGGATACGTTTGTAAAAACCCTGGATCCAAAGTCCAAATAGTCTCAAAACCTATGATAAGATCCATCTCATTTAAAAGCTCTTTAGACGTATATTGTACTTCAAACCCAGCACAAAAATAGCATTTTTGGGCAGAATTACTCATTGACAGTAAAAAATATAATTATTTTAGGATTTGCTTTTTTCAGATTTCAGCATTATCAAACTTCCATCAGTTTATCACTGACGATAATGATTATATATTATTCAAGGAAAATGCCGTACTATTGTTTCTGTGAATACTTATAAATTTATCCCGGTATTTCAACGCCCATTCTATTTATTATTATTCTTTTAGTTTTAAATAAAACTATATTTTCTGATTCGGAGAGACAGACAGTCTCTCCCATGACCATGATTGCTATAAAGCATTCGAAACGTCGGGAACCAAAAATCAAAATAAATCCGCGAAAAATTTTATTTAAAATGTATTGGAGTAAATCTAAAAAAGTATTATTCTTTTTTAGTTTCTGACGCGTCCATAGATAATTATAATTGAAATTACATCAGTTCAGTATCATCGTACATTAGATGTGAAAAAAATGTCTGAAGGCAGTAAGTAGTATTTTGGCAGAGGCAGACATAATCAGAATAGCTTGACCTAATAAAAGGGTATAGGATGATAGATCATTGCGCAACGAGCCATAACGCGGATGTGAATGCTGGGTCCAGGGATCATTACACAATGCGCATAGATCTAAATAAATTGAAATTTAAAGTCGCCGTTGATCATTGACAGCTTCCGCGCAATGTTGCCATTGTTTGAAAACTTAATAGGTAATATTATCAGTCTTAATCAAAGCAGTTTTCAAATACACATTAACAACGCAAATCATAATCTATACTTAATATTATAAAGCTGAAGAGTTTTTTTGTTTGTTTGGTTGAACGCGCTAATCTAGGGAACTACTAATCAGATTTGAAAAATTCTTTTTGCATTAGATAGCCCGTTAGCTGAGGAAGGCTTTAGGCTATATATCATCCCGAAAAAATGTACGATTCCCATGGGATAGATTTATTTTTGCCTAGGGACGAACACAAAGCGAAGCGAGGGTGAGTCGCTAGTAATATAATGTACCAATCAAGTACTACCGATATACAGTTTTATTTATTCATCCGAAGAGTACGTTAACTACACTTAGTAAAAGCATTTGGTGAAACAAAGCATTTCATTTAGATGTAATCAATTTAGATGTAATCATAACAAATCGTAAAGTACTAATTCTCATCAAAATTACGATTCCATATTTATTTACAACTTCACATAAACGCTTGATATTTTAATAGTATGACATCATACCTCACAGTTATTTTATTTCTTATCTAAATAAACCAACCGTAATGTTTACAATAGGTATAACAACAACAGTACCATCGCCCAATGTAGGGTCAAATAAGACATAAAAATAGCGATCAAACAACAAAAACTCCGACAGAGCTGAATTTTGGTAGAAACCTTGGGTACACCAGTAGAAATAAAGTACCAAAAATTCCCCATCCATCCCAAGTGTGCTAAAAAAGTTATTCAAGGTCAAAGGTTCGGTTTTTTGGATTTCTTTCGAAAACGGTAAGTTTTATCAAAAATATAGACCAGACAAAAATTGTAAATCATAAAATTATCTACAAAAATGGTCGTAATACTTTTTTTTGTAACAATTACCATTCCTAAGATATCGCGATTCTAAAAGTTGAAGTTGTTACATTCTACATGATATGAATAACTTTTTTAGCACACTTGGGATCGATGGGGACTTTTGACACTTTATTTCTACTGGTGTAGCCAAGGTTTCTACGAAAATTCATCTCTGTCGGGAGTTTTTGTCATTTAAAATGTCTATTTTGACCGGACTAATAGAGAAGAAATTAATGCAGTATGTATGTATACCTTATTGTTTTGCCTAATTGAACACAGCAAGTAAACAAGTAAAAAACGTAAAAAATGAAATAAATCTGTAAACCTAAAGCATGTGAAAGGAATGTCTTTGAAACACATTAGTTGAGTTTTATATAATTGGAATTTCAAGGTATACTGTAAATTGGACATATAAAATATCAAAGAACAAATCGTGGAGACAGAACGTTTAATGGAAATCTTAAATCATACATGAGACACGGAAACAACAAAATGGAGCAACCTAAAAAAAGTAAATACTGTATATTTGTATCGTAAAATTTGTACAATATGTAAGAAAAAACTACCTACTTGTTTTATTTAAACGTATATAACAGTAAATAATAATATTGAAGGAGTAATTTTTGCCGTCTAAAAGACACTCGAATTTAATTGACATAGAATTTAATATAAAATGTGATAAATATTGGTCATTATTATTGATACAGGTCGTTGTGGCTTAATAAGATATGTGCCTTACTGGCATTAACTTTTATATTGATCAGGTGTTAGTTCCCCGTGCGTAATAAACATTCAATAATATCTTTGTCTATAGTCCATAGCAGCGGTTCCCAAATGGTGGTCCGCAAAACCCTAGTTCCGTGGAAGGGTTCCGAGTTCAGGGGTTCCGGCACAGGGGTTCTGGATTCCGTCCGACTGTTAAATAAAACGTTGTCAGACATGAAGCCTATTTTAGTGCTTACATAAATAAATATGTAAACAAATTTCGTTCATTGCATTAAACAGGTTATATTTTTGGTACAATAAATATTATTATAAGTATTAATATTTTTCATTTATGATATTTATCAATTAGGGTTCCGTGGCCAAAAAAAAGTGGGTGGACACAAAAAAAGCCCTTTAGTCTTAGTAGTCCGGTTGTTTTGTTCAGGTCCTAGACTAACGAGTCTTATTTGATCTTAGGTCGTATAATGACCGCCGATTTACATTATAATGAAAAGATAATAAAAAAGTTAAAAAAATATCATACGAGCCATTACTTATTAACATAAAATCATTTAATTTTTTTGTCAATTTGTCGTATATTTATGAGATTACAATTTACGAACCAACATATCTATAACATTATTTAATATATTTTTTTTCTACCAAGATATTAATTGGCCTACACACGCGCAACAAGTACAAAGCATAGGCGACTTGGCATGACATACTCGTAAGCTGTTTTTCATCCAGTACATCATGTATAATACTCATGGGATATAAGTTCGTAGCAAAGACACTTAAAAGTCGCTAGTTAATAAGACAAAACGCATTATAACAAATATTAGGTATACAGGGTGGATTTTTGAGACGGGACAGTAAGGGCAGGCACCTTAAATACTATAGTTACAGGAAAAAGGTCCTAGGAGACCATCCATAACTTTTTGAGATATTCTGAACTGCATTCACAGATTTTGGAAAAAATGTACAGTCAGCGAGAAAAATGCTAAAATACGTAAAAATTTTTTTTCACGTCAATCGATCCTGTTTCAAGTAGGGATCAAAAGACTCTATGGGACCATTTAAGGTTTGAGTACTAGAAATGACAGAAACCGCCAAAATCTTTTCCATACATTTTGTATGGAAAAACGTTTAATCACCTCGAAATATTTTTTGTTGCCAAACGGTCCTATTTTTTAATGTGATCAAAAGACTCTTTGAGGCCAACTGAAGTTTGCGTACAGAAATTACGGTAAGTCACAAGACCGGGTTTACACGCAGGCATTTTATGCAGCGGGCATAAAATATTTTTTTTTAGTGTTTCTGTACTCAAACTTCAGTTGGCCTGGCCTGAAAGAGTCTTTTAATCACATTAAAAAATAGGACCGTTTGGCAACAACGAATATTTCGAGTTGATTAAACGTTTTTCCATACAGATTGTATGGAAAAAGATTTTGGCGATTTCTGTCATTTCTAGTACTCAAACCTTAAATGGTCCCATAGAGTCTTTTGATCCTTACATGAAATAGGATCGATTGACATGAAAAAATTTTTTTTCGTATTTTAGCATTTTTCTCGCTGACTGTACATTTTTTTCAAAATCTGTGAATGCAGTTCAGAATATCTCAAAAAGTTATGGATGGTCTCCTAGGAACGTTTTCCTGTAACTAAAGTATTTAAGGTACCTGCCCTTGCCCCTTACTGTCCCGTCTCAAAAATCCACCCTGTATATATATAGAGTGGAAGTATGTAATTTAGCTTACGATGATACCCATTTCTAAAAGTTCTTGGAGCTTTTAAGAGCAGGCGAAAGATGTTTTAAGAGCAGGCGATGAAGTCATTTTTAGTGTTTTTTTAAACATTTCTCAAATGGACAGCAATAACAATCATAACATTCATTAAACTACGCTATTAGACTCACTGAACTAGAATAAGTTTAATTGATCAGAATGTCATTGAGCAAACTTTATTAGATGATGCATATATACACGTTTTGCCATTTAGAGTGATTGTTTCTATAAGTTTACCAATTAGATCCAAATAATCCACATAGTGTCGCTAGCTTAATAAAACTAAATATTAATATAACAGTAAAAATAATATCATAAATCTATAATAATATTATAAATCTGAAGTGTTTGTTTGCTTGTTTCTTTGTTTGAACGCGCTAATCTCAGGAACTATTAATCCGATTTGATTTTTTTTGCATTAGATAGCCCGTTAACTGAGAAAGGCTATAAGCTATATATCATTCCGAAAAAATCTACGGTTCCCGTGGGATAGATTTATTTTTGTCTAGGGACGAACCCGAAGCGAAGCGACTGTGTGTCGCTAGTATAATATATTATTATCATAATAAGTTCTAAGAGGCTATATAGAAAACAGTATAATATTACGTATTTAAAAAAATATATCAATAGATTTAATATTACTCTTATCACTTTATTCTACATATTAATATTGCCAACAATCAATATGGGTTACTAAGACAATTGCGTTTTATTCAATAGCAAATCCATTTATTGCAAAACGTTTGCAACAGTTTCTTCAATAAAATATCCTTTTGTAATGCAAATCAACCTGGTTAGTTATTCATCATTTTATAACTATCCCGCTCATTGTTTATTGCTGTATATGAATTACACCATGTCGGTTGGTTTCATTTATAGCCTCTCATATAAACCTCCTGATATATACATTATACCTACATACATAAGTATGATGAGTTTTTATATCCTTTACTTGATAAACGATTGATTCCACATACAAAGTTCCACCCCGTTAAGGAATGATTTCCGGGATAAAAACTATCCTATGTCTTTACCAGGGTCTCAAATTATCTCCATACCAAATTTCATCTAAATCGGTTCAGCGGATTAAACGTAAAAAGGTAACAGATAAACTAAACAGACAGACAGACAGACAGACAGTTACTTTCGCATTTATAATATTAGTATTGATGTCTTAATTAATCTTACACACTGAAAATTAAGTTTCTAATCATTCGTATAATTCGATAGACTTAGGTTATAATGAGCAGGCTGTATATGAAGCCTCGCGAGTGCAGGAAATGCCTACTTGCTCCTTTACCGACTTCCTGTCATCGATTTAGCGCTTAGTCACAACCGGTTACAATTTCAAAGCCAAGGTCTTAATCACGATCAGCTGTTCTACCAAGGACAAGAGTACTGAAGCGTTAACTCAAGAATGCGATAGTTTATTATGTCGTAATTTAGTAAGTAATAATAATAATAAATATGGGGACATTAACATACAGCACCATCTGGTTCCATTGTAAGCTATGAGGCTAACGAGGTTATGGATACCAGATAGTTGATACACTACACTTATGAATGGAGTACAAACATTCGTGCTCATCACACAAATGAATGCCCCCAGCGGGACTCGAACCTGCGACCTCTGGCACATCAAGTAGGGTCAAACACATCAAGTGTCTACAAAGTGAGCCAAACGTGTCGTCAAATTGAATTTGTATTTCTTAGTATCTTATTAAACTTGCATGAACTTTATTTAAAGCTAAATGAATATATAAATATAAGAAAGAAATATTTATAAAATACTAAATTATCATCAAAATTGTACAAAAATGTGTTCGCAAATTGCAATTCAGAATGTAAAATTAAAAGTAAGCTCGCAACGCACGTGACCACAATGTAGGTGAGAAAAGCAAAGTGTACGTCTATTTTTGGATTTGGCTCGAAGCCACAGCGCGCGCGCAATGCTATGTTAGTCAATAATCCGGCTGTCATGAATTTTATATAACATAAAAATTTGGCTATAAACGATACTTAAAACAATTACTTATGTGTTTCTATTGAGTTTCGGACATCATATCAACGTAGAAGACATACTAATAGATCTGAAACATTTTTGTCATGAATCGATATGAAATGTGTGACATAAAACGTTATGGACGTGACGGTAGGTCATGATTATTGCATATTGCACTCAGTAAATCAATATGTCACACGAGGTTGACAGAACATGCGTTGATTGATGACAAAGGTTTAATTCTTGCCACTATTGCCAATATTGTTTTAAAATCAATTTGTGATATCGTACTTGAGGTACATAATCAACGAAACCGCGATAAAATACCATTCATCGGGTTTAAAGAAGAACAAAGTTAAACAATTGAAAAAATGATAAAATAACTGAACTGTATTTATCGATTTATCACAACGTTTTATACTACAATAAATTGCCTTTAGCATAATTGTCTCGTACACATTCGACCTAGATACATTTCTTGATAATATCTTGATATGAGTAAGTGTATATTTATATATCTGATAAAAATCATTCCTTATATTTTTTATTGTCTACAAAAATATATACATAGATACATTGTAAGTAAAAAAAAACTTTAGGAAAACGTATTGCGTCAATCTTCATTATATATATATATATATATATATATATATATATATATATATATCACATGGAACGTCTCGTCTGTACGTATAATCGGATTTGATATAATGCCATTAGACTGGAAAGCCACAAAGTCTTCTTAGTCAAGTACTTCAAATACGCATACAGACTAATCTTAAGGATTAACAAAGTTGTTGTAAAAAAAAGAAAACAATGATCAAATAGACAGTATTTGGTAAATACAGTGTTTTTATTGACATGTTATGGAAAACTTAATCTTACGAGAGTACATCTTGCAACACCCACGTCTACTTGCAAGCAGCATTATTTGATACACATATTATAATGTATATTGCATCAATATAAATATATTACATTTATACAATATTATGAAACAATATTATATAAAGACATAACCTATGGCGTAGCACAACTTTTTTTCTAAAACTTATTATAAAATAGTAAATACTAATGTTCAAAAATGTTTAACGACACTTCGTATGCCTTTTTTTTATTCGTGGGGAAACCCATTTACGGGTGCCCGCGTGCGGGAGCGCGCGGTGTATCTGGGAGTCCTGTCCACCACTAAAACTCTACTCAACCACTAAAACCACCACAGTGATCCCTGATGCAAAAGACAGGGCCACGGGATCGCTTGCGCATTCGACAGCGATCCTTAGTATGCCATTGTTCAACAAAGCGTCTGTTTCATATAGAAATTAACAAGTGTTATAATTAGAAACCAAACTAATGTTATGTTAATGTTGACACTATTATGTTAACCAACTTCTCAAAAGGATTTGAAATATTTCTTTTCGTTTAGCTGAAATTAAAAAAAATTAAATAATAGGATTTTAACTGACATTCCCAAAGAAACTTGAGCAAAATCTTGAATTCTGTAATATCTCTATTAGTTTAAGCGCTGCATAACATTCAATTATTTACTATGTAAACCTTGAACAAATCATTATCATTAAATGAGAGTTCGACATGCGGCTAGGTCAAGGCGTGTAAGTCGTTGGCATCATACCAGATGGGTGGCTACCTACCGACAAATGAGAATCCGATACGCATTTAAAACCTAGCATAACAATCACATCAACTCATATAGCTATTTTCCATGTTATCCAAATCGCAATTGGTACAAGGCTAGTGGAGAAAATGTTTGACATAAACGTTAAATGAAATCAACGACTAAATAAAGCTCAAACACCTAAAATGAATCAAATATGATAGTTTTTCAGGTGCAGTGTTTGTGCCACGTATCTATTTAACGTGAGTCAGTGTGACACTACTTAAGACGCCCAAGTAAGTTCACAAGTTCGAAACAAACTAAACTTTACAGATTTAAAGTTTTAGAAACCTATATTCAGCACGCTAGTTATAGTTATAAAGTGTGGTTTAATTTTGTTAAGTATATCTCTTCAACAAAGGTCAGAAGTCAGGAATACAGAGTACAAAAAAGATTTAATAAAATATTTACTTTTATACAGATAAATTAATATAATTTTAACATATGAATGTAATGAACTAATAACCTTCACTTTAAAGTCGGAAGTTCGCGAAATAACATGATAAAATAAGACCGGGAAGTCAAAGACCAGTATGATATCATCAATTCCTACAAATGGAAGTGGATATTTTGAGAATGGCATTCCTTCTAAGAAAACCGGAATTTTGGCGAGCTTCACAATCGCCTCGCGCCCGCCACGTGGCTCAAGTCCTGAATTTTGACTCATCCTCGACATTTGTTTATGCCACTGAAAAGATATGTCACCAATGCCATCTCCATTGAATTGAGTACGTTGAGGAAAATAAAATTTTCCCTTCTGATTCATTCATTTCAATATATAAATAAATAGTAAATTTCGGTGCAATATCTCACTACAATAGCAATCAAATAAATTAAAAGACATTAATTTCGCGTGTAAATCAGAATACATGATGTAAATATATTTTTGTTTGAAATCAAAAGAGATACGTGAAAAGCAAAATATTTCATCGGTCAATATCACCATTTTCATAATACAGTGCTGCTCGTAAAATAGTACCGTGTGCAGTTTTGAATTGAGATTACAAAATACATATTAAACGTGTACATAAAATTTTTTGACTTAGATTATTCTTATTTGACGATGCAGAAGCTTTAACAACACCGCTTTAAATAATTATACCTACTAATAAGCGAATCAGCAGAAGCAGAAATTCATGTGCGAATCATTTCTAACATGGTTACCACTTGCCTTACGGTGAAGGAACACATCGTGAGGAAACCTGCATGTCTGAACCTAGCAAGTTTTCGAAAGACATGTGAAGTCCGCCAATCCGCACTTGGCCAGCGTCGTGGAGTATGGCCTAATCCTCCTCGTATTGAAGGGCGGCCCGTACCCAGCAGTGGGACGTTAAAAAGGACTGAATAAATACATACATACATACAATAAGCGAATATTTGAATATAGAAAAATTGTATAGAATAAATTGTAAATCTATTTGTCGAGCCCGTACTACTGTAAATTGTGCATATATACATGCGGTGTACGCTGTGAAGGTGAACCAGCTCAAAAGCAAATGTTTTGCCAACTTTATATTTTTACTTTTAATTGTCCTATCATTAAACTTTTCATTATATACTTAAAACTATATAAGCTACAAACCTCACCAATACACTATTCTTAATATACATCCATACTAATATTATAAATGTGAAAGTTTGTTTGTTTGTTCTTCTTTCACGTCAAAACAGGATGACGGATTAGTGTGATTTTTTATGTGGAGATATTTGGAGGGCTGGAGAGTGACATAGGCTACTTCTTACCGCGGGAGATTATCTCATTCCCACGGGAAAACACCTTATAATACAACCCAAAAAATTATTTATGATCAAAATTACTTGAAACTTGGTATTAATACTCTTCAATACAATTAAATAAATACGTGTTTTAGCATTTTTCGAATTTCATCCCATAAGGGAGTAAAATAGGGGCTGAAAGTTTGTATGAAACCTACCTATTTAGAGTTATATTTTGTAGTTTTAGAGCAAGCAAAGCCGCGGGTTCCGCTAGTACTGTATATATTCTTTATCGCATATTATATACACCAATATAACACAGATAATACAGAGACCAATGTGGCAAAGGTGGACTATACTATAACGCTTATCAAAAAAAACAATCTACGTAACCTTAACCTAGATAGAGCCTGAGCGCATAAATGACACCTAACTCAATTCAAAACCCATTAAATTATTTGGAAGTGACGCACTATAACGTTTCCTATATAAATGAATGCGATCAGAATTTACTTGATAACAAATCTAATATCGACAGGAAACAGTATAACAATGACGACACGTTTGGCTCAGTGTGTAGTGACCCTACTTGCTGTGCCAGCGGTCGCGGGTTCGAGTCCCTCTGGGGGCATTCATTTGTGTGGCACGAATGATTGTACTCCAGTCATGGGTGTTTATATTTATAATATGTATGTATTTAAAGTTATATATGTGTAGTGTATTAACTATCTGGTATCCATAACACAAGCCTCGTAGCTTACCGTGGAACTAGATGGTGCTGTGTGTTAATGTCCCAACATATTTATTTATTTATTTATTTAATGATAGAATGTAGTTAGGTCACCTGTTAGTTATAACTTGGATGTTTGCGCGCAAAACCTGAAGGTGAACTGGGTGGGTTGACGGCTTGCCAACCGCGTGCGCCGAAATAATAACAAGAACATTTCGCATTCAACCACTCCGAACAACATACACGCTCAATGTTTATTTGCTTTTACCGAAAGGAGGTGCACGTATCGTTATTTTATAAAGAAGCTCTTATATATTTAGATCGCGTTGGGAGTTTGGACGTAATGGCCGGCCAAAGATAGCTGATATTAAAATGAAAATATGTTTGAGATTATAAGAACGATGTTTATAATGTACTAGCGTCTCCCCCTCGCTTCGCTTCATGTTCGTCTCTAGACAAAAATAAATCTATCCCACGGGAACCGAACATTTTTCCGGGATGCCTTCTTCAGTTAACGGGCTATCTAATGCAAAAAGATTTCTTCAAATTGGATTAGTAGTTAGTGAGATTACCGCGTTCAACCAAACAAACAAACAAACTCTACATTATAATATTAGTATAGATTATATATGTACGTAATTTAAAACTATTTCAGGTAATACGCTTTAACAAAGAGCAATAAATTATATACTAAATAGGTGATCAATGAAATATACACATATACATTAGGTAATTTTAGAAGTTTTATCGCAGTAAAATCTATTAATATCACAAAACTAAAAATATTGTTTTTTTGTTTATTATTTGAAAGCGCTAATCTATAGAAACACCAGTTAGATTTGAAAATTACTTTTTGCATTTGCTAGCTTATTTATTGAGGAAGGTTACGGTTGCATGTCTAGGTAGGCATTAATATAATAGAAAAACCTACGAATGTAGAGTCACGGGCAAAAGCTAATGTATACTTATTAATATTATAAAGAGGCAGTTTTTGTTTTTTTGAACGCGCAAATCTCAGGAACTACTAATCCGATTTGAAAAATTCTTTTTGCATTAGATATAGCCCGTTTATTAAGCTATAGGCTATATATCACCATGCTACCCATAGGAGCGGAACAGTAATCATAAATGTCAACAAATCGGGCAGACTTCCATACATTATTGTAAAACTTATGTTTGTACATATACATATGTTTAAGTACTTTAAGCTCAGAAACCACTGAGCCTATTTCGATAATGCCTTTTGCATAACGCCCAAGAGTTTTTTTTTGTAGTTTTAGCGCGAGCGAAGCCGGGTTCTGCTAGTATACCATATAACAGAATAATTTATATAAGCATAACGACAATGCAAAACGTATCTAAATAACTGTATACAATAGACAACGAGTTTTAAGAGTAGATATTAGGTATTTCAATACTATTGTATAACAGCAAAAGTATAGAAAATGTTGCAACATTTAAAAACAATAACAAGTGAAGTGGCAATTTTCATTAACAACTGTATAATCACCGGGCCATTGTTAGCCGCGGCTAATTGAGATGCGAGAGACGCCCCGGTTGATGCGCGCACGTTGATGTCGAACGCAAGGACTCGTCGAGCGGTCGCCCAAACGTATCCATCCTAACCGCATGGATTGCGCTACGTTACATTAAAAATGTAGTTTTTAAATTAAATAAATACGGTCATTTTTAACGTTTAAATGCTTTTTTTATACGCTTACCAAGAGCAAGTTGCTTTAATTAGACCGCTCAAGAATGCTGAGTTCTTTCACAATTTATCTATTCGAGATTCGCTTTATTTACATAAAATATGTTACAAGCACACATTGACTATTAATATTTTTAAGAAAGATGAATATTACCTAACAAAAGCCTAATATATATTCGGCATGCTCTCGCACGATACCTATTTAGACGTAATTTCTTTTTAAGTTTTCAGTCACGTAGACACGTTAGTCAAGGACCTTATGCACACAACTTAAATAAAAACTCTAGAATGTTTGCAATGGCAGGTCAAATAATTTCCACTGTACTGCTAATTGAAAACATATAAATAACGCGAAATTTGTAACAAGTATTTTGAAAAAAAATATATGTTTAATTTCTTATCAACATAGACCACCTGAATGAATGGTCGACCTTCGGTGAGATGAATAACGTCACTCGTTATCAGGGTGCGCGAAAAGTCACAAACATTGGGCGGCGCCGAACAAACCAAACTCACGTGACCTTCAAGAGATATTAAGCGCCCGATCGGTGAGATAGCGTTTTTGAATAGAAAATTCGTATCTACCGAGAGAGAGTTGCTAACCTTGCGATGACGAATTGCATAATAAGAGATCACTGACCTGCGTAACCATGTCCCAGTAGAATCCGTCGAGCATAGACTTGCCATGTTGGTGTTGTCTGCAGAGGGCGGGCCAGAGGGCGGCGCGGATAGAGCTGTTGATGGGCCAGGAGTTCTCCCTGATGAAGAGCTTGAGCTCGCGTTTGCGGCCCTGCTGTAGGAGGGGCTGGAGTTCCTCGAAAGTCTTGAGGGGTGCCTTTTTGCCTGCGAAAAACGGTGAAGGTAAGCACTGCGTCCAGATACCGGATTCGGTTGGCGCGAGAGACTCTGCGCTCTGGGCGCGGAACGCGGCCGGTTCTATGTACATATCGGAGGCGCGGGGCACATGCTTTCGGTGCGCGCGCGCCTGCGGCACTGCCGGCCGCAAGCTTTGACAGCCTCCGGAAAATGCGATAGCGCGCCCCGACGCTATTACACATAGAATGTTTATCTGACCGTGCGGCATTCGCGCCGGTCGATTAGACCGCTAACTGCGGCAAAAAATTAAGTGGAAGTTTAAAATAATAGTTTTCTTTTACGCATTTTATTATGTAGCTGATAGATTTTGTAAATCCGTACTGTAGATTACATGACGTCTATGAAATAAAAAATTTAGGTATTTGAAAATTTTTCAAAAATTAATTATAATAAGCACCATGTGTATTAGTAAAAATAGACGTTGAGATATATAGCAAAACGAATTAGAATTGGATAAAAGCCAAAGTACTCTTCGTCATGCAGATTTATCCACTAACAATGACAACAATAATAATGCAGTTCTAGAATGTATTATAAATAAGTCGATATCTCTTGGATACCTAAGGACTATACTATACACTATACAGTAACGCCCTGTGACTACAGATTAAAATACTAAGGGGTTTCAAATTATGAGGTTGACGGCATCGGAGAATAATACTTTATAATTTATAAAAAAGCTCTTAATAATGTACTTTTACATTACATAAATATAAATGTAAAGGCTTTGAATAAATTATTTGGAAGTTATTATAATTATCTTTTCAAAAATCATTTAAGATTTTAAGACGATTATGAATGATTGGAGTCGGATGCTGCATTGAATTTAAACTTGTTAAAGTTTTCAAATGATAAATAAATGATTAATAATTCGAATAAAATACAAAGTTATTTTATTTTTAACTCTATAGTACCTACATTTAGGTAAGTTTTTCAGTCTTTCTGTACAGATTTTTACATGAACTTCATTACATTTAGTAAACGAGAAGATTACTTTCGATTATTAAAAATACGTCTGTAAAAGAATTCTAAAGAAAAGTAACAGCGTCTCATCTTAAATTCATCTTACTAGGTACTATATAAATGCGAAAGTTTGGATAGATGAATGTTTGTTACTCAATCACGCTAGAACGGCTGAACGAATCTGGATAAAATTTGGCACAGTGATAGATTCTAGTCTGGAATAGCACATAGACTACTTTTTACACGGAAAAATGTACAGTTCCCGCGCGAATTTGTTTTTATTTTTCGCTAGGGACGAACTCGAGCGAAGCGAGGGTAAGCCGCTAGTTTTGTTTATAATTATTTTGGAAGATTTAGTAAGTAATATATATACAATTTTTATTAACTAAAAAAAAGTTAATTTAATTAAAGAGATCAACTATCTGGCACTACAAGAACCAGTACAATACAATCAACACTTATTCATTTATGATATTAATAAAAGTTAAGAAAAAACCAATTCAATGCTTATCAGACACGCCGTCTTCAACGCAAGCATTGAAGTGTTAAGTAGCACCACAACTGATAACGAGGTTATCATGCTGCAGTCTCGGCGATTAGTTAAATTTAAACTCCTCTTTGTTTATTTATAATTAGATTTGACATTTACTTCGAATTGTTATTTAATATGTGGCCGACTAATTGAACTTAGTTTGACCGTTCTTTTTATTTTAGTTTTTTATGATAATATTTGCATACATTGTCAAACATAACAGAAATTTTACATAAATAAATAAATAATAAATATGTTGGGATATTAACACACAGCACCATCTAGTTCCATGGTAGGCAACGAGGCCTGTGTTATGGATACCAGATAGTTGATACACTACACATATTTAACTTTAAATACATACATACGTATTATAAATATAAACACCCATGACTGGGGTACAAACATTCGTGCTCATCACACAAATGAATGCCTCCAGCGGGACTCGAACCCGCGACCGCTGGCACAGCAAGTAGGGTCACTACATACTGAGCCAAACGTGTCGTCCTATTACATATACGGATGTCTTTTTAAAATTAATGAATAATATGTTGTTTTGCTAATATAATATTAGTAAGTCAGTATTTCTTCTACGCCATCTGAAATTCTAAGGTAAATCAACCTTTGGCTTAAATTAAAGAAATAGCTAAAATTTTACGATTTTTATCAATACCTAAATATTATAATTTTTGCTAACGTCGATCAGAGCTTATATTATTGGACTGTCATTCCAAAATTTGAGCTGTAATAAAAAAAAATATTTTCCCTATACAGCTTAAGCCGTAAGGAAAGAAAAATTAAAACCGTCTTAAATATATTCAAAGATGTTGCAAGTAAAAAAAGTGTTTATTGGAGTAACTGTTTTTATAATACTATACTTAACAACAGCTGATAAGGTAATCTTGGGCGCAATAAGTTTAAGCCAAACTCCAACTTATAGATACCAGGGATTAATATATTTTTTTATCTATACATATTATAAAATTCTAACTAAGCCGAATCTGTACATTAAATATTTTTGGGAAAATCTTATTGAAATAGACATTATTATCGATGCAGAGGCCGAATCTATAGTTTTTAAAATTTTTGTCTGTCTGTCTGTCTGTCTGTCTGTCTGTCTGTTACCGCATCACAGAAAAACCACTGGAGGGATTTTGATGAAATTTGGTATGATGATAGTTGGTGATCCGGGTCAACATATAGGATACTTTTTACCGCGGGAAAATATCTCATTTCTGAGAAAAAATACAAAAACTGGTTAAATATATGAACGATTATTCGACAACGAAGTATTAAAAAATTTATGACTTTTGAATTTTTAAATCCATGTTCCCGCTTAAAATCCAAGAAAAATATGTGTATTCAGCCCTTATTAACGTCCCACTGCTGGGCACGGGCCTCCCTACAGTACGAGGGGAATCAGGCCATAGTCCACCACGCTGGCCAAGTGCGGGTCTTTTGAAAACTTGCTAGGTTCTCTCAGACATGCAGGTTTCCTCACGATGTTTTCTTTCACCGTTAAGACAAGTGGTAATCATGTTAGAAATAATTCGCATATGAAAATATCAGAGGTGCGAGTCTCGGGATTTGAACTCGCTTCAGTCGGTTTCCCAAGCGAGCGCGTTACCACTGGGCTACCACTGCCTTAAGAAAAATATAAAAAAAAACTTTTAACATAATTAATATTGTTAACTGAATAATCATTTTTAAAATATTGGTTCAAAATGTTTTAAATAAATTTATGAATTTTTCGAACAATGGTATTGATTTTACTCAGGCTTAAAAAGTGAAATAAATTTAATAACCGTGTTAAATTAAAATTATAATCCCGCCATTTTGTTATTAAAACAAGAAATTTTAATTTAGACAAAATCATACTTTACAATCAACATCGGAATTCACTCAATAACTAAGCAATTTATTTACGTGACTTATAAGTGTTCCAATTGCAACTAATCAAGTAGTATTGTATAATCAAATATGAATTACTGTATCTGAGTGTCTATTTTTTGCTTGATATAGTACGGATTAGTTTTTATTGCTATGCTTGATAACGACTACAAAAATAAGATTCTTTTACCGTTATAAACAACACATAGTTGGATAAGTACCTACTTAAATTAAACAGTAATATCAAAACATGTATATAGGTACTATATAGAAATAATCACACAAAAATAGCTCTTGATGAAAATTCGGTATTGATTTAGCTAAAAAAATCACTTATGTATATGTTAGACAGAAATTAATGACTAAACTTCTGTATTCAATCTCAAACTTTTAATTAAAAACAAAAGGATAAATGACAACATGGGCCTTTCTGTTCTCATCTCCGTTTCTAATTATTATTTACTAGCGTTTTAACGGTTAGTATGGGATAGATAGACTATATTATATATAATAAGTATAAAATAAACAGTCTCCAGCTGTTTTTTTTTTTTTTTTTGGGTTTGCGCTATTTTTTTATACTTAAACCACCCCTGACACATCCTGAACAAAACAAAAAAAAGAATTATTCAAATCGATCTAGCCGTTTTTGAGTTTTAATGAGACCAACGAACGGCAATTGATTTTTATATAAATAGATAGACATGTAAATCATTCTATCTTCTCTCATCTATTTATTTTTTACTCTAAACTTAAGAGAAAATCATTTTTGTTATCATCTAACATAACAAAACTACTAATTAGATCTCTAATCTAAAGTATCAGGTACAATAATAAGCTCAAGTTTGAATAACAATTTAATCAGAATAACGATGTGTAATAACAAAAGTGGTTACAACAAATTGTGCAACTTTATATACATATACCACTGAAAATGGTTCTAAAGAGAAAACTTCTATATCTATACATATAAAATAGTAACTAAGCCGAATCTATGTATTAAATATTATTGTTTTTTTTTTTTGAGAAATCTTATTGAAATAGTCATTATTATCGACATAGAGGCCGAATGTACAGTTTTTAGAATTTTTGTCTGTCTTTCTGGGAACGCATCACGAGAAAACCACTGGACAGATTTTGGTGAAATTCGGTATGATGATAGCTGGTTCCACATATAGGATACTTTTTACTGCGGGAAAATATCTCATCTCTGATAAGTCTATGCTAAACGTTAAAACATACCAAGGGACCCGAGCTGAGCGAGGGTGAGTTCGCTAGTAAAATATATTTGTGTAACGCATGCAACCGATGGCGATGAAACTTTGGACAGTACACACGTCTACGAAATTTTTATTTATTTATAATTAGGGTAGGGTAGGTAGGTATAATTACGGTACAGGAAGAATTCAAGATTTAATAGTCAAAATATTTTTACACACACACATATATATATATATATATATATATATATATATATATATATATATATATATATATTAGAATAAAACAGGTACTTGTCTGTTTCACTTTTTTATTAGAACAGAATATTAAATTGATTAAAAATACCTACTACGAGATATTTGAAACTTGGAATTAGACTTTAAATATATATGTGAAAAAAAGAAATTTAAATTGAGAATTACTGTTAAAGTCAAAACACAAAATTAAATTTAGTGTATCGTAATATAAATAATGTTTTATTTATTAAATTACTAGCGACTAAACCGAGCGAAGCGAGTTGTACGCGCTTCGCTCGGATGCGTCCCTAAGTGTGTTTTAAATAAATATAAATAGTTATTAGCCAGCGTTAGCCATATGTATATTTTTTTCGTGAATTTTTCTGATGCTTTAATATTTATTCTGATATTCGGGGCGTAGACAAATCCAACAAATCAAAGATCATAGAAATCGGTCCAGTCATTCTTGAGTTATAAATGGTGTAACTAACCCGACATTATATATAGATTATAATTATTATTATTGAGTTTGTCGAAGTAATAATTAACTAAGTTAGTTACAGAATTATAATGAACTAATTTAGTTAGACAAACTAATAAATCAATTTGCTAATTATGCACAAAACAATAGTCATATTAAACGTGAAGCTTTACCAGAAATACTTGAACACAAAACCTGGCTAACATCCGACATCTAACGAGGGCGCTCGTAAATGTTATGGATGCAATTAAATGCACAATCTTATTGCATCGGCGCATTAAGTCTTTACACAATTTAGAGATGTCACTACTATCGGATGATAATTATTATAAAATGTAGCTAAATAATAATATGTTATATTATAGAATTTATCTTAATTATTTGCTATTCTTTTATTTTCATTATGTCATACTAACGGCTCACCATCACTTCGCCCGGGTTCGCCTCTAGGAAAACAAAAACAAACCTATCCCACGGGAACCGTTCATTTTTCCGGGATAAAAAGTAGCCTATGTGCTATTCCAGACTATAATCTATCTCTGTGCCAAATTTCATTCAGATCCAATCAGCCGTTCTGGCGCGAAAGAGTAACAAACATCTATACTCACAAACTTTCACATTTATAATATTTATACAGATATACAGATTAAAAAATAATATGTACCTCATTATACAAAATGCATTAAGTATTTAGCAATTCGATAATATTTAGTTTTAAATCGATAATTTATTACATTAAATCGAGAACTAACTTGTTCGGATAATCAAAGCTTTTACTTATTAAATCGTATGATTCACTTCGACAAATCCAAACAAACCTAACATTACGATTAATATATTTCAGTGAAACAATGCAGGAAAATGTTCTGAAACGCGTCCAAATTTCTCAGACTATACTCGATTCTTCAAGAATACAGTACATCGTGCGCTACTTGCAGTGTTTCATGCGTGAAAAATTAGGGTAAACACTCGACATCATTTAAAATTAAACCGAAATATATCTCGAGGGACTATTACATAGAGTTTTCGAAATATTTTAAATCAATTGTAATTTATGTTACTCTCGTATTATATAAGTACATGTAGTTATGTAATGTCTAACTGCAGTTTTATACGTAAAATTGATAAGTATTTTTCTTTTGTTTATTGGGACCATAGATTTTAAAAATCATGGCCATTACGTAATTTAAACGCATCAAACGAATATTATCTGTTATAATATCTGTAATTCATTTATTATTATTTTTTCTGGTCACACTATGAGCGACATATTATAAAGTTGTCACAACTCAAACCTGTCAAATGAAAATGAGCAGACAGATTTGAGAAAAAATGTTATGTATCATTTTTGGACTTTTCTATAGCTATCGTCTTATGAGCAATATGCGGCCCCTGGCAGGTGCAGGCAACAAATCTAACCTATCAGCCAAGGCCGAAACGGCAGATGATAATAAGACTAAAACCTTTCTAAAAATACACTAGAATCGTAGTAAGACCTCTTTTTAAATCTGATCCTAACATCATCTTCAATATAGAAATAAAACTACTCAGTGATTACATTATTGATTTCGTAACAATTTTCATATGTTTCTAAGGCACAATGACAGGTGATTCAGCGATCAAAAAAATACTAGATACACAATCAGCGACAAGACATGTCCTCACTGAATAAGCACTCATTTGAACATTTGAGCGCGCTATTAATTTTTCTTTTGTGAAAACAACTTTAAAGTATAGCATTTAAGGTTGAATTTACATTACATTTTTTTTTTCTACTAGAATAATTACCTAAACACAATTGGCGACAGTTTTAATAGAACTTTTGCATGGGATTGTGTATATTGTGTAATATTATTTTGATCGATGACGTAAACTGATAAAAAATACAGAGCATGGTTGAATTTCATGAATCTTTCTTATGAATCAAATTCATGGAGTATGAAAGAAAAGAGAGATTCAAAAGAAGAAAAGGACAGAGAATCAGTCAAAATATGAGTAGGTATATATATCTTTTTGTATAGTATTTTTGAGATAAAAGAGCGATACTGTAAAGTATCACATTGTAATCTATTCTAATATTATAAAGAGGAAAACTTTTTTTGTTTGTTTGTATCGAATAGGCTCCGAAACTACTGAACCGATTTAGATGAAATTAGGTAACAAGATAGTTTGAGACCCTGGGAAGGAAATAGGATACTTTTTATCCCGGAAATCATCCCTTAAGGGGGTGAAAATGGAGGTTAAAGTTTGCATGGGGAAGCAACCTACAAAATGTTTATAGCTTAATTTGTTTAATGTATATTTAACCGAAAAAATCAAAACATGATTGATAAAATAATTATACTTTATTATATTATGTTTAAAGTGTATACAAAAAAATAATTCAATTTATGTTTTCGTTTAAAATCATTTAGGTTCATAAAATTTATTTAAATATCCTAAGTTATAAGCAACAGTATAAAAAATGATAAAAAAATTGTTGAGTTTCTTGCGCGCTCTTCTCAGCAGAACTGTTTTCCGAGCCAGTGGTAGCTTCCTCACGGACAGACACTGATGCTTACATTAAATTGACGATTCAAAGCACTTGTAATAAGTCTAATTGAATAAAATTATTTCATTTCAATGTGCTTATAATTTCAAAGAAACATGTGGACAAAGAGGAAACAGAATACTAAAAGTGTTACTAGAATGTACAGAAACTCCATGCAGTTTGTATTAGTTGGTGATAAGATTAAGATATGGGAATTTCAATATTTACTTACAAACGTCTACGACTCGGGTCTCGATAATACATGCCAATATTGAACATTTCTAAATATGTACAAGTTAATATATAAATATTTAATAATATTCATATCCATACTTACATAGTTGTTATTCATGATGATATTATTAAACGAAAAAGCTTTTATTTATACCATTGATATACAAAAATTCAAGAAACACAATTAGCGTCGCAAAAGTGTCCTCAAAATAAGCGCAAAATTCGCTACTTTGCGCTTTTTTAAATGTCATTGCTTTTGGGATGAAAAAATTAAAACACGTTATTTCTATTAAAATAGTACTTTATGTGGTGTGCGTAAGTTTGAATTTGTGTTTAGACAAATAAAACTTTCTATTTTTGAATTTCATTCTTTGGTGGTTTGACTTAACGTCAAATGTCGACGCCACTTTTTGAAGAGATATTTGTTAGGAAATGTGTATCTACTCGTATGTCTTTCCATATCAATGGTAACCTAATCTATTGCTAAATGAAAGCAAATCTCATTTACTTAAGTCTTATATTAGCTTAAAAGTTTACAAACACAAAAGGGATTCAATTTTCAGCCACCTTTATTACCGTATTGCTTTGAAACCTTGTAAGCTGGATACAAAACTCGTATTAAACGTAATACAGTAACAGTAAAAGTAAGATAAAAGTTTTCTTTCAAAAGTACTTTGCAGGAAAACTTTCCGTAATACATATTTTCAATCGTTTAAGAGTATTCTGTTGTAACTAATATTTGTACCATTTTAATTAATAAATGTGTACTATTATTGTAAAGAGAAAAAAAATGATTTTTTGTATGTTTGTTTGTAATAGATAAATTAAAAATCCGCTGAACCGATTTGGATTGAATTTGGTATGAAGATAATTTGTGATCCTGGGAAGGACATAGGATAGTTTTTATCCCTTAAGGGGGTGAAAAGCGGAATTGAATTTAGGTATGGGGAATAAATCAATTCTCAAGTAAGGTAAATATAAAACTTATCATATCTATATATATATATATATATATATATATATATATATATATATATATATATATATATATATATATATAGTCTATCTATTCCATACTAACCGTTAAAACGTACCGAGGGACGAACAAGAGCGAAGCGATGATGAGTCGCTAGCAAATAAATAATGACAATTATATTGCCACTCTATGCATTTCATTGTCATATTGAATCTCATCTTGAATATTTGCCAATGATTCCGTTGAATGATTTATTATAATAATAACGTTTTATAAGAAAAACAACTATTATAATACACTACTTTTATACATAATTATACAATACGTCGGTGATAAAACAAAGATTTGTTTCTTTAATCAATACATTTTGTTATTGGAGTTACTTTTTTAAATGCAATATTTATTACAATTGGACGTAGTTACGCAAAATGGATCCACACGAAAACCGTTTTTTGAGTTACTGTCATAAATGGCACCTACATATCAACTTATATACAGTAAGTAGATAAAATACCCAATATTTAAGAGGAATTTCAAAAAAACTTTCAAAAAAAACAGTTGTTGTTATTTTGATATATCAATTTTACTAAAACTCCTATTTCCTCAAAAATAAGTTCTTGTGGTTGGATCTATTTTGTACAACTGCATACGTCCAATTATTACAGGACATTTTTAAGAAATACCACCATAAAGTGAAAACAGCCCATTACTGTGCGTACACGATTTTCTCAAGCGTCATCGTCAATAAATAATTTATTGTCCGCAATCCACATTAACTGCTCTTTGTTCGTTAATCCCCATTATTTTATGACTTCTAAATCTGCCTTTAATATATCTTGAAAACAACAATATACTATAATTTATCTAATATTTTACAATATAATTGAGCTTGGCGTTTTCAAGTTCTTTATGTTTTTCAAGCGTTACATGTCTTTGTAGTACCGATTAGAAACAGAATTTCTTTTTCCTATGATTTATGATTAACAATTTGAATGTTTAATATAAATAGCCAATAACTTTATCCAAAGAAAACCAAAAATAAATCTGTCCCACGGGAACCGTATATTTTTCCGGGATAAAAAGTAACCTATTCCAGACTATAATCTATTTCTGTGCCAAGTTTCATTCAGATCCGCTCAGCCGTTCTGGCGTGATTGAGTAACAAACATCCAAACATCTAAACTTTCACGTTTATAATATTAGAAAGAAATAAGATTGTAATAAAGGAAATGTTTTCATCATTTTTCGTGTGACGCATCGAGTTTAAATCCGTTTGCCGGGAGAAAACCTAACGGATTACGTTTGGCTGTATACAATACATGCCCATATACAATGGATATGAATAATTCTATACTCTTATCACATGTTGAGATATGATGCTAAAGGAATCGTATTTTTCGTAAGTATTATATTTTTACCTTATTCAGTAATCCAAAACCACTTTTATTATCTATAAATAATACTTCTACTTAGAATATTACAACCATAAACATCTATACTAATAATATAAATGTGAAAGTTTGTGAGTATGAATGTTTATTGTTACTCTTTCACGCCAGAACGGCTGAACGGATTTGGATGAAATTTGGCACAGAGATAGATTATAGTTTGGAATAACACATAGGCTACTTTTTATCCCAGAAAAATGTACGGTTCTCGTGGGATAGGTTTGTTTTTGTTTTCCTAGATGCGAACCCGAGCGAAGCGAGGGTGAGCCGCTAAGTATTATATAATACACAAGTGAGTGTTGTTATTCATTAATGTACAAAAAAAGTTAATTTTCAAAATATTTTAAATAAAACTATCTTTTCGGATTTTTTCAAATTATATTTGTTTTGATTTTTAGTTCCCGACGTTTTATTATAAAATTAAATATTTAATTTTATCTTAAGTAGAATACCTTATTTTAAGTTTAAACTGTTTTGTACTCTTCAACTATAGTTAAATGAATAATAAAATCTATACATATAATAAAAGTGTAACCTAACTAAACTATTATTGAGGGTCTTTATTAACGCAAAAAAACCTAAACAATGGTTTTCTGAATTTTTGTCTGTTTGTCTGTGCGTTTGTGCTCGCTAATCTCAGAAACGGCATAACCGATTTGGATGCGGTTTTCACTAATGTATTATGGTAAGCTTCACTTAACATTTAAAATTTGTTTTACATATTCCAATCGGTTCATAAATAAAAAAGTTATGTCTACTTATGGAATCACCCCAGGGATGAATCCGAGCGAAGCGAGGGTGAGTCGTTAGTATTTAAATAAATATAACCTATATTAGTTCCTTTAAATGTGATTGTATTTATTTTAATAGTAACCCGAAATGACCTAAGAATACAATAATGCGAAGACTAATTTTAAAAGAATCTTATTTAAAAGCGAGCAACACTCGTTAGCAGAGAAATTTTGAAAGCCAAGTAATTTTGGCACACTTTAGAATTTGTCGCCTTAATTAAAACTTTAATGTTTGCAGAATTTAATAAAATAAAAATGTAATATTACTATTTCTCTATTAGTAATATTATAAAGTGGTAAAGTTTGTGAGTTTGTGATGTTGTAGGGGGGTAATCTCTGGATCTACTGAACCGATTAAGATGAAATTTGGTAAGATAGTTCGAGACGCTGGGGAGGACATAGGGTACTTTTTATCCCGGACATCATCCCTTATGGAAGTGAAAATGGGGATGAAAGTTTGAATGGGGAATCAACCTAGGGACGAACCCGTGCGAAGCGGGGTTGAGTCGCTAGTTTGTAATATTTTTACTTAATAAGAAAGGTTTTTTTACCTATAAGTTATGACCGATACCTGTTACACACACGCTTCACAGATCAATTATTAATTGTAAAATAATGAAGTGTTTATTTATTTATTTATTTATTTTTGAGAAACAAACAGTATTTAAAACACTCACAGAAAATACATAAAAGATTGTACATACACCAATAAAGTTGCCTTATATATGATTCGTTCTCAAATAAGTTGTAGGTTAACTTAGTAAATTATTACGAATTATATTAAAATAAAAAAAATAAAATATAATGTATGAGCGGCACTTTAAAAAAAATATCGCTTTCGTGCCAGACCATAATTATGTCAAACAGAACTAATTATAGAAAGTAAGTGGCGGCATCCGTCAAAAAAAACAGCAATTTATAGTACAGAGAAAAATGTATAATCTCTAGATACTTAACAAAATAGTGTCAAGAAAGAAACAACCGTACTTAATTTAATGCTTCAATTTGAAAGTGTTCAATTTACATTGATTACAGGGTTCGATTAACATCGGCCAGTGAAAACAGTCTTGTTTTATTCAATCTTCTACGTACAATGGACTACAGAGACGAAGCCATACACTATAAAGAGTCCTCGTAATTTAAAAAAGGCAAATTTCATATAAGTTAAAAATGAATATCAAAATATTTTTTAATTATCAGCAAAAAAAATTTAATTTATTAACATACGAATATATTATAATGTCTACAAGTGGTCTTTACTAATTAATCTACACTTCTACTTTACTATTATTAAGAAAAAATTGTATTTTTGTATGTTTGTAACAAGTAAACTCAAAAACTACTAAATCGATTTAGATGAAATTTGGTAAACAGATAGTTTGAGACCCTGGGAAGGACATAGGATACTGTTTATCCCGGAAATCATCTCCTAAGGGGGTGAAAATGGGGATGAAAGTTTGTATGAGGAATCAACCTAGTATTTTATTAGTAACCTAGTATGTAAATAGAAAGGAACATTACAATGTACATAAAACAAAACAACAGCAGCTTTTATAATGCAAAATAACAAATACGTATTATAATAATATAATTTGTAAAGATGGCAGAACTATAATAACATCTCAATGAACCTTTCGCCAGGTGGCAAGATTCCCCCACTGTATGCGCTCACTCGCTATTGGTTAAAACATCGCACCATGCATGTGCAAATTTTGAAATAGCCTCACATTGAGCAAGGGTTAGGCTCCGAGAATTTATTGGGAGGCCTGCAGGGTTTTAAAGGTTAAAAATATATCACAATTTTATTAATTAATAATTTTGTAGTATAAGAAACCACTAGTAGTAGTAGTAGTTTGTCGGTCGGTGACTTCGATAAAAAAACACAATATCTTTTATAATCAGTTCATGTCAGATTTAGGACAAAATCTGAATAAATATACAGCAATCGAATATTATTTTGTTGTTGCACAACTGGCAAACCATTGAGAAAGACAAATACCTAAACCGTTCATTCGTTACGGCTTCGACAAAATATTCACAATGCCCCGCAATTAAATTTAGCAATACATAATTTATTTGTTATAGCATAATTTAAAAAAAAAACATCTAAAACGATTATGTACTATTTAACATTATCCGTAAATATATTTGTTAAATTATGTAAACGTGAATAGTTAATGGAACTGTGAAAGAAAGTATCAATTCAATCAAATATTCTTGTTAATATTTAACATTATCCTTAAATATATTTGTTAAATTATGTAAAAGTAAATAGCTAATGGAACTATGAAAGAAACTATCAATTTAATCAAATCTCCTTGTTAATGACTTCAAAACGTGCCAGTTGATATACTGAACTACGAATAACTTCTAAGCAGCCATACTAAACTTTAAAGAACATCATTATTGTAATATTTTTTGCGGAATTTGATATCGATCCCAAGGATCATACATAAGAATAAGAAATACACTAATTTAACAATTATTTAATGTACAACTACATACATTTATTTAAACAATAAAACAAAGCTAAATCATATTGAACATATGAAGTTATCTTTTAAAAAAAATTTAAATTTATCGGTCACATAATGCTTGAGGATTAATCTTTTCATTTCAAAAAAAAATCATGAAAAACGGTACACTATTGGAAGGTATTATTATATACACTCGAAAAAAAATCAACCATATCTACGCACGAATTAAGAACCTTCTTTTTCTAAATCAGTTAAAATACAACAACACAAAAGAATTGAATTGAACATAACTACATTAAATCAAGAATTATGTTAAGAAACATTTTCATATTTTGCTCATTTCGAACCTTTCAAAAGTTATACAGTTTTCATACGTGTTCGACTTGGTACTTGGTACGTAGCTGCAACCGGAAGCTTGATAGCTATCGGAAACGTGTATACCATTGGAGAGCCGTTCGAAAAATTCAAGGGCACTACCATATAGAATTTTTAATACCATCGGTAGTGCGGAATATTCTTAGTCGGGGTTTTTTAATTACACATTACAAAAACCTGACAGTGCTTCTCTCAGGGCGTGAATACGACGAGTTTCCTAAGTAGACTTTTTCAACCTTTATGCAATATTTTTCTCCATTTTCTTTACCAAACGACGACTTTATGGGGATAAAAGAAATTGATGTCACTTTCGAGCTGATATATCTCTATATAAAAACACTCTAATCAACTGTTCCATTGAAACGTGAAAAATGGACAAACCAACAAATATCCTTTTGCATATTATAATAATACTAGCGACTCACCCTCGCTCCGCAGCTCGGGTTCATCCCTAGTTACGTTTTAATGTTTATGTATGTATATTTAATGGTTATATTATAAGATATTTTCCCACAGTAAAAAGAATCCTATATGTAGCCCCGGATAACCAGCTATCATCATACCTAATTTCATCAAAATTAGTCCAGTGATTTTCTCGTGATGCGTTCCCAGCTAGACAGACAGACAGGGAAAAATTCTAAAAAATTATAGACTCGGCGTCTGTATCGATAATAATGACTATTTCAATAAGATTTTCCAAAAAGTTTTTAATGTACAGATTCGACTCACAGTTTTATTATATGTATAGATTAACAGTTTCTCCTCCCAAAACAGCAAACTTGAAATATTTAAAGTTATAATAGAAAATATGAAGAGACTATACGGAAATCTTGATATAAACGATAAGCAAGCGTCGTATACACGAACTAGGTTATTTTATTATCAGTAACGACAAACACATCTCGTCTTGGAGTTCTTATCAGAAAATCTGTGTGGCAATAAACGCTGTACTCATATGAAACCAATAAAGTGGATATAAAAAGAAACAAATCGTTTTTCGCAACTTGTCTCATGTTTTTATTGATAAGAAGAATAAATCCTGGTAAAATAATTAATAAGGCGCCATGCCGTCTAGTATATATATATAGTAGATCTTGCTAATAAAAAATCTACATATTCACGAAATAAATTAACTGGTTACGGTTCTGAATTTATATGTGAATTGAATATTTTTAAAAACGATTGTTTGGAATATTTTGCTTGACGCATAAGCTAAAACAAGTTTATAAAGTTTTTAAATGAATTATTAATTAAAAACTATTATATTTAAATAAAATATTTAATTATAATGCTTATTAAAAAAAAATTAAATATGTTTAGAATTAAAATCAACAAATATTGTAAGGTACTCTGGTGCCATTTTTGAATTTTTAAAATCATTTTTGTAAATTGTGGGTAGGCACTGTCTGTAACAAGTATATAAATCCGTTGAGATGTCTAACACCTGAATCTCTCCCGTGACCATGATTGCTGTAAAGCATTCGAAACGTCGGGAACCAAAAATCCAAATAAATCCGCGAAATAATTCGAAAAGATAGTTTTATTAAAAATGTCAAATATTCGCGTAAATCTAAGAAAGTATTATTTACAAAGTTTTATCAAGGATTGCTTAGCATATTTCTTTGAAAATATTAGCAAAATTGTATGTATAAAATATTGTTTAATCTAATTTCAATCGATTGAATGGATCGTATAATTATATATGGCTTGAGGCCTAAAACGCTATAAGAATAAAAATGATGTTACATACCTGATATGGTAAGTGAACATATCATAAAGTACATACCGACTTATTTTGTGTGTACCTACTTTACGTGATTTTTCACCAATTGTGGACCGAAAACGATTCTTTTTATAATAAATCCTGAAGAAGGATCCTTTAAAAAGGATTTTTTATGTGTGTATTGATATAAGTTAATAATCTTAAATAATTAATATATCTCGGTAATCATTGGTAAATTATCATTAGATAAATAACAATTTATTTTATACTAGCGTCCCTAGGTACGTTTTAAATAGATATAAATAGTTATTAGACAGCGTTAGCCAAGTTTTTTTTTTTTCATAATACTTTTTCAGATTTACGCGAATATTTGACATCTATATAAATAAAAATGAATGTTGGTAAGCGCATAACTCAAGAATGGCTGGACAAATTCGGCTAATTTATTTTTTTGTATGTTCCTTAAGGTCCACGGTAGGTTTTAATTCTAAAAAAAAAATCCATGTTGTTATATCCAAGCTAGGGACGAACACGAGCGAAGCGAGGGTGAGTCGCTAGTTTTAAATAAAACTATCTTTTCGATTTTTTTTTCGTGAATTTTTCCGAAGTTTTAATAATTCTTCCGCTTTTAGGGGCGGAGAAAAATCGGAAAAAAAATAAAAGATCATAAAAATCGGTCAAGTCGTTCTTGAGTTAAAAATGGTGTAACTTTACCGACTAGTAACCCGACTTCGTTCTATATATTTTATACTAACGGCTCACCCTCGCTTCGCTCAGGTTCGCCTCTAGAAAAACAAAAACAAATCTATCTATACAAGGTACCTAATAAGAACAACAACATCAAATAGAATTTTATTTCTCATATATTTTATTCATATTAAATATCTAAGATCATATATGCAGAACTAACAAAGATTCTTGGATAGGTTAAGGTGGAGCATTGTTCCAAGTGTTTAGACAAAACACAATGTCTCGTTGTTTCACAAACAAAGCATATACCATGAGAATTCAAAGAAATCAAGTGAAGAAGAACATCTCGTTAAAAATATTGTAAAAAAATACGAAATTTAAAACTGTTTAAAACTTATATTGTCTAGAATTAATCCAACCTGTCTTTTTATTGTATTTACGTAAAGTCCATACTAACGTTGACGACACGTTTGGCTCAGTTTGTAGTGATCCTACTTGCTGTGCCAGCGATCGCAGTTTCGAGTCCCGCTTGGGGCATTCATTTATGTGCAACTTATATATGTATATATAGTTTATCAATTATCTGGTATCCATACCACAAGCCTCGTTGCTTACTATGGAACTAGATGGTGCTGTGTGTTAATGTCTCAACTTATTTATTTATTTAAATTGAACAAATAAAAACTATTTATGGTAACGTTCTAAATCTTTTACACAATAATTAGTTTTAGTTATCTAGCCCTGGAAGGAAGGAACTGGTAAATGCTGATTGAAAGAAACATTTCCAGGTCTCGGGGACAATTTGCGATATGTGCATGCCTCTTAGCTCAAGGGGCTCTCTGATGGCAGAGTGGACGGTGGGAGCAACCCCATGGTTATGGTGGCTTGCTTCGGTAGACCAGCCGTCGGGGTGTCGTGGTTGAGTGCGTAAGCGATTCTGCAACCCTCCATTAAGACGGGAGAGGTTCCGTGGAGATTTAGTGGATAGTACGGCTTTCCTAGCCAGCGAGTCCCTCGTAACCATCTGTATTTTTTGAATGGAACCCGTGATATCATCGATAAATACATCGCATTATAGAAGGATGCTCAGGGTAGTTAGGGCTTGAACGTAACAACAACGAGCCAATAGCAACTTAATAGTGAGTGAATAAATCTAATCTAATATATTTAAACGAGCAATTCTTGTATATTTATTTATTTATTTATTTATATAAGCGATCTCGGAAACGGCTCTAACAATTTAGCTGAAATTTGGCATGTGTGTGGTTTTCGGGGGCGAAAAATCGATCTAGATTTATGTCTGGGAAAACGCGTGTTTTCGAGTTTTCATGCGGTTTTCTTTCGCATTATGTTACGCAAAATATGGTCGATAATTTCTTACGGACAGGCATAAGTATCGTGGTCAAGCGACCAAGGTGCAAGATTGACAATCACAGGTGTCCGGGTTCGAATCCCGGTCGGATGCAAAGTTTTTACTTTTGTTTTTTTTTTTGTATTTATTCAAGCTTTTAGGCTAAAAAAGACGATATAACAAAAACGAAGTCCGAGCGAAGCTCAGTCGCCCAGGTACTATTAATTCAAATACAAAAAGATACATCTCATTTGGCAATAAATAAGACGAATAGAGTCGCGACGCAGTTCTAACTTGGTATATTATTTTCGAAATTCTTGCACATATAGATTTGTTTTGATATCATTTTCAATAAATATATAAAGCTGCATAATAAAGTATTACACATAATATAATATTACCATGTATTATTATGCATAATAACAACGATATTAATTAAAAGTGTTATTTAGATGAGCTTTTATTAAAACTATAGCATCACTCAAATGGTGTAGCCATGTCTTGTATAAGAATTCAGGATAAATAAATATAAATGTATAAAAGACATATAAAGTAGGTAGATGAATCTGTTTTACTTTCAAAGCAAAATAACAAAATTAATTAATTTACTTTTATAATTACTCTTGTTGGATTTAATTTTCAATATTATATAATAATCAAGAAACCATAACAAAAATATTAATTACGTATTATTAGTTTAAAATTAAATGTCTTAAATAGGAATTTTAATAAGATTATCCCATATATTTACTTTAACCACCTGGCAACACTATTTCAATCAAGATGACCAATTTAAGATGAGATGAGTGATTCACAGCAATTGTTTTTAATATCTTTCTTGCTCATATATTAGGCAGAATAGTGGATGACTATTGTTCTTTTGTGATCTAAAATTATAGTCATTATAATTTGAAATATTGTAAATCTTTTTTAGTGAAAAATTAAACAATGATTCCCAACAATTTAAAATTCATTAGTAAAACAATTTGTAAATACGTTCTTTTAAAAAAGGTAATACTCTAATCATAACAAATTTCAATTATCACTATAACACAAGATTTTAAGTAACCTCTATCTATAAAAACATCTTTTAATAACACCATTTTTAGGGTTCCGTCGTGGAAGGGTGCAAATGGGACCTTATCACTGAGCCTGCGATGTCCGTGCGTCTGTCTGTCAGTGGGCTGTATCTCATGAACCGTAATAGAGAGTCGAAATTTTCATTTTGTGTCATTTTATTGTCACTATAACTACAAATAATAAAAAACCAAGATGGCAAATTTCAAAATGGTCGCCGTGCAAATTTAAAAAAATCGATTAGTAAATCATAGTAAATGTAAGGTGGACTCAATTTTTCGCACTTTAACTCTAAATTAATCCATTGTGCGTGTACATCATAGTGTTATATAGGGTACGAAACCTTTTGTGTACGAGTCTGACTCGCACTTGACAAAGTTTTTTTTTTTATTTAACAATTGGCTGTGACTGTTTAAAAATGAGCCTAAGTCATCACATATTTACACAATACTGTTAATTTATGAAACATGCATTAGAGTTTAGACTGTTATTGGCATTGACTTAATGAGAAAATCAAAGTTTGTTAGTCTGCAAGTCTATATATTTACTTTGTAATTAGTAGATATAGTGGGTATCATAATTATACCTCTATTTATTAAAAAAAAAAAACAATTCCTGAATTAAAAAAAAATCTCTCATGATGTCTAATCTAGCTGTTCCCAAATGGTGGTCCGCGAAACCCTAGGGTTCCATGGAAGAGTCAAAGGGGTTCCGAGTTCCATCCGAGAATTAAATAAAACTTTGTCGGACATCAAGCCTAATTTTAATGCTATTATAAATAAATATGTAAAAAACCTACATTCATCACATTAAATAGATTATCTTTTTGGTATAATAAATATTATTATAAACATTAATATTTTTCCTTTATGATTTATTCTTTCAAGTAAAACAAAAAAATATTCTAAGTACAACACAATCAGTTTAGTTATTATCAAAATAGGAATCCGTTAAAACAAATTATGATCAATTAGGGTCCAGAAACTATATGAATATGACTGGAGGGACATATTTTAAGGAACTTTCCAGAGATAAAATCATAAATCATAACAAAGGGTATCCCAGTTTGCCCTCAAACTCACCATACTCCATTTACATTGGACTATAATATAATGAATGTCAGTGTGTAAAATTGAATCTCTCTTAACTTGATCATAATTAATATTAGCTATCTACTATATTTTTTTTTTATTATACATAACAGACAAATACATATATAAAAACACATTTTGCTTATTTATTGATTTTTTTTGAATTTTACTTGTCTTAAGTAATTTAATTCTAAATGTATTTATTTGAAAAATATCTTACAATAAACTATTGTATATAGGTATTGTAATTGCATAAATGTGCTTTGTTTTAAATGTAATGAACAAACATCTGGTCAATGAAATTTGTAGTTAATATAAATATCTTTGCATATGGAATTGAAATGATTGCTGTTTTGAAACAAAGTTATTTAACAAAAAGTAATAACTAATACATTTCTAAATTATTAATCAGATATAACTAAATTAAATAATCAAAAAGGAGTAAGTCTAGATTTTTTATCCTTATATTCTTTTTCTAAAATGAAATAATAGAATATATATTTTAAATATTCTTTTTAAAATAAGAATAAGTTACCATCTTATAATTTATTCCCTAAAATTTAGAATAAGTAGAAGTATTGCTCTTTCAATACTGTATGTATAATACCTGTATACATGAGCAAAGCTGTGCCAAAGGACACCAATTATTATGTAAGGGTCATCATAGGTCACCTTTGGGGTCAATCAAATTAATATTTGTTCTTTGAAATAGATCGTACAAACATATATATAATGAAAATAATGGTTTTTTTTTTTATTAAAAAAGAACTGCAGACAGACATCTGTATACAACATCTTGTCTACACAATGAATGGTAATTCTGCTTGTGATTCAAATGATAAGCTAAAATAAGATAAAGACTATCTTGAAATGGGATTCATTATTATGCATTATATATTTATTTTAAAGATAACATATCTCATGTTACACAACATTTTAATGAAGGAAAATTAATTGATTTATTTCACCAGACTAGAATTTTTAACCTTGATAAGAAAATTCAATAGTTTAATTGTACATACATGTTGTAATAGTTTTTAATGTTAGTTGTTAATGTTATTTAAATAGATAAAAAAGTTAATAAGACAGTAGAAATTCAATGAAGTATTTGAAAAATTGACAAAATGGTAAATATAGTATTTGTTAATTACCTGGTGGACTGTCAGTCAAAATGGTAATGCCAGAAGGATCAACATGAGGGGGAAATGCCTCATACAGATCAGGCTCCTCTTCAAGCACTGCTGACAACATGACGGAGGGCATCCCGGCTCAAAGCCACACACTATGACTAGACACTACACAAACACTGCACTATCACTTAGTTAGCCTGTCTCGATCGCGACTCACACCCAGATGCACCCTACAGCCATCACTAGCTCATGTACCACCGTCCCCAACACCTAAGTCAAATCTTGCTGCACCATTTTCAAATCTGAAAGAAATGAACCTCAAATAATCACTAAGAACTATGTCAAGACCGCTTAATATTTTATAAGCGACGATATCTTCAAGATAAGGTATATATTATTTAGTCGTAACTCTGATCAACGTCGCTAGTGAAATAATTATCTAATTGAATATAATTAAAACATTGTTGAGATCAGCTGATTGCTTTTGCTGCCAGAAGGGGCTCGATATTTTACAGCTATTTTAAGACTATACGGCAGCTGATCGGTTGGTCTTCAATGTCAGTACGCTAGTAACGCCCGAATTTATAATGCGTGGAACGCAAAATCGCAACTTATTCTAACGTGAACTCACCGAAATCCTGACGATAAATGATGCGGAGCAGGATTTTCGACTCCGTATTTACCGCTTTGGAGTCCCCGCGACGACTAACCCGAGTACCCAGTTCCCGGCGCAACGTAATCACGGATGGGATAATAGTGTTGAGTGGGAGCCGACGCTTTTGCTTTGTCACTTAAACGAACCACACAGTACATCACAGAGTTATATCAGTAACTGACCATACGCACGGGTACATTGTAAGATTTATTCACTGTTAAGCGAAATGATTTGCAACCTGAGTGGTCTAATCTAATTATCGATATATCCGGTGAAAGTCGTACATGAATTTTCAAAGAAGATATTTTCTTTATAGTGACTGAATTGTTATTAGATTAAAATAAGATTTTCCTTATTGATGAAAATCTTGACAATCAAGAGAACTGCACGTCTGCTTTAATCGCGATTTGCATGAAATCGAAATGTAGTAGAAAACTGGAATCATTGCCCGCCTTCTTCCAATAAAAAGCATAGACTAAACCTAAAGTCTAAACCATTAAAAGCACAAAGTTCGTAAAGCTAAGTTCACAATATGAGAATATTGTATTGTTATATTAAATGTTATTAAAATTCTATAATAAAACATAAATATTATGTTTATTATTTATTTATTTAACTATTGCAATGACTTAGTGTATATATCGTACTTAATATACAAATCAAATACTAACTTACATTAATAAAATAATTATTTATATATTTTGTTACTTCTTTTATATATTTTTTTCGTTATATCAATAAAAATAATTGTAATCAGGACATTTACAATATATATGATTACTTCATAAATAAACATTTATTTAGGAAAACATCATACAAGAAATAAAATTTGAATTCAGAGCTAACTGTTGAATTATTCTTTATCAAATTTTATATCATATTGTTATAAAATGATCTATAAAATTCAAGACGAAGCACATGTTGAGTGTGATTTTATACAAAATGAAAATATTTTATAAGAATACTTTTAAAAAAACCGCCATGAATACAACACAACCAATATTTGCAAAAAAAAAAGAAATTAAAGTAAATTTTCTGGTACGAGTATCCATTTATTACAAACGCTATCATAGTCCTACCTGGTCTATGGTATATTTTATTTGTCATCCATGGTACAGCCTAAATTATGTTCATATTATATTAGTCATCCATGATTGATATGCCTGTATATATTATTTTCTACCCTACATAAAAATCACTAAGATTAGATAAATAGATTTTTATTGTTTACAGTATTTGTCTACATTGCTTAATTTCATAATATGACATTTCTACCTAAATAATAATTTTAATCTGTCCGCTGTCAACTTGAAAGAAGATAGAAGGCTGAAAATTTGCATTTTGTTTGTCATAGTTTGACAGAAGTCTATAGTAAAGGTTCTACATTCTAAACCATTGCGTTTAATTTTATTAAAAAATAGTGAATTTATTCCCAAAGTAGTGATTTTGTGAAAAAAGTAGTAAATGTAGCTGTAAAAATGACTTCATCGAAATCTGACTGCCTTAAAGGTGATATAATAAAAATGTTTATTGTACCTACTATTTGGTCTGTAAATAAGTTCGTCTGGTGTCAACTATATTTATTATTGTTTTCCAGACACTGTAACTGTTTTAATAAACGCTATTGGAGATAACGATAACGCAGTCAACAATGTTGTAATTAAATCTCTTACGAAAATAGCGAATATCCATCCAAATGAAGTTATCGAAATATTTTGCGACTTTTACAAAAATACTGTAAAGAGCAACGTTATACAACTAGGCAATATAGTAAAGTATGTATCTGTTCACAAGTATTTATATTTGCATATTACACAATAACCAGTAACACTTGATTATTTTAAAATGGGAAATTAGCATTTTAGTCTAATATTTTACCATTCTTTAGTAATTATGAATTTTAAGTGACATTACGTTTTTCTTTTTTATCCTTTTTAAATCACAATTAAATTTTGAATCTATTGCTAAAATCTTCTACAAAACTTAACTTTATAACATATAATCTATACTACTATTATAATGAGACAGAGTGTTTGTTTGTTTGAATGCACTAATCTTAAAAACTACCAATCCGATTTGAAAAATTCTTTTTGCATTAGATAGCCTATTTATTGAGGAAGGCAATAGGCTATATATATTCTACCTATTCCATACTAATCATTAAAACATACCTAGGGATGAACTCGAGCAAAGCAAGGGTGAGTCTGTAGTCTATGATGTAAGTGAATTTTTAATCTAGAATTACAAGTGAGCATAAACATTTTTAGGGTTCTGGAACAGACATGTGTAAATCAAATGAAGAAAATAGATTCAAAAATTGCAAATGAACTTGTAAACTCTATGCTCCGTGCGATGATGGAGAATCCAAACTATGAGCCTGTAGTACAAATGGGGGCATCAGCTGTCTTGGTAGCTATCGGCCATGAGTACTTAGACCTGGTGAGAAAAAAAAAGATCCTTAAATACTATTTTTATTATAAATAATATGTAATATGTTTAAATGTGTAAACTTTTTGTTCTATTAATATTTTCAATTTCTATATTAAAAATTAAATACAATATCTTGTTTAAACAGTATGCTGTTGTGTTATAGATGACCTTATTAACACTGACTTTGTGTGGCCGTGGACAAGACTGCTTAGCTTAGATTTTTGTACTAATCATCCACTTTATATAAGGTTTACTTTTATTATAGTAAGTACATATTATATCTGGCTTAACACTGTGGCTTCTCTCTCGTCCTAATTAACATGACCTACATACTGATTTGATTTTTTTTTTTAGTATTTCAATTAGGTGTTATTGGTAGATTAGTTAAAAAATATTTTTATATTATTTATACCTTTTAAGCTAATCAACTTCTACTAGATTTATTTGTTTTTATAGGATGATGATTAATGATATATGTAATGATAATATTATTTTATATCATATAATTGTATATAATATGTTGTGAAATAATGTAATGTATGTATAATATTGTGAATATATACAGTATAGTTATTTTTTAAAATGAATGTACATAATATGAATCAATAACAATTAATATATGAAAAATAAAATGATATTTCCTTAGGAATTGGCTCTTTCTTATAGTTTGTTCAAAAATATAGTCTTTCCTTTCCTTACCTCTGTTTAATGACATTGTTAATTGTTATTAAAGATGCATAGAAAGTAAAGCATAAACAATTTTTTACAGTCCATCGCAAAAATAAATTAACGTTAAAATAGAAAATAAAATGTAAAACAAAAATAAATGACAAAAAAAAACAAAATCTGACTGACTTTTGCTATATAAACTTATTCGTACTACAGGTACTTCGCTCTCTCATAAACCAAATGACGCCTGCTTCTGTACCACACTACACTATAGCACACACACTAGGAACTCTTGCTGCTGTCAATACCCATGGGGTGGTGCCTCACATCAAGGAGATTCTTGGCAAAATGCTACCTTTACTCACTTTGGTCAAACAAGATGGTGTCAAACAGGCTTTTGCTTATGGTGAGTATACAATATACATAATATTTTATTATAGCTATTATATATATTTATTCATACTATATAATTAGGTAGGATTTTTTTGAATAATTAATTAAGTACTACTTGAGTTTGAAGATTATATTATTAAGTGAAAACTGGTTTTGGGGTAAGGTAAAATCTTTTTGTTTGAGAAAACAATCAAACCATTTTTTTTATTAAATAAATATAAATTTGAATTAGATAGCTAGGTATATTTTTCTTCTGAGTGAATGTAGAGGTTAAACCTGAGTATAGCAAATTATGCGATTGCATTACTCACATGTGTGACTCATATAGCAAAGTATCTGAGCAAATATCTTTTCATAAAATTATCTCATGTTAATGAGATGTTTTTATGAGTCTTATATATAGCTATGTATTTATTTCAAGTTATACAATCATATAGCTTAAAGCATTAAATATTTTTTATTTCAGCTTTCGGACATTTTGCAGTCGCCGTGTCTGAGCAAATAGGCGATAACGTCGAAAATGACAATATTACATCGATTAAAGACAATTTTGTCACGGAATTTACAATAGTCTTTGACGTGTTATACAACCAATGGCTGCCATCTCACGAGCCTAAAGTATCGGAATCAGTACTTGAAGCTTTAGGCCCTATAACTCGTCTTATATCAGAGAGACAGTTTAATGAGACTGTCAATAAATTTGTGCTCTCCCTTTTATCTCTTTATCGCAAACCAGTTATCAATTTCTACTGCATTAGTCAATGTATTTCCTATTTGTTGTCTCCTTCGCCATTGAACCCAAAATTGACACTAAACGATAATGTGATCAATTCAATAAATAACGTGTTATTTAATTTGGTCCTTCTCGAGCCAGATTACGATCAGCCTCATACAGTCAAGAATCATTTCGAAGTACTTCGATGCTTCGATCACATGACGGGACAATTCCCAGATCAAACTGTAGAGAATTTATTACATCACTGTAGAAATAATCAAGAAAAAGAACGAATGAAAGCCGTTATAATATTAACTCATTTGACAACTTCGTCCCAAGTTTTTATTGAAAATTTCGCGTCGAAGTTTATAACTATATTGAAAATTATGATCGCTATGGAGCAAGGGATTAAAATGAAAAAGTTGTTGGTTAAAGCGATAGTTGGACTCGTGTATAGAAATTGTATAATGGCGTCTGAAGATTTTGCGATGGTCGAGTTTATAATAAAGCATTGCGGTTATGAAGCTCCTGCTAATGTTCCTAAAGCTGATGTTTTGGACTTGCACGATACTTGCAGGAGTTCATTAATATTGATGTGCAATACTGTCACGAGTGTACGCACACAATTACGTAACTTGTTGTTAGTTGCTCTAACTATAGATGATTTTACACCATCCATGTCCACTATCACGCATT
Organism: Fabriciana adippe; assembly: GCA_905404265.1. Taxonomy (NCBI): domain Eukaryota; kingdom Metazoa; phylum Arthropoda; class Insecta; order Lepidoptera; family Nymphalidae; genus Fabriciana; species Fabriciana adippe. The sequence goes on from FR989986.1 coordinate 15,933,485, forward strand.
GCCTGACTTCTTTATTGCAAAATAATTCCGAAGTCACTGAAGAGCAGTCGGATAAAAGTAATGAAGTGTTATGTTCGCCAGATTTGGTTTTCGTTCGTTGCATCACTCACGTAGTTGATCCAGATCAAACAGAACTAAATAAGAATGTACTCATATTTCTTGAAGAATTTTCCGGTGATATTCATAAGAATTTAAAAAATTCTTGGACTATTGAGATTCAGAGATTGCTGAAATTTGTGGAAAAAAACGAATCGAAAGAACAGTGGCAAGGAATGCTGTTGAGCCTCCTGGTCTCTGCGGTGGAACAAGTTAATAGTAATAAGTGGGTAGAAACTATTTCGACATTAATTTCCCAACAAATCATGGCTAAAAAGCAACCGCCAATAATAAAAGGCGTATCTTTGCAGTACTTAGCTGTTCTATCGTGTCACATGTCTAATGCAGCTGTTGTTGAAACAGTTCTGAAAATTATATTATTTGCGCTAAAATCAATCCCTATGGAAAGTGTTGAATATGTCAGCAAAGCCGTTGGCATCGCTTCTCGTCAACACGGCGAGTTCGTTCTTAACGAATTAGATGCGACATACAAGGAAAATGAAGCGAGACGTGGGAACAAGTTTATGAATTTCCTTTCCTCTAGATCTTCTAAAGCTGAGGCTGAATTGGCTTCGGTCAAGTATGCAGTAATAACTTGTTATGGCCAAGTGGCATGTGAGTGCCTCGACGTACACGTGTTAGCTAGATTGGGTGAAAACGTTACGTCTATATTGTTTGAAATTTTGAAATCAAGTCCACCGTTTGATTTGTGCAAAGCTAGTGTTACTACGCTTTACGAGATAGGCAAAGCTTTGCATCCAGCCTCCCACCACAACGTGGCATTGAGAAATCGTTGGCAATTACTAAACGCTGTCCTTGAACAGATATACAATTCGAATCTCGAAAAACGTAATGTAGAGTTATTCCCAATAATAGTAAAAGCATCGAAAGCGTTAACAAAATTACAAAAAGGTATTTTACCTGAAGAAAGAAATACCATATTACGAGTTTTATTCAACAGTATATTCGGAGAACTTTCATCATTCAAAAGAAAATACGAGATAGAAGGGAATGGAGACAAAAATGATCTATTAGCGAAGACGTTAAACGATTCATTGACCCTTTTACACGAATTAATTAGGGAATTGATCATCCAATCGACTTGCTTAAGCACAATTGATGACATCGTCAGCTTGTTAATTGAATGGATGCGACACGAAAATGATGAGATTAGAACAGCTTCTACGTTAATACTGCAAGTTGTTTTCGACGCGTATATAAAGAATGTTAAACTGAACTACGAAACACCCAGCAAATTTGGTCAAATGGGTTTCTTATTGGGACTTATCGTACCCGGAGTAGCTGATACTAACTTCCCAGTTCGATTAACTACAGTAGATTGTATTAAATTGATAATACAGATCCAAGATTTATATGAGGGTCATACAGTGGAGCTGGAAGATGAATGTATGGCGGCGTTATCCCATCTCCAAAACAATATACTAACTAACGATCTAAACATGATAAGCGATTATTGCACTAAGCTATGCGACACTATATCACCAAAAATACCCCATTTACATACTATGCAGTTTATTGAAAGTTTGCTAGAAGGTTACGATAATCAAGAGTTACGGAGTGTCGGAATAAGTTCAATTTTAGACTCCTTCATCATAATGAAAGGGCAAGATTTGTTCCAAAGTATTGAAAGGATTGTGGAGATACTGTTGATAACGATGGATGAGGTTGTCGATGATGCTCGTAAGAGGCTTTTAAGGCCGCTGACGTCGTTGACACGTCACCATTCGAATGCTGTTACAGCGGTGTTGTTAGCGCAAAGGATTCCTCTGAAAGGGTAAGTGAAATTTTTTAAGTAGCAGATTCGTCTTTTTATAGTTAGTAAAATAGGATACCTTGGAAGATTTTTAATATGTACGAAAAAAACTATTGAATTGTTGAAAAAACTATAGAATTATTTTTAAGAAATACGATTTTTAAAAAAGTAATATTATTTTAGGAGAGTGTCTCTCATGTTTGTGGTAAAGCATTCGAAACGTCGGGAGCAAATATACAAAATAGCAAAATCCGAAAAAAATGTTTTATTAAAAATGTCAAATTATCGGGTATATCTAAAAAATATTAAGTAATATTATTTATCTTTAGATCTAGTATTTATATATTCAAAATTAATATATAAAATTATATTAATATATAAAAGAAAGCATTTAGTATTTTAAATATATTATAATACTAGCAGTTCCCCGCGGTTACTCCCGCGTTAAATTTGTTTCATTATAAATATCAGTATGGAAGTCTGCCCGATTTGTTGACATCTATGATTACTGCTCCGTTTCCTTGCGTAGTAGCATGATGATATAGAGCCTATAGCTTTCCTCAATAAACGGGGTATGTAATGCAGAAAGAATTTTTCAAATCGGATTAGTAGTTCCTGAGATAAGCGCGTTCAAACAAACAAACAAACAAACCTCTTTATAATATTAGTATAGATTGGATTTTAATATAATTTTCAGATGTGTTGTAGCGTGCTGGAGATACCTAGCTCGCGACGCGAGCTTGTCCGCCGCCATTGTCGACAACTTCCTGCGGTTGATGACTTCGATAGAGTTGTATGAAGACCCATACCATATTACTGAAAATCATATCGCTGCTTTACAACCTTTGACTGTGAGTATCTGAGAGACAAAATAAAAAAGACTAACCTTTCTTTTACAATCTTTATGTATCTATACGAATAAATAAAATTGGAGTGTCTGTTTGTAATATCAAAGTAATAGCTTTTTACTAAATGCATATGAAAGTATATGCAGTACCTACTTATAAGAAAAAAAATAACATTTTATTTTTATTTTTTTGTCTGTCTGTCTGTTCCGACTAAACTCCGAACCGGCTGAATTGATTTTAACGGGACTTTTACTGGCAGATAGCTGGTATTATAAAGAATAACTTGGCTACTTTTATTTTTAAATAAGAATTAGGGTTCCGCGCAAAAAGATTAAACTTACGAAATTGTAAAGAAAATCGTTCCCGAGCGATGCGAGGTGAAGTCACTAGTTTGTATAATAGTGGTAGTTAGTACAATTTTTTTTCTTAGAAACTGAAAGGTTGTTAGCACGAAGAGGAAAAGAAATTGTTTTCCAACAACTGTAAACAATAATGTCGTGAATTGGTTTTAATGAGCACTGGTATTAAGTAAGTCCTTGTGCCATTTATTCCATGGAACTCTAACGCACTTATTATTACTGCCAGAAAGAGTTATTTATTTTATTTGATAGATTACTCTAATATAATAACTACTAGCGACTTACCCTCGCTTCGTTCACCGTACGTTATATTTTTTGAGCGAAACCCTAATTCTTTTTCTAAAATAAAAGTAGCCTAAGTTACTCCTTATAACATCAGCTATCTGCCAGTGAAAGTCCCGTCAAAATCAGTCCAGCCGTTTCGGAGATTAGCCAGAACAAATAGACAAAAATTATATAAATTATATTTTTCGTATAAATACCGTATATAAATTCATATGAATTTAGTAAAAAGCTGTTGTTTCGACATTACAAACAGACACTTCAATTTTTTTAATCTGTGTAGATATATAAATCTTATCACATTAAACTATTTGTTTCGGAAGTATTCGCGGTTTTATTTTAAAAATCGCAAAAAAATCCTAAAATAAAACCGATATCATAGTCTTATTTAAAATCTTAAATATTAGCATTAATCTAAAAAAAACAGTATTATCGTCTAATTTTTTTTAATATTATATAAACTTTCAGCTAATAAGTGCTCTCGGGGAAATGTTACAAGAGGAATCAATGCGTCCCATCTGCCTCGAGAAATTCCCGGATTTATTCATAGTCCTGTACACAACCCTCGCTTGCTACATCGAGGCGGAGCCGCCGGCGTACTCCGTCCCTCAGAATAAAGGGCAAGAGAGATTCGGCTTTATTCCCAATAGGGAAGCTATTAAGTTATCGCCTGCGAAAATTACTATTAATACGTTTAATTTGTTTTTGGAAAGAGCTGACTGTTATAAGGTGAGTGGGAGTTTTATATTATTGTATGAAAACTGTTTGCAAGTGTGTGAGTGAGGTTGAAATAAAGTATACAATGGGTGCAGACTTATTACAAATACAATTATTATTTATGTTTTGAGTTTATTTAAGCTTAAATTAAAACTTTGATACTATTTCTTCAAGAATATTAATTTAACAACGAACAATAATTTATATTTCAATAATAACTTTAACGAAAAATGTTACGCCGATTTTAAAAGCAATTATTCCACCTTTATTAAGGAATTTATCTTTAACTTATAAAATTAAGAATAGAATTCCAAAAATCGATTCACAATTGATTTATATATCAACAAATACTCTTACAAACTTACGTACAAATTGAGTACTACCTTATTCGAAATCGGTAAAAAATGGTATACTCAATCCAGGTAAAAGAGGCGTGCTCCCTGTGCCTCAGCATCGAGCACGGCGACAGCGCCCGCACGCTGCTGGAGCTGGTGCCGCTGCTGGGCGGCGCCGTGAGCCGCGCGCTGCCCGCGCAGCTGCCGCGCCTGCTGGCGCGCGCCGCGCACTACGCGCGCTCCGCGCTGCCGCCGCAGCGCTGCGCCGCGCTCGCGCTCTTGGCCGATTCCTTGCACTATAGGTGAGTGCAGCGCTGCAGCGCTTTTTGTCATTTGTTTTTTTTTAAGTTTTGCTGTTTTTACAGCGCTGAGCATTGCTAGTTTTACATGTAAATATTCGCTGTGTAATAAGTGAGTGCAGCGCTGCAGTGTTGTCTGTTTTATATTCTTTAATAATATTTTCATAGAGTTGTTCTACATGACAACAACAAAAATAATTCAATATTGTTGGCATCGAAGCGTGCCAGTTGAGCACAGGTTACTTCGCCAATGTCACGTAGAATAGAGAAGACACGAAAGAGATCTGTCGGTTATTTAACAGTTAATAATTATTTTTTAAAAACTCTTTTGGTTAATTAGTCGTTTGGACGGATAAGCAATGAGACGATAATGTCTTAAAGCATCTTATTGTCTTTCAATAATGAAATAACATGGTCAGCATACCTTAACCTCTCATATTGTCTTCTTATCTTATTAACTACTAGTGACTCACCCTCGCTTCGCTCGGGCTCGTCCCTAACTTGCTTCCCAATACAAAGTTTCAGCCCCATTTTCACCCCCTTAAGGCATAATTTCCGGGATAAAAAGTATCCTATGTCCTTATCAGACTCTCAAACTATGTTCTTACCAAATTTCATCTAAATTAGTTCAGTAGATCCGGAGATTACCTCCTACAACCTCACAAACTCACAAACTTTACCTCTTTATAATATTATAGTACTAGCGACTCACCCTCGTTTCGTTCGGGTTCGTCCCTAGGTTGCTATCCGAAACTAAATTAATTAATTAATTAATTTTCTTTTTAATTTTTTCGTGGGACTCTATTTTTTTATAAAAGTAACCTAAGTTACTCTTAATTACATCAGCTTTGCCAGTGAAAGTACCGTCAAAATCGCATCAGCCATTTCAGAGATTAGCCGGAACAGACAGAAAGAGAAAAATTGTAAAAAATGTTGTTTTGGTATATGTACCGTGTAAACATCCATATACATAAGTAAAAAGTGGTTATTTTAATATTACAAACGGACACTCCAATTTTATTTATCTTTATAGACAGATTTAGTTAAAAAATGCTTAACCTATCTCATAGTCCTATACTATTTAAACCAGATGCAACGACAACCCGGTGCTGATAGAGTCGGTGCTGTCGTCGCTCAGCACGGGGTGGAAGGACGCCCACCCGCGCGTGCGCGCGGCGTGCCTGCGCGGCGCGGCGCACGTGGCGCGGCTGCGGCCGGAGCAGCGCGGCGCCGCGCTGCCCGCCGCGCTCGCCGCGCTCAGCCAGGGCGTGGACGCAAACAGCACGGCGTATGTTCACTGCTTTATTTATGACTATGGACCTTATATTATATAATAAGAACCAACGCGTACCACGCCAACGGTAGATTTACGCGAATATTTGACATTTTAAATGAAACTATCTTTTTGGATTTTTGGACGTATTTTTTTATAAATCTGCGAAAAAATCCGAGTAAATATTTTTATCATAGATGGTACTCCTTTATTGTTGACAGTTGACACAGATTAATTCCAGAAATACAAAAAAAAACCTATCCCACGGGAACCATACATTTGTCCGGAATAAAAAGTAGCCTATGTGTCATTTCAGACTATAACCTATCTCTGTGCCGTCTGTATCGTTCAGCCGTCCTGGCGTGTTCATAACTGCCGTGGTCTATCTAGTGACTAGAATGTGTGTGCAATAACAGGTTCAATTGTCCTGGATTCAAGTCCCAAGTTGGACCAACTTTAATTATTAAATCGTTAAACCTAAAACACGCCATGAGACCAATCTTAACTCCCCACAAGACTCAGACTCAATATCTACAAATTTGCATCCTAACCTAACCAACTAAACCAAACAAAATACAAACTAACCTAACCAACGACCGACGACTATAATAAATTTTTAATATATGATTTTCTCATAAGCATGACATTGTTTTTAATAACCAAAATTTACCTACAGATCTCCACTAGACAACGTACCACTCGCAGCCATACAAGGTCTAAGTCGTCTGCTCACAGACACAGAAAAACTAGAAAAGGAGTACGATAGAGAGCTATTATCAATCTCTCAGAAAATAAGACCGTTCATGAACACGGAATGTCCTTTGCTAAGAGAAAACTCCATACGATTATTTGGTATTATAGCGGGAAAAGTGAAATCTGAGGCGTTAGTGGATCAAGCTGTGACGTCGCTGCCTTGCTTTTTGTTGCATCTGTGCGATAATAACTTAGCTGTTGTGAGGGTATGTGAACTTTTTCTAGCTAAATTTTAGGCAATTTATATTTTAGGATAAATTTTGTGGAGATATTCATTTTTTTAAAGTTATACTTTTTTTGGCACGTTTGGAAAAAAATATGAGAGTGAAATTTTTACGATGCGCGCACATCGACAGCCAAAAAGCGACATGATGAAGTTAGCTGCATTCCTTTTACAAGCAGACAGTTGTGACATATGGGATAAAATTTTTAGCTATTTACGTTCTGTTACGCCAAATAAGTATAACTTCTTAGGTGCGTACATAAGTACACACACACGTATTTTTTTTTAATATTGTGTTTGATAAGATTGTATTAGATTGATGAATATGTATGTATAAATGAAAATGTGCTAATGCTATTAAAAATGATTGTTGATATATTACCAAATACGATTCAACAAAAATTGTTTAATAATAAAAGATTTATCTTTTCCAGGCGAGCAAATTCACACTCCGCCAAGTTTTCAAAACGTTCAACGTGAAAAAATCCAACGACTTTGTACAAACTCACTTGTTAGATGAAGGAAGGTTATACTTGGACGAGTTTCTCTCGGCGTTGCTGAGGCAGCTGGCAGATGAGATGCCAAGTTCCGTGGCCAAGTGCCTTCAGACCGCTGTGAATTATCTCCACTGTGCGAGGGAAGAAATGAAACCCCACCCGCCATTGTTGTTAGGTAAGTTTCTGATTAAATTACTATTTAATAGCTGACTTGACGTCTTGACGCTAATTTTAATTTTATATATGATCTTTGAGGTAGATATATTTACGGATTAATGATGCAATTTATGTCACTTTGTATCCCAATTTCAACGAATTTTCTTCAGCGGTTAAAGCGTGAAAATGTAAAAAAACAGACAGACATACTTTCATAATTTAATAATAGTCTAGATTTACTTGATTCGGTATTTGGATTCAAATAGATCTATAAATATCTTCAGGTCAAATTAAAACCCTGTAAAAAGGGGATTCTCATGTGAGGTATATGCTTGTATTTATATTTTACATACATATTTGCTAAAAAGAAAGAGGAAGACAAACGCTTTATTTATAAACAAATTAATTTCAGTAAAGATATTACATTAGTTAATTTATTAAAGTAATATCTTAGTATAGATTAAGTGCTTAAAAGTACTTAATCTATACTAATATTTTAAATAGGCAGAGTTTGTTGGTTTATTTGTTTGTGTGAACGCGTTAATCTCAGGAACTGTTAATCCGATTTATTTGGAAAACATTTTTCCATTAGATAGCCCGTTTATTTAGGAAGGCTATATATCATCATGCTCTAATATACCTAAACGAGCGGAGCAGTAATCAAAAATGTCAACAAATCGGACAGACTTCCATGCTTTATAGTAAAGGGAAGGGAAAGAAGTTCTTCTAGTAACATCATAAAGCAAACGATATCTAAAATGTAATACAAACATTTACAGGTCTTCTCTACTCAGAGCTATACCGTATAAAAGAGAAGTACCCCGACGATACAGACTTGGACCCTGACATTACTCGTAATGCTCGAAGTCGACTTCTAACCCTTATAAAGGATCAAAACAGCCAAGTTCGACAGAATTCCGCCATGGCCCTAGCAAATATATGCCTAGTATCAACACTCTGACCCGATTGTTTGAAAATCAATCGATTGATCGAACTTCAAGATGGTAGCTTCCTAGTACATATGCGGAAACGGGACTTGGCCAAAATAAATCGCTTGAGGAAATTATGCTATAAATAATAAATTGTATTTTGTGATTAAAGTAACAGCAATGTATTTTTCATATTAACATAGATTTCTCTTTTATGTTTTTTTGGTCTATATGAAAACTTGGCCGAAATTACTCGCTTGGGAAAAAATCTTATGAATAACGTAATATGCTTATGTATATGTTGTTTTTGAGTAATTTTTAAGTTTAATGTATTTTATTAAATCGATATTAAGTTTTCTTGCTCGATTTAAAAATTTAAATATTAATAATTGATCTTAGTTATGTCTGATGAACGGTTAAATGTAATTTCTTAAACATTTGTAAAGTTAAGCCCTACTTTAGGCTCAGCCAAAATGTATGTAATCTGCTTCAATGAGCTATGTTATAAAAAAATATTCAGTACAGAGGACGTGATAATAGTTCTATGTAAAATGTATGTGCCACTACTTATGATATAGTACTGAAAAAACGTGCAGTGTAATACCATGTGAAGACGGTTTCAGGAATTAGATTATCTATACTTGGCCATCAAGAACTTTCAAAACTAAGTTAATAAACTTGGCCATCTGTAGGCATTTTTTTTTCATATAAATCTTTCATAAAAAATCGATATTGAGTTTTTTTTTAAATATAGACGTTTATGTGATATTTAAGAAGACAGGATTATTAAAAATGTATGCTTTGTGTGAATAAATAATATTTTCTTTAAAAAAAAGTAAAATGTCTAGAAAGTGAGAAGGGTTTAGGGTGATTTCTTTCTTTATTTTATTCAAAATTTACACAGATAATTAATATGCTTCAAAATATTTTTTAAATAAGTTTAAGTGTTGATATTTTTATTTTTTAGAGGTTATTATCGTTTTAATACTGGCTTAATTTTTAATTTAGTCAAAATTGAGTCATAAAAAATCAAAAATTATAAAGATTCATACTAATTGTTAATAAATTAATTGAATTATAGTTATTGTATTTACTTTAAATAAGAAATAATATCGTCAAACAAAATAAGTTTAAGAGACCGTCTTTGATATATGCTTGTATCCATAAACAAGTTAACCAGTTATTTACATCGTAAATCTATACTAATATCATAAAGAGGCAAAGTTTTTTTGTTTGTTTGAACGCACCAATCTCAGGAACTATTAATCCGATATGAAAAATTATTTTTGCATTAGACAGCACGTTTATTGAGGAAGGCTGTAAGCTATTATCATCATTATCATGTTATTACCCAAGGGAGTGCAGCAGTAACATAATATATAGTCTTTTCCATACTAGTTAAAACGTACGTTAAAACGTACGTTAAACGTAACGTACGTTAAAACGTACCTAGAGACGAACCCGATCGAAACAAGAGTGAATCGCTAGTTATTAATAAAAAGTTTCAGAATCTTTAAATCTTATTAAAACTATATACTTTTGTAATATATAAATAAAATAAAATATATACACTATGGATAATTGACTACAATAAGTTCATTTATTTATTATTTAGCTGACGGTCTCTTGGATTATAATTTTTATTTTGTCTGCCAATATTAAGTACTTAGACCAAGGAATGATACAGACAGCGTCGTAAAATTAAACATGAAGTCGAACAATGTTTTAATCTCATCAAAGGGAAGAGATAGTTCTCTTCTTTTATATTTTTAAGTACATATTATACTTAAAAATACAAAAGTTTTTTTTTTTTATTATTAATATTTTCTTCTCAAAAATTAATGACTAACATCTACATATATAAAATTTCTCTTTGAAGATATTAAGCGACCTGTATTGGAAAATCGAGAATAGTAGCATAAAAAGAAATTTACGCTACAATTTTTGACTTTGACATTTTTTTTGGAAGACTCCCGTCTATACAATCCTTAGTTTGAGATTAAGTAATGTTTATCCAGTAACGCTTTAGATTTTTTAGCTAAATAGAGCTGAACTGTTCATTCTAATATATTATCGACACCTGTTAAGAACAACATTGTAACTTATAACTTAGTATTGGAGTAATTTTGAAATCGAAGTTAAAATATATTGTATGTAAAAGAAAATTAATTTCCATTTTTTTAATTATTTCAAGTTACAACTTTGTTCATGCGAATGGTCATATTGAATGTCATTAGTCATAACGTAATGAAAAATTATTTTTATAACATCTAGAATACAATTTGAGTTAAATTTTGCATGAAATAATTATTTATAGTAAAATATTTAAAAAGGAGACTGAAATACAAATGATAAAGAGAGTTGTACGTATATTGTATAGGAATGTATAATGAGATTGTTGATAAAATTTAATAGTTATATTAGAATATGTATTAGCATTCACCAGATAATGTAGATCGCAGCTTTTTAGAAGTACTTAGTAGTCCAGACCTTTAGCTCTTTTTTAATGTCCCACTGCTGGGTGTGGACATCTCTTCAATACGAGGAATAATCCCCATCATGTCATAGCGCACCACGTTACCCAAGTGCAGGGCGGACTTCACATGTCTTTCGAAAACTTGCTAGGTTTTCTCAGACATGCAGGTTTCCTCACGATGTTTTCCTTCACCGTAAGGCAAGTGGTAATCATGTTGGAAAACATTCGCACATGAAAATATCAGAGGTGCGAGACCCGGGATTAGAACCCCCAACACTCCGTTTTCTAAGCGAGTTCGAACTACCACTGGCTTGAGCTTTTCATAGAATTAGTACTTACAGTTCAAAAGCTTGCTTAGATTTAAATTATTGATTCAAGTTATTTTTATTATAATCATAACAGACCAACGGATAAAACTATGAAATATACTTAACTGTTATATTATGTAAAAAAATAACTTACATTTTTAATTTAATTTCCTTGATGTTTTTCCTATATAAGGGTAGCTGTAAATTATCTGCTCACTATCAATGAAAATATTTATATATTTTAATTGATAGTAAGCGATTGTTTTTTTTTAATATAAAGTGTTTTTTTTTAATATAGAGTGATTGTTTTTTTTAATATAAAGTATGTAAAATTAAAGTTTTGCTTTTAATGGCTTATATTAAAAACTAGACAGAACTAATAAGATAGTAGCTCAGTTGGATAAAAAAGCAATAATTGTATTTTTAAAATTCTTATAAAAATAAATACAATTTAAACTTGACTCGTATGTAGCTGCCCTTATTGAACTAAATATTTTTTGTACTGTATATTATTAATATTTTCGAATACGTATCCAGTAACTCGTGTGATATTTTTTATTATAAAATTGAGTATTTTGCTTATTCTATTCTATATAATATATAGTCTATGGTATGAAATGTTATTTAAAAGCTATATTTCCAGGAAAATGAATAGTTTACAGTTGTTCATTTGTAAGTTACGTCATTTAGGATCATATTAAGTTTTTTTTATATTACTAGGAGTATAGGGGAGTTAGGAATTTTTTTTTTAATTTGCCTTAAATATATATAAATAATCCATATATGAAGAGTTATCTTAAAACTGCTTGATTTTTTTTTTAATTAATTCTCCCTGTATTTATAAGAAAAATGTTAATGCATTATTATTTTTATTCTTAAGTAAATAGGAACTGGCGTCTCACTTTATAGATCTTTATATATATATATATATATATATATATATATATATATATATATATATATATATATATACTATTCAAATCCATATGTATTAGAAAATTCATGTTATTTCAATGTTACCATTGAGAAATTAATTTTTATTAAAATTATTTTTGAAATGACATAAATTATCGCAATAATGTTGCTGTGATGTAAAATAATTCCAAGTGTTTTTTTTTATTTTATTTTTTAGTATCTAATTTCAAAACTAATGTTACAGTACTTTTGAATAATGTTTCAAAATCTCGACTAAAATTTCTTACGTCTAGATAAAGTATTGTTGGATTTTACTTTGTCTGTTTTATTATTTATACAAATATTAAATTAAAATAAATTTATTTTACAACTTGTCACTTGTGTCAAATAAAAATTATGTAGAAAAAATGTAAACATTGTATTTCATTTCTTAATATGAATATAGTATGTAAAGATGCTAAGTTTGTCATGTTATGAACGTTGATCGCAATAAAGTTACTTAAAGATTTAGCGTGTTTTTATTCGTTTTGCGAGTTTTTTCCGAGCTTCGAGTGTTGCTGTGACGTCACACGCGCTGCATCTGTAACATTGTAGTCTATATTCGTACTAGGGACTCCCTCGCTCCGCTCGGGTTCATCCCAACGTTTAGTATATATTTATCAAAGATGAGATATTTTCCCGCAGTAAAAAGTGTCCTATATGTTGATTGTTGACCCAGATAACCCGCTATCTTCATAACAAACATTAAAATGTCTCCAGTCGTTTTCTCGTGATGCGTTCCTAGACAGACAGACAGACAAAAATTCTAAAAACTATAGTTTCGGCCTGTGTGTCGATAATAATGAGTTTCAATAAGATTTTCCAAAAAATATTTAATGTACAGATTCGACTCAGAATTTTATTATATGTATAGATAGATTAATTCATAAATACTTGTCAAAATAATAAAGAAATATACATATGTTTTTTAAAAGTAAAGTTAAAGCATAATGTTTTTTTTAACTTTGGGTAGTGGGTACTCATACCACCTGCATACATGCAGGTTATGTATATTCACCGGCCGGAATTCCAACTAATATTATAATACTACCAACTAAAACCTAATGCAACCTTCGCCGTCTTAACGGGAAGCCGCAGGATCGCTTACGCGCTGAAACCCAACGCCTCGACGAGTGCCGACTATTGTTATATCCGTCAACCCTAAAGCCGTCTCCCGAATGTCATATAAAAGTACGTATACGACATCGACTATATGGATAGAGTACATTATGGTACTCCCTACACTCTAAAATCATAACATCCCTAATGTCCGCCCGCGACTTCGTCTAGCTCATATGATAGGTAAGTACACCAAAAAAAGTGTTGATCCAGACATAAAACAACAACTATCTACATTCCGAATTTCACTCAAATACATGATACAGCGTGAATAAATAACAAATATCCCCAAACTTTCGTATTTACGACACGACTTAGATACCCTCCATAGGTAAAGCCTAAATAAATAAATATGTTGGGACATTAACACAGCTTCATCTAGTTACTACACATAATATATAACTTTAAATACATACATATTATAAATATAAACAGTAAACACCCATATTCGAAGTACAAGCATTCGTACTCATCACATAAATGAATGCCCCCAGCGGGACTCGAACCCGCGACCGCTGGCACAGCAAGCACACTACAAACTGAGCCAAACATGTCGTCACAATTCTATGTATCTGTATACTCCTACATCCAAATCCGTCCAGTTAATTTATACGAACTTTCAAATTAGGTAATAATCTTAGTTCAATTGTAATACATACTTAGTAGTTCTCGCTAAGTAGAACTCTCTCCGAGGGTCGCAGTAGCTGCGCAGCTGGCGGCCGTCCCACGACACTGACTCCATGCGCCACTCAGGAGACACATACGGTGCCTGGAGTTTCTCTAGCGTTATCTGTACCAAAATCATTATAGTAATATCGTTATGTTTATCTATTTATAAAAGGCGAACGAAGTAGATTCAATTTTGAGAATAAATAAAAGATCTAAATAATATTACACTTAATATGATTTTTTAAAATTATCTACTATAGAACCGACGTATTGTAGACACCACTTTGATTAAAACTGCAAGTTGGTACATAGGTGATGATGGAAATACATTAAAAAATACTTTATATAATATAATTGTTTGAAAATTCTTTTTGCATTTCACAGCTAACATTGTAAGCTATCTAACATCATACTATAAGCGTTAGAAGTGAAGCAATATTTATTTTTTTTATTTGATCAATTATTTCAGGCAAAAAAACAAAAAGAAAAGAAGACAAAAAGATCTTAAATATATAAACAGAGGCCCATAACATATATATATACATAACCAAATGAAGCAAGCGGAGTCATAGGCAAAAGCTATGTACTAATAAACAGTTTCTTTAAACTATGTGTAAAGTACTGACCGGATTAGCAGGCGCTGGTCTCCCGGGGAAAGGAGCACGTATATTGGTACTACATAAGTCTTGAATACCGTCGCGCATCGCTCGCTGTGCCGTTGACGAATAAATGTCTTCTATTAAGAGCTTACGTGATCTACAGTGTATTAAAATTAGAAAAAACCTGTTATACAAGTAACCACATCCTAACAGTAGCCTATGTGTTACTCCAGGTTATAGTCTATGTTCCCCCCAACGTGCTTTCACCTTGTCGTGGTGGTGGCGAGGGGTAAGGATGGGGGGGGGGGGAGCACGCGGGTTGCTTCTGGTACGCGATCCTGCGATGCCCCATCAAGACGGAGGAAGTTACTTTGGGTTTTAGTGGGTAGTACTGACTTTGCCGATGAATCACACATAACCACCTGTACGTATGCAGGTGGTATGCCTGGGTGCATTTCCCAATGTTAAAAAAAATAATCCGTTTAGCCGTTACAGCATGAAGAAGTAACAAACACACATACAAACTTTCGCAATTATAATCGTAGTTCGATTATTCGTATTTCAGTATTAAAGCCTTTTAGAGTTCCGTATATTCGATGTAAAATGGAGATGATACCGCTGTGGCGTATTGCATGACAAAAAATTACATGTATGAACACACATTAATTATTCTTTAACCCTCCGTTATATGTATGGAATACCACCCCTATTTTATTAGAGACTAGCGTCTCACCCTCGCTCCACTCGGGTTCGTCCCTACTTACGTTTTAACGTTTAGTGTGGATTTCTCAGAGATAAGATATTTTCCCGCATTTAAAAGTATTCTATATGTTGACCCGGATAACCAACTATCATCATACCAAATTTCATACGCTCGCAAGCTTCGAATATCTTAGCTAATAATAATAAGCTCTATACACGAAAGTTGGGCATTTTCTTAATTTCTATACTTAGTTTATGAAAAAAACATATCAATAAATTATAAATATGATTAAATTTTTAAAAGACTAAGTGTTACAGGTCGAAAATATAATCATTTTACTCAGGCTTATCAATATCATCCATGCTGACGGCTGGCGTCATGACGAGGCGAGGTCGAGTTTTCTTCGCATGCTCCCAACCCAAGTCCGGCGATTTTTCCTGAAGATATAGAAATGTCTTGTCATTGACCAAATGAAGTTTTAAGTAGCGTTAGTTCAAGACTATTAATTTAAAATGCCCCTAAATTCTTTATATAAAATCGTCAGGGAGCTCAAGCTCTATATCTACTAATATATAAAGTTGAAGGTGATGTTTATTTGAATGCGCCCTTAGTTTTAGAGTTTTGCATTTTATAGCTTAATTTTTGAGGAAGGCAAAGCCCTAAGGTATAGGCTATCGCCTATCACTCTAAGAGCTTTAGGAGTAGAGCAATTACACATATATAAATTATGCAGACGGATCCACGGGCAAACGTTAGTTTATAGTATTTGTTAAAAATACATATTGATGAACTAATCAATCATTGCTTAGAAAATCGACTAATTGATAAAAGTTTCGCAAAACGTATAAATTAACGTTATTCTTCATTAGGTACCTACTAAGTATTTTAAAACGCTTATCGATTATCGTATATTATTTTTAATTACTATGTAGATGATATAATATAAATATTAAGATATTGATAATATTATGTAGATGATATAGTGGGAACATGTGCAAGGTAATAATAATAATTAATATCAGCTTACATAAGGTTGTTGGACTTTCCAAGGATTTGTTCGGACGATATCCTTTGGTTTTAATAATAAATCGAAAGGTACGTTAGGTGTCTTCCATTCTGATAGTGTGTGTATGTCTTTTAGTGGCGGAGGTCTTATTCGGTAGCAGCTGGGTTTATGTTGGTATACAGTTTTTACAATGGGTTTAATTTCACCATCTCGGTAATCCGTTCTATTAGATGTCTCATAGTTAAATAACATCCCCTCGTATCGTTCCGGCATTTCCAAAATAGTAGTTATAAAATCAACAGTTACTCAAAAATATAAAGAATAGCAAAATTAATATCAATGTAAAAAGTCACGGACACATCTGAAGGATTGTACTTGTCAATTTTTTATAATAAACGTGATTTAAAAATATTTAATTTGTTAAAAATAGGTTTTATTAAACAGACGATAATTTTCTCCTGACTTTTTTATACAAAACACTACATTTATGATCACTACAAAAATGTATTTTACTGGCAACCATAAATGAATAATAAAACTGGCAACACTAATTTAATTAGATTTTGTTACCTTTTTTTTAACGATGGGTCATGCATTTACGCATACCACCTGTAGACATACAGGTGGTTATGTGGGAGAACCTAGAAAAGCCAGTACTACCCACTAAAACCCAACTAAATCTCCCCCGTCTTAAGAGGCCGTATATGAAATTTTGCCGAATTCGCTGATTTACGCTATTTTACGAACGTTATTTCACAGTTATAAAATATTTTTTCTATAAGTTTATATACATAATATGAAAGGTCATTTTAATTATAATCTAATGAATGGCCCCCTTTTTTATTTTTAGTATTTAGTTTTGAATTATTGACATCAAAACCGCGACTGAAAGGTGATTTTTTTGTGTAAGAGGTTTAGGATACCATCACTTACGGCTTGTGTTGACCTCTAAATAATATGAAAAAAATACAGTGTATTGTTGTAAAAGTGTTTTATACAATGTATGAATCAGTTTTTACTACTTTTATATAAAATAGTTGAGTAAATAAATATTAAACTCAGACAAATTTTAAAGAAAATGCGCAAAGTATTTCTGGTACACTAGGCTACATAGAACTCTCGTTCATAAAAAGAAAATTACAGAAAGAAACTTCAGTTCAAGGACTATTCATTTCATAAAAAAAAATTAAAATGTTAAAAACTATACTTTCCAAAAAAAATCTTTTAAAACGACTGAAACTCGCAATATATATTACTCGACGCAAGCCACGCAGTGTTCGCAACCGTACGATAATTATCGTACATGTACGATAATATCATGACTGTGTACGATGTACGATAATACATTGCAAATGTACGATAATTTGTGAAGGTGGGATGGGTTAAAAGTTTTAGTCAGGATTAGGAAATGTTTTAGAAAGAAAATTGGTTCGTTATGCATTTCGTCGTTGTCGTCGGTCGTTATGTATTTACAATTTGTAGTAAGGGAAAACATGAAAATTCCTGTTTTTTTTTTTTTGCTCTTCCGTTCGTAGGGATTGCAGTCGTAGGATAAGAAAAGTGTGTAAGTAGGCGTTTTTTTTTTTTTTTTTTGCTCTTCCGCCTGTTCTAAGTGTAAACACATACAGGTCGCTGACCGTTCGATCGTTCAGTGGACCGGAGGGAATCGGTTATTAAAGATTGGTTAGAAGGAAAAAATATCGATTAGTATAAAACTCGACTATTTTGGCACATTCCTAATATGTACGATAATTTTAATCCATGTACGATAATTTTGGTGTATGTACGATAATTTTACGGCCCTAGGTACGATAATTGCCTAACTTCAGGTTGTGAACACTGAAGCCACGAGACAGCAGTCCGCGCTGAGCGTTTCTAGAGGGTGGATGTATCGTTCTGCGCTAGCGCAATTACTGACGTCACGCAACGTATCGAAGTGTAGCGACGTGTGTAGCGCGACATGAATTTTTGATACTTTTGTAAGTAATTATATATGAATCATCTAAATCGGTTGTCATTTAGTAATTACGAGGGAACGTTAAAAAATAAACCAAGTAAAGATATTTTATGGATAAAGTTTACTTACTTTAATCTATTAAAAAATATGTTTTTTCAGAGGTTAAAAAGTTAAAACGAAAAACTAGTAAAGTACAAAGAAAGTAAATTATACGGTTAATTGTCCACGACATGCGAAAGAAACTTTTTGAATAAAAGAATTGCATGTGTATGTTCTTCTGGAATCGTTTTTTGTAGAAAAATAATATTTATCTCAATATTTGTTATGCTGACATTTTTATCATGATTAGAAATAAAAGCTAATTCAATTTTTCAATAAGATTTTCCAAAAAGTATTTAACGTACAGATTCGACTTAGTTAGAATTTTATTATATGTATTTATTAGCAGACATTTTTACATCCGCAAATTTTTAGAATGATTCATTTCACTGCGACTCGATAAGCGGATAAAGAGTTCTGGCACAAGCAAAATAGGTCTTTGTTTTTACTTTCCAAATTGGTACCAAATAGGTAATTATTTTAAATTTTTTTATTTGTGCAATAAAGAATATATAATAACTAGCGATAAATAAAGGCTTAATTTTATATTACCAGGTATTTTATTTCAATTGACAAATCCATGAGAGTGAATGTAATATACTCATAAAAAATATTAAAGGATCAAAACGGTTTAATCGCCAAACGGCGACTTCGGACTTACGCACACACGCGACAGAACGCTAAGTGCGTGTGTGTGTGCGCGAAATAACTAATTTCGCTTGTTTTGATTTCGTATACGGCCTCTTAAGGCGATTAGTGTCCCCAATGGCCTTGTGTGTCTGGGCGGGGCTTAGCGCGCTACACCCGTGAACCCCGCACGAATACATCGAACGATGCACGCACTATGCACCCAGAACACCGATCAAAGAATACATAAGCGCGCGGCATAGTTTACTGCCTACGAGCGATACTTTCCGAACAGAGTCAAAGAGATGCAGTGCTAGAATTATCGTACTATATAATATAGATAATTAATGATAATCCTACTAATAGTTTAAAATATGTGAATGATTGTATGTTTGTTTGTTAATCAAGCGTAAAATAAACGGCTAAACCGATTTTCACTAAATTTGGCAAATATGATCTATACATATAATAAAATTCCAACTAAGCCGAATCTGTACATTAAATATTTTTTGGAAAATCTTATTGAAATAGACATTAATATCGATGCAGAGGCCAAATCTAGTTTTTAGAATTACTCTATGATAGGTTCAAAAAACAAAACGAAATTACAAACTACTTTACATATATTTATAAACTTAATTTCTGTTGTTGTTTTACGAAATATTTATATTTGTACTATTTATAATATGATTTCATTCAAAAATCATTTAAAACGAGAAGTTTTAGGTTTTATTTGGAAAAAATAACACGCGTATAGTCCACCCGTCACAAGAGTCATCAAGACACTGTTGTATCGCCTCCCGAGCAGTGTTCACAACCTGAAGTTAGGCAATTATCGTACCTAGAGCCGTAAAATTATCGTACATAGACCAAAATTATCGTACATGGACTAAAATTATCGTACATATCAGGAATGTGCCAAAATAGTCGAGTTTTATACAAATCGATATTTTTTTCTTCTAACCAATCTTTAATAACCGATTCCCTCCGGTCCGCTGAACGGTCGAACGGTCAGCGACCTGTATGTGTTTACACTTAGAACAGGCGGAAGAGCAAAAAAAAAAAAAAAAACAGGTATTTTCCTATGCTACACATTGTAAATACTTAAAATGCATAACGAACCACTTTTCTTTCTAAAACATTTCCTAATCCTGACTAAAACTTTTAACCCATCCCACCTTTACAAATTATCGTACATTTGCTATGTATTATCGTACATCGTACACAGTCATGAAATTATCGTACATGTACGATAATTATCGTACGGTTGCGAACACTGCTCCCGAGCAGTGTTCACAACCTGAAGTTAGGCAATTATCGTACCTAGGGTTGTAAAATTATCGTACATGGACCAAAATTATCGTACCTATTAGGAATGTGCCCAAATAGTCGACTTTTATACAAATCGATATTTTTTCCTTCTAACCAATTTCTAATAACCGATTCTCTCCGGTCAGCAACCTGAATGTGTTTACACCTACAACGAGCTGAAGAGCAAAAAAAAAAAAAAACCACCTACTTACAAAATTTTCTTACCATCCGAATGCGACCTCTACAAACGGGAGAGCAAAAAAAAAAAAAAACAGAGAAAAAAAGGATTATTCTCGTTTTTCTCCCTTCTTACAAATTCTACATACTTAAAATATTAACTCGAACAATACTCTTCCTAAAACATTACCTAATCCTCACAAAAATTTTCACCCATCCCACCTTCACAAATTATCGTACATTTGCTATGTATTATCGTACATCGTACACAGACATGAAATTATCGTACATGTACGATAATTATCGTACGGTTGCGAACACTGCTCCCGAGTACGCGTCACAGGCCGTAGCGGGGGTGCTCCAGCGGGGTACTGGTGAAGTTTCGGGTTTTTATCCATTATTTAAAAATATTGGAATAAATAAGAAAAAGAAAACAATACAAATTGTGAAATACTTCATTACATATTTTTTGGTACAAAATTCACGCCAAACTATTCAGCCGTTACAGAGAAAATTTACAATTTATGTTGAAAAAGGCCCTATTTAAAAATATTTTTTTCAAAATTTGGGAAAGTTTATCAAAATTTAAAACAATACAATGTATTTGTGATATCCTTAAGTAAACCATATACTTTTTATATGGAAATCGCACGAGAGGATTCATCTACAATCTTCTTTAAACTTACAGTGTTTTTGAGATTTGAGCGAGGTAATCCCCTTAATGGGGCCTCGCGGGATCACTTACGCATTCAACCACGACGCGACGCCCCGACGGCAGGTCTGCCGAAGCAGACCACACCAACCATGGGATTGCTCCAACGGTCCACTCTGCAGTCAGCCCCCTCATCAAGTTTAAACATAACATTTTTTTCAAACAAGAAATAAAACATTAGTACAGATATTATATTCAATTTATTATGATAAAATAATATTTTTAATTAAAATTAATGAAATTATTATAAACAAATTGGATAATTCTACAAAATAAACTTAAGACCTTCTAAAAAAACTATTAAAATCTTAATTGAAAATAAAGAATCGTTTCGGGCTTTCTACAATTCGCAGTACATTTTAGAGCTAAATAGTATAAAATAATTATTTATTTGTATGATTAAACATTTTTCTATGTCCACGGATAATCGATGTTTGTTCACAAGCCTTACATCTGAAAATATTAATTAATTATTGTTCTTATGATACTTATCGATTAAAATTAATTTATTTGATTAATTTTGTAAATAGTAGGTACTTGGAAGGTTCTCGCGAGAGCCAAAACTCTTTCGTGGGGTCACAATAACCCCGCAATTGCTTTCCATCCCACGTGACGGAGTCCATCCGCCATTCTGGAGATACGTAGGCTGGTTGTAGTTTTGGCAACGTTATCTGAAATACATACGAATGAACACGGAAGAAAAAATTGTTTTTGTCATTGTTGCGCTTAAATAAATATAAATACATATTGAAATATTAAAAAAAACTTAAGTCGTTTTAATTTGCATTGTGTTCTGCATCAGAATTAGACTGTTTCTTGTGGAAAAGGTAAATAATTGAAAAGTGAAATGAATTCACAATTATAAAGTACATTATCTGGAGTAAAATAAAATATAGGCTATTGTAGGTATTAAATTTGGCACAAGATGGCGTTATCATATGTATACATATTATAACATTATAAATACATAGAACACCCAAGGATGCACACAAATGAAGTGATGGCAACTTTCTAGTCAAAATACAATTTCAGATCAATCGTGTTACTTAAATATAATAAAAAATTTAGTATTATTAACAGGATTCGCAGGCGCCGGTCTTCCGGGTAAAGGCGCTTTCAAGCTGTTACAGGGAATAATCGCTTCTCTCGTAGCTCGAGTCATGTCGCTAGTGTACATGTCTGTGCAAAGAATGTTGCGGGCGCGTTCGTCCTCGATGTCGTCCATACTCACTGCCGGCGTCATCACGAGACGGGGGCGGGTCTTTTGAACTTGTTCACGGTCTACGTCTACGGGTTTCTCCTACAATGTTATATTTTGATTTATGAGATAAGACTTGCTCGTTGGTCTAGTGACTAGTATGTACGGCTGCATATCCGCACGGCGTAGGTTCGAGACCCGGGTGTAGGTCTAGGTTCGAGACGTCGCAGATTCGAAGATTCTGAGTTCGAATCCTGGGTCGCATAAAGAATAGTAATGGCTTTTTCTATCAAAAAACTCTAATTAATAGCTCGGAATTAAGTTGGTGGTGTGTTCAGGCCTCGTAGGGCACGTAATTTCGTTGGTATCACGCCTTCGCCTGCAACAGTCGTGTCTAAATGTCCCACAGGATTTTGAGAGTTTTTAGTTAGGTACATTTTTGGCCGCCGTAGCCGAAATTGATCAGGAGTTCATTATTATATTATATTTTGTGACTATTTTAAATATACTTCGAAATTATAAAAACTCCAGTTATTAGAAAAAAGCTCTTTTCTACGCTTACAGGTTATTTTATAAATGTTAAGATCCAAACTAAGATCTACATTGTGAAAGGCAAACAGTTATCTTACATAATACGGCTGTACGTTATTAGGATTAATTCTTAAAATGTCTTTAGGCTTATGTAGAAGACTGAATGGTGGTATTTTTCCTTCCCACTTTGTCAGAGTGTGTATGTTTCTATATTCTGGTTCTCCACGTTTGTATCGCGAGGGTTTCTCTTTATATATTGTTTTAGGATACTCGCGAATCTCGCCGAAGCGATAGTCAGATCTATACGTAGTTTCATAATCAAAAAGCATAGAATCAATTCTTTGGGTCGCTTGCATTGTTTTCAGGTTACTGTTAGTCTTATTTAAATTATTTTAAGTGTTTAATATCTTGAAGTAAACTTATAGCAAAATCGAGACATTTAATGACAGCATTTTGATAGATCACAGAATTATTTGCTCTATTATCTACTGGTTGTGTAAACAATTCATAAAATCTGTATCATTGATTCCCAAAAAACAAAGCAACTTTAACTTTATATTGTGTAGATTTTAGAATTATAATTAAATACCAATCTTCAACACTATCGTGCGGGCTGATATTCTATAACTTGAAGAATAGATAAACGTTGAAGAATATTTAAAAAAAACCATGAAGTGCCAAATTCTAGCATTATGTCATATGACTAGGTCATCATTTGACTTTTTGTGTTAAAATAATCTCTCGACCAAGCTCCTTCGTGTCTTCTCCATTCTACGTGACATTGGCGAAGTGATCTGAGCTCAACTTTGAAGCCAAGGCAAGAAAATTGTTGAAATTGAAAATTATCTCTTTGGAATCATTTATATCATCATTATTATATAACTGCTAGAAAATGAGCGAATTTTATTTTCAATAGCTCAAATTGGGTTTATTATTATTAAACATAGTTTTTCTTTAAAGCTTCCTAGATAGGTATGCCAACAAAAATAAAACTATAGCTATGACATAAGCTTTAATATCTCCATTTTATATTAAACTAAACTCTATTAAGCCGTAAAGAAGAATGAAATGCATAAACAAACATTCGTATTCATAATATTACTGTGAAAAAAGGTAAAAAAAAGAAACATAATCGTTAATCTTATAATTTTATTCAAATCCACCAAATAAATTACACCACGGTAACACGTAACACTTAACAAATATAATGAATATACAAAAAATAAATTACATTTTACATTATATCACAAAATAGTAATGCGATAAATTAATATTGCCCACGTTCAAAGTTAATATAGCTATATAAACAAAAAAACCTGAGGAAGTTTCCATTTGAAGACTAAGTTTGCTAAAGAAAACTATTCTTTGCGAAGACCAAATTATATAAAATCGTATTACAAAAATATAATTAAAATGTCAGCAGTCAGTAAAATAAAATCATTTTTCCTTATATTTAAGAAATTAAGTGTCCAAAACCTTAGATCGTAGAGGATATTTAATATTGCAAGGAACGTTTTTCACTATTTAAGCTATATAATATCGAGATAATAATAAATACGAGATCATATGAAGGGTACAGACAAAAAACAGGGAATATCCTGACCTAGTATATAGATTATGAAAAAAAATCTATTTAAAGTTTGGAAGTTATAATATTTTTATTAAGATCAAAGTATGTAGTAACTTTTAATTATACATTTTTGGACAATCCTTCTTTACCGGTATATCATGGACATTTCAAGTTGTTTTCGCTTTGGGCAAAGAAAAACTTATTTTTAGCGACATCCATAGAGTATTTAGAAAAACTAGTGGATGGGAATGCTATTACCATAGACATAGATTCGTTACCACTACAAAAAAAAAACAAATTTTGACATTCCCTGTTCTTTGCGTGTACCCTTCATTTTAGATACAATAATACAAAAATATTAAGTAGATCTCTTTAACTAAATAATAATTTTCACTCGATTCTAAGATACTACTTTTTACATATTATTATTGTTATCTAACGACCTAACGAGGAAAGCATATCAGGTACGCTGTTTCAACTTTTGAATTTTCCTTATATTTAATTAGAAATATTAAATTGAAAATAAAGCTATTTGAATTTCTTTACACAAGCTTCAGAATTATTAAAATTTGGCCACTATTCTGTATAGTCTTGAAATGTTGTTACTGAACTGGTACTCTAATATGATTTTTTTTTTGTTAAAATGTAATATTGAAAAATGTCGTCTTAATTCTTAAATTAGTTTTAAAAGTATCTAAAATATTTAATAATTTAGAAAATGAAGGACGCAAATATATATCACTAAATAAAATTTTAATAATAAAACAATATTTTATAAAAACACGACTCCATTGTTCGAAATACATTTATATACAGATACAGATATGACTTCACAATAATAATAATAAAATAACTAAATTTTACAAAAAATATACACTTTACAATGAAATTGATAAACTTTCTATTTTATATTTAGGAATTGTAAACATGGCATCGATTATTAAAAATATATTTTAATCTATCCTTACGGCGATATCGAAAAATTGAAAATGGCGCCAAAAAAGTGACGTTTGGTAAATATGGCGGCCGCTAAAACAACAGATGGAATAGAAAAAGAAGGAATTGCAACAAGAATAGTAGTGCTGTGGACGCACAATAAGTTAACGGATGGTATTTTTTGTCTATTTGTCAATCGGGCACGTTCAGTTCGGTCCAGATGGGACAGAAGGGGGATGCTGGGCCGCCCCACGACCACCCGCGAGGTATCGCGAGATGGCAGAGACCAGATTTGATAGCTCCTGAGTGGCCATTAAAATTGCTCTTATCTATGGTCTCGGGGCACAAGATAACACTTTGGCCGGCTGTGTTCGGATCCACTGAGGTCACTATGGCTTGGTCCAGTAACGATTCGCAATTCCTTAGCGCTGAAACAGAATAATTACATGTTTATTTCTTTTTAACGACTAAATAGTAATTTTAATTATTCTAGTTAAGCGCGCCTGTAAAATTAATTGAGTCATAAAATGTTTAATGACTCCCGAAAAGTATGTGTGAAACAAAAAAGAACTAAGAGGATATTATATAGATATACATATATCTTTCTTTCTCTCTCTCTCTCTCTCTCTCGAAGTTCTAACTGAACTAGAAAACTGTATTTCAGGAACTAGTTAAAAACTTAACTAAGCTTTAGATAGCTAATAGTCAATGCTCCTTGCATTTTATTCTTACACTGTTACATATGATGTGACGATTCGTGTACTTCAATCTTAGTGTTAGTTAAAATTTAACAGTACTACTTAACTAGCCAAAGCGCCAAATAAACTTTCAACAATTAAAAATTAACGATTTCCCATATATTATTTTTCATTACCAATTTATTTATACGACTTTTTTTAATTACTTATAGTTATATATAGCGGCGGAAACTTGAAAATATCAATAAATTGAGTTTAATTATACCTATTATCATATCATACCTGATATGGAAACCCTAAAAATAAACAATATCTATACATATAATAAAACTGTAGAGGTCGAATGTTTGTACATAGAAAAAAAAAAGCTAAAGCCGAGCCAGGGGGATATAAGAGGAGAAATAGAACAAAATCCAGATTTTTTCAATTTTTTTGTTTCTCTGTCTGTTTGTCTGTTTGTACGGGCTAATCTCCGAAACTTTTGGACCGATATAAATGACATTTTGAATGGTGGTACCTTATATCCCGGGTCAACATTTTAGATACCTTTTATCCCGGAAAATTCAAGAGTTTCCGTGGGATAGTTAAAAAACTATAGTAACTTATACAGCTTAGTACGCAAAAACTACTGATTGGATTTTAATGAAACTTTACAATAATATATTTCATACATAAGAATAACAAATAGGCTACTTTTTATCCCGGAAAAATGTACGGTTTCCGTGGGATTTGTTTTTGTTTGTCGAGAGGCGAACCCGAGCGAAGCGAGGGTGAGCCGTTAGTATTAAATAATATGCTAAAAATATCTATGTAACGAAAACCATCGAACCGTTATTTACGCTACTTTATATAAAGGTTGTGCCCTTCCGTTTCAAATAATGGCGTAATATCTCTCTTTAACTTTGAAATATATATTATTAATTATGTATACATATCGCGTACGTTACAAACAAAACTTATCATATAATTAATCGTTTAAATACGACATTTTAATTATCTATAAACGATATTACGTAAATATATGGTTTACAATGTATTATTATCAATAAAAAACTAATTTATTTATCAATAAATTGGACAAAGGATTAAAATCATTCTGTGTCTACATATTGAACCACTCCATGATAATTTCTAAGAAATTAATTGTTAACTGGACCAACAGTGTTCCCGCGTCCCTCAACACGTTAATTTCTGTAAGACATTATTTATGAACGGTTTCAAAAAGGAAGTTTTGCACAATTTAACTGTATTTTTAGGGTTCCGTACCGTAAAAGAAAAATCTATAGGATTACTTTGTTGTCCGTCTGTCTTTCTGTCTGTCAAGACCCTTTTCTCATGAACGCGTGGAGGTATCAAGTTGAATCGACTTTGAAATCATTATTAAGCTAATTATTTATTACTAGCAACTCACCCTCGCTTCGCTTTGGGTTCGTCCTTTGACAAAAATAAATCTATTCCACGGGAAACGTACATTATATAGCCTATAGCCTTCCTCAGTTACGGGCTATCTAATGCAAAAAGAATTTTTCAAGTCGAATTAGTAGTTCCAGAGATTAGCGCGTTCAACCGAACAAACAAACTCTTCAGCTTTATAATATTAGTACATATAAGGGTTGGATTATTTAACAGTCTCTTAGCAACCTAAACTAAGCAACAAGTTCGAATACAATGCAATGAAAGTTCCTATTAAAATGAAGAGAGCTTATGAGCAAAGCCTTCTCGTTATAATTCTATACTTCAGATTATATCTGTAAATTAGATCACGTTTGAGCGACAAGTGTAATAGTTCTAATGAACTCCATTGATCATAACCAGCTTGTGCATACAAATCCGAGTTGTATGGACGCTGCGGTATTTTTAGATCTTTTATATTGAATGTCAAAGGTCGAGAATCTTTTTAGATGTACTGGATTTTGTTACTAAATAGGTCACTTTTTCATATTATACTAATATTCAGCCGCGGCTTCGCTCGCGTTATAAGCTGGATAGGGATCAAGCGTCCCTTCACATTTCACATTTATAATATTAGTATGGATTATTTACAAATATACCAATAATACGAGTACAGATAGTAAAAACTATAATATGTGGTTAAAGTAGTAAAAAGTATATAACAAAAAGTTCATGAGTTTATATATGTACATATATATGTGTTTTATTCTAAAAAGTCGTTTTATTTTTATGAAAAATTGGACAAGGTTATTTTTTGAATTAGTCTGTTGGACTCTCAACACGGACGGATTTCGTTGTATGTTTATTTAATAGATTATTTTATTTATTTAATCACTATTCCTAAGTTCAATACTAAATTATTGCATCCTACTAATATTATAAATGTGAAAGTTTGTGAGGATGAGTTTATGTTTGTACTCTTCCACGCCAGAACGGCTGAACGAATCTCGATGATTTTTTGGTACAGATATAGATTATAATTTGGAAAGCACATAGGTTTCTTTTTATCTCGGAAAAATGTAAGGTTCCCGTGGGATAGATTTCTTGCTGTAAGTCGCTAGTATACTATAAAACTGTTTATTGACATAATATAAATTAAACAGTGCAAAGTTAGATGCGAAAGATAGTTCATAAACAATACAACTAAAAAGCAACGTAATTCTTTAAATAATTATATGAGATAAGAAGTCATATACGATGCAAAAAATAACTTTAAAATGCGGAAAATATTTTAATTTGAAAACTTAAAACTAGCTATTTACCAATTGTTAGTAATAATGGTTAATCCATTACATTTTAAATTTTTGCAACTTTGCTACGTTTTAAATGAAAATTACTGCATACATTTAATTTCGCAATGTGCGGGATTTCTTTCATTTCTATTTATTTCAAATTATATTTCAACGTCAGGGAACCGAGTAAAACGCAAAGAAGCTAAGCGCACTAGAAAACTCGTCTGGACACGCGGATCTAAAATCAAAGCTAAAATGCTAATAAAAATGTTTATGCTCAATTTTAATTTATATGATTAGTATAGCTCTTAATAGGCATACTTTTAAGAAGCGAACAAAAACTCATTTATAGTAATGTTTATTTAGCAGTCATCAATGGTCCAATTATACACCTGGCTCCAGTGATGATATCGAGATGATTACATCAACTCGATGGTATCAAAAAAAAAGTAATACAATCCGGATTAGGTATCCATACTAATATTATAAATGTGAAAGTGTATTTGTTTGTTTGTCCATTTTTCACGTCAAAACGACGAATTTTTAAAAATCCTTCCTTAGTGGATGCCTTCGTCATATGAGGAATACGTGTGCGAAATTTCAATTTTCTAGCCTTAAGAGTTTGGCCTGTGCGTTGATACATCAGTCAATCAGTTTTACCTTTTATATATAAAGATATTCTTCATTCTTATGTTACTTTATAGGCCAACTTTCATCGGTCTATGAACTAGCCAATACATAAAATCACTAAACTGAAATCTGATGATTACGTGAAAAATGGATATAACAAAAACACGCATTAATAAGGATTAACCCTACATTTATCTGTAATAACAATTATTTTAATCACTTTATACATAATTAATCTAACCACGCGACAAAATAAGGAACTCCGAGGTCAAAGCAATTAACCTTATAATATAAGATTCACCACTACATATGACTATGAGTAATACTCAAAGGTCGTTTGAACACAAAGAGACCTTTATTATCATACTAAATAACTAATAGTTTATCACAAAACTATCAAGATGCACTGTTCGTTTTTAACCGATTTTAAGAAGGAGGAGGTGCCCTATTGAAAAACTCCAATAGGATCCCATCAAAAGCGACAAAAGCCACATAGAAACTAATAAATATTTATTCCTATCCTATATTTATATATATTTATTCCGATCCTATTGGAGTTTTTAAATAGGGTGCTCGATTCGATTTTTTTTTTGTTTGCGAAGTCACTCGCGTTGAGAGTTCAGGCGTAGGACCGACGCGACACGTGATATCCGAGGCACGGGGGCGAAACACCGCAAAGTCAAACTCCCAACTCCGGACTATTGTTTTGAATTTGACAAAATTTGTATAAAACCTATGTTAAATTTTTCTCTCTTGAAGGAAAAACTACAGTAAATTATTAAGATCCGTTGAAAATGATAAACATTAATGCTTTTAATTTAGAGATAAATCTGTAAAACAATATAAAGTGCAGGCATTATAATCTGCGCAGATAATATCGCGTGATGCCCGCGCATAATACAGATGTTCATTTAGATTACAGAGTAAAATAAACAGAATGATTATAACTTTAAATACAAACAATTGTAATATAAAACTACGCTTTAAAAATAATGCCGACGTACAAACACACTAAAGTGTTTGGTACAATATGTATTTGTAATAAGTTTTATCGATAAAATAGAACCTTATATCGATGATTGATTGAAATCCCTAGCGCGAGTTCAAGTCACACTTGGACAATTTTTATTACTTGTTAATTATCTCTATACTTCGCACGATTATAAATAATCATACTAAGTTTTACACTTATACGCATTAACTGCATGGTAGTACTACCACTTAATACATTGATGATGACGACACGTTTGGCTTAGTTTGTAGTGATTCTACTTGCTTTTCCAGCAGTCGTGGGTTCGAGTCCCGCTGGGGGTATTCATTTGTGTGATGAGCACGAATGTTTTTACTCCAGTAATGGGTGTTTATATTTATAATATGTATGTATTTAAAGTTATATACGTGTAGTCCGACTAAAGTCGTGTGCTACTGTGTGCTCTTTGTGTGCTAGTGAAGACTCCGCGAATTTACAATTTACAATAAATAAATAAATATGTTAGGACATTAACATACAGCACCATCTAGTTCCATGGTAAGCTACAAGGCTTGTGTTATGAATACCTGATAGTACCTAGATAGTGATACACTACACATAATATATAACTTTAAATACATACATATATTATAAATATAAAGATCCAAATAACTTGGATGAGTTACTGCTCTTTGTATACATGATTCATCTGTAATTCACACACAATAAAATATTCATTATATTAAATATTACACGCTGAATTTACATTTTCCTAACTTTAATCTATACATATTATAAAATTCTAACTAAGCCGAATCTGTACATTAAATATTTTTTGGAAAATCTTATTGAAATAGACTTTATTATCGATACAGAAGCTAAATCTATAGTTTTTAGAATTTTTGTCTGTCTGTCTGCTGTCTGTTACCGCATCACGGGAAAACCACTGAACAGATTTTGATAAATTTTGGTATGATGATAGCTGGTTACCCGGGTCAACATATAGGATACTTTTTACTGCGGGAAAATATCTCATCTCTGAGCTAAACGTTAAAACGTAATTAGGGACGAATCCGAGCGAAGCGAGTGCGAGTTTCTAGTTTTAATTAAACTGTCATGTATATTGTTTTTAATTTTAAATCGTCGAAGGAAGTTTTATGGAGTTTAAGAAGACCACGCGTTACATTTTACAGAGTTTGACGATGCTTCATCTATACATATAATAAAATTATAACTTAGCCGAATCTGTACATTAAATATTTTTTGGAAAATCTTATTGAAATAGACATTATTATCGATACAGAAGCCGAATCTATAGTTTTTAGAATTTTTGTCTGTCTGTCTGTCTGTTACCGCATCACGGAAAAACCACTGGACAGATTTTGATGAAATTTGGTATGATGATAGCTGGTTATCCGGGTCAACTTATAGAATACTTTTTGCTGCGGGAAAATATCTCATCTCTGAGAAAACTATACTAAACTTTAAAACGTAAGTAGGGACGAATCCGAGCGGAGCGAGGGTGAGTCGCTAGTATTTTATAGAATGGGGAAAATTGATTTCATTTCAATTACCTACCTATATATATATATATATATATATATATATATATATATATATATATATATATATATATATATATATATATATATATGTACCTATACGACGATATCCCGACGTTATGAGACGTCTAAAACCGTAGTATATCCCGTGACCGTGATTACTGTAAAACATTCGAAACGTCGGGAGCCAAAAATCAAAATAAATCCTTGAAAAAAAAAATGAAATTTTCTTTTATTTAAAATAGTTATTTGCCAGCGTTAGCCATATAAATTTTAATATATTTTTTTTAATTTTTCTGATGTTTTAATATTTATTATCCTATTCCGGACTAAGAGAAATCCAAAAAATCAAATATCATAAAAACAGTCCAGCCGTTCTTGAGTTATAAATGGTGTAACTAACACGACTTTGTTTTATATACATAGATGTCAAATATTCGCGTAAATCTAAAAAATATCATAAATCAAAGCAGTTATTAAAAAGCAATAAATATTAAATAATAGTAAATCAAATATTTACTATTTATTTTATAATCATAATTAACAGCTACTGTACACGTATTTATCATATCGTTATAATGAGTGAGTAAAACTAATACCAGCGTGACTCAACATTACGTCTGATGCGTTTGCAATTATTTGTGTAGTTTTACTAACTTAAGCTTTTTTTACACAAAACAAATTTGGCGCAGTATGAAGATAATATTGTATACAGTTAGAGATTTTAAGAAAGGAAAATTTTTTGTCGGTCGTTGACAGACAGTCTAGTGAAGTATGATACGTAATAAAATTATGCATTCGTGTTTTTATGCTCATTCATATATAACGGAAAATACAGAATCAAATTGATATTAGATTGGTCTCAAGTGATCTTCTATGTATATAAATAAATTGAATGTCCGTTTGTTTGTCCTCTATGCGTTCCTAATAAACCAGTCTGCAAGTTTTTTTTCATAACTATTAATTTTACAAGTCATGGTGTGGGTGCACTATTCAAATCTATTGAAACATAATTGAATGGGTATACAAAATTTCGTGTCTGTGCCGTTGGCTGCTGAGGAGATCTCTCCTGATATCCTGGATGCAGAAGCCAGGCCTTGGTAGACTTTATAACGGGCTATTATAATTGAAAATACAAAAAAATATATCTTTGCTGTTGACCGTTGAGAAGATCTCTCATTTGGAGCCAACCCTGGAAGCAGCAGCCAAGTCATGATGGACTTTAGAACGGGCTATAATAATTGAATTGACCCATACTTACATACCAACTCCCAAACATTGCAAGGTAAATAAAATCTTGTAAAAATAAGTAAGGTACTTACATAGAACATTCTCCCATCTGACGAATTCGCCGAAATACGCCACCTGGTGTTTCCGAGCCAGCGGCATATCTGCGATCTCCCGTAGCTTGTTTGCATCGTCTTCACAGAGCAGTTCCTTGCAATGCACGTTGATCAATAGCACTGGTTTTTCACATATTAGGAACGCTGGAAGTAATATTAAATTGATTGATTATTATATATGCAAAATTAATTAATATACTTTTAAACAAAAAAGTTAAACTTTTAAATTTAAAATCTAAAAAAATCCCAACACAATAGCCTATTCATTGAGGCCATTTAAATGAACCTAAACACGATATCACTGCAGTATTTTAGTAAAGAATTGAGCATCTTGCAGATACTAGGTAACGCTGGAGCATCAGACCAAGGTTACCATATTATTGCAATGTCATTAATGTTACGGGATGCAAAGTTTCGAGTCGATTAGATCTGTGGAAGTTGCTTATATCTTTTTACCGTCTAGAAAAGAGCGGATACCCAGCAAATGGCTGATTTTCTTGAATTATAGCTAAAAATAGTCTCGATAAAGACACCTTTCAAATAAAAAAAAAAAACTAAATTAAATTCGCTACGACGCCACAAACTTTAAACTTATAACACTCCTCTTTTTTCTTCTAGGGTTAATAAGCTTACTTTAATATCACTTATTGGGGGTGGATTTGTTTTGAACGAACTTTTACGTATAACTTACTCATTAAAACAGAATTAATAGATCCACTTATAATAATAATATTATTTTACAACTAAGTTTGTTTCTTGACGAAGTAATATTTAGCAGAATGTATTTGAACTTTGGACGAATTGCAAGTTGCGAGTTATCTAAGGACACGCACGTCATTTTATAAAAGGGTAAATAATAATTCATTTAATATTAGAATAGTTTTAACGATGTATGGAAACGAACCCATGTCAAATGTTACTATGTAACATAATATTACCCGCTTATTAGATAAAGTTAAATTAATCGTGACAAATTACGGATACACGTGGTAGAAGTCACCTTCGGTTGCACATAATTTTAAACAGTTTAATTACAATGTTCATGATTTAATGAACTAATTAAATAAAAGGAACAGGAGTTGTAAGGGCTCTGCTCGTCTGGGCTTGTAAAGTTAGACGATTAGTGTGTTTATATTTATAAAGGACAGCATTTTCAATCAGGCGTTAAGAATAAATGAATGGACCACTGTCCACTACCCTGGATTTGCAAAATATTTTAATATAATATTATACTTTAGTATGTGTATGTATTCAGCCCTTTCTAACGTCCCTATGCTGGGCACGGGCCTCACTTCAGTCCGAGGATCAGGCCATAGTCCACCACGCTGGCCAAGTGTGGGTTCGGCGACTCCACATGTCTTTAGAAAACTTGCTAGGTTTTATCAGACATGCAGGTTACTACGATGTTTTCCTTCATCATAAGACAAGTAGTAACCATGTTGGGATTGATTCGCACGTAAAAATTTTAGAGGTACAAATCCAGGGATTTGAAACCGCTTCACTCGATTTCCCAAGCGAGCGCTTTACCATTGGGTTACCGTATTACAGTTACAGTATAATCTACACAACCATATTATATAGAAATGTAATGTACACATTTTCGAACAACATGTTCGATGTTATTTACATCAAGGACAGAATATCAGTTTGACCGCATATTTTTACCCATATGCAGAAAAGTTTATCAACTTTATTTTAATCGGCAATTACCATTTAGAAATATTTCTTTTGATTTTAAATTTTAATTATACGCAATTAAAATTTTTTTTTACGTCATTATCAGTTCACAACTACACTGTAAGAAAATGATTTCAAAAATTCTTTTAAACTTGTTTAAAACGTACGTTCAATGTATGCATGTATATTCATGTCAATGTCGTCGTAATATTTCCGGTACTGCAAAAGGAAGTGGATTATTATACATACTTTTTCCTACTCACCGTGATAATGCAATTAGTAAGGAAAATGTTGAAAAAATAACCCGATACATAAAGGTGCGGTAGAGTTTCATTTAATATATAAAAATCTCGTGTCACGGTGTTTGTGGTCGCACTCCTCCGAAACGGCTCGACCGATTTTAATGAAATTGTTGGTGTTTGTATATTTTTTAGGTATGAGAATAGGTTGTAAAGTATTTTTCACCCTCCTACCCCCATTTTTAATGCGATTTTAGTATTTTTGTATGAACAGTATTATATAAATACATAGTAAATCGCTGTATAACATAAAGCCAAAGAGTTTTTTTTTTTGTAGATTGAACGCGGGCGTAGCCGCGGGTTCTGCTAGTAATATTATAATTAACTAGCGACCTACCCTGGTTTTTAAATGGATATTTCGCGAAAATACTGCATTATGCTTCATTAATCATGTTTGAGAATAATAATGCTTATTTTCAGCATAAACTTTGTCATTTACATCTTTAAGGCTTGAGTTACAAAGAATCTTCTTTAGCAAATATCTCAATCAGTATAAGAATATGTTATTAAAATTTTGCCCTTTAGGTGCAATTGTTGAGTCTGAGCGTTGATCAAACAGTCAGTCAGAACGTGTAATGTTATATGTACCTATATATAAAAACTGAACGATAACTTGATTCAGGACGGGTAAATAAATAGCCAGAGGCGCATTGTCTTTTTGCGAAAATCAGACGGTGACTCCTAATCATTGAACCTAATTATGTCGCTATACACGCTATTATTGTATATATAATTAAAATGAACAGGTCAATCCGAGCGATCAGATGAAGAATTGAATGAATAACTTCATGCTCCAGATTAAAAGGGCAGTTTAATTGGCAACATTTCGCGGACATACCTCAGCGCGATATGGCTATTTTACAGAAGCTAAATACTACGTCTATAAGATTGTATCGACCATTTTATTAAGCACCTTCATTTTTGAATTCATTTTGTTATTTGTGATTAGGCTGTCTGTAACAACTATATAATGCCTTTGAGACATTTAAAACCTTAATCTCTCCCGTGACCATAATTGCTATTAAGTATTCGAAACGCGCGTCGGGAACCAAAAATCGAAATAAATCCGCGAAGAAATCCGAAAATATAGTTTCATTTAAAATGTCATATATTCGTTTAAATCTAAGAAAGTATAACCTTCTTCTAATTCTTTGCAATAACATCTAATGTTTCAAGGAAACAGCTTGAACTAATATGGTATCTTAAAAGGTGACAAGTATGAAAAACTCACGCTTATTAGTAGCTAAAAGAAAAACAAACCAACAATCACACTATCGTATAATATTCATGAGGACCCACGAAACATGTGTAACAATAAAACGACAATGTAAGTTTTTGTGAAATAGGTCAAATATCGATTTCACAACTTGTTTCGTTAGTTACAGTTAATATTTTATAAAAATTGATGTAAACAACACGAATACCGGCACCCCAACGTATAAACACGAAAAGGAAACAATGGCACTAAGGCTATGTTTGCAGCGTTTTTTAGAGAAAAATATTGGATATACACACTTTTTTATATTAAGCCTAGATTATAAGATACTTTATAGAAATAAATCTATTTACATGGAACTCTCGACGAAGACCTTTTCATTAAATTATTGACTCTTCGTATTCTAATAGAAAGAAGTAATTTATTTATCTGACGTAAGGCGAGAAGTGATTTTTAGGGTTCT
Source organism: Fabriciana adippe (assembly GCA_905404265.1). Taxonomy (NCBI): domain Eukaryota; kingdom Metazoa; phylum Arthropoda; class Insecta; order Lepidoptera; family Nymphalidae; genus Fabriciana; species Fabriciana adippe. Next base: position 15,970,520 of record FR989986.1, read on the forward strand.
GTACCCGAAGGGTTCCAACGGAACCTTATTACTAAGCCTCTACTGTCCGTCCGTTCGTCCGTCCGTCTGTGAGAGGGCTGTAACTCATGAACCGTAATAGGTAGAGTTGAAATTTTCACAAAGTATCTATATGTATCTATTGCCGTTATAACAACAAATAAATAAAAATACAAGAAAAATTTTTTTAACGTTCGTAATCGATCACGGAATATACTACATACATAGAGTAAGTCATTTTAATAAAAAGTACATGTACCAAACCCTTCGTGTGCGAATTCGGCTCGCACTTCACCGATTTTTATTTATATTATTATAAGATATATATATATATATATATATATATATATATATATATATATATATATATATATATAAAAATCTAATTACATGGGACTCTTGACGATGAAATTTTCATTAAATTATCGAGACTTCGTATTCTAATTTAGGGATAAGTTATTTTTTATCTGGCGTAAAACGAAAAGTGATTTGAGCAATTGATGTTCTAGTACACTTATATTCCTTTACTTATTTTATATGAATTTTATAAGATATACCTTACCAAAAACCTAAGGCATAATCAGACGTTATATTATAAATTACGTGGGAATCTTTATTCGTATAAAATTATTTACAATAGCGAAACAAACAGACGGATACTGATAATAGTTATCCATGAAACCAGGATGCTTATAGCGATATTTCATCTACAGTGCCCTCCAAAAGTTAGTTGAAATCATCAATAATGTAAGAAATGTAAAAAAACTATAATATAACCAAATAAAATCGTGAATTTAATAACTATTTATTAAAATATAATCAATTAAGAATATTTCTATTAATAAAACAATCATAACGATTTTAATAATTAAAATTTATGTAAATAAAAAGTAAAGTTACGATGCCAAAAGTTAGTTGAAATTGTTGAAAAATTATTTTACGGATTATGTCTTTGCTAATATCTTAACTTTTAATATTTCGTATGATCGCCATTATTCTGCAGAACTGCTCTGAGTCGTCTAGGCATTGATTCTACAAGATTTTGTAATATTTTGCCTGGTATAGTTGACCATGTTTCAAGAACTTTATTTTAAAATAAATTTCTGTTGCGCTTGACCGAAATAGGCATCCTGCGGTATAATTCATCCCAAAAATGTTTAATGGGGTTAAGATTAGGTGACATTGAAGGCCATTCCAGTAAACTCACTTCGTTATATTTAAAATACTCTCTAGTTACCCTTGCTGTATGCTGCGGATCGTTGCCTTGTTGGACCTTGAAAGTCCGACCTAACCCCATTGTTTCAGCAAACTGTTTGAAATTGTCACTCAAAATATTACAATACATATGTGCTATCATCCTACCTTCAATTATTTGCAGTCGGTCCATACCATACCGAGAAAAGCACCCCCAATGACATGACACTCCCTCCGCCGTTTTTGACAGTAGGCCGCAAGTATTTGTCGTTGTAAGAATTATCATTGCTACTGCGCCAACAGTTTTCCGAGGTCGATTTCCAAGTAGTTGGAACTCTGATTCATCTCTAAAGGGAACTTTCTTCCAAAAATCTATTGGCTTATCCGAATACTTGAGGGCAGAGACCAATCTTCGTTTTTTGGATCGATATTATTAAAGGTTCTTTTTGGCAACGTGACCTCGTAAAGTAGCATCATGCAGGCGTCGCCTGATAGTAGTTTCAGAAACCGAGGTTCCTGCTTCCTATAATTGATCTTTGATCTCTCGTATCATAATTCTGGGATTAATTAGACACTGCCGCATTATTTGTCAATCATCAACAGAAGAAGTAGCTTTAGGATGCCCCAACCGTGGCCTTTCTACAAGACTAAGACATTTTAAACTCTTTTTTATTATTTTTCGCACCTTTTTAGGACTAACTTTAAATAATTTTCCCACAGTACTATAGTTTTTAATTTTTTGTATCCACACACAATCTTTGTTCTTTCTCCTATAGTTAGTTTTCCCCTCGAAGCCATTATTTATTTATACTCAGTTTAATCACCTTATAATATCTAATTACATATTTAATGAAAACTACTTACACCGTTCTAACAATATTAATAAATAAGTTTAAAATCGCGAGAGTATCGTAAACCGGTGATGGATTCCTATTTCAACTAACTTTTGGCGCACTTAGTTCAAATAGTGTGCAAATAAAAATGGATTATGGACGACAACAAAATGAATGTCGGTGAATTCTTTACTGTATGTTTAAGAATAGTGTATCCGAACGTAAATAGTAAACAGTTCAATCATTAAAAGTGCATATTTTCGAAAATATATGACAAAATTGACGAGGTGAATAAATTTCAACTAACTTTTGGAGGGCACTGTATATTCTATATCTATACATATAATAAAATTCTGAGTCGAATCTAAACATTAAATATTTTTTGGAAAATCTTATTGAAATAGTCATTATTATCGATACAGAGGCCAAATGTTTTAGTTTTTAGAATTTTTGTCTGTCTGTATGTCTGGGAACGCCTCATGAGAAAACCACTGCACAGATTTTAATGAAATTTGGTATGATGATAGCTGGTTGTCCGGGTATATATACATATACTTTTTGCTGCGGGAAAATACCTCATCTCTAAGAAATCTATACTGTCCGTTAAAACGTAACGAAAATAAAGAGGTAAAGTTTGTAAGTTTGTTTGTAGGAAGTAATCTCTAGAACTACTAAACCGATTTAGATGAAATTTGCTATGAAGATAGTTTGAGATCCTGGGAAAGACATAGGATAGTTTTTATCCCGGAAATCATTCCTTAAGGGAGTGAAAAAGGGGATGAAAATTTCTATAGGGAATTATAAATGATGTTATACTCGTAATCTAATCTAATTAATCTGTCTAATATATTTAAACGAGCAATTCTTGTATGTATTGTATTTATACAGGCGATCTCAGAAACGGCTCTAGAAATTTCGCAGAAATTTGGTATGTGGGGTTTTCGGGGGCGAAAAATTGATCTAGGTTAGTCTTATTTCTGGGAAAACGCGTGTTTTCGAGTTTTCATGCGGTTATCTTTCGCATTATACCACGCAAAAAAAATATAGTCGCAAAATATGTCGCTGTTTGTTGTCGCAAATTTCTTACGCTCAGGCATAAGCATCTAGGTCAAGCAGTCAAGGCGCAAGATTGACAATCACAGATGTCCGGGTTCGAATCCCGGTCGGGTACAAAGTTTTTACTTTTGTTTTTTTTTTATATATTTATTTAAGTTTTTAGTTTTCTTTTCTGTTTTTAAGCCAAACTAAAAAGAAAACTGTACTTTTGGCCAAAAACTCCGAGCGAAGCTCGGTAGCCCAGGTAAGTACTACTGTTATGAGTAAAATATTCTTAGCCCTTACTCGACACAGTTCTTGAAGCTTCTATTATACTACCATTAATATGCACCTCGGTACAAATGCAGATCGCCTTAAATAGACGGCGTTCCCATTTTTTATACAACTGATTCAATCGATTTTATCCTTTATGCCTTAAGTAATAGAGCAAATGTCAACCGCAAGCTCATAGTCTGTCATACTGAGGACAAGATATTAACATAACGGTTGATTATTTCAAAGACGTTACGTCCAGACGAATTAATTGGACGATTTCTTTTTGAAATATTTTATTACATACTTCACTTCTAACAATGCGAACACATTGCATCAAAAACGAGAACAATGTAATTTTCTAGATGTTTATGATGAATTAAAGCATAATATTTTGACATTCTTACATTCTTAGTATTAAAATTCGTTTTTTATTAGCCCACGCGAATAGCAAGTAAAACGAATGCGATCGGCAATAATCAGTTGTCAATAGAGCACGAATTGAGCCAATTATGCTAATAACAATGCTCAATGATTTTGAATTGTTCATTGTATATCGATGCTTCAAGTTGTTGCTGAGAATTATTTTTACTTACTTTAAAACTGCTACTAAGATACTGCGAAGGCAGTGGTAGCCCAGTGGTAACGCGCTCGCTTGGGAAACCGAGTAAAGCGAGTTCAAATCCCGGATCTCGCACCTCTGATATTTTCATGTGCGAATCATTTCTAACATGATTACCACTTGCCTTACGGTGAAGGAAAACATCGTGAGGAAACCTGCATGTCTTAGAGAACCTAGCAAGTTTTCAAAAGACATGTGAAGTCCGCCAACCCGCACTTGGCTAGCGTGGGGGACTATGGCCCGATTCCTCTTGTATTGAAGGGAGGCCCGTGCCCAGCAGTGGGACGTAAATAAGGGCTAAATACATACTAAGATACTCGTATGAATGTGTCACGGGAAAATATATATAAAGATACTAGCAGAACCCGCAGTTACGCCCGCATTCAATCTACAAAAAACTCTATGGCTTTATGTTATACAGCGACTCACCATTGCTTCGCTCGGGTTCATCGCTATGTACCTACTTATATAGTATTGTTCATACAAAAATACTAAAATCGCGATTAAAAAATGATGAGTGAGGGTAAGATGGTGAAAAATACTTTACAACCTATTCTCATACCTACCAAATATACAAAAAAAAAATCATTAAAATCGGTCGAGTCGATAAATGGATTATCTAACACAAAAATAATTTTTCAATTCCAACCAGTAGTTTCTGAGATAGGCACGTTTAAACAAACAAACAAACAAACTCTTCAGCTTTATAATATTATAGTATAGATTAGATTTTATATAGATATATAGATATTTTTACATATATTAGATTTATGTAGAATCTAGATTAAAGATTATGACCATTTACTAGGTCTGTATAGAGTCAAATGGCTAAAGCCCGCTATTTCACGTGATTTGTCTATCAACTACAATTTCCATACGACTATGCCAAGAAATGTACTGTATCAAAATGGTCTGTTAACAGATTTATGATGGAGTGGAGTAAGAAAGACGATCCTCAGCCCACATTAATTTAACAATAATTTGTCCAAAATTATTTGGATAGTACTTTGTGCAGAATTATTAAAAATAACAATAGGGATATTAAAAATAATATGCATGATTTTTTTTTTAAATTTTTTATACAATAGTTTATATCTGTTTTTTTTTTTAAATATGATACCGTTACCGATACTTTAAACGCTCGCCATTTCGCGTGCTTGGCGTTCCGTCACAGTATGATATACACAGAGAAATGAGGACTCAATTTGTAGCGACAAAATCGCTAATCGCTCTGTTATGATAATACTACGACGTCATATTCGGTCTGACCAATGGTGTGCGTTTCGACTACTTTGAATTTCCCACCTGTTTTTGCACGTTTTAATAGTTATTTTCTTAATCAAAAAGAAATATACATTACTAGCGACGCACCCTCGCTTCGATCGCTTCGCTCGTCCCTAGACAAAAACAAATCTATCCCACGAGAATTGTACATGTTTCCGGGATGATATATAGCCTACAGCCTTCCTCAGTTAACGGGCTATCTAATGCAAAAAGAATTTTCCAAATCGAATTAGTAGTTCCTGAGATTAGCGCGTTTTACCAAACAAACAAACAAACAAACAAACTCTTCAGTTTTATAATATTAGTATAGATTATGAGATTATAAAAAAAAAAACATATTTCACATTTATTTAAATCATACGCACATTCCCTATTGGATATAAAGTACCCACCTATGTAGCTCGCTCACAGTGCTCAGAGTGGCTTTAACGAAGTGCCAGTGGTGATTTATCGGAAAACTATTGACGCCTTTGAATTTTGAATCACTAGATTGCCAATAATGTCGATACCAACAATTATGTTTTAAATGATAGACTATTGTGAAACAATAACAATGTCAACTTTAGCTCTATTACGTCGACCAAAAAAGTACCTACTAGATACACAATCAGCGATAAAAAATATCCTCACCGAATGAGCGCTCATTTGAACATTTGAGCGCCCATTTAATTTTTTTTTTGTGAAAACAACTTTAAGTATTGCACTTAAGGTTTAATTTACATTGTTGTATATTTATTTCAACTAGAATAATTACCTAAACACAATTGGTGACAGTTTTAAGAGAACTTTTGCATGGGATTGTGTATCTAGTAAAATTATTTGATTGATGGTCTAATGTTTGGGTAGAGAACCTATGGGAAGGGGCTCTAAAAAGGGCTGAATTATATTTGAAGTAATCTTTTATGAGTGTTTGATACCGTTAAATTATTTATACGGTAATCAATTTCATTGCTCATTTTCAATTAGGTTATGTTAAATTAACATATTTAGCATTATTATATCTACAAATATGAAGTAACTAAAAAATAAAAAACCTAATAAATCGTCACAATGAAACAGAAATATTTTTTCGGAATTTTTTACGGTTTTATTTAGATTTTTCGGTCCCGACACGACGTTTTAAATGCTTTATAGCAAACACGTGAGAAAATCTCTCGCGAGACGAAAATATACAGGGTTATTGGTAATTCGACGTATTCCCGTTAGGTGATAGGGGTGACTATTTGCGATAATTTTGACCCCCCATATGCATTATGCAAAAGTGAACCATTTTTGAGTTATCATGTTTTTTAGCTTTTTTCAAAATAAGTCAGAAATGCAAATTCAATAATTTATTAAAAAAAAAAGTATCAATTTAAATTTCATTTTCTCTTCTGATTTATAAAAACGGTTAAACACCAGTTATTTATCAATATTAAAATAACAATTATCGGTCCAAATTAAAAAATGCGAGACGAAAAACGATATTATTTCAATATTTTTTTGAAACTTTCTCCACTAAAATGCCTTAAAAACCAAAAAAAACGTTATGAAACTTGGCTTGTAGATTATTTTAAAAACATAACCGTTTTCTTAGCTCTCCAAAAATGCATTACAACTAGGAACTTATTTCAAAAAAAAACTGAAAAAAATTGATCACAAAGGAAGCAGGCAGAATTTCGTATTCGAACTAAACTTAAAGTCGTCCTTTAAAATTTCCATAAAATTAATTAAAAACAATACAAAATGTAAATAAAACAAAAAAATATACATTTAAAATAAAATTTAGAACCAGTAACAGTTTAGTGGTAATAACAATTAACAATTAATAATAAGTAACAATTAAGACATTTTGTAATTTAGCTTAATTAAAGTTCTTGCTCGAAGTGACTTCCCCTATTGCGTACGCAAAGTCGCATTCTTTTTCTGAGTTGTGACTTAACTACCGAAGTAGTCAAATTATTCCGCATCGCATTTGCTGCGTTCATAATTCTTGTTTGGAGTTCTTTCGCGGATGACACTGATGAGACGTCGAAAAATAGGGATTTTATGAGACCCCAGAAATAGAAATCAACCGGCGTTAAGTCAGGACTCCTCGCAGGCCACGGAATGGGTCCTCCTCGCCTTATCCAACGATTAGGCAAATGGCTATCGAGCCATCGCCTAACATAGACACTAAATTGTGCAGGACATCCGTCTTGCTGTTTTTTCGCGGATTTATTTTGATTTTTGGTTCCCGACGTTTCGATTGCTTTACAGCAATCATGGTCACGGGAGAGACTTTCCCGTTCCATGGCTTTAGAACCCATTCCATGGCGTGCGAGAAGTCCGGACTTAACGCCGGTTGATTTCTATGTCTGGGGTCACAGAAGTCCCTAGTTTACGACGTCTCGCCTGTGTCATCAGCGGAAAAACTCAAAACAAGAATTATAAACGCAGCAAATGCGATGCGGAATAATTTTACTTCTTCGGTAGTTAAGTCACAACTCAGAAAAAGAATGCGACTTTGCGTACGCAATAGGGGAAGTCACTTCGAGCAAGAACTTTAATTAAGCTAAATTGCAAAATGTCTTAATTGTTACTTATTAATAATTGTTAATTGTTATTACCACTAAACTGGTTCTAAATTTTATTTTAAAATTATATTTTTTTATTTTATTTACATTGGGTATTGTTTTTAATTAATTTTATGGAAATTTTAAAGGACGACCTTAAGTTTAGTTCGAATAAGAAATTCTGCCTGCTTCCTTTGTGATCAATTTTTTTCAGTTTTTTTTTGAAATAAGTTCCTAGTTGTAATGCGTTTTTGGAGAGCTAAGAAAACGGTTATGTTTTTAAAATAATCTGCAAGCCAAGTTTCATAACGTTTTTTTTGGTTTTTAAGGCATTTTAGTGGAGAAAGTTTCAAAAAATTTTTGAAATAATATCGTTTTTTGTCTCGCATTTTTTGATTTGGACCGATAATTGTAGTTTTAATATTGATAAATAACTGGTGTTTAACCGTTTTTATAAATCAGAAGAGAAAACGAAATTTAAATTGATACTTTTTTTTTTAATAAATTTTTGAAGTTGCATTTCTGGCTTATTTTGAAAAAAGCTAAAAACCATGATAACTCAAAAATGGTTCACTTTTGCATAATGCATATGGGGGTCAAAATTATCGCAAATAGTCACCCCTATCACCTCCTAACGAGAATACGTCGAATTACCAATAACCCTGTATATAAATCTAAAAAAATATTAAACCGTCATAAAATACAATTTGTATACGAGTCAAAAAGACAATAAAGCAGGTCTCAATCAGTTGGCCAATTAAAATTGATTCTATTACTGTGTCTGATAAGTGTTACTAATGAAGTGATAAAGTCGCTTGTAGGCGGTGACCCGTGAGTTACGTAAGAAACGTCAAACGACGGTGAATGTCAATGATCTTTAAAATTAGAATATAATCGAACTTGACCAAATTACCAGAAAAAAGTTAAAGCATTTACAAATATATACATACATTACACGATTTACATTATTAAAATTATAAATGGCGTCGTCGCTTATTATATAACCCCAATTTTATTTTATTTTTGTTCCAAATCGGTTTATAATATTTAAAAAAGCAAACACCAAAAATCCAAAAATGTGTATGTCACATCTATTAAAATTGTACGAGAAAAATCTATACTAATATTATATATGCGAAAGTTTGTATGGATGTCTGGATGTATAGATGTATGGATGTTTGTTATTCTTTCACGCAAAAACTACTGAATGGATTTTAATGAAACTTTACTATAATATGGCTCATACATCAGAATAATACATGGGCTACTTTTTATCCCGGAAAAATGTACGGTTCCCGTGGGATAGATTTGTTTTTGTTTTTCGAAGTATGTATATACGAATACCCTAATTTCAAAAATAGTAGTTTCATTATAATAATGTACCTTTGGAAAGTTGTGTTAATACTATCTACGCGACGTCTTCTTACGTACATGCTACTTAAATTCAATATAAATTCGATTCAAAATAAACGAAGAAGAACGTTTTATGAAAATAAAAGAATCGGGCAAAAATGAAATATAAGTCAGCACCTCGCGTCCGATAGTTCTTATTTATGGAGACTTGAATGCACTTAGGCGAGAACATAATGCCCAGTGTTCATTGGTGAGCGGACGTATAATAAACTCTATTCTTCGGTAATATAGTGTAATTTTATTTGCATCTTCATTCCCTATGCAGTCACGGTGGGTCAATAATATGACACGTATATGCCACAAATGGCAGACGTGAGTTAGTATTTTATTTAAACCCCTTTTGATTCTAATAATAGAGACGTGCGATGTACGGCGAAGCGAGAAATGATATCTACATAATTTTCGCAAAAAATCCCGACGTTTCGAATTCTTTATACCATAGTGACGGCTCTCCCATAAGCCTGATTGCCGTAAAGCATTCGAAACGTCGCGTCAGGAACCAAGAATCAAATTAAATCGTGAAAAAAATAAAAAAAAAAGCTAGTTTTATTTAAAATGTCAAATATTTGGATACATATAAAAAGGCATTATTTGATCAGTTTATTTCTCATATATTTTCAATAGAGTGATGATAAATCTAGCTTTATTTAAAAAAAACTTAAAAAGAGTTTCAGGCAAAAAGTACGCCAACAGATACAAAGGAGAAATCATTAAAGTAAAATACCAATAGCCTTTAACTACGTCACATTTGGTAGTGCGTGTGGTTCAGATAATAATACATTTATAATTACCACCAACCAGTACATGCTATACATTAACTTTTATAGGCTTTGACAGAATTTTCGCCCACGTTTTTATTAACGCACAAAATTATAGATTATTTAATTTACTTTTATTTTGGAACTCCGTCTTTTAATATGGTTTTCTACAATAAATATAGTTTAAAAAACTATACCTAATGTATAGGATTCTTCAAAACGAATGAAATAAACCCAAACTACACTATTATCCGACTTGCTTCATCATCATTCATCAGATATGTCTGATGGTATCAGATTATGTAATCAGGGTCTGTATTCACATTCACATAGAGTTTAAAATCGATACGACAATTATATAAATAAATATGATTGTGAAAATCGACTTCAAAAATGTGTTTCCAAGTTAAAAGTATAAAAAACCCTATGAAATTCTTATTCGTCCCAATAGTCTGTCTCATACAACATAAAGTATTGCTTTTATTTACTTAAAGTAAAAAAAAACCTCCGTCCCGAGAACAACAAGCGAAAGAAACTCAGCAAAATTGACAATCTTTGTTGAAGTTAGCTTAAAAGGTCGAGGTCAAGGAGCCGATACTTTTATTCTAAAACAATAATTATGTACAAGTTATATATATGTTATATATCAGTATATAAGTATACCCGAATAAGCGAGGAAGTGTCGTACTTCCGCGACGTTACGCGAGTAGGTACTTGTGTATACAGACGGTATTGTTAGATGCTGCCCGCTTTCCCGTGACTCTTTCACGCATGAATACATTTACGGTTTCTCAAACAGTCGCTCAAATATTTTGATACTTAAATGCTTTGTTTTGCTATGTGTTTTATGCTGATAAATTATATAAAAAAGACTCTATTCAAGTAACACAATTTTAACAAATGCATACAGCCCGAACTGCTTGACGGGATGGCCATTAAAACGTCGATATTCTCGTAATTAATGTATATAATGTATTGCTTTCCACCAAATATGAAGTAAAACTAAACTAATTAATCTAATAATGTCCATAAAGAAAAATATTGTCAAGTGTCAACTACCATTCATAAAATACATTTTATAATTACAGAGTATAAATTCGATATATAAATTAATAACCCTAACATGCTGAACTAGAAAACCGTGTTTCAGGAGCTAAGTACCTTCGCATAACATATGTAATTATTAAATGCTCATACATATGTACATGAAATATCACTTTATAATAAGGTAAATTAATACTTTCTTAGATTTACGCGGATATTTGATATTTTAAACAAAACTATTTTTTTAGATCTTTCCGCGCTAACCAGATGACGTAGTTAGCTTTTTCTGAGTATACTGTAGATTATTCATTATAATATAATAGTTCTAACTGAAATTAATATTTTGAAATTGTATAAATTAAATAATGCTGCTCTAAATAGATTTTTTTTTAATTTTAAAATTGTAAAAGAAATCAATAGTATATAGTCAAAAGTACATACATAAATATAAATAATAAAACTATCGCAAAAGTAATTAGATGTATTTAACATTATTTTTACTTAAGATACTTCCTTGCCATTTCCATTTTATTAAAAGTTATGTTATATTTTTTGTGGGTAGACAGCTTCTCCTATAACTTATGAAACGTGAAAAACCTCAGTCTCTCCGGTGATCATGTTTGCTATAAAGCAAATATCGAGAACACAAAGCAAAATAGCGAGTATCTAAATAAAAAAAAGTTTTATTTAATTTTTTTTAATTATCATTACGTACTGACACCAAAATATATTTTTCGTCTCCAGAAAGTGGTAAAGTTGTAGAAGTTAAGAGTAGATATCTCTGTATTGAATCGACGACACGCATAGCGTTGCGTGTCTGAGGTCGCTGGATCGATTCCTTTACAGGGTGAGAATTTATAGTGACTATTTAATTTTCTGATAATGAAGACTTCGTAACATTTGGATTCTCGGCCTCGAATCAAATGAAATGAAGAATGAAGCAATGAAATAATACAACAGTATAATGATATTTAATTAAAGATTATATTCTAGTTTTGAACTTTTAATAACGGTCCTCTATTTATAAACTAGGTAAGTTTTAATTTTTTTGAGCGAAACATTAATTCTTTTTTCTAAAATAGAAGTAGCCTAAGTTACTCCTTATAATATCAGCTATCTGCCAGTGAAAGTCCTGTTAAAATTGGTCTAGCCGTTTCGGAGATTAGCCGGAACCAACAGACAGACAGACAGACAAAAATTCTAAAAATTGTGTTTTTCTTACAAGTACCGTATATAATTCCATATGTATTTAGTATAAAGCTGTTATTTTGATATTACAAACAGACACTTTAATTTTGTTTATCTGTATAGATGTATAGATAAAGTAATTATACCCTAAACAACAAATATTATTTACTGATATCTGAACGTTTTCTATACAATAATATTTATCGACTCTATATAGATTTAAGTAAATGAGAGAAAGATCGAGGAATTAAAAAAAACACTATATCATTGTATTAAGCCGCAAGAACTACTGGACAATGTAAACACTTACACATAAATCGAGGGTCATAACAGCATAGGTAAATCTTATCATCGTGTTTTATTATGCTGTGTAACAATCGTTCCATACAAAGCGAAGGTACATATTATCGATTAGCTAAAATTGACTACAATACACATGTTATTGATATTTTACAAGAAATAACAATCCTACTATGGCCGTTGCAGCAATATTAGATTATTTAAATCTAATTGGTTTAAAATAGAAAAAAAAAATCGCGCATATAATTAATTGTACTTTCAAATGTCACTTTAAAAAATGTCTTAATCAAAAATGTAAAAGTATTAAAAGGATGTGTGTAAATGTGTGTATCTACAGTACTAATGTTATAAATGTGAAAGTTTGTGAGGGTGTATAATGGATGCCTGGATGTATAGATGTATGGATGTTTGTTACTCTATCACGCATAAACTACTGAATGGATTTTAATGAAACTTTACAATAATATAGCTCATAGATCAGACTATCACATAGGCTTCTTTTTATCTCGGAAAAATGTACGGTTCCCATGGGATAGAATTGTTTTTGTTTCTTTAGAGGCGAACCCGAGCGAAGTGAGCGTGAGGTGCTAGTAATACTATAAAAATATTGTAATTAACGAAATTTAATAAGAATTTACTTAAAAGGATTTAAAAGCAATAAGTATTTAAAAGGTTAAAATGAATCCTTATAAGATATTATAGCGCACAAGTATTCGCGCAAACACAAGTGCTCTCTTAATTCCTTTCACTCTCAAATTCCAGTTGACGACAATTCGTCACGACTTCTGAGAGATTAGAGATACGATCAACTTCCCCATTTCGGGTTCTTACTTAGACTTTCTTAACAGAAAAACTCAACTATACCTACTTGACCCAATCGGGACTCGAACCCAGGATCTCCAGATCTGCAGTCATACATAACAGCCACTAGACTAAGGAGGCAATTAAACATATCAGTATAAGCTAATTTCAGAATGTTAAACTTTAGATAATCTATTGTTTAAAATCGAGATATTCTAACTAGTGTTTTCATATGAAATCGATGATTAATTGGCATGAATCGATTGATGTTTTTCCAAACAATCAATATGGGAGCAAATGGGAAAATTTGTTTCAGAAGAGTTTTCCATCACGTAATATTTAGATTCGTGGTTTATTTAGGAATGGAGATCAAACGCATGCTACAAGACGTTTCTTGGTAAAAAATTGTATGGACGTCTGAAAACGGATACACCGTACCTACAGTCATTGTACTAATACGAACAGTCTATATTGTAATATATACACGTGTATTATATTATTTATACATTAAATATGTTTTTATATAATCGATACTTATAATACTTATTATAATAATGATGATTTTTTAATTTTTTTGCTCGCCTATTTGTTTAAACGCGTCAATCTCTGGAACTATCAGTCCGATTTGATTTCTTTTTGCACTTTTTAGAGTAGTATCTATACTTAATATTATAAAGCTGAAGAGTTTGTTTGTTTGTTTGTTAGTTTGTTTGGTTGAACGCGCTAATCTCAGGGACTACTAATCCGATTTGAAAAATTCTATTTGCATAAGATAGTCCGTTAACTGAGGAAGGCTATAGGCTATATGTCATCCCGGAAAAGTGTATGGTTCCCGTGGGATAGATTTGTTTTTATCTAAGGACGAATCCGAAGCGAAGCGAGGGTGAGTCGCTAGTATAATATATTATACGAGGGGCGTTTGAAAAGTTCGTAGCCTAACGTAGATCGGAACGTCGTATATTTTTTATACTACCCTCATTTTAAAGCTACATTTTTCAATAATAAAGGTGTAAAATTTCATTCGTTTATTTGCATTCGTTGCGATTCCTCATGCAATTCCGTCCAACGGGTAGTGACGATTTATGAAAATGGAAAAAAATCGAGTATCGTGCAGTAATCAAGTACTTGATTAAGAAAGGTTTAACACCAAAAGAGATTTATAAAGATATGTCAAAAACTTTAGGTGAATCAGCGCCTTCATATGCTACCGTGAAAAAGTAGGTGGCGGAGTTCAAACGTGGTCCTGAGAGCGCTGAAGATGACCCACGTAGTGGTCGACCGTTAACGTCAACCACCGACGAAATCATTGAAAAAAAATTTGACAGGATTTTATCTGATCGGAGATTGACTATTAAGGAGATAGCTGACACTATTGGCATCTCAACTGACTGAACGCATCACATAATTGCCGATGAATTACAGTTTTTTAAGTATCTGCGCGATGGGTGTCTCGGCTGCTTTCAGTTGAACAGAAAAGCGTTTGAGTGACGATTTCCCTCGCCTGCTTAGAGCTGTTTGAGGCTGATCCATAGGAATTTATTGGAAGATTTGTGACCATGGATGAAACCTGGATACATCACTATACTCCAGAGACAAAAATACAGTCTAAACAGTGGAAAAGACCAGGATCTCCTATTTCAAAAAGGCAAAAGTGGTTTTATCCGACGGAAAAGTAATGGCCTCAGTTTCCTGAGTTACAAAGGGTATAATTATGGTAGGTTACTTAGAAAATGGTAAAACTCTAAACTTTACTTATCATTGCAATCTGCTGCGACGTTTAAGAGAAGAAATTGGCCAGATTTGCTGAGAAGAAAAGGTTTGTTTCACCAGGATAATGCGCATATACACATCAGTTGTAAGCATGGTAGAGATCCGTCACTGTGGCTTTGAACCGTAACCTCACGCCCCGCATTCACCTGATCTGGCTCCATAAGACTTTCATCTATTTTAAAAGCTAAAAACCACTTAGGAGGTCAAAAATTTTCCACAAATTAAGAGGTCAAATCTGCTGTCGATGCATTTTTTGAAGGCTTAGATAAAGATTTTTTTAAAGCCGGTATAGAAGCGTTGCCAGGCCAATACAAAAAGTGTATTGAACTCGAATGAGAAGGTATTTAAATATAAATAAATTAAAAGATTATAGCTTTTCATTTTCCTGGTCAGGCTACGAACTTTCCAAACGCCCCTAGTAGCAATAGTAGTAGTATTATAAGGTAGATCATAGAATATCTAATATCACGCTTGATCCTTAGGAGCAGAATATATCTATTTAGATAGAAGAATTCTAGTACATCTATACTATATTATAAATGTGAAAGTTTGTGAGTATGGATGTTTGTTACTCTTTCACGCCAGAACTGCTGAACGGCTCTGGATGAAATTTGGCACAGAGATAGATTATAGTCTGGAATAACACATAGATTACTTTTTATCCTGGAAAAATATACAGTTTCCGAGGGATAGATTCGTTTTTGATTTTCTAGAGGCGAACCCGTGCGAAGCGAGGGTGAACCGTTAGTATTACATAAAGTACCTAGGGACCGAGTCTCGCTCGCCGTTTTTCGGAAAAGATGTTAAAATTACGTTTTTTTTCAGAAAAGAGACCCAAGATTAAAAAGCAAACCCTTATCTAAATACAAAATTTGATCCAAATCCTTAAGAGTTGTTTTCGCGGGACACAAAATCTATTATAAAGAGGCAGAATTTGTTTGTTTGAACGCGCTAATCTTGGGAACTACTAAGCCGATTTGAAAAATTCTTTTTGCATTAGATAGTCCGTTTATTAAAGAAGGCTTTACTCTATATATCATACAATATATATTCCATACTAACCATTAACACGTACCTAGCGGACGAACTCAAGCAAATCGAGGGTGAGTCACTAGTATATATATATATATATATATATATATATATATATACACACACACATACACACACACAAAAATTGCTCATTTAATTTTCTAAGATAAAAATGAATTACATATATCCACCTTTGTCCACGTTTTTTTCTATGTATTGTTTTTTTATTACTTGTTTAGTGCAATAAAGAATATACCTAATATATCTGCGTACGTTCAAACGCAGACAAGAGCTAGTAAGAAAATAACTTGATAACGAAAAGTATAGTTATGACTTAATCATTATATCAACTTGCATCTATAATTGTTTATTAAAGGCTACTTGTTGTTATTCGTTAATATTACGAAATCAGCATTATGCGTATCCACAATCGGTTGGATAACGAAGTCCGTTTCAGATTGTTTTCTAAAGAGTTACTCGATATTTTTTTTTTAGATATTCAATATTTTTTACGTTTTTATTAGCTTTGCTTGGAACTAATCTTCTATATATATAATAAAATAGTAACATCGATGTACGCGATTCACGCAAAAAGCACTGAACCGATTTTAATTAAATTTTGTGTAGTGATAACTTATTACTCGGGTCAACGTTTAGGATACCTTTTACTACAGGTTTTTTTTTTAATTGTCATGGAAAAACACAAGAACTGTTTCTATCAGATCGTCCTTAGAAATTTACATGTTTAACTCTGGCTAAATCTTAAGAGATACATCAAAACAATGTACTACAAAATTGTAGGTCTTGATAAAGCCTACAGAAAAACCTGCAATAGCATAAGTCTTTCTTCTAAGGTACTAAGTCTTTCTTTTAAGGTACTTACTATTCATATCTATTTAAAACGTACTGACGGACGCACCCGAGCGAAGCGAGGATAAGTTACTAGTTGTGTAATAAATCGATAGAAGTCGATTTTAATCTACTTCTAAGTGTCGTATCGATTTCAAATCTTTCTATGTGAAATATCGATAACAATGCAGGAAAATATTTTGAATACATTCACACTCAGTTAATAGCGTGTTTGTTAAAGTTATTTAAAGCTATAATTATTTTTTTAATTATTCAATAGTGATACGTGCTTATATAAGGCGAGCGTCAACTTTGTAAATTATTATTTTAATTATTTAATACTCATGCGAAGTTATAGAGAGCTTACGGCTCTATATGTTTATCATATAGCTTTTCTTAATATATAACGCACTTACATAATACACAGACATACAATGTATATAACTATATATTATATTAAGATTGGAGCAGAATCAAAATAATATATAATTTCATACTTTTTGAAATTGATCATTCATTTGTTTAAATTTTTTTTCGACTTCCAAAATCACTTAAAATTTACTTCGCTTTTGGGGGTAGAAGTTTATTTTGGAACTTATAACCACCCTATAGCTTAGTCGTTATAACTTATTCGTTAAATAAATAATCATGAAATCACAAGGGATCATTATAATGAAAAAGAAGCCAAATCAGTTATGGGACTTTTTTGCCATAGTATTATTAGTATTACATTAAAAACATATTATGATATCTCATATATTATAGACGATATAAAAGTAAGTAATTTTATCTATCACGAAAGTGCCATCAAATAACTTTTTAGTCCACTTTTTATTAGGCATTTCTAATATACGAGTAAGAGAACATACCTATCTCTTTGAAGATAACTCTAAGACTTATAATTAATTAAAAAAGTAATATTTTATGATCAACTTTAATTGCACTTTTTCTTAACTCTAATTAATGTTCTCATTATATAGGTATGTAAGAGACAAGAAAAAACTACACTTGATACTAGACTATGCCATGTAGTCCAATCTATTTCGATTTGTTGTTAAAAGACAAAAATGTTAGATATATCCCGTTTTAGTTATTCTATGAATAGAAAACTAAAACTAAATTGTAACCATATTATAGACAAGGGTTACAAAATATTTATTATAAATAACTCAAATATAATTCATATACCCAAGAAACTTACCTTGTGGAGAGATAACTACATTATCGCTTCGGAATGACGTCAACTCTTCGACTAACCGCTTTCCACTTCCTTCACTGGGCAACAGCTGGTCAAGCGCGAGCTCCTCCACTATAATGTGTTTGTTCGACCGCTCATATAAAAAGCCTAGGTTTTTGCTGAAACAATGAATATTATCTATACATATTATAAAATTCTAACTAAGCCGAATCTGTACATTAAATATTTTTTGGAAAATCTTATTGAAATAGACATTATTATCGATGCAGAGGCCGAATCTATAGTTTTTAGAATTTTTGTCTGTCTGTCTGTCTGTCTGTCTGTCTGTCTGTCTGTCTGTCTGTCTGTCTGTCTGTCTGTCTGTTACCGCATCACAGAAAAACCACTGGAGGGATTTTGATGAAATTTGGTATGACGATAGCTGGTTATCCGGGTCAACATATAGGATACTTTTTACCACGAGAAAATATCTCATTTCTGAAAAAAAATACAAAAACTGGTAGGAACAAAACCACGACGATACTATTTGTAAACAGTTTAGCAAGGTAACTTACAAAATATGGTAAAAACTATAAAAATAGCTTATCTTGAAAATCAAATTATCAAAAACGCTATTTTATCCATTAAAATAGTTATTTTAATTAATATTTATTTATGTGTTATTTAGATATTCGACAATAGATGTCGCCATGTGTTTTTAAAATACATAGTTTTAATCCCAAAAAAATTAATGTACAGATATGAACTTTTTTCGATTTTATTAGAATTACTACTAAATCACCCGCGGCTCCGCCCGTGTTTAAATTATCAGTAAAGCAAACTTTTTCACTTCATAAATTAGTAACTATACATACAATAAAATTGTAACTAAGCCGAACCCCTAAATTCAATATTTTTTCGGAAAATCTTATTGAAATATTCATTATTTGCGATATAGAGCCCGAATCTATAGTTTTTAGATTTTTTTTTCTGTCTGTCTGTATGTGACCGCATCACAGAAAAACCACTAGAGGGATTTTTATGAAATTTGGTATGGTAATAGCAGGTTATCCGGGTCAACACATAGGATTCTTTTTATCGCAGGAAAATATCTCATTTCTGAGAAAAAATACAAAAACTGGTTAAAGTAAAAGCACGATGATGCTATTAATATTTTAGCAAGGTAACTTAGTTTTATATTATGTTAAAACTATTAAAAAAACTTATCTTAAAAGAAATATTAACAGCGCTATTTTATTCATTAAAATAGTTATTTTAATGAAAATTTATTTATGTGTTTTTTAGCTATTTGACAATAGATGTCGCCATGTGTTTTTAAAATACGTAGTTTTATCCAAAAAAAAAATGTACAGATATAACCTTTCTATGACTTTACTATAATTACTACTAAATTACCCGCGGCCCTGCCCGTGCTTAAATTTTTAATAAAACAAACTTTTTGGCTTTATAAATTAGTAACATATTAGTAATATTTTGTTGGCCGAAACAATTTTCAAATGAGAATATTTGTAGATTTTTATTGTTTAGTAAATAATGTTAATGTTTTTTAATCTTTTAATGTAAAAATTGGGCAAATGTAAATTCAACTCGCGCATTTTAGATTTCGTATAGCAAAATGCTATGTTGTTTTTCTTACTTACGTGTTTTGTATGGTTGACACTAAAATAAATACGAATAATATTTACGTTTCCACAATACCTACTCATTTTTTGCACCGTAAAAATAAGTTCAATTTATATTACTTTATAACATTTTATGGAAAACAAGTTTATGGCTATTAAACTGCCAAAGCGGGTAACTAAAAATATTTCATATCTCAAAAACTATGAAAAAGTATTTTAGGAACTGTTACACCTCAACTTTTTCACTTTTTCTTGACACCTTTTCTTGGAAGGTACAGGCTTAAAGGACACGATAAAATGCTTACGACTTTAATCATAATATTAGCAGAGCCATATGAAATAAAAAAAATTATTCGCTTAGAATTATTTACTTATTACACTTTCTTTTGAAAATCGTTTTGGAAAATATTACTAACTAGCGCTAATTAAGAAAAGTTATCATTATGTAATTTAAATAATCAGCTATATATTAAATTAATCTATAGGTGTCTATTAGTAAAAAATGATTAAAATTAATTCCGTAGTTTGAGAGTTTATCGTGAAAAACTAAAAAAACAAACAAAACAGAAGTATAGACAAACATAAATGTTATTGCTAAAACAAAAAGTTCAATTTAACGGAGGAACCTTTGTGGCATTGTCAATCTCTGCCATTATTTACCAATCATGCGGTGCGCAATGAAAGTAATGTATAATGTAAGAGTATACTAATGTGTAAAACCTAAGAATTTGGTTTTTGATCATCTGAACGCGGGCGGAGCCGCGGGAAATGCTAGTGAATAAATAAATATATACATACCTACTCTATTACCTAGCCTAGCTATAACTTATTACCTAGTATATAACTAAGCTGTCGGTCCGTCTTCTATCTGTGACCGGTTTCGTATTCATGTATACGTATTTTCTCTAATAAATAGAGACAGGCAATTGTAGCCTAGTGTTAACGCGCTTGTTTGGGAAACCGAGTGAAGCGGGTTAAAATCCCGAGTCAGGAACCTCTGATATTTTCACGTGCGAATCATTTCTAACGTGATTATCACTTGCCTTATGGTGAAGGAAAACATCGTGAGGAAACCTGCATGTCTGAGAGAACCTAGCAAGTTTTCGAAAGACATGTGAAGTCCGCCAACCCGCACTTGGCCAGCGTGGTGGATCATGGCCTGATCCCCTTCGTGTTGAAGGGAGGCCCGTGCCCAGCAGTGGGACGTTAAAAAGGGCTGAATACAAATAGATACTTTCGAAACTAATTTCATTTTTACATCTCCATGTAGGCAGATAGTATATGAAGTTCTACTTACGAACATATCACATATTATGTTGAGTAGATTTGTATGCTATAAATAATTTTGATGAAGTCAACAATAAAAACGGTCGTCAGAAAATTCGCGGGCACGACATAAATAGTTCACACGATAGGTAAATCTAAAGTATGACAAAATTGTTTACCTCAAAATATTCTATGTAAAACTCTTTAACATATTCAAATTATATTCTTCGACGAAGGCTAATCCAAATTACATAAAATATGTATGTATTAAGGCTTAGAAATTAGTAGATTGAAATGATGTTTTACAAATAACTAGCGATACACCCTCTCTTCGCTCGGCATGCATAAGCTGGGCTGGTTAAGTAACGCGTGTAAGACAAACATCCAAAGAAACGTGTGTCTGTATTTATGTATGCACGTAAGAAGTTATAATTCTTTGGCGTAACAGAACAATAATAGGTAAAGATTTCATCCCGTATGTCACAACTCTCTGTTTGTAAAAGGAATTCAGCTAACTTCATAATGTTGCTTTCAGCTAACTTCATCATGTCGCTATTTGGTTGTCGGTGTGCGCGCGCAGCGTAAAAATTTTACTCTTATATTTTTTTACAAACGTACCAAAAAAGTATAACTTCAAAAATATAATTAAAATAATTATTATTTGAGCCAGGAATTTTCGCAGGTATGTTACAGAATAATCCACTAGAATTTCATCACAATCGAATCATTGGCTTAGGAATGCATAGAGGACAAACATTCATTTTTATTAACATATATAGACAGAAGATATATGTAAAACATTGCAGTACAAAAAAATATTTTTTTAATAAATGAAATACCGATCAAGCCTAATAAAAAGCGCAAGAGCAAAAGGCTGGACCAACTAGTTTTATTTTTACAGTAATAAAAGTTTAATTTTTGCTTATAAATGAAAGTATCGTAAGGCAAGATTTTTAAGCTCTACATCTGAAGTTACAGCGTTGGTCACCGATTCTATAATAAACTAGCAACTCACCCCGCTTCGCCCGGGTTCATCCCTAGGTTGCTTCTCAAAACAAAACTAATTAATTAATTTGGTTTTAATTTTTTTCGTGGGACCCTATTTTTTTTTAATTAAACTTTTATTTAAAGGATTAAGGATTAATAAGGAGTAACTTAGGCTACTTAGTCTAAGTTATTCCTTATTACCTCAGCTATCTGCCAGTGAAAGTCCCGTCAAAATCGGTCCAGCCATTTCAGAGATTAGCCGGAACAAACAGACAGACAGACAGAAAGACAAAAATTGTAAAAAATGTCGTATTGGTATATGTACCCTGTATACATCCATATGCATTTAGTAAAAAGTGGTTATTTTAATATTACAAACAGACACTTCAATTTTTTTTATCTGTATAGATAATGTGATATTAATATAGCAAATATCTGTATGAATGAAGCTGTTATTTACCTACTTAGCTTACAGTATTTCAAATGAACTATACATATTTAGATACAAAAATCTCCCGAACGTATGCAGCATCCAGAAGCCGTTTTCTCAAAGC
Organism: Fabriciana adippe; assembly: GCA_905404265.1. NCBI lineage: Eukaryota > Metazoa > Arthropoda > Insecta > Lepidoptera > Nymphalidae > Fabriciana > Fabriciana adippe. Next base: position 15,993,074 of record FR989986.1, read on the forward strand.
CTGCGCGTACATTTGTTATGGATAATACTGCAGTATTACGTCATTGTAGAAGAAAATAAAACAACTGTTTCATTGCCAAGTTTCGATACACTTTCTTAACATCTTAAATAGGTGGCAAGATTTTTGTTGCGTTTTTAATTCGCGTATAATATAATATTTATATTAGACTAGTAATGTAGACTTGCTTTGATCCTACCAGAAGTGAAGGTGCTCTCATAATCTGGAGGATCTTTAGACAGACCGAAGGTGCGATGTAGTAATTAGTGCAAATATGCAACCCTATGGCATCTCGTAAAGACGAGCGTCCCGAGGGGGTATAGTGGGTACGGCTTTGTCAGACTTATCCCATATTATAACGTCTCACATTGGCAGAAGAAGGGCGCAAAACCGCTTTTTCGAGCAATAAAATAATACCAAAAAAGAACTCGCTTCGCCGACACCACTTTGCATTCGTACTTTAGAATCTATAGGGATTGGAGCCTGTATCACTTTCTAATCAATAAATTGTCTTCTTTATAAAAACTCACGTTAATGTGTGATATAAGTACACACCAAGAAACACACTTTCACATTTGTAAAATTAGCAATAACGATTAAATGTAATTTTAAACAAAAACAAGTTCCAGTCTTTGGAATGTAAAAAGTACTCAGTGTCAGTTGGATTATAAAAAAGAATCAAGTAGCAAGAACTAAGAAACATTATGCAGTTATACATTCCAGTATTTAAAACGAGACCGAAAGTATATGTAGTTGTTGAGAAAATTGAACCCGCGACTCTAGATTCAGTACGACTTTGAGCTCCAGGTTAAAATATTTTAATATCTATTTATTATTTATTATTATTAATATTTATCTATAAGCTATAAATAATAGACGCAAGTTGATTGTAAGCATAGTATTATAAAAATTTAAAGAAAAAATCAAAAGAATTCTTTTTAAACTTCAGTTTTCCACTCACTGATAAGAAACATGAGTTTGTATTCGGGTTTTTTGTTTGCAAATGTAAAAATTACACATCATCTTATGAAAATAAAATCTTAATCTATACAGATAAATAAAATTAAAGTGTCCGTTTGTAATGTAACAGCTTTTTACTAAATGCATATTCAATTATAACTGTACCTGAGAGCATAACACTGTAACTCCGTTTTTTACGAGTTTGTGTTTTTTACAGTAGGTATACTATTGTATGTGTTCTTTTCTATAATGGCATAACACTATTTGTAGCAAAATTAACTGTCTATTTAACTATTGAATAGTTAATTTTAACGGCTGGACTGATTTTGACGGGAGTTCACTGGCAGATAACTGATGTTATAAGGCTTACGCTACTTTTATTTCAGAAAAAGAATTAGGGTTCCGCTCAAAACAATTAAAAAGTTACTAGGGACGCAGCCGAGCGAAGCGAGGGTACGTCGCTAGTATTAATACTTAATATATATAATAATTACTACCTACATTTTATTAGTTCTGTACCGCAATTTCTCTTTATAAACATACTCAAATACGGTACAATATATTATTTATATATATTTTTTGTATATACATCCCTCCAACTATCTAACCATTTTTTAATTATTATGTAGCCGTGAGTAAAAAATAAATTTTTTAATTTCCTATTTTCAATTCACCAGTTTAGACTGTACGATATCTGTCTTTCAATGAAACACGGTATTGTTTTATAAACACGTATAAGATTATAGCTAACAATTTTTTAAATTTGAATAAATGCAATTTATCTGGATACCTAATAAAAAAAAAGTTTAGATATTTTTATTAGATATTCCGTCTAAGTCAACATTCATGAAATAGCGCTTTCTTTAAAAGCATACAAGTGTATAACACTTACTATAATTACATATACAAACAACTTTAACATACGTATCTTTCTTATTGGACCACTCGCACTTGATCGGTTATTCGTACTATGACTTAACGCCCCTGACAGCTTCCTTATCAGATCGTCTCGAGGATTCACTATCGTATCAGCAAGTGTTCATCAAGTGGTCTAGAACGGTATGATTTGCACGTTTTTCTACAACGACTTTTGCAACTTTATAACATTTTATGATACAAATGGAAAAAACTTAAAATGTATCTTACACTTAATTCGTACACATTTATATTAAAAATGTTTACATTTAAGTTTGTTTTTATTGTTTATTTTAATGTATAAGAAGTATATAAAGAAATATCATATAAGGGATTTTATATAACATTGACGGACTTGAACCGACTACCTTCTATGTATGTAGAAATCGCTACTGAAGTTTTAATCATGAAACATGTATTATCTCAGAATGACGTTTACCTAAAACGACGGAATCAACGTCCGACCGATAACATATGACATTGAAAACTAATTATATTAAAATTATTATAGCATAAAAATATTATTTAAATAAAACTATCCAAATTATTGCTTAAACATTTGAAACGTCGGAAACCAAAAATCAAAATAAATCCGCGAAAAAATCCGAAAAGATAGTTTTATTTAAAGTGTCAAATATTCGCGTAAGTCTAAATAAAGTATTATAAAAATATTATTTTAAAATATTTACCATACAGATGTACTTTGTTTTAATACAACAATAAAAAGGGCAAAGTATTTTAAAAAATCTTTAATTTTCATTCATACATCAATTCCTTTGATAGTTTCGACCTAGTAACCTTGGTTCGTGTCAATGCCAACAGCCAACAGTCCGAGCCAAACTGTGACTGAATCAAATCGTAATGTATTCAAAACGATATTTAGCTCAAAGCTATGGCCATTTAGATCTTTCTAGAGCTGCTATTCTATTTTTGTAGAAGGGGAGCTACACCGACTTTTATGAGTCTCACACAAATATAACTAATAAGTATAGATAATTGCTCAGTCGTTATGATGGTCAAGTTTTTATCTATACAGATAAATAAAATTGAAGTGTCTGTTTGTAATGTCAAAATAACAGCTTTATACTAAATGCATCTGGAATTATATACGGTACTTATAAGAAATGCATAATTTTTAAAATTTTTGACTGTTTGTCTGTTTGTTCCGGCTAATCTCCGAAACGGCGGGACCAATTTCAAAGGGACTTTCACTGATAGCTGATATTATAAGGAGTCACTTAGGCTACTGTTATTTTAGAAAAAGAATTAAGGTTTCGCTCAAAAAATTAAAACGTACCTAGGGACGCACCCGAGCGAAGCGAGGGTGAGTCGCTAGTAATATATATACTCTATACAGTATGTATTAAGCTCTCTTTAACGCCCCCCTGCTGGGCATGGGCCTCCCATAAATACGAGGGGGATCAGGTCATAAGTCCACCACGCTGGCCAAGTGCGGGGCGGACTACCCATGTCTTCAAATTATAAAAAGGAGGTAAATATGAGTACATGTACCAAGAATTGTTATTTTAGTATAACTAGAATAACTAAATCTTTTACTACTTAAAATAGAAAAAACATGGCTTCTCAATTTTCAGGCTTAATATGAACGTAGGCTAGAAGAGAAAAAGAAAAATTATTGTTTCATATTTCAGTGAATTTAAATGTATTTATGTATGTAACCCTTTTAGCAGAGGGAGGCTTTAGCAGTGGGAGGTTACTCCCACTGTTGGGCACGGGCCTCCCTTCAGTACGAGGGGGATCAGGCCATAGTCCACCACGCTGGCCAAGTGCGGAGCGGACTTCACATGTTTTTCGAAAACTTGCTAGGTTCTCTCAGACATACAGGTTTCTTCACGATGTTTTCCTTCACTGTTGAGGCAAGTGGCAATCATGTTGGAAATGATTCGCACATGACAATATCAGAGGTGCGAGACCCGGGATTTGAACCCGCTTCACTCGGTTTCCCAAGCAAGCGCGTTACCACTAGGCCTACTACTGCCTCTCAAAACATAAATAATAACGTCCTATTAAGTATTAAGGAAAATTCAAATTAATTTTAAAATCAACTGCATTTACGAATATTACTTGCTTATACACATTATACTACCCACTTAGTAATTAGAATCGAACGAAACCCCGTCTTAATATAACCTAAGACTATATCACGTAAAAATATACACACGAATTGAGTTCTTAATCTTTTTTCAGTTCGTTGAAAAACAGAACTATATACAACTATCCGGTTATCTCTTCTCGACTCTCTGAAAAGAACTGCGAGCTAAAAATATACTGGGAAAATGATTTTCTTACAGACTACTGAGTTATCTTTACTAGGCTAGAAGTTGTTCGGTTATTTTAAAATTTTATCTGTAAACTAGCAACTCACCCCCGCTTCGCTCGGGTTCGTCCCTAGGTTGCTCCCCAAAACAAAATTAATTAATTTAGTTTTAATTTCTTTTTGTGGGACCTATTTTTTTTCTAAAACAAAAGTAGCTTAAGTTACTTTCTATTACATCAGCTGTTTGCCAGTGAAAGTCCCGTCAAAATCGGTCCAGCCGTTTCAGAGATTAGCCGAAACAAACAGACAGAGACAAAAATTGTAAAAAATATTGTTTTGGTATATGTAGTACCGTGTATACACCCATATGCATTTAGTAAGAAGCGGTTATTTTAATATTACAAACAGACACTCCAATTTTATTTATCTGTATAGACGTATAGATTTGTACTTCGATGTCAAACTCGTCGTAACTGTTCGAGAATTAAGCCGTAAAGGCGAGTTACGTTTTAAGCGGATTTCACGCTGTTAGATCGATATTGTCTTTCTTCGCAGAACTGCACGTGAAAGGACACGAGGAGGAATTTGCAATGACAAATAGAGATAACACATTTCTCATTTTGTATGTTTTTCGCATTATATACAGTTCGCAGTTTTAATTTTAAATTATTAAATCCCTAAAATTAGTTTTGCAGTTTCCTGCAGCAGATAAAGCATCCTATATACCGATTTTATTAGTATACTAGCGACTTACCCGACGTTTTGCTCGGGTGCGTCCCTAGGTACGCGGATTTTGTTTCCAATTTCATGGGTTTTAATTGTTTTGCGCGGAACCTTAATCACTTTTCTTAAATAAAAATAGCCTATGTTACTCCTTATAACATTAGCTATTTGCCAGTGACAGTCACATCGAAATTGGTGCAGCCGTTTCGGAGATTAGCCGAAACAAATAGACCGACAGATAGACAATTTTTTTTAAATACGGTACCGTATATACTTTCGTATGTATTTAGTAAAAAACTATTATTTTGACATTACACACAGACACTTCAATTTTGTTTTTCTGTATAGATAAGTTTATCTTTATTTCACACAAATTAGCAGAGGATTAGAACAGTATTCTACGAGTATGTAAGTATAAGAATAGCCAGAGTGTGACATAATTATTTTTTTATTTTGCTAATAAGTAAAGGACACATTGTGTAGTTAAGTCTTGAGCAAAGCAAGGCTGCATTGCTAGAGCATAGTATATATTAATATATCTTCTGCTTTATTCATATAAATATCACTATGTAAAGTGGTATTTACAAAAAAAATAAATAAAGACACTCCACTCACCCTTTGCCATTTCCCGGAGAGCAATAGTGCCAAGTGTGACTGTTACACCGCCACTCTCTAACTCTTCTTAATGCTGGAGAATTCAACTCATCACATATCATCTGCAAAGCTCTCGCTTCTATGACATCTTGAATGGCTATTATTGATAACCTGTTTTAAAAAGTAGACAAATGTGCCATCAGCCATCAGATCTACTTAAAAGTGTACATTAAAATTAAAATGTAAACTATACATATAATAACATTCAGAGTCGAATCTGTACATTAAATATTTTTTGGAAAATCTTATTAAAATAGTCATTATTATCGATACAGAGGCCGAATCTATAGTATTTAAAATTTTTGTCTGTCTGTCTGTCTGAGAACGCATTATGAGAAAACCGCTGGACAGATTTCAATGATATTTGGTATGATGATAGCTGGTTAAGCGGGTCAATGTATAGGATACTTTTCATTATGGGAAAATATATAATCTCTGAGAAATCAATACTAAACTTGAAAACGTAACTAGGAACGAACCCAAGTGGAGCGAGGGTGAGTCGCTAGTAATAAAATATAAGTTTTATATTATCTTTTAAATTTTAGGAATACAATTCAAAACAAGAATTTAAGAAATAAATTATAATATAATATCTATATTATAAATCTACCATATAATTAAATAATTCACTTCCTCCTTCACAAGCTTACAATTGTTTGTGACATTGTATATATACATATATTATTTTAAACTACATTACAACAAAATGATGTATAAAATGTATTAACGTATTTACGTTAAATTTATGTAAAAACTCAATTCAACTATTTTATCCATTATATAGGTACATATAATAAATTAGTATTAATTATAATAATATTAAATATTTTTTGTATAGAGACCAGGACAACAACAATTTTTTGCTTCTAAACACAAAAAATATTTTTTCTCATTGATAAATTTGTATCTGATAATAAAATCTAATGTCTGTTTTGTTGGACTTGCCTCAATTATCATAATTACTGAGATTATTATTGATATCTTACTTAGTAACTAAGAAATCTGACTTAATGCCGTAAGAAGCAATTATATGATAAAACTACTTACTTATATTCCAAAATAGTCCGGCATATGACTTCCCTTACACCAGGATTTGTTACTTTATCTATACTAAGCTGATGAAGGTTCCATGAAGCTAGACGACAACATCTCACTCCATTTCTCTCATTTGTGAATACTTCTTCAACTATAGGTCTATGAGAGTAAGCGGAAAGTAGATCTAAAATATCATTAACTGGTGCAGTTGCGAAACCATTCGGTAAATTTATAGGAAACTTGCCAGGCATAGATAGAGTCTTTCTATGAGGACTTTTGGGTGTTTTTGGTTCACTTATCATAGATTCATTTATTGAAGGATCCCTCCATCCATTGACATGACCATTTGTTAAATGTTGTACGCTCTCACTCTTTCGTAGTTCCAAACTTAAATGTGGCTTAACAGTACTCAGTCTAATAATATCCATACCTCTTACTTTTATTAAATCATCAAGAGATTTGAATGGTCCCTTTTTATTTCTGTAATCTACGATATTTGCTGCTATTTCCTGGTTTAAGCCAGGTACACATTGTAATTGGAATACACTAGATGAATTCACTGAACATAATTTGCTTTCTGAAGATGATCTGATACTATCTAATGAATATGTACAGGAGCTAGCTCTAGATATCTGTCTTTTTGAGTTTGTACATATCTCTGGTCTAAGCAACTCTAATTTCTCAGCACCAATACCTACAAAATGGTAATTTAAAAAGTTTACAAGGTTGTTACATGAAAGAATTGAAGTTTAAGAAGTTTTCTTGTTAGAATTTCAAAACTGTATAGCTACTTTTATGTTCTCTTTTTAAAAGATTAGCAGAAAAAAAAACAGAGAAAAGCTATTGCATAATTCTTTACATTTTTTTGTTAATGTATTTGCATATACTTATTATATTTATAATAAACAAAGAATAATATGATCACCTGAGACTAAAGCAAGGTCGTCGACGCGTTTAAACCTTCCAATCATTTGCCGATGTCGTACGATTTCTTGAGCCAGCTGCCTTGACACCCCTGGTAGGGTCATAAGCTGCTCCGCGGTTGCTGTGTTCACATTCATTAGTTCAGGATATTCTTCCGATGGCGGCAAACTAAATGTATGGCTTAAGTTTGATTTATTCAATTTTGATCGTCTGATAAAACTTCTAAAGGATCTCCGGCTTCCCTTACTCCGAAGAGAGCTAGAAGTTTGTCCCATATTTGCACCCGCCACTTTTAAGTCTAACACAAAACTATCATAACACTAAAACAGAAAAAGATGTGTGCACTTTTTTCTAACTAATATTAGATTAGAATTTCAGTGTCTACGAATTCCACTAGTCACTTTTGTTGCTATTATTTTCACTTATCACATTATAATCTCAACGTTACTGTAAAAAGGCCAATTTTAAAAGATTAACTCTGTTCCTATTATACTTCGCCGTCACATTGTTTTATAGCACTTCACTCCTCTGGCCAAATCACTACAATGAATTAATGACAATTTCATTTTGACAATAACAAATAAAAATGACGTGTTATAGTCATGTTCATAAACACAAAAGCTATTTTATATAATAATATTCTTTTAGAAATTTAAGATTTACACTTTAATTAATTATATTAAATCATAAGGTAATTTCATTTTTACTATTTAATATAATAATTACTATTCGATATTCCATATTATGCTAGCTATTACACTATCACCACAGATAATAAATTTAGCGCCGACCTTTAAATATTTTAATCTTGTTTTACAAATATTACAAAATAACAACATATATTTAGTGAAGACTGTTTATAAAACTAGTTTATTTACTATCTGCAACTTCAAGTGTGCTCTTTCTTTATAAAACGTTCACTGTCTTTTATTTTTATATTGTGATTAAACGTAGTTGGTATATTGGCATACTAACAAAGTTTATAGAGCAAAAGTGATTTTCATTTCGTGGCAACCTTCTTTTTTGTATGAAATTTTAACATTCTCAATACAGTATAAATATAAAATAATTTATTGCAATCCGCCTAAATGAACTGTTTTATTTAATAAAGACTAGAGACTTACCCTCGCTTCGCTCGGGTGCGTCTCTGGGTACGTTTTAATTTTTTTGAGAGATACCTTAGCCCTTTTTCTAAAATAAAAGTAGTCTAAGTTACTCTTTATAATATCAGCTATCTGCCAGTGAAAGTCCCGTCAAAATTGGTCCAGCCGTTTCGGAGATTAGCCGGAACAAACAGACAGACAGACAAAAATTTTAAAAATTGTGTTTTTCTTATAAGTACCGTATATAATTCCATATGCATTTAGTATAAAGCTGTTATTTTGACATTACAAACAGACACTTCAATTTTATTTATCAGAAGATTATTTAGGAAGATCTTATTTATATAAGTAGGTATTTAAAATTATCTAGGTCAATCAGGTCTATAAAAAATAATAGCTATTAGGGATTAATTGGTAGGTATAGTGCAAATAAACATACATAAGTCAATAACAAAATCACAAGGAAAAGCTCAAATTTTAAAATCAGATACCTATTCTGGACTATGTCTATGTCTATCAATATTGATTTGAATATTGATAAATTATGCATGGGCATTTTATCACCTTTATCGCAGTTATATCCAAATACCAGATTAAAAATACGTACTCTAAAATTGCGTTGAGTTTTACTAAATTTTAATAATTTATTCGATCAGTAGTCATATCCATTTTAATCAATTAACCTAAAGGTTATTAAAACTAATTAATAAAACACATAGATTGAACAGATTCCGTGCTATTTTCTTTATTTAAAATATTTATAATTATAACTTGTACAACAGTCGCCAATAAGCTTAGAAATAGTAACTATCGGATATTATCAACACTTCGTTACATCTGTACAATTACGTACAGAGTTGAGTGAGTGTAAGTGGTACGTTAGACTTACAAAAACAAAAACTTATCTCCAAGAAACCCAAATAGTAAGATGGAAAACATATAAAAATGTCACCAGTACGGAATGGATTATCTATATTTTAGTAATATTTTAATGTAAATATTAAAATTAATTAGTATTTATTAGTTAATTAATTATCTATATTTATGAAAAATTTCGCACAAGTTTAAATTTTGAATAATAAGGCCTTTATAAGTTGGCGACTTATTTGTATCTATTGTAGGTGTTACCGTGTATTTCTACATTTAATTTACACACTTAATACAAACAATTTAATAATTTTAGTATGCATTCATATTTGACTAAAATTTTATTGAATTAAATTATCGCGTAAACAACAAAAATGGTGGCTATATAATATATAATCTATACTATTGCAAGCGTATAACTATCGATTGAGAATCTATCAGTAAATCACTATGCCTTTATTAATAAATAATATTATGTAATAAGACAATAAAATACAGTGGAAGGCTTTGTGCCGTTTTAGATAGCTTTTTGATGCCGGCGTGTTCGAACTTTAGAATAGATTAAAAAATGTTAAGAAATACTGTTATCTGTAGATGTCATTTTTTTTTCTTAATGGAATAAGAATATCAACTCATATAATATAATTAAAGAGAACTTGAACTTATTTATATATTTTATTATACGATATGAGGATGTTACGTGGCTAACACAAACGTGCAAATAAAAAAATACTATTTTGTTCTATAAAATCGATATCACAGGACACAAAAAAAATAAATGAAATATTTATAAATAATCAATGTATCATTGACTAGTTCATATAAAGAAGCGATAATCTAAATGAGCAAAATAATTTTATAAAATCGATATTATCGTAACTTAGTGTAGGTAAATATTTATTATATGAAGTTTGTCTTATTTATGCAACATAATATCCCTATATAAAAACTCCAATAGGATCTCATCAAAAGCGACAAAAGCCACATAGAAACCAAAAAAATATTTATTGGTTTCTATGTGGTTTTTGTTGAGATTCTATTCGAGTATTTCAATAGGGATACCCCGGCTTATTTTAATATTCGACACATAAGGAACATACAAATATTCATACAAATATATTGAAGATGTAAAAATATGGATAAATTAATAAATTTATTTGAATCTTTTTTTTATTAATCTCTTAGTTAGCATTGAATTACTGAAACATATTGATATTTTTACATTAAATTTTGTCTATTTCATTATTTTGTCATATTTTAAAATATGGGAAAGATAAAGCCTTATTTCTGGCTATTTATATAAAAAAGATTGTCATTATGTACGATAGTTTAAAAGTAGAATATAAATTATGCACTTTAGCCACTTAACATTTATCCCTCTTTATAAAAATATACTTCTCTCTCCATCGCCTTATCAATTTTCACCAAATCCTTACTTCATACAAACGAACGATTAAACATTTCTATTAAGTATACGATAACTTTTTAGTAATTATGTGATAAATCTAATATTTAACTTACAATTTCGATTACTGGATTTGAATAGATTTAAATAAAGTGAAAATAGCTGCCTAAGTAAATAAACAGCGTTTATTGTGCTTGAACTAAATGAAAACTCCAAAAGAATAAAATATAACTAGACTAAGTTAATAAGTTATACAAATACTCTGAAATGTACATACTTAAATAGGATTTTTTTCATTCAAACAAGCTATACCCTTGTAAAGTTTCGCAATTTAGAATAATCAGAATTTAAGTACTTCGAATGATTTCATAATAGTGACCTTTAGTTCACTGGAGAGAGCTTTGGGCAAGTGTAAATGAAACTTCATGTGTTATTTGATAATTTACTATAATAATAAGCACCAAACCACGTTTGGAATGTTCTGTATTGCACCAAAAGTGAACATAATCCAATTAAATATTACACGCTTCATATAAATACATCATCTCACAAGGGAACATGTTTGTTGATAATAAATAAATTTCGATACAAAACATAAAGGTCACCATTAAAAAATTATTAAGTCTTATCCACTCTAATATAACCTTACGGATATCACAAGCTTTTTTTTTTTGAAATGAAACTTCTTTAGAATCGTTGTGATTTGAAGCTCAATGAAACGGAAATGCGATCCGAGAAAGAGACAAACGCATAAATATATAGGTATAAGCCGGCGAGAGAATGAGATAGAATATATTACAGACTATTATGATTGTTGCCATGGTAACCCTTGTTATTGTCTGACAAATGATATAGAGAGTATTATATTCTTTCCGTATATGTATTTATGATTTTATAGAAATATATGATTGTAATATGCCTATCATGTCTTATTTAATTATTTATTTGTTTTAATTTAATTGCGATATTTTCCAAAGAAGTTTCACTTCTACCGTGAATGAATTGCAAACAAACACACTTTTAATTTTTTTATTATTGAAAAGAAGTAGTGTTATGTCAAATATGAGTTTAAAGACAATTTTTTAATGCTTATGTATCTATGGAGACGAATAGAGTGGACAGTGTGAGTTACATTTTATGGGAACTGAGCAAATATGAATATTACATATTTATATTATAATTTAATTTTACCTGCCTTTGCTTTTCACTATAACTGTTAAACATCCATTAATTTAAATAACAAATTTCTTTCAACTCTTGCATTGTATTCATTTAAAAAAAAAAAACAACTAAATAATCTGCAGGTAAATTGAATAAAACCTCCATAGTATAAAGTTGAAACTATTAATTTTCAGAATGAAATATCAATGTCATTACCGCTACCTATATAATGATGACAATGATTTGTACAATATTATTTATTGTGCTTTACATCCCCTATGACTGCCAGTCTTCATAGAAGATCACAAATTTGATATGACACTTTTATATAGAATCAGATAGACTTACAAAACCACTTTACAACAGGTCTCGGAACCGTTTAAAAAACTCGGTTTATTTCGGGAATGTAATGGTTGATTCATCGCTCGTTCTTCAACCGGTTAATGAAAACAAATGTTCAGTAATGTTCAGTAAACAAAAATTATAATGTTTAAAGGTTATTTATTCTTAGAGTTGTATTTCGGTTTTGGTACCGAAATAAACTGGTTAATTCATTCATAAGTAGGAAATGTACATGTATCCTTCTACTAAGCAATACCATTAACAAAGACTCGATGAATGTAAACGCATAAAAACTCATTTCAACTGGTTGATTTTTATCATGTAACCTAAATTCGGTTCTCCTGGTTTTAACCGGTTAAAGAAAGTAACCGCCTTTCGGTTTGGGGTCAATGACCAAAACCGGTTTAAAAATCGAACCAGGTTTCCGAGCCCTGCTTTACTGACAATTCAATTTTAAATTCATTACAAAGTCTTCAACTCTATATAAACATGTCCAGTAATCTCAAGACGATTTCGAATATTTACCACCTTATGACGTACATAAAACATGAAAAAAACCACACGGTCCACACTGCAGCAGACCGCCATTTTTATTAATCACGAAGTTCAAACATAAGCTAACTAAATAAATACTTAATATCAATAAAACAAGTAAAAAATTATTAATTAGGAAATGATTACAACTCGTTCTGTTTCACTGTAGCATAATGGAAATGTACCATAGCTTTCTGTTAGAAAGCGACATTTTTCACATTAAAAATGGCTGCCACGTATCAATAGACAAACTGGTATAAACGTATTTAACTATTATTTTTTAATGAAAAAAATGTCGCAATCCCGTTTATTTAATACAAAACATTAATTCTTTACAAAGTACATCACACAGCTGTTAGCCTTACCGTACGTTTGCCGGAATATTTAAAAACCGCGACTCACTTAGCCAATCTGAAGCGACGTCCCGAAAGAATCTCTAACGTAATTTCTGGAAACATCGAGACCAATACAGTTTTGGAATATTATCGGTTCTCGAATGTTCCTTAGTTTCTGCATGTCGAATGTTTCGGGTAAAGCGACGTTGAATAAATAAAAGTCAGTTGCAACAGCAACAAGTACAAGCCAGCGGTGTTACATGAGACGTGCGGCCTCACGCCCGATATACTAATTATGTACCTGGAATATTAAAATTGAATATATAAAACATATATTATCACAGCCTTTAACAAGAAAACATACGTTTTTGTATGTTTGTTACGTATTTATACTTCAACAGATGGACGGACTACTGGACCGATTTAGTTGAAAGTAAGAAGATAGTTTGAAACCCTGCGAAAGACATAGGACAGTTTTTATCCCGGAAATCATCCCTTAAGGGGGTGAAAATGGAGATGAAAGTTTTTATGGGGAATTAATCTCGGGACAAACCCGAGTGAAGCAACGGTGAGTCGCTAGTTTAATATAAAGAAAATAGTGTATCTATAAGTATAAGACCGGCATAACGACACAAGAGCATTTTAAATAACACTATCTTTCTAGATTTTTTTTGCGGATTTATTTCGATTTTTAGTTTCCGACGTTTCGAATGCTTTACAACAATCAGGGTCACGAGGGAGACCCTGATCTGACCCTTCAGTCTAGTAGAGAGATAGTTTTATTTAAAATGTCAAATGTTCGCGTAAATCTAAGAAAATACACATTCATCGTCAAGTTAAAAATTGGTATTTCGTCCGGTGTCCAAAATTTTTTTGTATTATATATAGATAAGAGGAATGGTAGCAGGGGATGTCGTACACCGCTTGCCTGCCCGTGACTACGGCTGGTGAAACCCAGTCAAAACATTTGGAATAAGGTATATAGCCACTAACCAATTCACGGGTTTAAGTCCCGTAGTGTAATCTATTCTAATATTGTAAGGAGAAAAAAAATGTTTTTTTTGTTTCTTTGTTTGTATCGAAGAGGCTCCGAAACTACTGAACCGATTTAGATGAAATTTGGTAAGAAGATAGTTTGAGACCCTGAGAAGGACATAGGATAGTTTTTATCCCGGAAATCATCCCTTAAGGGGGTGAAAGTTTGTATGGGGAAGTAATCTATTATTATATAATTTTAAAATATTAAAATTGTAAAAAGTGATATAGACAAGAGAATGTCACCTGTGCGCTAGCACTCGGAGGAGTTGAGGTCGAGCGGCGGGCGCTTGGCGCGCGTGAGGCGGTCGAGCTCGGCGGCGGCGTCGGAGCGCGCGGCGGCGGCGGGCGGGTCGGCGCGGCCCGGCGACCCCGTCTTCTTGTACAGCAGCGAGTTGAAGAAGTTGGCCAGCACGCCCTCGTTGCCCGGCGTGTTCGGCCCCATGCCGATCTTGGTGCCGTCCAGCTGGAATTCAATTACACAGTTTTTAAGACGACCTTCCTTTTTTTATGGTGTTCAGTGACAAACGAGCAGACAGACCACCTGATGGAAAGCAGTACCTGTCGCTTATAACCCCTACGGTTCATACACTTAGGTTTTATGTAACGAAAATGCAGAACAGCAGATGCGTTGTCACTGTGAGAACTAAGATGATATGCCTCTTTTCTGTAAATGCGCTGGCTACATTATCCTTCAAACCGGAACATAACAATGCAATCATTGTTGCTTGCCGGAAGAAATAGATAAGGGGGTGGTACCCATCCAGTCGGAATCCTCAGGCTTGACAGAGTCCTACCACCGGTAAAAATGCGTAACTTAATTTAACAACTTAACAATACGTTTTTACGGCATATAAGAATGAAACACCTCCACGTTTTTCGTAATTCCGAGACTTTTTGGTAGAGTATTCCAGTAACTATATTTAGCGCGTTTCAAAAACATTCAATCATTATACTAAACATAAAACCATACTGAACAACATTTATTAAAATTGATATTTCAACCTTCAGATGATTAGTATTAACCAATTAATAGCCAGTAATACCTATACCGATTTCGGCCACGACAACCAATCTCACTGAGACTAACCAACTGTGCAGGAGTTATTATAGTGCAAAAGATCACGCAAACCACAGCGCAATCTTTATTTCTTTCACTTTTAAATTTGAGACACGATCGGTGAGAACAAGCGCAGGACCGACGGCTTTGCTCTCTTAGGCACAGGGGTGAAAGTACCGCCAACTTTCATTTTCATTCGAACACAGGATGGCCATTAGACCACCGAAACATTAAACAGTAAGACCTGTACAACCAGTAGCACCTGTGCAGCAACCAGTAGTACCTGTGCAGCAACCAGTAGCACCTGTGCATCGACCAATATTACCTGTGCAGTGGTCCGCTGCGCGGTGCGCAGGGGCGAGTCGGCGCGCGGCGCGGGCGTGCCGGCCTGCAGCGCGGCCAGCTGCCGCTGCAGGAACGCCTGCTCGTCCTCCGCTGACACCTCCGCCTCACGGTGACCGCCGCTCTGTTGGTACCAACCAATTTGGATTTGGTTATTAGTTTTTTAACGTTTACTATGGAATAGATAGACTATATATTACATATATACATAGGTATGATGAGTTGTTGTGGGTTGTATTATAACATGTTGTCGCGTTGGAATGGGGTCGTCCATTAATTATGTGATGTTTTTAGCAACTTTTTTACTCCCTCCTTGCGATACGTGGTGAGGTTTGAGACTACAGGAAAAAACAACTGAAAATAGTTTTTTTTTTTAAACTTAACAATTTTATAAAGCTTTCAGCCATACACACCTTCCTCGTGGCGGGCTGCACGATGACGTCTCTGTAGTAGTCGTCAGGTTTGCAAGTCTGCATATTTTCATATAATATACTAATTTTCTTCATGCTATCCCAACCTGCGGGTCTGTAAGACAATAATGTAAGCGATATTCATTTTTTTTTAATCTGTATCTCTGATGTTTATAGAAAATGAGATCTTAATACAATAAGTTCAAAATCGTAATAATTATTTATGAAAATATTAATAAAAAAATTATAGTTGTTTTAATTCCACGTTATACATGCTCTCGGAAGTTAAAAATAGGCGTGATACATAACAGTGGTATGACATTAATATAAGCTCGATAGTTTTTCACACTTTGGTCTAGGAGCTAGCGTGTATGGCAGCAGATTTGAAAGTCTGGGTTCGAGTGTATCATAGCTAAAGGTCGAGCCAAGTGTACTTATAGTTTTTAAAAAGTGTTTTTAAAAGTCAATTTTGATAAAGTTTATTTTGAGTTGATTTTATTCTGTAAAGAATTTTTTAATAACAGTCCAGATTTGGGAAGTATTTTACCCTCTGTGCCGTGAAGAGTACATGTCGCGTTGGTCCTGCGCTGGTTTTTTACCTGTCGTGTTTAATTGTCGAAACCAGATTTTTAAGAACAAAAAGATCTCTCACTCTCTGTGCATGATGATGACGACGAGTTTAGCTCAATTTGTAGTGTCGCGCATTCTAGTCCCGCTGGGGACCGTGTTCATTTGTGTGATGAGCACGAATGTTTGTACTATAGTCATGGGTGTTTATATTTATAATATGTATGTATTTAAAGTTATATATGTGTAGTGTATTAAGTATCAACTATCTGGTATCCATAACACAAGCCTCGTAGTTTACTATGGAACTAGATGGCGTTGTGTGTTAATGTCCTAAGATATGTATACTTGTGTACTTAAATATCTCCGTCCATCACATGGGTAATCTCAGTGAGATTGACCATTACCGAAATCAGCGAGGACAACATTATTTTTCATCAACTTGCAATACTAGCGATTACGTTCAAATACTAGAATTGATTAAAAAGATTGTATAAACCAAACAACTCACATAAGGACTGCATCCTTCTCCACAATGAGTGCTGGTGTCCTGAAGGGCAGACCGTATATCCGGTGCGTGAGGTACTTATAGAGGAGGTCACAGTTTTTGTCCTCCTTCGCGCTCGTGTAGAAGAGGGCCGCCCCGTATCTGAGGCAGAAACGTCTGATCCACTGCTGCATGAAGTCGAAGTGCTCATCGCGGTAATCGTGCTCCTTTTCTAACGTGCTCATGTAGTCAGTCTGCGGAATGATCGTATTTTAACTTTGGACTCTCTTAAAATATGGGTAAGGATGGATTTTTATGTTAATTAGGTTTTATGCATGGATCAAAAAAGTATTAGATACACAATCAGCGACAAAAAATGTCCTCGCGGAATGAGCGCTCATTTGAACATTTGAGCGCGCTTTTAATTTTTTTGTTTGTAAAATAACATTATGCATTGCATTTAAGGTTCAATTTACATTGTTGTATATTTATTTCAACTAGAATAATTAGCTAAACACAATTGGTGTCAGTTTTAAGAGAACTTTTGTATGGGATTTGTGTATCCAGTACTTTTTTGATCGATGGTTTTATAAAAGAAAAGTATTTTAATAAGCCCTTTGATCAACTTAAGTGTCGATCCGCGATTTCCGATAAGGTATACTTTGTTTCGAAAAAAAATGCTTAATACCGCTTAAGCTGTTCAAAATTGGCCTGACCAAAATTTTAATGCAATAATTGCTTATGTATATATAAAGTACCTCCTATTAGAAAATGAACCAAAAAGTCTCGGAGATTTTCATATTGAAATGAAAGCTTTTTTCATCTTAAAGTTACTAAAACTCAAATAGGTGGTCAAAGTGTGATCATGTCATCCCTTAAACATATGAAAAATTAATCAAATTAAAACAAACTTAAACAATTCCGTCTCAATTCCGTTACTTCTACAGCTTAATTTTCCATGACAATGAGACGAAAGTATGCCAAAATATTTGTAAACCTACTTTGGTAAAGTTTTACACAAACCTTTGTAGCAACAACAACGATGTCCAATCCCAGGTTGGTCGTGAGAACAGCCTCTGGTAGGGGATTGTCTTCGTCATCGCTTTCTAATTCGTCGGAGAGATTCCTCGATGAACGCTTCATGGGCGACGAGGCCGTCGCTTCCATCTCGTCGCCTGGTTCTGTATACCTTTGCCATTTCTGAACTTGCTGCTTTTCGCTTTGTAGCCTTTGTTCTGTGAAAGAACATCAAATTAACTTATACATACATTATATTTTGAGGACATTATGGCAGGTACTGTGATTTAGTGTGTATGAATCTCCTACTTAGGTATTAGAAGCGCGCACTGACATTCCTAAGCTTATTTCCTTAATATCAATATCATAAAAGACAAAATCGTTTGCATTATCAAACTTAAGTACTCGAATATAAATCACTTTTACCATCTGGTTTTGCAATAAAGACCGTGTAGCTCGAACAAAATATCTGAATCAAACTTTTATGTCGCATCGCGCGTAGAACTTCAACGAAAAAATCCATATCGTACGGAAAAGTACTACCTACTCCTTAGAAATGACGCCCCCGCACTAAAATAAACTTGAAACATATGAACCTTGACTAAAATATCGAATTGATTTTGGCAATAGCTTACCTCAGGGATATTTACTAACACAAAGGTAAACCATATGTAAAATATTAAAAACTACCGATTTACCCTCGCTTCGCTCGGGTGCATCCCTGGGTACGTTTAAATTTTTTTGAGCGAAACCCTAATTCTTTTTCTAAAATAATTTTGATCCAGCCGTTTAGAAGATTAGCCCGAACGAACAGACAGACAGACAGATAGACAAAAATTTTAAAAATTGTGTTTTTCTTATAAGTAACGTATATAATTCTATATGCATTTAGTATAAAGCTGTTATTTTGACATTACAAACAGACACTTCAATTTTATTTATCTGTACAGATAGATCAATACATTTTGTAGACTTCCGTAGTTAAATGGCTTAGGTATACCACACCCTTAAAATTTCGTTGTTGTAACAAATTGGACTATTTAAAGATACGGAGCCTTAAATGCACTGGTCGCACAAACCGCATATTATGCACTTTTTGCCATATTTTTTAATATTATTCATGAAAATCAAGTGGTGACAAAGTACGATGATGGGATAAACATTTGTATATCGTACTCTGTCATACACTGTGCACGTCATTAGGGAGTTGACTCATCAGTTCTAATAAAACCCATTAACGGCTACTCTCGATGCACGTATAATGCCCTTTTTCTACTTGTTTCGCAGTGACTAAGTGGAATGAGTGCTAATTTTATATACTTACTAGCGACTCACCCTCGCTCCGCTCGGGTTCGTCCCTAGGGTGGACCACCCTTGTCACTTAGGGGTATGAAAAATAGATGTTGGCCGATTCTCATAGATACCGGATAAGCACAAAAAATTTCATCAAAATCGGTCAAGCCGTTTCGGAGGAGTATGGCAACGAAAACTGTGACACGAGAATTTTATATATTAGATTTGTTATTATATGAGAAAGTTTCATTATATATTTTAATAAATTCTTTTTTAGAGTTCCGTACCCAAAGGGTAAAACGCTAACCCTATTACTAAGACTCCGTTGTCCGTCCGTCTTTCTGTCTGTCCGTCTGCCACCAGGGTGTGTCCTCATGAAGCGTGATAGTTAGACAGTTGAAATTTTCACAGATGATGTATTTCTGTTGCCGGTATAACAATAAATATTAAAAAACAAAATAAAATAAATATTTAAGGGGGCTCCCATACAACAAGCGTGATTTTTTTGCTCGTTTTTGCTCGATATTGATAACGGCAACAGGTAGACGCTTGAAATGTTAACAGAATATTTAGCTATATATTCACTTTCAAAATAAATAATTAAATTAAAATAAAATTAATATTTAAGTGGGGCTCCCATACAACAGACATGATTTTTTTGCCGTTTTTATAGATAATGGTACGGAACCCTTCGTGCGCGAGTCCGACTCGCACTTGACCGGTTTTTTCTTATACTTGGTAGGAAAAATGTTAAGCGATGGCAATATTTCATCGTTTTTATATCAATAGTATGAGTTTATTCATGAGCGAATTGAGTGAGTTTTGTTTTGTGACAGGACTGCATGGACACTGCGGCAGAATTATTTCCAGTGGGGTGCATCTGGTTCTTCACATTAAACTACTAAGTAATCTTTAAATGATTAACTTTATAATTTTTATTCATATCTTATTCATCACCTATTTTTCGGATATCTAAATTTAAATAGGGATTTTTCTAATACAATTTTATTTCTTTAATTTTTTCTATATATTTTCCTTTATGGCAAGGGCGTGCAAGAGCATCCCCTTTCACCCCCTCCCGGCGGTATTTAAATTACTTTGCGTAAATAAAATTATTTGGAAGACGAGTATACGAATTTATAGAGCTGTCTTTGTTAAAATTAAATAAGTACGGCTTCGGCACACGATAACTGGATTTGACACACTTTAATTTTAGATAGATGTAAGAATTTTTACAGTCTGTTGCTTTCACGAATATATTACGTGAGTCACTTAATATGGTAGCAAATATACAATATTTTAATAACTATACTTGAAAAATCTTTTAATATGCCATATAATTTTATAAAAAATAATATTAAATCTAAAAAATCTATTTTATTATTTATATTGAAATGAAAAAATGCGAGTTTGATCTTTATTAATTTTTATATGTTCGTTTTCTTTTAATTAATTTTAATTTTGAACGTGCCCGAAAAGATCTCGCTACTCACAATTTTACCTAAATTACGCCTAAAATGACTGATGTCATTTTAAGAGGCAATTTTGTACCTAGACATCGTTATTTATCTCGTAATCTGTGAAAGTTACCACTTTGATATTTAGGGAAATAATACTTCGGGCTTTTATCTTGAATAGCCAAATTTGAAAACACGATTGGTGAAAATTTTCTCGATATTATATTTTTTTGAAAATTACATGTTTTGCACACATATTGCTATTTATCTCAGAAACAACTTACTATTTTTGAAGCGTTTTTGTTTTGTCGGGAAGTATAGAAGTATTTCTATTTTCTTCAGTCACCGAATTTCATTTTTCGATTGGTTGTTTAATTAATTTATAGTGAATTAGAAACTGTTTTAGCGCTTAAATATATTGAGCATCTATCGCTCTATACTTCTCACTCACAATAGAAAATTATCTTGTCATCCCGCTCCCCTGAATCCGAATCATGAGACCGCTCATAGCGCAGTATGGCAAAGAAAAAAAATAGAAAGTAAATTCTTAAAAGATTAACATACAAAAGACACAATTTTAAATCTCGCTCAATTATATCAATGGAAAATGTAAAGAAAAAAAAATATTTAAGAACTATTCATATTTCGCAGAAAAACAGTAGCGGAACATTTTGGTGAAGCGTGCAGTTCAGATATCATTTCATCATTTATCGACAGAGTAAAAAAAAAAAAAAAATACGAGTAATTCTATAAAATTCATACTTATTGTTAGTAATTCATGATCCTACGTAAAGTAGTAGGTAGCTAAGTTGAGAAACGCTCACGTTTAGGAAGACGCATATCGATTTTTCGATGATTCATAAAAGAAAACCACTGCCAAATTGAAACCTCTTTAGAATAATATGACAGAATTTATAAGTTTTTTTATAATAAAATTTAGTTTATATCCATTTTAATAGCATAAGACGATAATAGTATTACAAATATTTGTCACGATTTATGTTAGCTAACTTCTAAAACTATCTATATAAATAAAAATTAAATGTTGTTTGTTGGTAAGCGCATCACTTGAAAACTGTGGATTTAGCTAACTTTTTTCTAACCTATTCATCAGAGTAAGGTTCTTTTAGGTGGATACACTCTAAGATAATACAACTTTATTAAAATTTGTTTATGGTTAACATTTTGTGGTTCAGCCAGTGTTAAATTAAATTTTCATACAGCTATATGAAAAATTAAACAATAAAAACGTAAAATTTGACTGATACCTGTAAATATTACTAGAAAGTAAAAATTTGCGTTCATCTTAATTATCTACTGAATAATTATAGCTTTCAAATTAATATTTTTATAACTAGCTTATCGCTTTTGCTTACTGTTGTGATATCAAAGTCACCTTAAAACTGCTTTTCCCTCCTCGCTTTGTACCCTTGAAAATAAGCCCTTCTATCTCATTACACAATACCTACGTCTTACATCAGACAGTATAATTGATACTCGATTAAAATTTAAAAAAATGTGTCATACTACCTTGTGTCGCGTAAATCTATATGTATATAATAAAATTGTAATTAAACTAAATCTGTACATAAAGTATTTCTTGGAAAATCTTATTGAAATAGACATTATTATCGATACAGAGGCCGGCGCTATAGTTTTTAGAATTTATATCCGTCTGTCTATCTGTCTGTTACCGCATCACGGAAAATCTACTAGAGGGATTTTGATGAAATTTGGTATGATGATAGCTGATTATCTGGGTCAACGTATCATATAGGATACAACGGGTCATATAGGATACTTTTTACTGCGAAAAAAATATATCATCTCTAAGAAATCCATATTAAACGTTAAAACGTAAGTAGAGACGAACCCGAGCGGAGCCAGGGTAAGTCGCCAGTAAATTTATAAACAGATAAACATCACTTATTTTGAAACCAAATACAGTCACTGTGTTATTTATAAATAGCGACCCTCTCACATTGCTCAGGCCCTAATTCCCCTATCGCGTCATCATTAGTTACTTACTTTTTCTTTTACTAGTTACTTTTTAGTCTTTGCATTATACTAATAACCTACAGCCTATAGAATTCACGTTATTCAAAGGAAAAAATATTAGCTGTACTATTTTCACTGTAGCATGGGTGACATTATTCAAACCGAAAATCAAAATTCACTAATGAACGTTCATATGATTTACAAACACCGCGTTATATTTCTGCTTTAACCAAAATATTATTGAACACAAAGTATTAAATCTTTGATAACTCCATATTTTTTAATACATTCAAAATATATATATAAAAAAAGAAAAAACAATTCAATTTGTAACGCATGTAACATAACGTCTTAGAGATGATATCCCATCACTAAGACGTTACGTAAAATTGGTATGATGGATTACCGATATTGATTATATCATGTGAAGTACTTTTTGTACCTTAAGTTTTTGTTTTTTAAATAATAATTTAAGAACAAAAAAATAATGTAGGTACCAACGTTCTTAGTAACTGATACAGACATATTTTGTTATCTATCTTCTTTAGTCTTGTGTTACGGATACCAGTTAGTTGACATACTATACATATTATATAACTTTAAATACATATATTATAAATATAAACACCCATGACTGGAGTACGAACACTCGTGTTCATCACACAAATGAATGCCCCCAGCGGGACTCGAACCCGCGACCGCTGGCACAGCAAGTACAAACACACACACTACAAACTGAGCCAAGCGTGTCGTCAAGAGTTATGTTTAAATGTTTTATTTTCAATTGATAGTAAAACACGAGGTTGGTATAAAAAATTAAAAAAAATCTTTATCGATAAAATTGAATGTTGTCACTTCCCATTTCATATGGCACTGACAAGTGTCACCCACACCATGAAAATACTTCTTCTCCATTCTATGTGACATTAGCGAAGTAATCTGTGCTGAACTGGCGCGCTTTGAAGCCATTAACGAGGAAATTGAAACGAATGAAAATACTAGAATGACACACTTGGATAATATTAGCGTCTAATAAGTGAAAAAAATTCTAAGTCGGTTACGGAGATTGCCTCACACAAATTAACAAATTATACTTCTTTATGTTATTACTGTTGATAATAATGTCTGATTGGTATTGCAGTTTTTGGACGGTGATGGCGGGTTCTTTTTTTTTTGATAAACTTCCATACAAATCCATTACTAAACAATTTCAGAGGACGAATTTAAATCAAATGTTTTCTTAATGCTCATCCTCGTTATATGCAGAATTTTAAGTACATGCTTCCAGATCTAGCAGTTTAGACTGTGAAATGTGAATTGCCTATTAGTAAGTAAATATAAAAAAACCATTAAACATTTTTGTTAGGTAGATGGATTTTGGAGAAACACGTTGCATAATCTACATACAATATAATTTAGAGACAGGTGAGTTCGTACATAAATAAATATTCAAATTCCATAGCACACCTTTGAATATAAAATAACAACAACAACCAATCGTGTGAATCCGCATAAACCAGTCAGTATGACCACTATAGGATATTACGCGACACTGACGTAACACGTGAGTCACGACAATAAATAAACATTAGCGTTGAACTTAAAATTCTATGCAGTTAAGCTTTAAGCATCCGCTATCAGTGTCGTTATATGATGTTTTCTAGAATATGCTATTTTTTTTTTATTTTAACAGATTTTTATTACTCTTACTAGTTACCTGTGTATAAGTAACTAGCGACTCATCCTTGCTTCGCTCGGGTTCCTACCTAGTTTAATCATACTCATACAAACTTTCATCCCCATTTTCACCCCCTTAAGGGATGGTTTCCGGGATAAAAATCTATCTATCCTATGTCCTTCCCAGGGTCTCAAACTGTATCCTTACCAAATTTCATCTAAATCGGTTCAGTAGTTCCAGAGATTATATCCAACAAACAAACTCACAAGCTTTACCTCTTTATAATATTAATGTGTAAACTATCTAGAAAGTGGATTTTAACCTACTTCTTATTGTCGTATCGATTTCGAGTGAATGTAATTGTAGACAATACAATAATTAGGTATAATCAAGCTGATTTGTAGGCAGAAGGCGAATGGTGGAACTCATCAATGGCCTCTAGTAAACCCTTTAGTTTGATCTCATTTCGTTTGTTTTGACTAAGACACATAACACTTGGTCACTTTCTATAATAACTGTAGGGCATTATTTTAGTATGATTATTATTAGACGTGTCACTTGTCCATTTTGTATTATTCCTGATATAAACCATTTCCATACAAGAAATCTATATCTGTAATAAAATTGTAACTAAGCCGAATCTGTACATTAAATATTTTTTGGAAAATCTTATTGAAATAGACTTTATTATCGATACAGAAGCCAAATCTATAGTTTTTAGATTTTTTGTGTGTCTGTCTGTTACCGCATCATTGATGTAATTTGGTATGATGATAGCTGGTTATCTGGGTCAACATATAGGATACTTTTTACTGCGAGAATATACATATCTCTGAGCTAAACGTTAAAACGTAACTAGGGACGAACCCGAGCGGAGCGAGGGTGAGTTGCTAGTAAATAATAAAACCTTTCGTCTTATATCCTCATATGTGCTTTAATAAAAAACCGAGGCTCTCTTTTTCAAACCTAGCTATTTATATTTAACCTTTACCGTACATATTATGAAACTTATTTAGTTTTTTACTTAATCAGGGTCAGACAATAATGCTATTATCCATTTAGAAGTCATTAAATCTTCATTACAGTTATATTAAAAGAAAAACTTAATCCATACTTTATATTATAAATGTGAACGTGTGTTTGTTTGTTTGTCCTATTTTCACGTTGAAACGGAGTGACTGATTGGTGTGATTTTTTGGGTGAAGTTTGTGTGACATAGGCCACTTACCTATTGATTTTTTCCGCGGGAGATTATCTCATTCCCGCGGGAAAACACGTTATAAGACAACCCAAAAAATATTTATGATCAGAATTACTTCAAACAGTATTAATGCTCTTCAATACAATTAAATAAATACATTTTTTAGCATTTTTCGAAATTCATCCCATAAGGGGCTAAAATAGGAGATGAAAGTTTGTATGAAACCTAACTTTCTAGTTTTTTTTTTATAGTTTAGTGCGAGCGAAGCTGCGGGTTCTGCTAGTACGATATAAATATATCTTGAATATCAAATTAGAATCCAATTAGGATGCGACATTGAGTCATGCGATGCATTAATGATGCCTTTATGCACCGCCGATGCCTGACACTGTTGTGATAACGTTTCTATAATAATAATAGAATGCACGAGCACATCTCTTTAGTAAAATCTTATTGTAAGAGAGAATGTTGTATGATACTTAAATTTTAGTAAATGGTAATAATATTTACGGTCGCGGATTCGATTCCTGCACGGGACGAATTGTTTAGTTTCTATTTCGTCTTTCCATTCATTCGTTTTTTTTCTGGGTCTGGGACATTTTCCTGAAAGATTTTAATTTTTTACAAATAACTTAAAGCATAAGAACCGTAAAGTGCGAAGGCATTTTTTTAACTCAATTTAGTATCTATCAGCTGTGATGTCAATTTATTGTAATAAGTAACTGTGGTTTCATATTAAATATTTTTATATGATTTATATAATGTAGTTTGAAATAAATCCAATAACAAAAATATCTATACAAATAAATAAAATTAATTTGTAATTTTAAATAAAACTATCTTTTCGGATTATTTCGCGGATTTATTTTGATTTTTGGTTCCCGACGTTTCGAATGGTCTCTCCCGTGACCATGATTGCTGTAAAGCATTCGAAACGTCGGGAACCAAAAATCAAAATAATTCCGCGAAATAATCCGAAAAGATCGTTTTATTTAAAATGTCAAATATTCGCGTAAATCTAAGAAAGTATTAATTTGTAATGTCAAAATAACAGCTTTTTACTAAATACATATATATGAAATTATATACACTGATACAGTACTTATAAGAAAGAAATATTTTTTGTCTGTCTGTTTGTTTAGGCTTATCTATTTCACTGGCAGAAAGCTGATGTTCTAAGTAGTAACTCAAACTGCTTTTATTTTAAAAATGTTCCATGGTTCCAAGGTTCCATGCAAGAAAATTAAAACCCATGGGATTGTGTCTAACACATGTCGCGTACCTAGGGATGCACTCGAGTGAAGCGAGGGTAAGTCACTAGTCCAATAATATAATAATGTGTTATGTACATCAAAATTTATGTTAGTTGTAATAATATAAGTTCAAGTTTATTTTGTATTGATGACTCATTATATTTATTATTATCAATATGAGATTGCTGATTGTTAAAAATATTTGAGTATGTATCGTAAATTCTTTTAGAAATTTCATGAATTAACCAACATAACATACCCACATAATAAAACAATTGTAACTTGTAATAATCAAATACAGTAAAAAGTTATTACGGACTCCTATTACTTAAAAATTAACAAAAGTTAAAATTAAATTAATATTATGTTTATAAACTTCCTCTCTAGAAATTTTACCATAAAAGGAGTAATGAAGAGAATCATAGCATTGTAAACAACATATTTGTTAAATGTGTTTAACACACAGCATCATCTAGTTCCATGGCAAGCTACGAGGCTTGTGTTATGGATATCAGATAGTTGATACACTGCACATATATAATTTTAAATATATACATATTATAAATATTATTGTAGTCTTGGCTATAACATTATCATTATATCTTTTATTTAATAATTTACAGATTATAAATTAGTTATACCATAACCCATATTCACTATTTTCTTTACAAGTATTTAAATAATATTTAAACCTACAAATATAATTAAAAAAAGTAAATATTTAAAATGTGATTCAATTCTCTTGTTTAATGGCTTGAAAGTATGCCAGTTGATCACAGATTACTTTATCAACGTCACATAGAATGAAGAAAACGCAAAAAAAGATTGGTCGGTAAAATCTATATATATAAAACAAAGTCGAGTTTCTTACAACACTGATAACTCGAGAACTGCTAGACCAAATCTTATGATCTTTGTTTTGTTGGATTTATCTTCATCCTGAATAGCAGGATAACTATTAAAACCACGGAAAAAACCACGAAAAAAATATTGAAAAAAATCTATACCATACTAAGCGTCAAAGGGACAAACCTAAGTGAAGCAAGGGTAAGTTGCTAGTAAAAACATAATATTTAAAATTAATCATTATAATTTTTAATCAAACAAATCCTTATAATAGAGATGGATAAATATTATAATGCAAATGTGTTTGTTAGCTTGACTTTCAAGCAGGAGTGAGAGATTTTTTCACAGAAATAGTTTAAGAAATTTACATAGGCTACTTTATATCTTTGTACATTAACAGTAGAATATTACTTTTCCAAAAAACTATTTAGGGATGCTATATTTTATAGATCATTATACTTATTCTACAATTAAAAACAGAAATTATAAACTTTACAAAAACTTACCAGGTGTGAGATCCAATTTATCTATATGATCGCCGAGCACAGATGCCCAACTTTGCAACTGATCTAGTACACCCCATGGCGTTGTCATGGCCACAGTGAGGAGGACCAGTGTGTGTGGGAATGTTTCCTCATTTAGAGCAAACTTAAGAAGATTTGTATGCCCTGGATCTCCATCTAGTACCCATACACTGAGTCTAGTATGATCTGCAATAATAAATTTATGTAAACATATGTACTATATTATGAACTGAAATAGTGTAAGATAGTTAAATGTATTTTTTGCAATGTATTGTTGGATTTATTATAATATGCCTTTGATTGATTAGATGTAAATTATTAATATTAAAGTTTTATAAAGAAATGGAACAAAAAACAATAATATGGTTTAACAAATTTCATTTAAATTACAGTAAACTGTAAACTCATTACAATAAATAACATAAAAAATAGTAATGTTTTGTCCAATATTCAACTACAAATATGTTTATGCAGTTGCATGTTTATGTTGTTGTATAATGATCTAAAAAATGTCTGTTGAAAAATATTAGCTAAAGGAGTAGTTTTCGTTGTAAAATTCAATGTTTCCTGAGTTTTTATTGGTGGTTGATATAACATGGAACTTACCATCACGATATTCGTCTCTAACATCTATGTAAGCATATTCGAGCGCAGATCCTTTCTTAGGATCCTCAACTCCTTGTAATTTAGCTATAAGTGTCGTTTTACCAGTCTCATTATCGCCCAATACTAACACATTCTTGTTGGAAGGAAGTTTTGTATTACCTTGGTTTTGAACTTCCTCTAGAATAGATGACCTGCAAACGCATCATTTGGTTTTGAGAAAATACTACGTACAAAAAATGTAACAGTGAACTCTCACACAAGTTCAACTTAAATGTTCGTGTAAGGTACATTCTGCGACTTTTCTGCAAACAAAGGTAAGACGTTGCAGCTAGGTCACATATTTCTCAGGTACGATTCTTTGACATCACGTAGGTGTGACACATTGGATACCCTATATGGATGCTGCATGTAACCCGTAAATGAACATTGAATAATTACCATAAATTATCCTTTCCATCACCGTTGTCTTTCTTTTTAGATTTAAGCCCATTAGCCTGGCCGTTTGTCTCCATTCTTCAGAAATGATAGAAGATAACAACGGCACAAGAGGCTTTTCTTTCGTTTTCGTTTCGGCTGTTCATACGTCACTCTCACAGACAGAGTACAGACTAAAAACACTCGTGCTTAGTAAAAGTTGCTATATAAAACTAACAGATCTAACAAGATTATTTCAGCTTAAAAATGTATATGCGTACTACTTTGCACATATAATCAACATATTTATTGAACATGAAAAATATTATAAATATCAGATCTATTGCATTACATTTTTATTTATAATTCTACGAAATTAAATGGAAGAGGTAATAAAGATATTCTTTATTATAAAAAAAAACTGAAAACTGGAATAAATATATAAAAAAAACAAAAGTTAAAACTTTGTATCCGACCGTGATTCGAATCCGGACGGACACCTATGATAGTCAATTTTGTCCCATGGCCGCTTGACCACGATGTTTATGCCCGAGCGTGCGAAATTAGCAACCATATTTTACGTGGAATAATACGAAAAAAACTACATGTAAACTTGAAAACACGCATTTTCCCAGCCATAAGACTGATCTAGATTGATTTTTCGCCTTCGAAAACCCTGATATACCAGAGCGAAATCGTTAATATACGTATATATATATATATATATATATATATATATATATATATATATATAGGTATGTTGTGGATTATATTAAAAGTTATAACGGTTTTTTTTCGTGGGAATGAGATAAATTTTCCAATTTTCTGCGCAATTTTCTTATTTTTTTTCATAATAAGCTTCTACAAAGTACGAGAAAACTTATAGAAAAAGATGAATGAAATCAGTAATTTTGTTTTCAAGTTATGGGGTTACCAAATTAAATAGAATCCCTATTAACATTTTTTATTATAGATATTTATACACATTATTATACAGGGTTATTGGTAATTCGACGTATTCCCGTTAGGAGGTGATAGGGGTGACTATTTGCGATAATTTTGACCCCCATATGCATTATGCAAAAGTGAACCATTTTTGAGTTATCATGTTTTTTAGCTTTTTTCAAAATAAGTCAGATATGCAACTTCAAAAATTTATTAAAAAAAAAAATCAATTTAAATTTCATTTTCTCTTCTGATTTATAAAAACGGTTAAACACCAGTTAATTATCAATATTAAAACAACAATTATCGGTTCGAATTAAAAAATTCGAGACGAAACACGATATTATTTCAATATTTTTTTGAAACTTTCTCCACTAAAATGCCTTAAAAACAAAAAAAACGTAATGAAACTTGGCTTGCAGATTATTTTAAAAACATAACCGTTTTCTTAGCTCTCCAAAAATGCATAACAACTAGGAACTTATTTAAAAAAAAACTGAAAAAAAAAAAGATCACAAAGGAACCAGGCAGAATTTCGTATTCGAACTAAACTTAAGGTCGTTCTTCAAAATTTGCATAAAATTAATTAAAAACAATACCCAATGTAAATAAAACAAAAAAATATAAATTTAAAATAAAATTTAGAACCAGTAACAGTTTAGTGGTAATAACAATTAACAATTAATAATAAGTAACAATTAAGACATTATGTAATTTAGCTTAATTAAAGTTCTTGCTCGAAGTGACTTCCCCTATTGCATACGCAAAGTCGCATTCTTTTTCCGAGTTGTGACTTAACTACCGAAGTAGTCAAATTATTCCGCATCGCATTTGCTGCGTTCATAATTCTTGTTTGGAGTCCTTTCGCGGACACAGACGAGACTTCGAAAAATAGGGATTTTATAAGACCCCAGAAATAGAAATCAACCGGTATTGTTTTTAATTAATTTTATGGAAATTTTGAAGAACGACCTTAAGTTTAGTTCGAATACGAAATTCTGCCTGGTTCCTTTGTGATCTTTTTTTTTTTCAGTTTTTTTTTAAATAAGTTCCTAGTTGTTATGCATTTTTGGAGAGCTAAGAAAACGGTTATGTTTTTAAAATAATCTGCAAGCCAAGTTTCATTACGTTTTTTTTGTTTTTAAGGCATTTTAGTGGAGAAAGTTTCAAAAAAATATTGAAATAATATCGTGTTTCGTCTCGAATTTTTTAATTCGAACCGATAATTGTTGTTTTAATATTGATAATTAACTGGTGTTTAACCGTTTTTATAAATCAGAAGAGAAAATGAAATTTAAATTGATTTTTTTTTTTAATAAATTTTTGAAGTTGCATATCTGACTTATTTTGAAAAAAGCTAAAAAACATGATAACTCAAAAATGGTTCACTTTTGCATAATGCATATGGGGGGTCAAAATTATCGCAAATAGTCACCTCTATCACCTCCTAACGGGAATACGTCGAATTACCAATAACCCTGTATTATATGGTTTTTATATTATATAGATGGCTAATCGTGCCAGTTGCGTCGCTGGCACAGATTACTTCGTCAATGTCACAAATTCTTTATTTTGCTTCATCACTTAATTTCCATATGATATTGACATTGGCGTTGACAGCTGACTGTTTGATTAGTGCCTGTTTGTGCGTTCTATTTTTTCCTAAAAACAATTTTTGTATTTAAAGTAGTTAGGATAACAAATTCAATCAATATTAAATTTACATCTAATAAAAATCTATTTAGATGTGATAACTGATAAGTTATGTAATTGTGTTGGCGATAAATTTGTTAAGTTTGTTTATTTGAGTTTGCTTTTGTTCCACATTAAATTTTATGAATCTAAGGAAATCTTATTAAGTTTTTATTTCGTATAAAGTATAAAATAATATAGTAATAGATTGTAACGTATAAGTAATTGAATGATATAAAACTTACTAAAACAATTTAACAAACATGTCTAAGAAATCTCATAGAGCTGGTAATTTGTCTCAGGTGAGTCATTACAATTGTCTTTACATTAAGAGCTAATCTTTCTTCCGGTTTATTTACTAATGCTCTATTTATATCTTTCAGGTAGGTGGTAAAAATTGTTGATATGATTGTCTTATAACTTAATATTTCTAATAATCTAAAATTAAAAAATATATTCATTTTTACAGTTTGGTCTGATAGATATCCCAGATGTGGATATAGATGAACCAATGGATCTCTCAGATGATGATATTGATGTGGAAGCAGAATTGGCTGCTATTAGTGGTGGCCGCAAACCAAGACCCAAGAAACCAGCACCTGCTGCCGCTGCAGACCTTGATGCTATGATTGCTGCTA
Organism: Fabriciana adippe; assembly: GCA_905404265.1. NCBI lineage: Eukaryota > Metazoa > Arthropoda > Insecta > Lepidoptera > Nymphalidae > Fabriciana > Fabriciana adippe. Next base: position 16,025,770 of record FR989986.1, read on the forward strand.
GCTTAAAAGATATTCCATCAGATGAAGATGTTTCAGGTATTATTTTAATTTATGACAAGAAAGTGTTAATCTTAAGAATAAATAATATATGATACTTTATATGGTTTTCTTGGTTTTTTGTAAGATTGTGTATTCATTTGTTTGTTTAATATTCTCTGAAAGTTCCAATTTCATTTTGAAAAATCTTTGAAGAAATTATATACAAGTTTAATCTACATACCTTAAAAATGTTTTAATTATACATTCACAAAGCATTTTAGTGTAGCTGTGGGAAAAAACTAGAACTTTTATTTCCTTTGTAGTGAAGACTAAATGTAACCTTGTAATATATCATTATTTATCTATTATTTTTTAATGTGTTCTGTAAAATAACAGGAGATGAAGATGATCCAGAGCTGCTAAATGAATTACAAGAATTAGCGATTGATGATGAATCACCACAAGAGCGTCCCCGCACTACCCGTCCAGCACCGCCGCCTCCATCCAGCAGTGACAACAGCACAGTTAATTTATTGCAAGAGAGAATATCTAATTATACTATAGCTGAGAAAACAGCCAAAGAAAATGGTGAAAGTAGTAGAGCTAGAAGGTAACTTGGCTTTGCAGTATGAAATGTATTTCATTAATTAGCCTTTATTATTAAATATCTTTTACCTGCCAATAAAAGTTCTTCTAAAAGTTTGTAGGGTGAAAGCAAAGACACATTTAATTTTCATATTTTTTTTATTATAAAATAAAAAAAAAAAAAAATTAAATGACAGAAAGATTTAAACACAGTTTGATAAAAAAAAGTAATAATTACAATTTTTATTTTCTAGATTTGGTCGTGGTCTTAAAACTCTAAATGATTTGCTCAAACAAGCAAAAGCAGGAAAACCAATAAAAGAAGAAGATATACCACCAGCAGTCAGTCTTGGGAAGCCCGATTCTCAACCTGCGTCTGAAGTTGCTCCAGTTCCACCTCCTCGATCGACTTCCATACCGACCCCAGAAGAACAGCCAACACCTCCAACACCCCCGAAACGCCAGCGCCCCCCAACACCCCCCGAACCTAAAGAGCCACCCCCACCACTCCCTGCAGCTGAAGATGTGGATCCCGCTAAGGCAGAAGGATTACAATTTATAATAAGTAATTGAAATTAAATAGCGATTACATGTTATATGATATTTTTCACTAATATTGTTTTGTCAAATTTTGTTGTTTTGCTTACATTAATATATAAAGACACTCCTTGTAATATGTATTTGTATTTATAAATTGAATTATGCCTTTGTGTATGTATGTTTTTGTAATATATATTTGCAAATATTAATTGTTTAGTTTATTACTAACCGAGCTACCATACTAATTTACCTGGAAATTTCTAGAAAGAAAGGAAGAATTTAAAGCCGCGGCATTAGCGAGTAAACATGCAGGGGATAAGGTTTTGGCATTGGAATATTTGAAGGTGGCAAAGCAATTCGATATTGTAATAGATGCGTACAAATCTGGACAAGAAATGGATTTGAATGAACTTCCAACTCCTCAAATGATTGCTTCAGCGTTCAAAAATCAACAGAAGGAAGAGGATCAAGTACAGAATTCTGCTGGTATGTTATTTTTTTTAATTATATTTAAATGGGGGCTAGCGGCTCACCCTTGCTTCGCTCGGATGTGAACCTAGGTATGTTTTAACAGTTAGTATGGAATATATAGACCCGGGGGTGGCCAACTTGACTAGACCCAAGATCTACTGTTTATTGATGAAATCCTGAGTGATCTACCAATTACATACTTCTTGAAATTTGAAATGAGACATTATTGTTCAGTATACAATTATATAGTTTTTTTTTAATTTTATGAAGAGGGATTATATAAAATTGAAAATTATATTTTTAGTAACTACTTTTTTATATTAGCAAAGTCAGGTTTGTAGTTGGAAATCGCCAACCTTAAAGAATCCAATGTATGAGCGTCTGTTAAGCGGGAAAGGTGTTTACTTTTTTTTTTATATAAGAAATTGTTGATTCATTTAAAGAATATAATCGAAACCTGAAACCGAAAAGGCGCTCAGTTCGATTCTTTTTTCCCAGGGCGTCCCAGTAGACTAGCAGGGTGGTAGTGTCCTTGAAGGTTTTCTTAATAAGTATATTAATTTTTTAACCGACTTCCAAAAAGGAGGAGGTTCTCAATTCGTCGGAATCTTTTTTCTTCCTTTTTTTTTATGTATGTTCACGGATTACTCGAAGACGGCTGAACCGATTTGGAAATTTTTTTTTTGTTTCAAAGGGTATTCTTCCCCGGTGGTCCCATATAAATTTTATCGAAATCGGTCAAGCGGTTTTTAAATAAATGGCTAAATCAAATATGTTTTTATTAATAAAAATCTTTCTTCTTATAAATTACAAATTACCTGCTTATTACGTCTACACTAAAAATGGAAAAATAAAAACTTAAAAAAAAAAAAAACCGACTTCCAGGCACTGAAAAGTAAAAAATAACTAAATAGGGGTTTTCATTTAGAATAGATACTTAATCAGATATTTTCGAAGTCGGTGCCAGCCAATACCAATCAAAGCACACCGACTTCGAAAATATCTGATTAAGTATCTATTCTAAATGAAAACCCCTATTTAGTTATTTTTTACTTTTCAGTGCCTGGAAGTCGGTTTTTATTTTTTTTAAAAAGTTTTTTTTTGAAGTAAAACTTCTTTACGTACGCTTGACTTAGGGGGTAACGTTTGTTTCCATGGTAACCGTTGTTATTATCTGACAAATGATATATAATATTATATTCTTTTCTTAAATGATATTCTATAAATATATGATTGTAATATGCTTAATATGCGTTATTTTTAGTACCTCACCTATCTTATTTTTTTTTATAGAGCCCGCACCAGAACCTACTCCTGAACCGGCAGGATTGATAACAGCGTCCTCAATGGACGAGGCTTTGAGACAAAGACTTGCTCATTTTCAGGTAAAATATCTTAAACATATCATCCATCATTTAAATTGTAAAGAATAGTTGTACTCGCCTGAGAATGATTTGATACTTTATTCCCTCATACATTTAGTATGGCATTGGCAACATGTGACGTCCTTTATTTGCCAACCTAATCAACTCACTCTTATAATATGATAGGATAAGTCCGGGAGAGATGCCCATAAGGGAGAGATGCCTAATAAATTTAAAAATTAAATTAATTAATATTGCGTGATTCGGAACGCGTCCATAATACGTCAGTCGACAGTCAATGTCAGTGTGGAAGTTTTTACACAAAGACATATTACTTATAATTAATATTTTGGTGTTAATTTGTAAAATAAGATAAGTGTAGTTAACTTTTACGTTAGAATATAATCTTTGAGATAGTTTGCAGTAATTTTTTTCCCTAAATTCTTTAGTTAAATAGTATTAAATTGTTTCATAATGTAACATTGTGATCTTGTTTTGTTAACAATCCATCAATTTCTATTGTAAATGCTTTACGGTGTGTTCAGAGTCGATAGGCATCTCTCCCTAATGATCGGGAAAGATGCCCAATGATATTTTGGGGTTAGATGCCCAGTATATTAATTGGTTCCCCCCCAACGTGCGTTCACCTGGTCGTGGTGGGGGAGCTCATTAGCGTTCGGTAGTTCATCCGGACGCTAATTAAGCCAGTGGTAGCCCAGTGGGTAACGCGTTCGTTTGGGAAAGCGAGTGAAGTGAGATCCCGGGTCTCGCACTTGTGATATTTTCATGTGCGAATCATTTCAAACATAATTACCACTTGCCCCACGGTAAAGGAAAACATCGCGAGGATACCTGCATATCTGAGAGAACCTAGCAAGTTTTCGAAAGACATTATGAAGTCCGCCAACCCGCACTTGGCAAGCGTGGTGGATTATGGCCTAATCCATTTAGTTGCTTTTGGTACTTCTCTGACGGCAGAGTGGACCGTGGGAGCAACCTCACGGTTGTTGTAGTCTGCTTCGGCAGACCTGCCGTCGGGATGCCCTATTAAGACGGGGGAGGATTTGTTGGGTTTTAGTGGGTAGTACTGGCTTTTCTAGCGGATGAGTCCCACATAACCACCTGTACGTCTACAGGTGTATTTATAAATGCATAAAAAAAGGATTTTTGCGTCACTAAGCAAAGTACGTCTGATTATGCACTAATTACTCGTCCTATACCTATCCCTGACATCTATTTAAAGCAACTAACCCACATGTCTGGGTGAGATGCCTATTTTCTATTATTCTAAAAAAAAACATTTTTTAATCTAGAATATATTGCACAATAGTTCCAAATTTAATCTAAATGGCATAAGTAAATATTGAATTAAAATAAACTAGGCTTATTTTATGTAGTATCTTACACATATAATAAATATTGATCGTTTTTTAAAACTATAGGCAACTCTTCCGGACTTACCATATATGATATAAAAGCAAATAATTTTTTTTTACAGTTAATTGAAAATGTTGGGGTTGGAGGTTTTGGGGTTAAAATATAGTTTATTTTGAGAAGTTGTGTTTTGAAATTCATTATTAATTATTGATGTTAAGTAGCCAATTTACAGGATTCTGTTGAAGATAAACTCTAGATTTTAATTAAATTACGTTGATCTGTTATATCAAAAAATAACAATCACCTATTTTCCCACTCACTAATTTTTCCCATTTATAATTAATTTCAATAAATCATATGAATGAGTGAATGAATGGATGTAAGTTTTATGTAACGGCACATTTAAGACTATTCAATTTGACCGATAGACAAACAAACAAACGATATACCGAAATGGGTGAAACTTAATGGATGAAAGATTTTTGAGCAAACAAAAAAAAGCAGTCATGAGGACTGCCGACAGAAGTGAAAACTTAAAACTATAAAGAAACAGTTGTTATTTTTAGATATTCAAATTGATTGTTTGATCTTAAATTAAAATTTGTAAATTAAAAAATAAAACTGTTTACATTTATCAGGTTTTGACATCTATCGGCATTCTGAGTGTTAACACGTCACGTGACCATGTCGATAACGACTTACATGAATTTACCCCCCATACAAACCTGCCTATAGAAATTTTCACTTCATAAATAAAAAATATGAAAATAAGTTTTATCTCACACGTTTGACTCAGTTTCAGCAGGGGCGTTCATTTGTGTGATGACGAATGTTCTTACTCCAGTCATAGGTGTTTATATTTATAATATGTATGTATTTAAAGTTGTATACGTTTAGTCTATCAACTATCTGGTATCCATAAAATAAGCCTCGTAGCTTATCATGGAACTAGATGGTGCTGTGTGTTAATGTCCCAATATATTTATTATTATTATTATTTAAATCAGGAGCAAGAATCGAAAGCCAAAGAGGAAGGGAACACATCCAAAGCACGTCGCATGGGCAGGATAGTGAAGCAGTACCAGGATGCGATCAAGATGAACGCCGCCGGCAGACCCATACCGGTGGATGAGTTGCCGACCCCCAATGGTTATGCGCCTTTGACTACTGGGGTTAGTATATTATAATATAATTTATGTAATATATTTAAACGAGCAATTATTGTATATTTATTTATATCGGCGATCTCGGAAACGGCTCTAACGATTTCGCTGTAATTTGATACTTGGGGGTTTTCGAGGGCGGAAAATCGATCTAGAGTAGTCTTATGTCTGGGAAAACGTATGTTTTCGAGTTTTCATACGGTTTTCTTTCGCATTATTCCACGCAGAATATAGTCGATTATTTTTTACACTTAGGTATAAGCATGGTGGTCAAGCGACTAAGGTGCAAGATTGACAATCATAGGTGTCCTAGTTCGAATCTCGATCTCGATCGGATACAAAGTTCTTACTTTTGTTTTTTTTTGTATTTATTCAAGGTTTTAGTTTTTTTTTATCTAAAAAATACGATATAACGAAAAAGAACTCCGAGCAAAGCTCGGCCGCCTAAGTACTATAAATTTATGCCAGTAATGATATATGGCACTGAGACGCGGCTGCTCACGATGGGCCTCATAAGAAAGCTCAAGATCACACAGAGACCACTAGAGAGGGTTATGCTCGGGGGTCTCCCTGCGAGATCGAATCAGACAAAGGTCACTGATATAGCCTGCCGAATCTCCAAGCCTAAGTGGTAGCAGGCAGGGTGCATTGCTCTACGGGGTTCTCGAGTGGCGGCTACTTACTGGAAGGCGAAGTGTGAGCCTCTCACAAAGTGAATCGACAACTTGGCCAAAGGCGCTAGAGCCTACTGGATGCGGATGGCACAAGACCAACTGTCGTGGAAATCTTTACGGGAGGTCGTCCAGCAGTAGGCGTGTTTTGGCTGAAATTATGATGGCATCGTCATTACTAACAATAATGATATAAAAGCAAATTAAAAATCAAATTAAATAAATAATATTTAATATTTAGTTATAAAACTGTAAACTGTAAGGTGCTTTGGCGACATTTTTCTATTTTTTGAAATGATTCTACAATTTTGTGGGCAGGCACTGTCTGTAATAATTATATAATGAGTTTTGAGGCGTTTAAAACCTTAGTATGTCCCGTGATTGCTGTAAAGCATTTGAAACGTCGCGAACCAAAAATCAAAATAATTCGCCGAAATAATCCGAAAACATAGTTTTGTTTGAAATTATTTATTTTTGTTTTATTTTATTTGATAGGAACATTAACAGTATATCAGTATTTTGTATAACTTTTTTGTTAAATTAATCACGCTATTAGTTTTAAGCTGCCAGATGGACATCTATTTGTTTTAAAAAAGTGTTACTTTAAGTGTGTAAGGTTCACTTTTGTAGGTTAAGTTATATGGTACATATATGTTCAATTCATTTTATACTGATAAATAACAATTTCTTTTCCAGTCCCACCCCTCCCCTAGCAAGCCCACCCCCGCCCCGCAGCCCTCCCCCTCCCCCTCTCGCGCATCCTCCTCCACTCCCTCCACCCCCTCCCCCGCCGCGCGCCCCGCGACGCGAAACGACAAGCAGCTGGCGTTACTGCTGCACAGACAGAAGCAGTTTAAAGAGGCAGCTATAGTGGCTAAGAAGAATGGTAAGGGCTGGAATATTTTTTTTTCGTTAATTTCTACGTACAGTGATATACTTTAAAATTTCCCTTTAAATACTATAATACCTTTAAACGTACGCTTTGAAATTTTTTAAGTGCCTGTGTGAGATTTATTAATGCTAAGTTATAGGTTAGTTTTGTATACTTTTCTTGTCTTTTTTTCTTACATTAAAAAAATATCAACAAAATTATAAAAATAAGTTTAAGGAAGAATTATTTTTTTCTTACTTCGTGCGCAACAAAGAATTATAAATAATATCCTACGGACCGATTGTATGGAAGCACTATACTATCTATAACTTTCACTCTCAAATTCCTGTGGCATGACTATTTGATACTCGCGGTGAGAGATCAGATGCAGGACCGACGGCTGTTTGTGCTGTCCGAGGCACGGGGTTGAAAAAGCACCAACTTCCCCTTCTGGTTACTAAAAAAATAGTTATAGAAAAACTTAGTAACTATATTTGGTGCAAGCCAGGACTCGAACCCAGGACCTCCAGACTTACAACCACTAGACCTACAAGGCAGTCAAAAAATAGATTTATAACTAACTATCTCATTAACAAAGGTGACATAGAAAAAGCAAAGGAATACCTACGAGCAGCGAAGGGCTTCGACTCGGTGATAGAGGCGGCGCGCGGCGGACTGTTGGTGGACTTGAAGTCCATACCACTTCTGCCATCAGCCAAGAAACAAGTTGATGACACGTGAGTTTTAGATTTAGACTAATTTATTAAAGTCATTCAGGGGCAGATTTATCTATATATATAGGCTTTTTGGAACTCTTAGAGTATAACGGGCCCCTTGTTCAAAAACAATGGTTAATATTTTCAATTTATAAAATAAAATATCTAAAATTAAAAAAAAAGTTGAAAAAGGGTGGCCTAAGATCAATTAAGAATTAAACATTCGAATCATGTTATCTTAATTTCGTTTAGTACTACCTATCATTATACAGGGTGGAACAAATCGATGGGACATGGAAGAAAAGTACCTTAAATATTGAAGTTATCAAGATTTACTCAAAGGAAACATTTCTTTATTTTTAAAAGTAATAATAACTGCATTTAATTTTTTTTTAAAAAAGCTTACTTGAACCGGGAATCGAACAAAATAAAAATGCAAAAAAGGACACCGTCACTATTTTATCGAATTAATCGATAGGGTCTATGGTAAGGATAAAATCTCTCGAACAAACATTGCGTCTTAGAATTAAAGAAAACGATGAAAACGTACAAATTATACATATCGACTCTAACATCGTGGAACAAAAGCATAAGACAAGGAAGAAAAGTGTCCTAAACACTGAAAATATCAAGTTTCACTCCAAAGAAACATTATTTTATTTTTAAGAATATGATAAACTGGATTTAATTTTTTTTTAAAAGAGGTGACCCGAACCGGTAATCGAACCAACGAAATATGCAAAAAGGTACACCGTCGCGGTTTTATCGACGAAAATTGTAGAAAACTGAAGAAAAGTGTTTTCCACTTTCTATGCGTTTGTTCCACAATGTTAATTAGAGTCGACATGTATGTATAAATTGTAAGATTTCATCGTTTTCATCAATCGTAACATAAAATTTTCGTTCGAAACATTTCATCCCGTCTATCTACTAATTCGATAAAACCGTGACGGTGTACCTTTTTGCATATTTCGCTGGTTCGATTACCGGTTCAGGTCCTCTTTTAAAAAAAAATTAATTCCAGTTTATCATATTCATAAAAATAAAATAATGTTTCTTTGGAGTGAAACTTGATATTTTCAGTGTTTAAAACACTTTTCTTCCTTGTCTTATGCTTTTGTTCCACGATGTTAGAGTCGATATGTATAATTTGTAAGATTTCATCGTTTTCTTTAATTCTAAGACGCAATGTTTGTTCGAGAGATTTTATCCTTACCATAGACCCTATCGATTAATACGATAAAATAGTGACGGTGTCCTTTTTTGTATTTTTATTTTGTTCGATTCCCGGTTCAGGTAAGCTTTTTTTAAAAAAAAATAAATGCAGTTATTATTATTTTTTAAAATAAAGAAATGTTTCCTTTGAGTAAATCTTGATAACTTCAATATTTAAGGTACTTTTCTTCCATGTCCCATCGATTTGTTCCACCCTGTATACTTTATAAAGACAAAATGACATTTAGTTTAGGCCCCCAAGTCCCCCCAAATTTACGGTCCGCCCCTGCACTCATGTGTTTCGGTAAATGGAAAGTGCATTGTAGTTAATTGTTTTATAGTATTTAACTTATAAAATACATAAAATTATGTATGAATTTTTCGGCGTATTGGTTTTAATATATATTATTTAGAACATAAGATACCTTCTTTCTGAATTTTATTTATGAGTTAGTGATAAAAATAATTATTAATAAACGTAATTTACTCGCGAATGATAAGATATTTGTTTAATGGAATTCAGAAAGTCTAGGTAATTAGAAGAGGATTTTAGACACGCAAAATTGTAATTATGAGGGTCAAACACATTAAGTTGTGGAGGGGTTGAAAGTGGTCCGAAAATGTATTGCGTGGCTTTGCGAATTTGCCTGACACGGCATCATGTTTCCAATTCATTTCCAGTTTTGCCCTAATATCAGCTGAAGATTGTAGTCTACTAGAGGACGTGTCCTAAATAGTTTTAATAATTCCCAGCTTCGATGTTATATCGACTGAGGAATGTGTTCCGTCGGAGGACGTGTCTACCAACCTGTCGGACACGGACGTGATGACCCGCCTGCACCAGCAGCTGTCCAACCAGCTGCGGCTGTGCCTCGCCAACCGGGAGCACTGCCGCGCGATGGGCAGCGTGGCCGAGGGCAACCGCTTCGACCACCTCGCGCTCGCCGTCAAGCAGGACCTGGATGTGGTGGCTGTGGCCAAGGCGTGAGTTGTTCTTAGCTTTACAAATGTTTGAATTATTAAATATATGTATGTTATATGTATGCATCTTTATACTTTCTGACATCCCATTGAGCATGGATCTCCATTTAATGGGGGATCAGACCATAAAAAGGCTTGTAAATTATAATTTAACTTTATAAAAAATATAACGAAATAATATTAGTCCCGCTGAGTTTCTTACGCCAGTTCATCTCAGGTCTGAGGCTTTTTCTTTCCGAGCTGATAGTAGACCCATGACGTTCAGTAAAAAAAATGTAATAATTTAATGCTGAATAAAATATTTTGAATTTGAATTTGAGTCCACGTTGATCAAGTATGGTTTCGAAAGACATGCTCAGTCCGCCAGGACTGAGTATGCCTTTCGAAAACTTACTACGTTCTTTCAGACGTGCAAGTTTGTTCACGATGTTTTCCTTCACCGTAAGGCAAGTGGTAATAATATTGAACGTGAGTTGTGGATGAGATCCGGGATTTGAACCCGCTACTTCTTCTGGTTTCCCGAGCGAGAGCACTATCACTGGGCTACCATTTCACTGCTGTTTTATGTTTTAAATGAAACATTTTTAGGGCTTAGTTTTTTTGACTTTGGGTTTTTGGCCTGGTTTTATAGCAAACATGGTAACGGGAGAGAGTAAGGAAATCTTTTCCTGGGTTGTTTATTACCCACATTATAATCAAATTCTCTCAATTACGTTTACTTTTCAACGATTTTTGTTTTTTTTTTATTTTTTTTTCCAATGACAGACATAATATATAACTTTTTTCAAACAATTTTCAGTTTAGGCAACAACCCGCCAAAATTCCACTATGAAAATCGCAAATTCTCCATCGTCCAATGTAATACGGACCTTAACGAGAACGAATTAGAGCTGACAATCGTACGCGGCATCGCTTACAACGTGCCCAATCCTAAGGAAGTCGATACATATGTAAAGTTCGAATTCCCCTATCCACAAGTAAGTGTTTTGTAAATTATATTTTGATATAAATAACAATGTGGCTAAAAGATTACAATTATTCATCGAATCTCAAAAAAAGTCAATCATCAATCAATCAGAATCAAAAAGTTGTCCTATAAGCTTTTTAATGATCTCTTCATCAAAGGCAAGAAATATATAATTTTGCGTGTAACAATTTAAGATTTACTTCAAAAACTTCATACTCTTCTTAATAAATTGCTATTTTTAAATAGAAGAATAGATAGAAGAGTATAGATAGATACATAGAAGAGAAAAGTGTAAAGTCACAAAGTGTTATTAATTCTATGAAGTGTGAAGTTTTATATAAAAAAAAAGAATGGGTGGCGTGTAACCTTGATGCGCGGTTGAAGTAAAACTTCTTTGGCAAATATCGCAATTAAATTAAAACAAATCAATAATTAAATAAGGCATGTTAGAAATAATACAATCATATATTTATAGAATATCATATACGGAAAGAATATAATATTATATATTTGTCATACAATAACAACGGTTACCATGGCAACATGGCAATGTTGCTATCTCATTTTCTTGCCGGCTTAATCCTATATATTTATTGTTTGTCTCTTTTTAGTGTCGCATTTCCGTTTCATCGAGTTTCAAATCACAACGATTCTAAAGGAGTTTCATTTGCGACTTGAGATTTTGCAACTTGCGTCCCTAAATGCCTTGCAATGGCCTATGTGTTACTACATATCATAGTACATATAATGTATGTACACAACATTTCATCCAAATCTGTTTAGACGGAATAACACACATACATACATACAAACAAAAAAATAATAATAATCATGATCCAATGTGACTTGATTTTTACTTATACTCATAATACCATATACCTAATACTTTCTTAGATTTACGCGAATATTTGACATTTTAAATAAAACTATCTTTTCGTATTATTTCGCGATTTTGATTTTTGGTTCAAATTACAAAAATGTTTAAAATTAATATTAACAAATACTGTAACAACTACATAAAGCCTTTGCGTCATCTAAAACCTTAGTCTCTCCCGTGACCATGATTGCCGTAAAGCATTCGAAACGTCGGGAATCAAAAATCAAAATATATCCGCGAAAAAATCCGAAAAGATTCTTTTATTTAAAATACCTCATAATTTAACTTCAGGATGCCCCAGTCTCAGACAGGACTCAGTGTATAAAAGACACGAACAGCCCGCAGTACTCGGCGGTGTTCCCTCTCGCCATACAGCGCAACGCTCGCGCCTGCCTTAGGGTGTTCAAACGACATGCAATTAAGTTTGAGATATATTCTAGAGGGTAAGTTTTTATTGTTTTGTTCATTTCTTTCATAGATCTAGAAAGAGAGAAAGCGAACGTGCGGCCAATATCTGTCATGATAGCTGATAGAAAAAGGCTCTAGTTTGCATAATTTGTTATAATATTTTTTTTTGTAAAATTGTGTTTTTTCAGAAAATACCCTTAAAATAAACTTAAAAAGCGAAAACCTTATTTAAATACAAAGTTTGATACAGATCGTTAAAGCCGTTTTCGAGATATATAAAATAAATATACAAGAAGTAGTGAGTCATCCTCGCTCCGCTCGGGTTAGTCCCTACTTACGTTTTAACGTTTAGTATAGTTAGTTTTATTTCTCAAAGATGATATATTTTCTCGCAGTAAAAAGTATCCTATATGTTGACCCGAATAACCAGTTATCATCATACCAAATTTCGTCAAAATCCCTCCAGTGGTTTTTCTGTGATGCGATAACAGATAGCTGTCTATCTGACAAAAATTCTAAAAACTATAGATTCGGCCTCTGTATCGATGATAATGACTATTTCAATAAGATTTTCCAAAAATATTTAATGTACGGATTCGACTCTGTTAGAATTTTATTATATGTATAGATTGTTCACTTAAATATTATAAGATAAAAAATAATATGGACAGTGGACACGGTTTCGCCTTCGTAAGATGAATAGGAATGTAAGGCGAATTATAAAAATTGGTCTTTCTTTTTATTTTATTTTTATAGAGGGTTTTTTCACAAAGCGAATATGTCACCCTCATCATTGCTTACAATATGAATAACAAAATCACTTATTTCTAAGCTTAATTACTAATTTAACTATTTTATAAAGCATCGTAGCTTTCTTAGAAAAAGGATAGGCTAAAATATAGTTACAATAAAAATTGGTCTTTCTTTTAAATCTTTAACAATTTAAATTGATTTTTTTATAATTTTTTTAATTATCATTTAAACGAGCGAGGTAGAAGATGACTAAGCAGTTTTAGATAAAGTTGTAAACGCAGTTTTAAAAAAATGCCTTTCCGGCTCTTAGTAGAACTGCCTTTGGAACCGATTTTAAATACTAGCGACTCACCCTCGCTTCGCTTCGGTTTCGTCTCTAGACAAAAACAAATCTATCTCACGGGAATCGTATAATTTTTCGCGATAAAAAGTAATCCGTGTGCTATTCCAGACTATAATCTATCTCTGTTTCAAATTTCATCTAGATCCGTTCAACCGTTCTGGCGTGAAAGAGTAACAAACATCCATACTCACAAACTTTCACATTTATAATATTAGTATGGATTAGTATGTATCTAGCTGATCTGATGATCGAACCAGGAGGTGGATTGTGGGAATCTTCAATATCTTCTAGTAAATACCTTGAATTTAAGTTCCTTTTGTTTGCTTTCACGGTTTCTATACATTACACTTTGTGTCGAGCATCAAATGATCTATCCTGGAGGATGGATATAGTGTTTTATAACTTTTAGTTTGTGATAAAAGCAGGTATTCGAGTGCTTTATGATATAACAGTGTTTTTAAAAATCTATTTGGATAAAGTAAATTTTGATTGAATATTTACTTCACACGAATCGAATTTTTGTAATAGGCAATACTTACACGTATTTTAAAAGAAGTTCAGAAAAAGAAAAGCCCTTTTTGAGATGGAGAGTTTAAGTTTCATATGTCTGTCTGTTTTTGTTAATTTCTTCAATAACGACTTAATCGTACTAATATTATAAATGCGAAAGTTTGTGAGGATATAAGGATGTATGGACGTTTGTTACTCTTTCACGCAAAAACTACTGAATGGATTTTAATGAAACTTTACAATAATATAGCTCATATATCTTAATAACACATGGCTACTTTTTATCCCGGAAAAAATTATGGTTGCCGTGGGATATTTTTTTTTTCTAGAGGCAATCCCGAGCAAAACAAGGGTGAGCCGCTAGTGATTTTTTATATTTAACAAACATTTATTAGGTATATAAGTATTTCTTTTCAAGCATCACATCACCCTTTAATAATCATTATTTTTCTAATATTCGATCTCGAAGAGCCTCCTACTATGCAAACTTTCATTTCTAAACATTCTCTTTAAATTGACGCCGTTGGCGTATATGTTTATCGCTTTTTAACTACGAAAATGCGAAATAACGTTTAAAAAAAAATGTATTTGAACATTACGTCGCGATGTCCCATTACTTATTTGTCTAATAGCCAATTTACCGTATGAGTTTTGAATACAGAAATATTGACTTATATAATATGTGAATTTTATTGATATAAAATACACATTTAATTTAAAAAAAAAGACGAAAGATGTGTTTTATTTATATATGTGTATAAATCTTAGATATAAAGCTTTGTTATTTAAATGAAGGAAAAAAACTCTACTGTAAAGTACAACAAGTAGTAGTTTGAACAAATAAGCACTAAGTCGAATATTGGTGGTGTTCTAGTAAGTTTGAAAATTTCAATTAAAAACTCATGTTTGAGCTATAGGAATTTAAAGTTCTGGATAGCATTTAATTAATTTTAGCTTACATATGTCGGGGCTTCCCCTATTTCTCTCTCACTTTATCACGTCTCTCATTACATTCTCTCTTTCTCTCATTTTCTTCCACTCTCTCATATCATATAGCCATTTTTATCACTAATCATTCATTTTTTAAAAACTCATTTTTAGCTTATTTTTAATGTCATACTTTTAAAAAGGAATGGATAGATTAATATTAAATTCGTGTTGGGTATTCAAATGGATCATATCATTAAGTATGTGCTAGTGTGTTAGCTTTACTTCACTATAATAACGTGTGAGAGTGTTTTGTGACAGTTTTTTTTCATAGTTGGATATTTTTTCTAACTGAATTTTTACCTAATTAATGTCTGACCGTGAGAGCTGTACTTCAACTTGGGTTGTTTTAGGAATGCGTGTAGCTTTCGCGTATTCTGCCTTAATACGCCATGTATATTGAAATAAATAAATACACTTAAAGGGACATATCGCATCTCCGATAAAATAGTGTTACAACTCATAAAAAATCTAAATATGAGTTAAATATACAGAAACACAAAATATGTTATCAACTATCTTCTATAAAATTGTTACATCAAAATTTTCAGATCTCTTTTTAGGAAAATTGAAAAACAGATTGTCATTAAATAGTATTTTTTATATATATAATGTCCTCCTGACCGTTTCCGGCCACGGCGGCCAATCTCATTGAGACTAGCCAACTGCGCAGGAGATATTATAGTGCACAAGTGTACGCGCAGACACAAGTGCACTCCCTATTCCCGTCACTCTCATACTCCGGTGGGACGACTACTCGACACGACCGGTGAGAGTTAAGGCGCAGGACCGACGGCTTTACGTGCTCTCCGAGGCACGGGGGGGAAACACCGCCAACTCCCAACTCCGGGCTGTTACTGAGGCTTACTATACAGAAAGACTCAATAACTAAACTTGGCCCGACTTTATATATATAATATGTATCACTTTATACTAATACTACAAGAGTAAAAACTGTATAAGGAATCCGTGAGTTTGTTTTCGATTTTCTGAAAATCTAGGCTTTTCGAGTTGTAACCTTATTTTATCCGAGGTGCGATACGGACACCACGTTTTATAAATTCGACGACAATCAGATAGACAGTTCTCCGTTGATACATATAAAATAACGCCCGGTATAGCTCTCGCGGTTGAACTATAATTTACCCTATAGCCTTTATATGTGGAAAATCGTATGTGTAGAGAAGATATATTAATGCTCATTGATTAACCCTTAATGCGCCCCCCACCCCTCCCCCATCTTTATTAGGTTAAGAACCCTTCCAAAAATCAACAAAAAAAAAAAACCTTTAAAAACCCTTAGACTTTTGATCATAGATAATTGAAATTGTAATCGCCAGTTTTTTTTTAAATCTTAGTTATCATAATACTACTTTCTTAGATTTACGCGAATATTTGACATTTTAAATAAAATTAACTTTCTGGTTTTTTTGCGGGTTTATTATAATTTTTGGTTCCCTTGCTATTGGTTTCCTTGTTTTAATTAATATTTGCTTTTTATGTTATACATTTGGCTACCCCTACTTTGATGACCCTGGTATTAGATATATGAGACTCTATTAGTTATAAATATTTATATGTTTGGGATTCCTTTTTATAATATATAGCAGTATCGGAACATAAGAAAATTAGATGTTTTTATTTAGTACTTGTGGTTTATATTATTAATATAACTTTCACAAGACTTTGGTCAATATGTGATATTTTTCCAGTAACTTATGCCGTATCTGCTATATATTAGTGCACGTATCTTATAATCCTTTATAATGTATATAATACTTATATTATAGTAGCTTGTGAACAAAAAGGTGTTGTTTTAAATATGTACACAACCACTACTTTTAAAATTATTATTTTATACTAATGTATAGACAGATTATTTACAAGCATTCTTATAACTAAATATATATATATATATATATATATAATAATTAATTTTGGATTAATCGACTTCATTGCACACACAAAAGAAGAATACAGAAGAAAAAGAAAGATTACAAAAAGGCATGTGAAGGCGGTCATATTGTTACGAGTATTAGCAATCTCTTACAGACCTTTCTTGAAAAGATTAGTGTGACTGTAAACAATAGAATTAACTAAATTCCAAAACTGATTAAAGAGTTATATTTATCTTAAGTTTTATCTATATAGTAATTATCAATCAGAGCTTAAGGCAAATCCTGTAAATTATAAATAATATAATATAAATATGTTTGGACATTAACACACAGCACCATCTAGTTCCATGGTAAGCTACGAGACTTGTGTTATGGATACCACATAGTCGATACACTATATATGTATATAACTTTAAATACATACTAATATATAAAATTCTCGTGTCACAGTTTTCGTTGCCATACTCCTCCGAAACGGCTTGACCGATTTTGATGAAATTTTTTGTGCTTATCCGGTATCTATGAGAATCGGCCAACATCTATTTTTCATCCCCCTAAATGTTAGGGGTAGTCCACCCCTAAATTTTATTTTTTTATTTTTTAGACAAAATTTTTAATTTCTATTTTTTTATGATACAACATACAAAAATACATACAATCCTCAATTTTCACCCTTCTACGATCAACCCTTATTTTTTAATAGCCATTTTAGTAATTTAATCATTTTTCCTCTCCGGTCGAAAACTGATCAATCGTGATTTAATGCAAGCTAGGGACGAACCCGAGCGAAGCGAGGGTGAGTCGCTAGTACTAATATAAATATAAACACCCATGACTGGAGTACAAATATTTGTGCTCATCACACAAATGAATACCCCCAGCGGGACTCGAACCCGCGACCGCTGGTACAGTAAGTAGGGTCACGACAAGCTGAGCCAACGTGTCGTCAATTAACACCTTTTTGTTCACATCCTCGCATTATTGTAAATTTCATGCACCATATAGTATCATGGCATGTGTATAATGTATATACCTACATATAACATACATACGAGTTCATATTGCGTGTTGGGTGTGTGGGGTGACAGGTGTAGCTGTAGTTCGTTGTGTTGCAGCGGGTGGTTCAGCCGGGACACGCTCCTGGGGACTGCTAGCGTGAAACTGGCACCTTTGGAGACCCAGGTCACTTTGCACGAGGCATTCCCGGTGAGTGGTTAATGACGAAGTAACTGCCTCGGTGGTCTAGTGGCTAGAATGTATGGATACGAAGGTCCTGGGTTCGAGTTCTGAGTGAGACCAAGTTTAGTTTATGAGATTTTCTATCGAGAAATTTACAGTAATAGCCCTGAGTTGGGCAATTAGTAAGGTTTAGTAAAAGTTAGACTATGATTTAATACAAGAATATTGTCAAATTGTAACATTTATAATATTATTATAACTAAAAAAAAAAATAGTAACACTTAAACGTTTTCTCAGAGATGAGATATTTTCTCGCAGTAAAAAGTATCCTATATGTTGACTTGGATAACCAGCTATCATCACACCAAATTTCATCAATATCTGTCCAGTAGTTTTTTATGATGCGTTCACAGATATACAGATAGAGAGACAGACACAGACAGACAAAATTTCTAAAAATTATAGATTCGATCAGTATCGATCATAATGATTATTTCTATAAGATTCTCCAAAAAATCTTTATTGTACAGATTCGACTCAGTTAGAATTTTATTATATTTATAGATATATTATACTTATCTGGCTTATGCAATACTATGTTTTCTTTCAGGTTATGGATGGTCGTAGACCAGCTGGTGGCTCTTTAGAAGTGAAATTACGCGTGCGTACTCCACTGGTACAGCAGCAGATAGAAAACACCACACAACGTTGGCTTGTCATAGACAACTAAAATTATCTATAGTAAACGTAACATAGATTATCTATAGTCTTACTTGATGACCATAGAGTATAGACTAAGCTCTATAGCATGTCATTTAAGTTAAAGGGATAAGGGATAATATTGACCTAAAATTTTATTGGTTGTAGTCGTCATTCTAAGTTTGTCTCGTACAGGACTCGAATCCATGATCTGCTCGGTTGTTTTGTGATACCACCATTTTTAATTAATAACTATGATATTGTTGTTATTTTATCAATAGAATGATATTTGCTTGTACAGCAAAATTTATAATATGATTTGACATCGTGCCTTCGCATTACTAAAATATAAATTATCTAGGTTTATCTAATACTAGCAGTACCCGCGGCTTCGCCCAGTTTTAAACTTCCGGTCGCTACCAAACTTTACAGGATCATGAAAATTTCATCAAAATCGCTCAAGCCATTTTAGAGTCCATAGGAAGCATACATATATCGTTTTATATATATATATATATGTATATGTATGTGTATATATATATATATATATATATATATATATATATATATATATATGAACTGATGTCTATGATATGAATAATGCAGCTAAAATAACAATTAAATGCTTATTAGGTCATATAAAAAAAATGAGTGCGTGAAGTAAAACTTCTTTGACGCTGTGGCATATCGCAATTAAATTAAAATTTAAAATAAATCAAAATACAAAATACAATAATTTTTATAAAACTATTATATTTATATATTTATTTTTAACTATTAATAATAATATGATAAAGATTCTCACTTCCGCGACACACATTATTCCAATGTCTTGACTTACCCCTCAGTCACGTCTAAAGAAGTTTTACTTCAAAATCAAAACATTATCATTAGTCCAACCCAAAAGCAATATTAATTGTTTGTATCAACGTTGTATTTATAAACGATAACTGCCAATTTACAACTATTTAGCATAGTATATAATCAGACAAAAATGTATGTACATATGTATTTTTTCTCTAGTTACATATTAACAATATCCCTTTGTTCATGTAATTATACTAGCGACTCACCTTCGCTCCGCTCGGATTCGTCCCTACTTACGTTTTAACGTTTAGTATACATTTCTCAGAGATGAGATATTTTCCCGCAGTAAAAAGTATCCTATATGTTGACCCGGATAACCAGCTATCATCATATTAAATTTCATCAAAATCTGTCCAGTGGTTTTCTCTTGATGCGGTCACAGACAGACAAAAATTCTAAAAACTATAAATTCGGCCTCTGTATCGATAATAATGAATATTTCAATAAGATTTTCCAAAAAATATTTAATGTACAGATTCGACTCAGAATTTTATTATAATGTATGTATAGATTAGCTGTAAATATTTGTTTTTAATTATAAATAGTCTTTCATATATCCATTTAGGTCTAGATTCAGAATGTTTTTGTTAAGATGAGTAAGATGTCTTTCGAATTAGAAATATATCTTAACTAGCGACTCATCCTCGCTTCGCTCGGATTCGTTTCGTTTTAACGGTTAGTATGGAATACGTAGACTATATATTATATGATATATAGCCTATAGCCTTCCTCTATAAGAGGGCTATCTAATGCAAAAAGAATTTTTTAAATCGGATTAGTAGTTACTGAGATTAACGCGCTCAAACAAACAAACTCTGAATTTTTATAATGTTAGTGTGTGACTAGCGATTCACCCAAACTTTTGTTTGAACACTAACTTTTGTAATACATTAACTAAACATGCCTCAGCATATTAAATATTTAAAATATTTTTCGAAATTACATTAATTATAATGATATATTTAAATACTTTTTTTTTTAAACTAAAATGCTTTATTTTTTATATAACAAGCTTTGAGTGCTAAAATACTAATTTTTATTGAATGTTTATGCGATTTAAATGCTTAAAATGAACGGAATAATTATTAAATTTGCTTGTGCTATTTATTATTTTAACATAAAAAATGAAATTAAAGTAGTTCCTATATTAAGAGGGATTATTTGGTTTGGGAAAGTTATAAGTAGATAAGTAGGTAAATGAGGCGCATTTGAACGGAGTTACTTCGAAGATATGTATATAAAATGTAAAGCAATGTAAAATGTACCCTATGTTGTACTAAATACGAAACATTTTACATTGCTCAACTTTTTTATAATTTTTCGCATTTTTTATAATACAGGAATCCCTGTGTAAACGAGCTTTTTAGTCAAACTTTAACCCTAATATTTTAACTAAAATAATATGTATCCTTTTTTATTAAGTCAAAGTAAAAAAGGTTTTTAAATAGTAGTCTTTATGTGATCGGCAAAGCAAATAGTGTATTTTACTCTCAGACTAAAGAATTATATAGTGGAGTCCGCCAAAATAAACGTCAAAGTCAAAAATAGTTGCGTGATTTGCTGTATAAGCTACTATTCTCAATTTTGCCATACTTATCGTTTACTTTCTTTAAAGAAGGGAAATTTTATTAGTTAAATTAATTAAATTTATCGTTTTGCTTCATATTTAGTTCTATGACACTCTATATTATTCCTTAGTTTGAGATTTTAGTCTCTTTTGCAGAGTGACAATGGAGGAATATCGAATGCTGTTTTTATAACACAGTGGGTTTAAAGGCATAACTAAAAATGTAGCAGCTATAAAATAGCTATTCGATAAGCAATAGCACATTACATAATATATTAAAAATAATGTTGATGTATAATGTAGCACGTATGAGTCCGCCAACCTGCACTTGGCCAGCGTGGTGGACTATGGCCTGATCCCTCTCGTATTGAAGGGAGGCCCGTGCCCAGCAGTGGGACGTTAAAAAAAAGGGCTGAATACATTCATAATGTAGCAAACACTTTGGGCATTATCTGAATTTTATGAAATGTTTTGTTCCATTTTAGAGTATTCCAGAAGCAAATTCATGTTTTAATTTAAACAATTAAAAAAATATTTTTTTTTTCCTTTATAATTATAAGAAACTAATTTCCTTTTTATATTATATGTAAAGATCTGTTAATAATTAAGTAAGAATTCTTAAAAAGGGTATCCTTTGTTTTTTACATGGCTGCATTGAAAATTCAAATCTAAAGATAGCCCTGTAAAGTTCAAATATTCTTGCGTTTTATGATTCGTTTATTTATCCGTTGCCATGGTAACGTTTGACATTGAGTGTCAAATATAGTACGTCCTGCTCACTCGTACTGAGATTTGTACACTCTCTTTCTCTTACGTTATAACGTAACATAACATAATATTTTTATTTGTAACACGGGGAAGTAAAATTTTTCACTTTATTGCTTGCATTATTATTAGAATAATAATTTGTTAGATTTACGAAAATATTTGACATTATAAATAAAACTATCTTTTCGGAATTTTCATAATTCGGGAACCAAAAATCAAAATAAATCCGCGAAGAAATCCGAAAAGATAGTTTTATTTTAAATTTTTATTACAATATGTAGATTTATTAAAAGTGGAAAATGGTTAATCATCTCAATTTGGACATATTTTCGCACTGTCAATACGAGAGTTAGAGGTATAAAATATAAATGCTTTGCATCTATTGTAAAAAAATATATTGGAAATATTATCATATTTTATTATTTTAACAACAAAGATTCGATCTTAAAGACGAGGATACAAGTAAGAAAGAAAAAGAAAGCGATATATATTAAATAAATATTTAATTTTAGTTTTTTTTAAGGCTATATTCAACAGATTATAATTTCATTACATATTCTTTAAGCTGATAAAACTTTTTAATAAAAATATTTTTTAATATATTTTTAGTCCCATGTAGCTTAATAAATGTGAACTCGTATATTAATAGTTCAGTAATTTAGGTAAGAAAGTTTGATTGCGACATGTAAAAATGATAAGTACATAAATACAATGAAACAGATTATAAAAACAAAAAATGTAAACAAAAAAATAAATATTTTTGTATAAATTATGTAAATATGTAAACCATAATTCACTACAAAGCTTCAAGTGCCTGTTGGTTCGCTTTATTTCTCGATGTAATTTGGAAATTCTTACGTCATAAGAATAAGTTGGAGAGTTAAATATTAATAACATTTCTTAAATTTCTTAATTTTTAACATTTTCTAAAGTAAACTGTACCTATTCGTAGTCACAAGAGCGTCATCCAAATAGGTTTAATCGTTTTATTTTTCGTTCTCGACATTTCGAATGCTTTACAGCAATCATGGTCACGGGAGAGACTAAGGTTTTAGACGTCTCAAAGGCGTTATATACTTGTTACAGACAGTGGTTTTTTAAAATTGCGTGTAGACAAATGTACACAAAATAGTTTTATTTAAAATGTTAACTATTCGCGTAAATCTAAAATAAGTCTTAGGTTTAATCGTGTCTAAAGTTAGTATGGACTAATAAAACCCATAAAGTTACCTTATAATGGCAACCTTGATTCAAGTTTTTTGAGTTGTATAAATATAGCAACCCTTAGAGTTTTAATTAGAGTTTTTTTAATAGTAAAGTACTTTGGTGCATTGTCTCTTTTGTTCCACATTTTTCTCTTTTGTTATATAATTTTTGGGGTTTTAAGTGTTTATAATAATTATGATTTTTGGATGCCAAACTCCCGTGACCATGTTTGCTGTAGAGTATTCTAAACTTCAAATTATACATTTTATTAAATAATAAAATCCTCTATATATTATTTGATTTAAAGTAACGTATTTTTATGACGTAAGAATAAAAAGGGCAACGATTCATTCTAGAGTGTTTTTGTTTGTTTTTGTGATTGTATATTGTAGTTATTATTAATTTCTTTACCAAATATTTAATAAATGTATGGAACGGAATAGGGTTTTATTTATACAAAGTTATTTTTTTTCATATACTTATTGATTTAATTTTGCACAGGTGAAGTTGAGAGTTGAGTTAAAAATCCAAACTTTTTTATATAACAAAAGAAAATAAAAAAAAATTAAAAATGTTTAAAATTAAATAAGAAGACGTATTTTATAAGTTTTATTATTATAAAGAGATACGCTTTTTATTCAGAGATTTTGAATTGTGATTGCAATATTTAGTTAAAAATACACTGGGTAATAGTAAGTAAGCTATCTATTAAAGAAAAAAAAATCTAAGTCAAATCAGTAGTTTTGTAGATAATCACTTACGTTCAAACTTTTATAAAAAAAAAAAAAACTTATAGGTTCACTTACTCAAATATAGGTGTAACTCATACGTATACACGATATTTTTTAACGTTGGGAAATGCATTTACGCAAACCATCTGCATACATACAGGTGGTTATGTGGGACTCACTGGCTAGAAAACCCATTACTACCAACTAAAAACCCCACAACCTCGCCCGTCTTAATAGGACGTCACAATATCGCTTACGCTCTCAACCACGACACGTATAATATTTATGTTAACATTGAAAAATTATAATTTAATTAAAATATTAAAAAAAAATGTGTCGTATATAGAGTATACATATACATATAGAATCTTGTATAATATATTCTACATATGTATATACTTATATTAATATCTTGGGCTATAAGGCACATAGACTCGATCACCTTGACTTTGACACACATAAAGCCGGTAGTAAAATTAGCGCAGTTTGATTATCAAGGAATTCTTCTTGAATAATAAAAATGTTTACTTCCTTTAATAGTATGTCGTTTTGCGCTTTATTTGAAGGTTTCATTTCGTTTAGATGTATTCCCCATGCAGCAAATTTTGCATAAAATTGATAAAGTTTCGATAATTTCTTTTAATTAATATTAATTTTTTGAAAAATGCAAAAATTCGATTTATAAATGTTTTGAATTTTTCGAAAAATGTACTAGTAATTTTTTTTAATGAATATTTTTTTTTGGAAAACACAAAAAGTATTTTCGACAACATTAAGATAATTTTTTTTTCTCCCTCTGAATTTTGCCGCCCCTGAAAATTTGCCGCCCTGGGCACTAGCCCCGAGTGCCCCTAGTGTAAATCCAGCGCTGTCCATATGCATAAAAGGTTAGTATGTGATAACGGTATGTTACAAAAGATGGAATAAGGCCATAGTGAAAGATTAGGTCAAATTTTTGCTCTGGTGATAAAATGAAATAAAAAAGGACAACACGTCTATTTCTAAGGTAGAAATAGACGTGTATTAGTTTCAAGTAGTTTCAAATAGATTTCTTTCTATCTGAAAGGTAAGTAAAAGTAAGGAGAAAACGGGAGTCTATTTTTTTATATCTAAATAAATAGCTAAGTATCATATTATCGACATATTACTCCTTGTAATATTGCTAAGTATATTCTACAGACGGACTGGCCGTAATATTTCTATAGAGTAAAGACTGTAATAATTTTTTAAAATATAGTGTTTTACTTTAAAAAATATATATTTTTAAATAAGTTTATTGAAAAAAAAGTCAAAAGAGAATGTGGCCCATGAGGGGATCGAACCCGCGACCTTCGCGTTATTAGCACGACGCTCTAACCAACTGAGCTAATGGGCCAGTTGAATCTCATGTTCAAAATATCGAACCACTACTTTACAGAGTATATACTACTAAGTAATATGAGCTAATTATAACTGTATAAATGAGTGCAGTCGCTTTAGTTCACTCAAGGTAAGTAAGTATTTAATTTCAGAGAACCTATTATGTAACTAGATAAATTATCCACGTATTGTCTTTAGCCGTAAATATATTTACCTATATTATTTTTATTGATTATAACGATAGATACGTTTTTATCGTAAGAACGAATAATCTAGACTTCCTGTGGCGGGTTTGTCTTAAGGCTGTCTAGGCCCAGGCCTTGAGCTAGATATTGGGAGCGGCCATTCTGCGCAATATCTCGTAAATGCTTTGTAGCATTTTGCATAATATATTTAAAAACTGAGAAATTAAGTATATATTTATATGCCGAATGCATGTCATGATCTAATTTTATATTTCTACGGCCTTAAGATTTAAGGTGTGACTTATACTAAACATTCTTTGGCGGCTAAGAGTCGGAGTCCGTATCTGCTGGTTTCACTTAGGTCTTCGGTTCACCCCATCCCAAAATCTCCTTAAACTAGGCCACTATCCTGTGGGATCCTTTACCTTTCGCATTTATTTACATACCTTACGTTACTTTTCACCGAATTCTGTATTCTCTAATGTTATAAATTGTTCAACCATTCTGGAGTTTAGCAGGTACAAACAGACAAATTAATTTTTTTGACAGTTGTTTATCGTACCGAAGCCTGTTTGTATTGTGCAAATGATGCAAACTCAATATACGGCTTTATACTTATTTTGAAGTAATAAATAAAATCAATAAAATTCTATAACCGAATATTTACATCATTGCTCATTATTTTTATCAGGGAAAAGGAGCTTCACTGTTTGAAATTTAACTCCTAAAAGGATGAAAATGGGCATACGTTGTATGGGAATTAACAATTTCGGCGTCTTATAAAAAAAAAATAGCTGTGCGAAGCCTTAGCAGAAGGAGTGGTCTGGTAGATAAATCTCGATGATTCAAGTCAAGGAAGGAGGTTTGTGTAACATAAATTATTATTGCAATACATGTGTTTTTGACAACTGCGTGAACCGTGATGTCATAACGGTCACGCGACGACCCGGGCACGAGACGACTGTGGTCTGTGAGTGACGTGCACGTGCGTATTAGTAAATTATTATATAGTATTTACTGCGATCTATATACAAAGAACTGTTCACGTAACCACTTATTGTAGGTATGCTAATCGTAATTATATGTCAATTATAAAAACAACGTCCTTTTTGCAACAGGAACTGCTTCGTCTATGGAAAATAGCTTATGTTATTTATTCTTTATATTATAATCTCTCAATTAGATGTTTGTGTAAAACATTACTTAGAGCCGGACTCTTGGGAGAGCTATCAAAACTGCATGAGCACGGCATCCACAATAGAAATTTCTAGGAGTTCTAATATTTTTTGGTTCTGTACATTTGGTGAAATAAAAAAAAGAAAACCCAAAGGAATTTCTTTAATTTATTTGCAATATTAAGGGCCTCCACTTTTCAAAGTTCGGCTCTGACGTTACATGAACCTGTGCGTGACGGGACGACTTCGTATCAAACACACTTTCACATTTTAATATTATTAGATAAGGAATAACAATTTATATAAGCAAAACGTTTGAAAAACACGCATTTGACTTAAATAGCAGGTAAGCGTAGTTATGAACGGTATTCTAATTGTCCAGTGGGGTGTCTTGACGTCATTGTCACGCGACGATACGGCCACGAGACGACTGTGGGTGACATATCTCACGTGTTGGACTTATTTAGATTGACAATAACAATTAATTAAATAGCATTAAATACAATATTTATCGAGTTATTATCTGAAATAAATACTTTATGGCTGTCGTTCACAGAACTTCGCTAAATCAAAGTAATGCTTGTAATGTTTTATTTAAATTAAATTATTTAATGATAATATATTATATGTTAATGCGGTCTGAAGCTTGTTTATAAAAATTTAAATGTAATTGTGTATTTGCAAAAGTAAACAAAACAGTTAATTTAAGCCTGCTGTAAAAAACTGTGTCGCAATATTATTATAACCGTTGCCAGAGTTCATAAGCACAAACACACATGGCGACAAAATCTACGCGTTTATCGTACCAAAGTCCGGATTGAAATAAGTATCGAGATTTGCCAAGAAATATTAATACATACATTCAGAAATAAATGGGGATCAGAAAAATTTTAACGTCACAAGGTTCAGTGACGAGAAAAAGTGTCACGTACTCTACGTGTGTTGTATCATGTATGACGGAAGTGATTTCGGAGCAAAAGCGGATGGTAGATCATTAATGATCGGCCTGCCTTGCACACTTAGGGTCTATCCACACTATAGTGCCGATCATAGGCCATTCCCGGTCTGATATCCGATCTCCGCTGAGTTTCTTTCGCCAGTTCTTCTCAGGTCTGAGGCTTCTTCTTTCCGAACTGGTAGTAGACTCATGACGTTCAGTAAAAAATTGTAATAATTTAATGCTGAATAAAATATTTTGAATTTGAATTTCAATTTGATAACGGTCTGGTAAAGTATTTTTATACAAGAAACGTTGCTGGAGTGAGATTCGACTTGAACGTGACTCTTACTGATAGTGTGCACTCATTGTTTCTTGTATAATAATACTTTATCTGACCGATATCAGATCGAGAGCGAACCGTGATCGGCACTATAGTGTGGATCGGTCTAAGACTCACGTTCCAGTCGAATCACACTCCAGCAACGTTTCTTCTATAAAAAAAATTTTACCAGACCGATATCGAACCGAAAACGAACTGTGATTGGCTCTATAGTGTAGTTCAGCCCTTGGAATAACGAGAGAATAATAAATACTTGTTATGTTGTAACTAGTATCTAACTTTCAATTTGATGTAAAAATTTGGACCTTTTCCATGTTACTTTAGTGAATAATTTCTACTAATAAATCTAGCTTGCACAATACAAGTACACATTCTAAAGCTCCAATCGCTAATAGAAAACTAAGAATAGGAATGATGTATTAAGCATTATGTCATTTGGCGATATCGTCAGTAGAAAGTCGACTTATCTAATGGGGTATTTATTTCCGATGAAGTAAGCAAAAAAAGAACGGCTTTCTAAAGCTCCTGTCTCAATCGGGAGCAAAACATAATAATATTTCAATCGGTCCGGAAACTAAGCATAAAAATATGTAGGATTACCCTTGTAATAATATTGATATTTCAATCACTTTAGGCAGTGGTAGCCCAGTGGTAACGCGCTCGCTTGGGAAACCGAGTGAAGCGGGTTAAAATCCCGGGTCTCGCACCTCTGATATTTTCATGTGCGAATTATTTCTAACATGATTACCATTTGCGTTACGGCTAAGGAAAACATCGTAAGGAAACCTGCATATCTAAGAAAACCTAGCAGGTTTTCAAAAGACATGTGAAGTCCGCCAATTCGCACTTGGCCAGCGTGGTGGACTATGGTCTGATTCTCCTCGTATTGAAGGGAGGCTCGAGCCCAGCAGTGGGACGTTAAAAAGGGATGAATACAATCACTTTTTGAAAAAGGGTGTTCACTGTTCGTTCAATTGTGTGACCCAGAGTGCCGGTTAGGGTCCCTCTGGCTGGACCCTCTCCCGTACAAAGGGGTAATGTTGAATTTTTCGGGTGCTTTTTACATCTCTCAATAGAACTGTGTTGCATATCGAAAAAAATATACGTACATGCACTTTATAAGGATTTATTATGTTTTTTACTAAAGAAAAATGTACAGGATAAAGTAGATTAAAAAACAAGAAAAAAAAGGAGGCTCGAGATTGAGACTTATGTCTCTACTAGCATTTCCCGCGGCTTCGCCCGCGTTCAGATGATCAAAAACCAAATTCTTAGGTTTTACACATTAGTATACTCATACATTATACATTACTTTCATTGCGCACCGCATGATTGGTAAATAATGGCAGAGATTGACAATGCCGCAAAGGTTCCCCCGTTAAATTAAACTTTTTGTTTTAGCAATAACATTTATGTATGTCTATACTTCTGTTTTGTTTGTTTTTTTAGTTTTTCACGATAAACTCTCAAACTACGGAATTAATTTTAATCATTTTTTACTAATAGACAGCTATAGATTAATTTAATATATATAGCTGATTATTTAAATTACATAATGATAACTTTTCTTAATTAGCGCTAGTTAGTAATATTTTCCAAAACGATTTTTAAAAGAAAGTGTAATAAGTAAATAATTCTAAGCGAATACATTTCTTTATTTCATATGGCTCGGCTAATATGATTAAAGTCGTAAGCATTTTATTGTGTCCTTTAAGCCTTTACCTTCCAAGAAAAGGTGTCAAGAAAAAGTTAAAAAGTTGAGGTATAACAGTTCCTAAAATACTTTTTCATAGTTTTTGAGATATGAAATATTTTTAGTTACCCGCTTTGGCAGTTTAACAGCCATAAACTTGTTTTCCATAAAATGTTATAAAATAATATAAATTGAACTTATTTTTACGGTGCAAAAAATGAGTAGGTATTGTGGAAACGTAAATATTATTCGTATTTATTTTAGTGTTAACCATACAAAACACGTAAGTAAGAAAAACAACATAGCACAGCATTTTCATCACATCACAGAAAAACAACATATCATAGCATTTTGCTATACGAAACCTAAAATGCGCGAGTTGGATTTACATTTGCCCAATTTTTACATTAAAAGATTAAAAAACATTAACATTATTTACTAAACAATAAAAATTTACAAATATTCTCATTTGAAAATTGTTTCGGCCAACAAAATATTACTAATATGTTACTAATTTATAAAGCCAAAAAGTTTGTTTTATTAAAAATTTAAGCACGGGCAGGGCCGCGGGTAATTTAGTAGTAATTATAGTAAAGTCATAGAAAGGTTATATCTGTACATTTTTTTTTTGATAAAACTACGTATTTTAAAAACACATGGCGACATCTATTGTCAAAAAGCTAAATAACACATAAATAAATTTCCATTAAAATAACTATTTTAATGAATAAAATAGCGCTGTTAATATTTCTTTTAAGATAAGTTTTTTTTAATAGTTTTAACATAATATATAAGTAAGTTACCTTGCTAAAATATTAATAGCATCATCGTGCTTTTACTTTAACCAGTTTTTGTATTTTTTCTCAGAAATGAGATATTTTCCTGCGAAAAAAAGAATCCTATGTGTTGACCCGGATAACCTGCTACTACCATACCAAATTTCATAAAAATCCCTCTAGTGGTTTTTCTGTGATGCGGTCACATACAGACAGACAGAAAAAAATCTAAAAACTATAGATTCGGGCTCTATATCGCTAATAATGAATATTTCAATAAGATTTTCCGA
This sequence comes from Fabriciana adippe, assembly GCA_905404265.1. NCBI lineage: Eukaryota > Metazoa > Arthropoda > Insecta > Lepidoptera > Nymphalidae > Fabriciana > Fabriciana adippe. The sequence goes on from FR989986.1 coordinate 16,056,221, forward strand.
AAAAATATTGAATTTAGGGGTTCGGCTTAGTTACAATTTTATTGTATGTAGGTATAGTTACTAATTTATGAAGCGAAAAAGTTTGCTTTACTGATAATTTAAACACGGACGGAGCCGCGGGTGATTTAGTAGTAATTCTAATAAAATCTAAAAAAGGTCATATCTGTACATTAATTTTTTTGGGATTAAAACTATGTATTTTAAAAACACATGGCGACATCTATTGTCGAATATCTAAATAACACATAAATAAATATTAATTAAAATAACTATTTTAATGGATAAAATAGCGCTTTTGATAATTTGATTTTCAAGATAAGCTATTTTTATAGTTTTTACCATATTTTGTAAGTTACCTTGCTAAACTGTTTACAAATAGTATCGTCGTGGTTTTGTTCCTACCAGTTTTTGTATTTTTTTTCAGAAATGAGATATTTTCTCGCGGTAAAAAGTATCCTATATGTTGACCCGGATAACCAGCTATCATCATACCAAATTTCATCAAAATCCCTCCAGTGGTTTTTCTGTGATGCGGTAACAGACAGACAGACAGACAGACAGACAGACAGACAGACAGACAGACAGACAAAAATTCTAAAAACTATAGATTCGGCCTCTGCATCGATAATAATGTCTATTTCAATAAGATTTTCCAAAAAATATTTAATGTACAGATTCGGCTTAGTTAGAATTTTATAATATGTATAGATAGATGACGTCACTATTCAAAACGAATGTCTGTAGAGATTAGTTTTAAAGAGATCCAGAACTTCAGCTAAAGATGATCTTTATAGATCTTCGTAACTTATATATTTAGGGCTAGCATTAAAACGGAAATATAAATTATCTACTAGATTTTGTTCTCGATACAGCATGAAGTAACAAACACGCATATCCACAAACATTGCATTAATAACATTAGTATGACATTATTTATATAGCAGATAATAATTTAAATACAAACTTAGACGTTAAAGAACAATAAATACAAAGGCACAGTCGCCATAACAGCAACAATGACGCCGATGACGTGCCAGGGTTAAGGAACTTGGCTTGCCCACAAATCGTAGTATATTCTAGATATGCTGCAAACAACCGCATGTAACCGGTCTGTTGGCGAGGTGCCCACCTTCGTTTAGTAATGGGTATTTGCAATTCTAAGTGGACGCCAATTTTATTACTCTTACTTACATTTAATATTACTGGCTTAGATAATAATGCTAATATTTGAATCAAGTACAATCAACATACTTTGCATACTTGTCTATAAATAACTTCGTCAAATGTTATTTTAAGTACCTACATTATTAATAAGTTTATACTATACTAGCGACACGAGGGTAAGCCTCGCTTCGCTCGGGTGCGTCCCTAGGTACGTTTTATTTTTTTTGAGCGAAACCCTAATTCGTTTTGTAAAATAAAAGTAGCCTAAGTTACTCCTTATAATATCAGCTATCTACCAGTGAGAGTCCTGTTAAAATTGGTCCAGCCGTTTCGGAGATTAGTCAGAACAAACAGACAGACAAAAATTTTTAAAAATTGTGTTTTTCTTATAAGTACCGTATATAATTCCATATGCATTTAGTATAACGCTGTTATTTTGACATTACAAACAGACACTTCAATTTTATTTATCTGTATAGACTAGTGATTTAACCTCATTTCGTTAGGATGTGTCCCTAAGTGCCTAACTGTAGCTTATTTGTAAGTTTAAGTCTTAGTCCATCTGTTTTCTAAAGTTCATCGAAATCCATCCAGCTAGCGTGAATGAGTAAGAAGCATACCTGCTGACGTGTGACCCACTGCTTTGCGCAAGCTTCTACACCTCGCGCATATTTTAATAACTTATTGCAATATTTATTTCTCACGGAAGTTACTTTTGACGGCATGATTAAAAGTAGCCTATATCATTCTCAATCTCATAAACTAACATCGTGTAAAAAATTATATCGATTCGATGCTCAATTGCTGCGTGAAAACAGAACAAAACTACATAGTAAAGACGCCTTTGCAATCATAATAATATAATTAAGGAATTCATTGATATAAAGGATTTCTCGTTCTAGGTTTTTATTTTAAAATCTTCAGACTTAGGAATCTTTAGACATAGAGCTAAACATAAAGCCAAAGAAAACAATATAGGTATTAGGTACAAATATCTCTAGGTCTCGAACGTGAAAGTTCTGCGTCGTGTCAACCCGAAACGGCAACTTTGTGAGACTGTCAAGAAAAGAAAAGTGACATATCTCGGACGCGTACTTAGGCATTAAAGATATGAACTTTTGCAACTCATTATGATGGGAAAGGTAGCCGGAAAAAGAGCAGTTGGTCGTAGAAAAAAAGTCTTGGCTGTGCAACATTCGAGAATGGATGGAATGGATTCGCGATTCCGCGAGTTCTGCCGAGCTCTTTCGTCTCACGAAGAACAAGATGGATTATTCGTAGCTGACTGCCAATCTTTGAGAAATCTATACTAAACGTTAAATATAAAAATAGCTATCTCCGTTTCTTACCTTTTCACGCTTAAACCACTAAACAGAATTTGATGAAATTTTGCAAGTGCATAGTTTGCATCACGGGGGATGAACATAGGTTACCCAATTGGCTACCACGCAAGCGAAGCAGTTTTATAAAAAAAGGATATATGTATAAATAAAATATTATAATCCCGCTGAGTTTCTTTTTTTAATGTAAAATTTTTGTTAGAAATGGTGGTAGCATTTTAGCAAGAGCTATGCCAAATAAAATTTACTTTTACAGCCTGTTTTATAGATATTAATTTTATAAATGAAAATAATGAATAAATACATTACGAAAATTTAGTGTAGCTTTTGTTCTAATGCTATAAATAAATTAAGCTTAAGTATAAATATATGCAAATATATAGACAGTGTTTCACGTTATTTCATGCGCAGTACTGTGTAAAGAAGCCTCTCTGCAATGACGTCACAGGAGAGGGCGAGGTCGGTGAAGGTCACGGTGGAGGTTACTACATTATATGTCTTACTTTGTTAATTTAAACCAACAGTTAGTAAAATATGAGTTAAATAACTGCTGACGGCCTTAACCTAAATATATAGGTAGGTATCTAATAAAATAAGAGTATCAAAGACGTCTATAAAAAAAGCTTTTAAAAATTGTATCTAGGGGTGTTAGATCAAATATAGCTTTTTTGTGGGAATTTTGAACATGTATAAAGTAAAAATGTCTAATAATCATAAAACTAGCAGCGCACCCTCGCTTCGCTCGGGTTCGTCCCTAGGCACGTTTTAAAGGTTAGTATGGAATAGATAGACTAATATATCAGTACTTATATATATATATATATATATATATATAAATATATACATGTGTATATACATACATACATACATACATAGGTATGATGAGCTTTATATCCTTCAATAAGCTCTAATAATAATCATACTATTCAACTATTTTTCTTTTTTTCTATATATTATTTTCTTTCAAGTGTACAATACAGAGTCATTAACTAAACACTAAAAAAAAAGAATTATGAAAATCGATTCTCAATTGGCGAAGACAACTAGGTAAAAAATATACATTCAAATCAAATACCTCATTTTCGAAGTCGGTCAAAAAGTAATAATAATAGATATTAGATACAAAACCTAAATAACTATTTATTTCTCAGCATTATTTACTTTTAATATTAAATTAAAGGTGGATTCAAACACTTTATAGCTAGCTACGAGTATACAACGCCGCGCCGGTCGCAGTAAGCCTGCGCTCAATGCTCTGACGTCACGGGAGAGGGCGAGGTCGCCTAAGGTCACGATAAAGGTTACTACGTCCCACGTTTAACTCTTTGTTTGGTTTAAACCTTAGTTAAAAATAACAGTAAATGATCGAATAAACATATCTTGTTGTTTCATTTGTTTTTATATATTCAGTACATATAAATACAACGATTCAGTGCTTTTTTCTCCTCAACGAGCTTTATCAATGAAATTTTTGGGATTGGAAACAGTGTACTTTTATGTGGATAGGTAAATTTTATTAGGGTTCCGTACCCAAAGGGTTAAACAGGACCCTATTACTAAGACTTCACTGTTTGTCCGTCTGTCTGTCTGTCTATCCATCTGTCACCAGGTTGTATCTCATGAACTGTGATAGTTAGGCAGTTGAAATTTTGTACACAGATGATGTATTTCTGTAGCCGCTATAACAACAAATACTAAAAAAAATAATAAAATAAATATTTAAGGGGGCTCCCATACAACAAACGTGATTTTTTTTGCTCGTTTTTGCTCGATATTGACAACGGCAACAGGTAGACGCTTGAAATATTTACAGAATATTTAGTTATATATTCACTTTAAAAATAAAAAATTAAATTAAAATAAAACAAATATTTAAGGGGGGCTCCCATACAACAGACATGATTTTTATTGCCGTTTTTATAGATAATGGTATAGAACCCTTCGTGCGCGACTCCGACTAGCACTTAGCCGGTTTTAATTTTACATATATATTTTTCTCTAATTTTTTAATAATGATTATGATCTTTCAATTACTTGGCGAAGACTAGTATACTATGAATGTATATACAATGGATATCTTTAGGTTGTATCAGAGAGTACTTATCTATATAGATAAATACAATTGAAGTGTCTGTTTGTAATGCATTTTTACTAAATGCATATTAAAATATATACGGTTCTTATAAGATAACAACAATTTTTATTTTTTTTTTGTCTTTCCCTCTGCCTGTCTGTTTGTTCCAAGTAATCTCCAAAACGGCTGGACCTATTTTGATGGGACTTTCACTGGTAGATAGCTGATGTATGATGTAGTATATAAAGAGCAAATTGGTTACTTTTATTTTGGAAAAATAATCAGGGTTCCGCGCAAAAATATTAAAACACACGAAATTGAGACTGTAATCCGCGTAGTTAGCGACGCACCCGAGCAAAACGGGGGTAAGTCGCTAGTGAATCATATTTCTATTCATCATTTATCTTGTTTATCTAAATTTCAATTATTTTTATATCTATCTAGTACGTATCTACGTATTATAATGTAAAACACATCATAATAATATTTGACCGATAATATCAAAGCAGATTTACAATATTAACTGAATATACTTAGAAGTAGGGTTTATGATTTATTATTACAAAGATAGACTAAGCTCTACGATTAACTAGACCGCCGATATAGAAGCATAATATGATAAGATGACCCAATTTTAATTTATAAACGGCCTGACAATTCTATAGATGTAGGCAGAGTGATGACCTTCAAAGTACCAATATCTTCTACAACTTTACTAGAGCTACAGATAATTTTGATTGAAAAAACACCTATACAAAATCTCTACTAAAATAAGTTTTTAATTTTAAGCATGACAGCTCTCCTAAGTATATAATTAATCTGTATTTTTGTTCTGCGAATTTGATCAAAAAAGATTATCTACAAAGTATTACACGATAAAAATGATAAAACACCTTTTTTTTCGATCTTAGTTAGTGTAGATTCGAATCTACACTAACTAAGATCTAAGATATTACTATACGAATAGTAATAATTTAACAACTCAACAGTACATTAACCTCACAGCCTGACATCGTTTTAATAAAATTATATAAAAGTAAATGTAAAAAAATTGTAGGTGTGACCCGGTGTTTAGACGTGGGTGTGCGAAATAGCACTGTATTTGTTCACCCTCGTATAGCGTGGGACGTTCTGACTCATTCTTACTTAAACAACTATATATATTTTATTAAAAATATCGTTATTACATTCTAAGCATGGGTGTAGACTGTAGTTACTGTATCATTTACGCAAGTTTTATATCTTACTAGCGGCTCACCTCGCTTCGCTCAGGTTCACCTCTAGGCAAACAAAAACAAATCTATCCCACGGGAAAAGTACATTTTTTTGGGATAAAAAGTAGCTTATTTGTTATTTTGATTTATGAACTATATTATTGGAAAGTTTCATTAAAATCCAATCGGTAGTTTTTGTGTAGTATTCTGTATAAGTTACTGTAGTTTTTTAACTATGCTACGGGAACTTTTTAATTTTTCGGGATAAAAAGTATCTAAAATGTTAACCGGAGATATAAGGTACCATCATGCAGAATTTCATTCAAATCGGTCCAACTATTTCGGAGATTAGCCAGTACAAACAGACAAACAGACAGATAGATAAACAAAAAAAATGAAAAAAAATCTATATTTGTTCTATTTCTCTTCTTACATCCGCCTGACTCGATTTTTGGCATTTTTTTTTCTATGTACAGACATTCGACCTCTACAGTTTTATTATATGTATAGATGCGATCTAAATTCAAGCAATTGTTGTCTGTAGAGAAACGAAATATGAATTGTTTTTTCACATAGTTTTTTGAATTAATTTTTCTACTTTTATTTTAAGTACACGTATATGTACATGGTGTATACTTAGTTTCATCTATACATATAATAAAATTCTTATTGACAATGAGATGAATCTGTATTAAATATTTTTTGAAAAATCTTATTGAAATAGTCATTATTATCGATACAGAGGCTAAATCTATAGTTTTTAGAATGTCTATCTGTCTGTCTGTCTGTCTTTCTGTCTGTTCGTCCGTCAGTTCGTCCGTTCGTCTATCTGGGAGAGAAAACACGACGTCATCACGAGAAAACCTCTGGACAGATTTCGATGAAATTTAGTATGATGATAGCTGGTTATCCGGATCAACAAATAGGGTACTTCTTATTGCGGGAAAATATCTCATCTCTGAGAAATCTATATTAACGTTAAAACATACTTATTGACGAACCCGAGTGGAGCGAGGGTGAGTCACTAGTTTCGTTATAAATTTGGACTTTATCCTATAATTACAAACAGTGCCTACCCTAAAGGGACAAAAAGCTTGATATAGACCAAGAGAAGAAGAAAGAGATGAGAAAAAAATCCATAGGCGAATATCAAAAAAGGAATGATTTAAATGACATACGAGTACCAATGGTGCTTTTGAGAAGTTGCCTTTAAAAATATTTGCCGATTTATCGGAGATTTGTGGTACCAAATACATGGATAGATATGCATACACAGTCTTCCAAGTAAAAACATAAAACTCCATATGGGGTAATTGTTAAATCTATGCCAATAAAAGTTATTTTTAGCAGAGATTTAAAAATAGCCTATTTTACTTTATTAATAATATATATTCTGTAAATAAAATCCTGGTATTTCGGAGTGAATCAAAGCCACGGTCGTTCATTGAGCTCTGGGATCAATAAAGCGAAAATTTCAAGTTGCGGCGGCTCACGTAAAGCCTTCTATTCATATTGCGGGAATCTTTTTCCTTCTAAAATAAAAATTGGCCTATGCCAGTATTCTCCAAATATTTTATCTATCAATGCGAGTCTTATTAAAATAGGTCTAACTGTTCTGGAGATTAAATTAATCAGACATAACTACAAAAATTCTGTTTTCTGCAATTCAGCAATATATTACGTAACAAACTCGTATGTAGAATTCATAGACATACTTCGATTTTAATTTTATACATTTATATATGTAAGTATTGTATTCAGCCCTTTTTAACGTCCCACTGCTGGGCACGGGCCTCCTTTCAATACGAGGGGAATCAGGCCATAGTCCACCACGCTGGACAAGTGCGGATTGGCGGACTTCACATGTCTTTCGAAAACTTGCTAGGTTTTCTCAGACATGCAGGATTCCTCACGATGTTTTCCTTCACCGTAAGGCAAGTGGTAATTATGTTAGAAATGATTCACACATGAAAATATCAGAGGTGCGAGACCTGGGATTTGAACTCGCTTTACTCGGTTTCCCAAGCGAGCGCGTTACCACTGGGCTACCACTGCCTTTTACATTTATATATAGCACCTTAAATTTCATTAATAACATTCAGTACTAGTCTGTGTATCAATGCAAGGTTGGTCCATTGAGTTTCGGGATCGATAGAGCAGAATATCAAGTGGCGTCTGACGTCAACTTCCCACGCCGAGGGAGGCTCGAGGCTTTGGCGGGAATGACTGCGCGCTTGCGATTGACTAAATTTCACTGTTATTATGTTATTTCTTTTTTGGTGTAGCTTTTTATAAGTTAATAATTTATTTTTGGTATTTATTTTTAGGTAGTGAAAGTGATAAATATTGTAATTTCGGTTCAAGTTTCATATAAATAAATAAATATTTATTTTAAATAAAACTATCTTTCCAGATTATTTCGCGGATACCTTTTTATTTTTGGTTCCTGACGTTTCGAATGCTTTACAGCAATCATGGTCACGGGAGAGACAAAGGTTTTAGACATCTCAAAGGCGTTATATACTCGTTATAGACAGTGCCTACCCACTATTTTACAAAAATGATTTTAAAAAATTCAAAAATGGTACCAGAGTACTTTACAATATTTGTGATTTTAATTCTAAACATTCAAAAAAAAGTATTATAATTAAACAGTAATATTATTTATTTTATTTTAGCTGTTATTATTATAAATATTACCTTTTTTTAAATAACTTTATTAATTAATAATATTATTTAGTGTTACTATTACAATATGTATAATATAAATAAATAAAGAAAATTAAAAATATTAATTATTTATTTAAGCAATTAATTGTTTTATATGTAACTTAAGAATATTATTGTTTAATAAGTAATTTAAAAAATAAATTATTAATTTAAATTGCTATATTTAAAGTTAATAGCAATATTTTAAAATTAAATCTTAATATTTGAATATTAACTCACAAGCATTAGTAGAAAAGTTTCATTAGATATGTCGCAAATTAATTTAAAATGTTGACATTCAATTCCAAAGTTATACATATTATTAAAAATATTAACTTAAACAAACCTAAATAAACCTAAACTATAACTTTAGATTAAGATTTATCCCGAGATCCTTTTACGTATCACTCGCGATGTGTCCTGGCTTCGCTCACATACCATGCAACATGTAAGTAAGAATTATTCTTTTTCTCAGCAGAGCTGTCTCTAGCGGTGGTTGATTCTTCACGGAATTACATAAGAACTGACAACATTAAAATAAAATTAATAATTATTTATATTTAAATTAATTAAATATTAATTTTATTAAATTGTATTGTATGTATTCAGCCCTTTTTAACGTCCCACTGCTGGGCCTCCCTTCAATACGAGGCCCTTTTCACCTTTATTAAATTACATTTATTATACATTTAATTCAATTGACGATTTAAACGTGCTTGTAAAAGTCTATTTAAATAAAGTATATTTTGATTTGATTCGAATTTTTTTTATCAAAGAAATTCTTATTAGCAGAACAGAGTGTGCCTTAATGGTGTCACACCCTAGTGCTTCATAAAGCTATCAATTGTGTAGCTTGGCGTCACATGAATATTAATTAGGTTAAGTGGGTAGAGAATGTACGAGTAACTATATTTGAGTACACACTTGAGTATCATAATAACTCTTACGCATATGGCTACTCTCAATGAGATTGGCTAACAATGCCGAAATTCGGTCAAGAGGACATCATATGTATATACATATATATATATATATATATATATATATATATAAATATATATATATATATATAAATATATATATATATATATATATATATATATATATATATATATATAAAAGGCAAAAGTGATTGACTGATGTATCAACGCACAGGCCAAACCCTTAATTAAGGCTAGAAAATTATAATTTCGCACACGTATTCCTCATATGATGAAAGCATCCACTAAGGAAGGATTTTTCAAAATCCAATCCCCAAGAAGGTGAAATAGGGTATAAAAGTTTGTATGAAACTTTTTATTCCTTGAACATATTTGCATGAAATTTCGTATTTTTCGTAGTTTGATAGCGAGCGAAGCCGCGAGTTCTGCTAGTAATTAAATAAACATCTCTGTATATGCAGTTAAATAAGCATAGTAACATTCGTATTGTACAAAACGACTACTTGTAGGTTATATGAAGAGTAATAATAGGTATGTAAGCTAATATTTAAAGAGATGATGATTTTCTAAAGATCTAGAAGATTTTGATCTAAACCAAAACGGATCTTTCATTTTTGTTGAGTTTCTTCGCATCTATCTAACGTTAAGTTTTTTTCAAGTTTTCACCCAAGTTATTAGCGTAGCTTTACTTTATATACACACAATAATAAGGATAATACCTATATAAAAAAGTTACACAGAACCTAAAAACTAGCTAATAATTATTTTTAACTTATAACCTATTTAATATTAAACAAAGAAAAATATAAATATATACTTTAAAAGAACCCAAAATCGATCTGCATTTGAACCTGTTAACTCCTGCCTGAGGTAAAGGAACCATAACTATAATGAATATAAAATAATTATTATTGAAAATACGCTATCAGTTAATATCTTATATATTCGACATTGGGAGAGGACGCAAGTCGCAAGGGCGAGGGCGCTATCGAGCGGGGGTGGGAGGTGTGAGGTATGAATGGTTGACGTCACGGGGTGCGCGCGCATCAACCTTGAACTTGATCGATCCTGATCTTGCACTTGAAATGTACTATGCGCTTATGAACCGCCTTGTTTTGCATGTATATTTTTAATGGGGTCACCGGTTTTTTTATAGAATTTTTGGATGGAATTTAAAATAAATATCTACTCAAAATTGATAATAATGTCTCATCCTCTTAGTCAAAATTATGTTTTTATTCTATTTGCTGTAGAAACCCTTGGCCCATGGAGTCAAAGTGCTAAGCCTTCCTAAAAGACATAACACCTCGTCTTATCGCCTCTACTGGTGACAGGAGAGCTGGCGCATTTTCCGCCCAAAGAATCAGCATTGCCATTCAACGGGGGAATGCGGCTAGCATTCTTGCCACTATTCCACGCGGACATGACTTGTACAGTAATAACTAAGTGTACATTTGTTTTGTATATATAATTAAGTACATTTGTAATTTTCTTTATATGAGTAAATATCTACTTAAATTACACGTTTTAAGATAATATGAAAACTTATACTTATATTTTATTGTATGCATTTGAAATATTCATATATAGGTGATAGGTCAATATTATGATATATTATGAAGAATTCTTAAGTAATAATGAATCCCAACAAAAATATTTTCATGTAAAATGTTGCTAAGACGAGACCACATGGTTCGCACTGTCAAAAAGCTATCAGATCTCATGTAGAGCCAAGCTTCTAACTCTACACGCCCTAACTCTACAAGCCCTAACTTCACAAACTCTACACCTTAGTCAAAATATGTAGCTTTGTCGTTTGACTACCGTCTCATGGGCATAAGGTGAAAAAATTATTCACTGTTCATTACTTTTCTGTTATATAATAGTTCTTGTAGTAATGATAGTAGTCCTTTGGTCGATTTTTTACTTTTAATTTTTAAGTCAATGCTTCATTTTAGTTAAAGATAATTACATAAAAATAAATAAAACTAGTCATGACTATGGGTGTTGTAAAGCATTCGAAACGCCGGGAACCAAAAATCAAAATAAATCCGCGAAAAAATCCGAAAAGATAGTTACATATATTTAAAATGTCTAATATTCGCGTAAATCTAAGAAAGTATTACAAAATAAAATATTTATGGGCCATGCACTTTAGTTATCTCCCGGTACGTCCAACATTTATCGATGGATATCCATACATATAATAAAACTGTAGAGGTCGAATGTCTGTACATAGTAAAAAATGCTAAAAACCGAGTCAGGAGGATGTAAGAAGAGAAATTGAACAAATCCAGACTTTTTTCTGTTTTTTTGTTTTTCTGTCTATTTGTCTGTTTGTACGGATTTCGATAGGAAAGCTATTTTAAGCGTATTTATCTATTATTGAAACTTTATAAAAATATATATTTCATCTGGTTAACAGATCGGTGAAGGTCGTGGTGTATCCGGCTTTCCGGCTATTAGTTAATAAGCAAACTGATAGATATACAGATAGAAAAATATATCGATATATACACATAAATAGATTACCTGAAAGATTAACAAATAGATAAATTAGTTCGTAGCTACCAAATACATAGATATACAAATATTGATATAAAGGCAGTCAGATTGACAGACAGGATCATACCTAGACGCACTGATAGACAAATCAACAGACAAACAGATAGGATAAAAACAATTGTTTTAATTTTGGTATTATGTGAATATACAAATGAGCACAGTATACTTATATTAAAAATATGCTTGCGACTCACCCTCGTTTACCTACATATCTTACGTTTTAACTTTTAGTATAGTTTTCTCAGAAATGAGATATTTTCTCGCAGTAAAAAGTATCCTATATGTTGACCCGGATAACCCGCTATCTTCATAACAAACATTAAAATGTCTCCAGTGGTTTTCTCGTGATGCGTTCCCAGACAGACAGGCAGATAAAAATTCTAAAAGCTATAGATTCGGTCTCTGTATCGATAATAATGACTATTTCATAAAGATTTTCCAAAAAATATTTAATGTACAGATTCGACTTAGAGTTTTATTATATGTATAGGTTAATGGAATATTATAATTGCGACAGTTTGCATGTTTGTTACACTTCACGCTACGACGGCTAGATGAAATTGGATGAAATTTGTACACATGTCCGCCAATCCGCACTTGGCCAGCGTGGTGGACTATGGCCTGATCCCCATCGTATTGAAGGGAAGCCCGTGCCCAGCAGTGGGGTGTTAAAAAGGGCTGAATACAATACAATTGTACACATATAGTCATGACCTAGAGTAACACATAGGCTCTTAGATTGGATACTTCTGTATAGTGAAGCCATACTTTGGATTGTAGTTTGTCCGCACCCCGTACTAGCATTTTTATACACGTTTGGTTCAGTTTGTAGTGACCCTACTTGCTGTGCCAGCGGTTGCCGGTCCGAGTCCCGCTGAGGGCATTCATTTGTGTGATGAGCACGAATGTTTGTACTCCAGTCATGGGTGTTTAAATTTATAATATGTATGTATTTAAAATTATATATGTGTAGTGTATCAACTATCTGGTATCCATAACGCAAGCCTTGTAGCTTACCATGGAACTAGATGGTGCTGTGTGTTAATGTCCTAACATATTCATATTTATTTATTTATTTTTATAATCACGAATAATCCTATTTGTGACGTAAGGTAGACGTTAGAAGCAATGATTTACGTCATCGTAGATATGATAAGTTACTTACAAGGTATATTTTGAGGTACTTTGGACTATCTTGTTGATAACATATGTACAGCTAATTATAATTGATTTTATTTAATTAATGGGTAAATATCGATGACATCAATGAAAAAAACTGTATTATAAATAATTCTATACTTATATATTATGAAGCTGAACAGTTTGTTTGTTGGTTTGTTTGGTTGAACGCGCTAATCTCGGGAACTACTAATAAGATTTGAAAAATTCTCTTTGCATTAGATAGCCCGTTAACTGAGGAAGGTTATAGGCTATATATCACCCCGGAAAAATGTACGGTTCCCGTGGGATAGATTTGCTTTTTTCTAGGGACGAACCCGAAGCGAAGCGAGGGTGAGTCGCTAGGAATTATATATGAGTAATAATAATTCGATTTGTTCGGTAGATTTTGTTTATTTGTTTAATTTCTTTAGATCATAGAATTGTTGTTTTTATGTATAACTATTTCACACATATTTTCGCACGTGGTATTCACCTTATGAGGTAATGCATTTAGCAATAAGAACTTTGTAATGTAGCATAATTATTACTTTAACATTGTAATTACTACTGGTGAATCTTAATAAATAAATAAATAAATATGACGCTACACGACCCATTAGGTTATGCTGTGTAGTATCCGGGAAAGAATATACGCAAAACGTACTTTCCACACAATTGTCAGTAACAACATAGGTATATAACATGATTACGTGATATACATATTCATTATTCACTAGCAAACCAGCCTTCTGTTAAAAACCTATCTATATAAAGCATACCCCTGTATATTACATTTACTGGGGTTGCTTAAACAAATACATAACAAAAGTAATCTATACAGATAAATAAAATTGGAGTGTCTGTTTGTAATACTAAAATAACCGCTTTTTACTAAATGCATATGGATGTATATACGGTACATATACCAAAACAACATTTTTTATAATTTTTGTCTGTCTGTTTGTTCCGGCTAATTTTTGAAACGGCTGGACCTATTTTGACGGAACTTTCACTAGTAGATAGCTGATGTTATAAGGAGTAACTTAGGCTACTTTTATTTTAGAAAAAAAAATAGGGTCCCACGAAAAAAAATTAAAACCAAATAAATAAATTAATTTTGCTTTGGGAAGCAACCTAGGGACAAACCCGAGCGAAGCGAGGGTGAGTCGGTAGTAATACATAAAAACAGTATATTACATTATGTATAGAAAAAAAAACAAAATTTATATACTGTGACCAATTTCTTTCATCCAGTGGAATGCCTATTTATATTGGTTCAGTCACTTTTTTTTCTATACTACGTCATTATAATCTCCAAGAAAAAATACTTACTTTTATCCGTTTATGTAAAGAAAATATGAGATCATAATCGAAATGAGAATGAAACGCTAGTGAGCTGTATTATTATTCATAATATATAAATAATCTAACTATTCATTTAATTATTCTAGACTAAGACTTTAGTCTAGAGTAATTAAATACAATACCTACTAGAATTACATTTGATGATTGTATAGCAAGTGCATTTGAAGAACTTCAATAAGTAAGGTAACCCTATGAAAAATATATCAAGTATACAGTTAGTAATAAATAAAATGATACAAATTAGAAAATAAAAACAATTTATTTATATATGTAGATTAATCTACAGTGTATTTTGGGAGGCACATTCTACAGGGCCGTAGGGCGGTGTACGTGACGCGCGTCGTGCGCACCTATAATTAAGTAGATATTCCATAAAAAATGACCTTCGATAAAACGTAAACAACTTTAACAATGCAATATGTAATTCGTTAAAAGTTATAGATAAATAAATAAATATGTTGAGACATTAACACACAGCACCATCCAGTTTAAAGGTAAGCTACGAGGCTTGTGTTAAGGATACCAGATAGTTGATACACTACACATGTCTAATATTAAAAACGTACATATTATAAATATAAACACCCATAACTGGAGTACAAACATTCGTGCTCATAGCTTAACTGAATGCCCCCAGTGGGACTAGAACCCGCGACCGCTGACTTCACTACAAATTGTGCCATACGTGTCGTCAAAAACTCATAAAAATAATTATGTGCATTTGTTGATTGTCGAGTCATATATTGTAATCCGATTTAATATGTGGAATGCTATCCTTATCTTTATCCTCCCTAATAAATTAAATGCAAAAAAAATGTTTATAATTATCTTTTGTGTTTATATTCAATTGCAAATGTTTATTTACTAATTTTGGCATTAGAGGTAAACACTTGTGGTTTCCCAAAAAAACGCTACCCGTAAAATGGGGAAAATGCCTTCACTACAATAGATTTTTTAAATTATTTTAAATAAATAAATAAAATAAAAACAAAAAAGCCTTATATTTCTCTAAAAAATTACATTACTATGTTTAGTTAATTTAAATAATTATTTCTATTTGAGAACCCCTGAGGTGAAGGTCTCCTCCAGAGAATTCCAGTTGGCTCTGTCCTGTGCTATATCCATCCAGCGTGGTCCAGCTGTATGCATGATCTCGTCCTCCCAACGTGTGTGTGGTCTTCCTCGTTTACGTTTGCCAAGCGGCCCCAACCAAGAGGTAAATTTTTTGGTCCATCTGTTATCCTGAAGTCTTGCAACGTGACCTAGTTATTTTAATTAACATTAAAAAAAGCAATTACATATTTTACAAGGTGAGTTATTGTTTATTCATCAGACTTCTTTAACGATGTCATATATCTAAAACTAGCGACTCCCCCTCGCTTCGCTTCGGGTTCGTCTCTAGACAAAAACAACTCTATCCCACGGGAACTGTACATTTTTCCGGGATGATATATAGCCTAAAGCCTTCCTCGATAAATGGAATATCCAACACAAAAAGAATTTTTTAATTCCATCCAGTAGTTCCTGAGATTAGCGCGATCAACCAAACAAACAAACAAACAAACAATCAAACTCTTCAGCTTTATAATATTAGTATAGATATTGTGTTACTTGCATAAGGTACTTAAAATGACTCGCAAAGGTAACACGAGATAAATGAGGACTGATAAGATTATGAAACACTCTGCAAATACAATGTAGAGCCATATAAGCTCTTAATATTTATGAAATATTCTTTTAGTGATTGAGTTTTATTAGGTTATTTATGTTTTTTTATATTTTTATCTAGTTGTTATTTTGCATTTGCATTTGTAATTGTTAAAAACATGTGAATAACGAAAAATAATATATAAATTCGTATATCTGTTTAGGAAATGTCAGTTATGATTATTATTTTTAAAAGTAAGAGAATGTTTCTTTTGAGTGAAACTCGATGACTTCAATATTTAGGGTGCTTTTTTTCCATGTTCCACGTGTGTTCCATCATGTATTATACATAATCTTTCTATTTTTTTTTTTATGTTGGGAAATGCATTTAGATGTTACCACCTGTATACAGGTATATAGGTTTTGTGGGACTCACCGGCTAGAAAAGCCAGTATTACCCACTAAAACCTAACAGAACCTTCCCCGTCTTAATGGAGCGTCGTAGGATCGCTTACGCACTCAACCACGATGGCAGGCATGCCGAAGCAGACCACAATAGTCCCATGGTTGCTCCAACGGTCCACTCTGCTGTCAGAGAAGTACCAGGAGCAACCCGCTTGGTACATTGCCCACCGAAGTGGGTCTCCTTACAGTGTGTTTTTTGGCTTCACGCTCCCGATATCATATTTCTCCGACCTGTTCAACGTCTTGAACCTGCGATCTCTGACGTAGAGAGCAATGCTTCGAGCCAGTAACTCAGAAATAAGATTTATAACAAACATTATTTAAATACAACTTTAATATCAATGGTTTCAGGACGCAGTTATCGTATAAAGATATGAGCTTATAACATTTTTAACCACTATACGATATTTATAAAGCATGAGTCAAGCGACAAATATGGTAATGTTGTTTTCATTTACACATTTGATTAATTTTTATAAATTATTATTATTTTTATAAATATTTTGTTATTTTTTTGTTTATTTTTATCCAATATTATTGTATTGTAAAAATTTTGTCAAATGGTTTTAAATGTGAACAGGTGAATCTTAAATAATGATTAGTATTTATCTATAGTAAAAATAATTCTCTATGTCTGTTTGTTGTTTGTGGTAAGGACATATGTAGATTATATCATGGGGATGTGTAGGCTTTTTTAAGCTCCTCTTGCTTAGTGAATGGAATTGCGGCTAAAGACTAGTTATAAGCATAATTAAATAGCAAGGAAACCTTTTACAAAGGCACTTGAAGTGGGATAAATTCTTCATATTAGACATATCAAGTTAAGATAACATATCAGTAAACTGTACGTGGAGTTCATTTCAGTATAGTTACTCAGTATATTTTTATTATATAAAAGTAATGAAAAGTGCTGGAAAGATTTTCTTCACTCTCTCTTCTTCATTTTTCAATTAAAACTTCTTTAGAATCGTTGTGATTTGAAACTCGATGAAACGGAAATGCGACACGAGAATGAGACAAACACACACGTATATGTATATAGGATTATGCCGACGAGAGAATGAGATAGAATATATTGCTATGTTGCCATGGTAACCGTTGTTATTGCCTGACAAATATCTAATACCTTTAAATAAGTAATTCTTGTATATTTATTTATATTTATAAATACCCTCACAAAATCTGCTTATAGTTAAACGGATTGCAGATAATAATAAAAAAAAATATGTACCGGCGATCTCGGGAACGGCTCTAACGATTTCGCTGAAATTTGGTATGTGGGGGTTTTCCGGGGTGAAAAATCGATCTAGATTAGTCTTATGTCTAGGAAAACGCGTGATTTTGAATTTTCATGCGGTTTTCTTTCGCATTATTCTACACAAAATATGGTCGCTAGTTTCGCAAGCTTGGGCATAGCCATTGTAGTCAAGAGGCTAAGGCGTAAGATTGTCAATCACAGGTATACGGGTTCGAATCCCCGATACAAAGTTTTTACTTTTGTTTTTTTTTTCGTATTTACTCAAATGTTTAGTTTTTTTTAAAGAAACTTTAGTTTTGGCCAAAAACTCTCAACGAAGCTCTGTCGCCTAGGTACTATAATATTAAGTCACACTTCTACCATGTGTGAATTGCACACACACGCACTTTTTTATTTTATTATATCGCTGCATAGAGAGTTCTAAATACATTAAGAATGTATGCAGATCTACAATTTTTGTTAATTTGTTTTTGAAGTATAATAAAATTACATAATATGAACGTAGGGATTTTACCAATTTTTCGTGAAAATTACATATATCTTGAATTAAAAAAAAATAACCGTAAAAATAAGTCTTATGTCAGCTCTTTTCAGTATTAGATTCTGTGTTCGTAGTAGCTTACTTATGGACTGACTGAATTATATTGTGGTATAAAATACTAAGTGACGATGAAAACTTGTAAAAAAATATTTTGAGTCTAAATCAAGTTTTTTTTATGGTACTCAGTGATAAACGTGCAGACAGCCCACCTGATGGAAAGCGGTACCTGTCGCCCATAACACCTACGGTTCATGCACTTAGGTTTTACGTAACAAAACTGCAGAGCGCCGGTACGTTATCACTGTGAGGACTAAGATCATATGCCTCTTGCCTGTAATTGCGCTGGCTACCTTATTCTTCATACCGGAACACAACAATCCAATCAAATCTGCTTGGCAGATGAAATAGGTAAGGGGGTGGTACCCATCCAGTCGGTCTCCTCAGGCTTGACAGAGTCCTACCACCGGTGAAAGCACTTTGCTATTTTCATCAGAGATTATACAGTTTCATATGCTTTTCTCATAAAATATCCTTCTAGAGCTAGCTTTTCTATAACTAGAACAGGTGGCATGTTATCAAAGTAGTATTCCATCACGCTAGTCTCGCGTGACATGTTGATGAATTTGTCAATACATCGTGATAACTGATAAGGTTCTTAATAATAGTGATTGTGTTACTGTACGAGATAACATATACACCTGTTTAGAGTATAAATTATAATAATCATAACATTATTACCATCTATTTATTAGTAACACTCTTATTTGCTTCACATGTTAGAAACTATGAAATGAAATTTTTGAAGTCAACCGTAGCTTATTTCTAGTTTTGTTTAAAAAATGTAGTATTTAATTATATTTTAATTGAAAAACAATATAATTTTATCATTAAACACTGTTATCAGACCACCTTGGGCGTGTTTCGCTTGATTCATTATTTAAAGGCGTTTCTCGAATATATAGTAAGTTATCTGATATGTGTAGGAATCTATAATCTTAATCTTCTTTTTAAAGTATGTATAAAGATAGAAATATAAAATTTTGATAAAATTTATCAAATGGAATGATGAAATTCTAGTTATTTTATTTATTGTTTATTTATTTATACAACCAAGCTGTTACTTTCACTTGAAGGCGACCTACGACCCAAAAAAAATCAACGTTGGACCTAGAAAACTAGGTCTCAACATAGGTTGACTGGCTTTCTTATTTGAGACAGTGCACTGCAGTATGTACAGACATCACTATATTTTTTGTTATGTTAATGTTTAATGTTATTATTACAAATATTATTCTTTTGCCTGTGTTAAAGACTTTCATTGACAATGAGTCATTTATTTCAATATTACTGTTATATTTTTTAATCTAAAAACGTGAACGAATTTTTGTATGCCATACACGTTACATATATCGATACCTCGGGGCTCAAAGGGCGTAAGCACCAAAACTCGATTTTACAGGAGAGCAAAAAAACAAAAAAAATAATCTTATTTTCGACATATCTTTTTTGATTTTTGGCCTAAATAAAGCATTCTAAGACCAAAAGTTTAATTTTTTTTGGGTGCAGAACACTATAAAATTATATTTCGAATAGATTTAAAAGTAACAAAAATAGCTTTCCTATACGCCCCGGAAAATTGCATATTTGGGGAGTTTACGCCCCAAAAATCAATGGATGTGTGATGAGTGATGGTTGTAACCGTCAATTTGCCTACTAATTCTATCAGTTTATTGACAGCTATTTTGTTTTCTTTGATATTTAATTGCAATTTTATATGGACTTTATTAACTTAGCATACCTAAATTCAACTCAGATAACTAATTATAGAAAAAATTACACATGCTACAAAATATTACTTTCTAAACTTTTATGGTATTTTCTTTTTTTACTTTTCCTTTAAATTAAGTTACAATAAATTTAAATTTACCAGCCGTTTCTATCTAATAGCTTTTATTTTTCGTATACAGCTTCTTGATACTTTACTATAAAGTAGATATGCATTTACGATTTCAGCACACTGTTGATATCAGAAGGATAAAATTATTGTGATATCTTCATCAAGGATACGTGTTTTACACAATCCGCAGTGTATTTGCTTTATTTGTGGAGAATATGTTTTTAAAAATCATAGAAAACCAATGACTATCACTACTTATAACTTTATAGTCGGACTTCAAAGTACAATTGTGTAATTTACAAACCATGGGTGCCCAAAAATCATTGTCAAAATTGTGCTGTTGAATTTGGGACAGTGGTCAAGTGGAAAAAGAAGTTCGCTGAACTTCAAAACCCCTATGTCTGGCGAAAAACTATAAACTACCATCATGATTGTTATTTTGACTTTGTTAATCTAAATAGTATTAACTAAAATAACCGTAAATGGATTTATACTAATTTACTATCTAAAGCTAAAGGACCCGCTTTGCTACCTAGTGCAGCTCAAGAGTCTATACCACCTTTTACCATCAACATAAGCAATTTGTTAAGGCGCTTATTACAAATGGAGACTGTTTTGAGTTTATTGCACAGAAATTCCTTTGACTAAGTACGGAAAAATTAAAAGCTGAAACATTTAATAGGTCACAATTACAACT
Organism: Fabriciana adippe; assembly: GCA_905404265.1. Taxonomy (NCBI): domain Eukaryota; kingdom Metazoa; phylum Arthropoda; class Insecta; order Lepidoptera; family Nymphalidae; genus Fabriciana; species Fabriciana adippe. The sequence goes on from FR989986.1 coordinate 16,077,259, forward strand.
GTTAGCTAAATTAAGTCAAAACAATAAATGAAACAGTCTAATGCATGGAAATCATTTGTGTTGGTAATCAAAAACTTTCTTAATAATACTAAAGTTTGGTACTATCAACATTTTGTCCAAAATATGCTTGACATCTTTTTGTTGCAACATCACCGTAGAACTTCACTATTTACACTCTCATCAGGACCGATTTCCTGAAAATCACGTCCACTTAAGTGATAAACAAGAAGAAATATTCTACCAACAATTTCAAACCATGGAGGAACGATACAGATTACTACTACTGCAGGGCAGATTACTGCTTCACTTTTGAACGAGACCTACAAGAAGTGTTAAATTCATTAAAAATATCATTTTTGGCTGCTTTCGCAAATTAAATTTATTTTTGTAATAATTTCTTTGACTTTTTTATAAAAATACACATAAGCCATATTTGAAAAACCAAAGCTGATGGATGAAAACGACTTTCATTTTAGAGCCAGAATGCCAAATGGCTTCAGAAAAACTACTTAAACATTCGAAAAAAAAGGTTTGTAACTAACTAACCTAAAAACTATTCGATTACTCATCGTATTCATTATAAAAATCACCTAAATAAAATCATAGAAATGTCGTTTACTACCCTTACATTTATTGATTAATATGAGTGATTGCTCTTACGCCCCAAAACTACAAATATATCGATGTAAAATGTTAGGCGTAAAAACATTTGTATCATCTACGGTGTCGCTTACTACCCTCGCGTTTATGATCATTAACAGTGGTGGCTGTTACGACACAAAAACTAAAAATATCTGTTTTATTTCCTACAAAAAATAGGGTCGTAAACACCATTTTTTGGCGAATTGGAAGACTTTAAATATACAGATCGATAGAGGAGAAAAAACTAAGTAGAACTGCATTAAAAAGTCAATTTCGTCAAAATGGCGGTTACGCCCTTTGAGCCCCGAGGTATCGATATCTTATATAAAACAGAAAAAAAACCTTGTCATTCTTTGATAGTAGTACAGACAGCAGTCTGTGAGTTGAAAGATTGACATCGTGAATCGAAAGATTCAATATCATTAATTGTACTTGACAACAATAAAAATATTAAAATAGAGTGGACACGTAAGTTTTATTTTTGTTACTCATATATGTATAAAGAAATATGACTATGAAAAATGACTCTTCAAAATGACCACCGAAAGTAATACCTGGCCTTTTCAACACTCAGTGTTCTAAAGCAAACCTTTTTATAAGACCTCTTTCAGAACTTCCAGTGGAAGTCTTCCACTTTAAAATGAATGACACCGAGAGAGCGTTTGTAAACAGAAAAATTAGACTGATCTTTGATGGACGTCGCGTAAATAGAGCTCGAGGCAACGACCTTTTGTTGACTCTCAATAAACCCATTTAATGATGTTTTACTTTTATTCTCACAATACATACCTGCATTGTAAGAAAAGAGTCAATATTTTTATTTTCACGTTTAAATTCTCCTTTAATTGCTTTCCGAAATTGCCTTAAGCTAATCCTAGTCTATTTGGCCCTAATAAGTTTACTGTTAAGAAAATCTGAGTTCTACTGATGTAATATGAAAAAAAAAGAAATAAAGTGCACCCGTCTGTGTACACAGTTGAGCGTTATAACATCATTTACGCAAATAGCTAGTAAGATTATTAACCATTTTAGGGGGATACCGTTTATTAATTAAAACTAGCGACTCAGCCTCGCTTACATTTTGACGTTTAGTATAGATTTCTCAGAGATCAGATATTTTTCTACAATAAAAAGTATCCTATATGTTGACCCGGATAACCAGCCATCATCATACTAAATTTTATTAAAATCTGTCTAATGGTTTTCTCGTAATGCGTTCCCAGACCGATAGATAGATAGACAAAAATACTAAAAACTATAGATTCGACGTCTATATCGATAATAATGACTATTTCAATAAGATTTTCCAAAAATATTTAATGTACAGATACGACTCAGTTACAATTTTTATTACATATGCATAGATTAAATGATTTCTTCAATATTTATTCAGATACAGAAATCTGTATAAGCGGTAAATGTATAATTAACTGTATGTGATATGAGAGTCATTTTTTTTTTAATATTTAATGCGAATAGAAAGAAACCAGCAATTCTTTTTAAACATAGTAATTTCGTGTTAAATTAATAATAATGAACTTCAAATTAAAGGTTTCTAGAATCTCATTAAATAAGTGGTTACTGCAAGGTTTTGTACTTGGACCATTTTTATTCCTAATATTTATAATTGATTCAAAATTCTTAGTACAAATAAAATGTTCAGTGTTTTTAAAATAAAAACAAACTATTTGGACATATATCGAACCGCGATAATATTTTCGTGATCTATAAAAAATATTGCACCGAACGAGGCTTGATCCCACTATTTCCAACTGTTGAAAATTGTCAAAATCCGAGTTCACAAAAGCCGCAGGAGGTAATTAGTATGGCAATTAATCGTGGGCTATGCAATATTATCTAGTTCAATGTACGCTGACCTCGTGATAATCAAATGATGATACAAGGCATGGCTTTACATAAGTCGCTTGCGTATTTACTGCATGCAGCTCAAGTTATATTGTGTTGTGAATGAATTTGACTGTTGTTTCATTTTTTATTTTTTTTTTATTATTTATTCTATCTTTCTTAGTTAGTAATTCCCAAAACAAGTATCTTCGATTACTTACCTAGAAGGCTCAGCGTAAAATATTGTAACTACGATTTCATGAATAAAGGTATTTGTTATTTTTTTCTATTTTTTTCTTCCTAAAATATTGAGTAAATAAAGAAGAAATCGTTTCCTATGGTCTTATTCGCCTTCCATCAGTTTCTAAGATAGTGGCGTGTTAGTTTCCCTTTTTAATCCAAAACAAGTTACAGAAAATACAAAATATTTTTTTACTAAAAAAAATCTCTTAAAATTTATCTATTAAATCCTTGAGAGGTACCAAAAATCTATAAACTGCAGATTTTGATTTCGTCACATTTCAAAGGTATATTTGGTATTAAAACTCTTTTTTTTGCCCAAGAATTATCATTAGGATGTGTTATCAGTAGGATTGGTAGGAAGTCGATAAAATGGTTGATGTAATGACCTCTAATATTTTTTCGTGAATACTTAATATACTATATTTTAAATTAATTGCATATTTATCTATGACCACAAGTGATGCGGGCGTAGGTCACGCCATTTCACTTTAGATAACTAACTCGTTCCCACCGGATTATAGCATTAGTTCTACATTGCAGCTCTTTTTGAATATTAAATATGTATTTTTAATACTTTTTAGATACTAAGTTTACACTTTATTTTTTTATCACTTGAAAATGAATCTCTTTTCATCTAAAAAGTTAATCGGTTTAATGATATAATAATAGAAATATGCTTTTCTGTGTCAAATATCGTACTTTTAACCATTGAGAACAAACATTTGAAGAACTAATGACGAAATATAGCAAGAGTTAATGTTTATCCCTCCGCGCTCTCAATTTGGATAGACACATAGTTCCGGGAAGTTTCTTCAATCTACGTATTGTTATTAAAAAGATAAATATTCAATTCAATTCTGTTGTCAATGGCTTTAAAGCTTACCAGTTAAGCACAAATTACCTCGCCAATGTCAAGTAGAATGGAGAAAACACAAGAGAGATTGGTCGGTAAAATAAGATTATTGATTAAGATGGTAAATATTGCATATATTGTGTCACAATTATATTCTTGATTACCACTTGTGGTGGTACGTAGGCTTAGGTCGTGACATATGACATTAGATAAGTATCGAGTTTATACTGGATTGCTACTTTAGTAGTATTCAGCAAACATCTTAAATTATACATCATAGCCATAGAGCGATGATGCGATATACTCATCAAAATATAGTATAATTTTTGCTGTGTCGTTAAATAACACTATGGTTCATATAGATTATCAGGCATTAAATAATAACCTCTAAGTTATTTTAATTAATGATCAAGCTAAGAGTTATTTTCGATAAGTTTTTGTTTTTATACAGCAAGAACTATTGTATTTAGACAACGGTTCCACAAATATCGGTAAGGAGAGCTTTATAAACAAGTCTTACAGATATTTACGTTCTTTTATGAACGATTATTTACAGATACAAATCTAAGTGATTTGATTTATTATTATTTGTGACTCGGTATTTACATCAGATATACAATATACATATCATTACTCCCTTTCGCTTGTTGATTATAGATTTGCTAGATTATTCCGAATTGCTTTAACAGTATATAAGTATAAGGATTTAAAATCTAATATATTTAAACGAGCAGATCTTGTATATTTATATACCGGCGATCTCGGAAACGGCTCTATCGATTTCGCTGAAATTTGGTTATTGGCGGTTTTCGGAGGCGGAAAATTGATCTAGATTAGTCTTATGTCTGGAAAAACGCGTGTTTTCTAGTTTTCCTGCGGTTTTCTTTCGCATTATTTCACGAAAATATGGTCGATAATTTTGTACGCTTTGATATAACTATCGTGGTCAAGCGGCCAAGGTGGAAGATCACAGGTGTCCGAGTTTGAATCCCGGTCGTATACAAAGTTTTTACTTTTATTTTTTTTTTTTTGTATTTATTTAAGTTTTAATTTTTTTTTGATCTAAAAAATACGATATAACAAAAAAGAACTCCGAGTGAAACTCGGTCGCCCAGGTACTGAAGTTAATAGAAACAATAAGTTTGAAAAATCTAAATAAAATTGACGTCAATCTTTTTCTGTATGTATGTACTTACAGGAAAATTTGTTACATTAGTTTAAAAATTTATTGGGAGAAATGAAAGAGTTGAAAAAGAAAATGAATATTATGCATTACTGTGGAATGAATGTGCATAAGTTAAGTAAAAGCTATTATGACTAATTGTTGCCATGGTAACCGTTGTTGTTGTCTGACAAATATGTAATATTATATTCTTTCCGTATATGATATTCTATAAATATTTGATTGTAATATGCCTTATTTATTTATTGATTTGTTTTTATTTAATTTCGATATTTGCCAAAGAAGTTTTACTTTAACCGCGCGTAAACACGCAATCATTTTTTTTTAATTTAAAATGTAAGTTCGTAAATTAAAAAAATAATAGTAGACTTGAGAAGCTCTACTTTTTATCGTCATTTGGACAGATAGACAGACAAAAATTCTAAAAACTATATTATTTGGCCTCTGTATAGATAATAATGACTGTTTCAATAAGATTTTCCAAAAAATATTTAATGTACAGATTCGACTGTTAGAATTTTATTATATTATGTATAGATTTTCAGAAACAGACAGACTAACAGCGACTTTGATTTATATTATGTATAAATTCTAAATAACAATGATACTGTAAAGCTACGAGTATTCTATCTCCTATGCACAAGCACATGGCTAATCTGTAGACATTGTCGTTATTATCGTTATTAAAAAAAGAAACCATTTTCCATTATAGACTGTTTTAGCCAGACTCATTACTGCGTCATAATAACCAGCTTATCAATGATATTATCAAATGTGTTTTTGGAAACTCTATCGGCTTTACTGGTTTTTGCTTGCATACAAATATTAGGTATGTTATCGCTCAATGACGCTTATATAAGGTAGTCTATCTTATCTAGTTTTCTCTTCATAAATCATACTAATTATTATTTTTTAAGTTCTTTTGTACTACTCTTAGTAATCCGAGGTAATATTGAGTTGCCATTTTTTTTTTGTGTTTGTATAATAAATTGTACGGCTTAAATAAATTTTATATCAACATGTCCTAATAAAATATATAAAAATAAGGTTTTTATGTTTGTTTTTATTGTACTTGCTGAGATTTGTAAGTACTTATTATTAGCTTGGGCTTAATTTAAATTATTGGAGTTTTAAAATATGTTTTTTTTGTGAATAATATGCCAAAGAAAGAATTTCAATATCGTTTATTATATTAATGACTAGTGGCTTACCCTCGCTTCGCTCGGGTTCTCGCTAATATAACCCACGAGAACCGTACATTTTTCCGAGATAAAAGTAGCCTCTTTGTTATTTTGATGTGCGAACTATATTATTGTAGAGTTTCATTAAAATCAAATCAGAAGTTTTTGTGTACTAAGCTGTATAAGTTATTATAGTTTTTTAACTGTCCCACGGGAACTCTTTGATTTTCCGGGACAAAAAGTATCCTAAATGTTGACTGGGTATATATGGTACCACCATGCAAAATATCATTTAAATCGGTCCTCTAGTTTCGGAGATTAACCCGTACAAAAAGACAAACATCAAAAATCAAAATAAATCCGCGAAATAATCCAAAAAGATAGTTTTACTTACATATATCCATAGTCAATCCTAATATAAAAAGTCTGCCTGTCTATTTCTTAGCTTTTCACACTTAAACCGCTTAAACAATTACAAAGAAAGGTAAGTTAAGTAAGAAAGGTAAGGGACATTAATTGCTACATTTTATCACCCACTCTACTATGCGAGCGGAGCCACGGGCAATTATAAATGTTTGAAGAGATACTGCTTGCATCTCTTCAGATATTTATACCTGTCCTGAAATATTCATATCTGGATGGATGGAAATGGATAAATTTTCAATTTGTTTTAATTTTGTATAATTATTTTTGTATTAAGTTCTACTATCACTGAAATGGTGTAAAAAGGAACATGATAACTTATCAATAAAATGGTCTGTTTACATTTTTCACTGGGTCAATTTGCGTCGGATTTTAAAGCCGTATCTACTTTCAAAGGTTATTTATATTTCATTACATGTACCTTGAAGGTTATATTTGATAGATACTTTATATCTGTACATATAATAAAATTGTAACTGAGTCGAATCTGTACATTAAATATTTTTTGGAAAATCTTATTGAAATAGTCATCATTATCGATACAGAGGCCGAATCTATAGTTTTTAGAATTTTTGTCTGTCTGTCTGTCTGTCTGTTTCCGCATCACAGAAAAACCACAAGAGGGATTTTGATGAAATTTGGTATGATAATAGCTGGTTATCTGGGTTAACATATAGGATACTTTTTACTGCGGAAAAATATCTCATCTCTGAGAAATCTATACTAAAAGTTAAAACCTAAGAAGGGACGAACCCGAGCGGAGCGAGGGTGAGTCGCTAGTCTACAATAAATTTATAACGAGGTCAAACTGCTACACAAAATATTTTTGGGTTTATTTAGAGGTGATTTCCGAATTAGAAGTTCTTACATATTTTACCGGAAATTCAAAAGAGTAGAAAAGAAAATTGTTGTTATTTTGTGTGTATGATTCGCGATGTCTTCGCTATTGCTATGTAATTTTTTTTAATACTTTTTTATATAATGAAGGCTATAAAGAGGCTAAATCCATGGGAATTTCAAGAAAAAAATATATCAATCCGTTAGAATGAAATTAATAATTATTTTTTAGTTAAAAAGTTCGGTGTAATTTATTAGTAAAGAAATAATTATTAATTATGTATAATTATAGTTTTTATCTATTATTTAGTTTAATTACGCATTACTTGAGATCCATTCATTGGACGGATGTCAATAAGATCTAAGAAAGAAGAGAAATCAAATCTACGACGACACGTTTGGCTGTTTGTAATGACCCTACTTGCTGTGCCAACGGTCGCGGGTTGGAGTCCCGCTAGGGGCATTCATTTATGTGTTGAGCACGAATGTTTGTACTCCAATCATGGGTGTTTATATTTATAATATGTATGTACTTAAAGTTATATATGTGTAGTGTATCAACGATCTGGTATCCATAACACAAACCTCGTAGCTTACCATGGAACTAGATGATGCTGTGTGTTCATTTACCATGATATTTTATTTATTTACATAGCAGGAGTTCATGTGAATACGAAATATGGTAATATTTTTATTATATGAACTTATATAGGCTCTATCAGGCACAATAACTCTAGCCAATTGCTATTTATATGCTTATCATGGTGCAAACATAGATACTGATAGCATTATTGTACTTGTTTTAAACGTACGTAACATGTACCACAGGTCAGCTATAAATAATGAATACATAAAACTTTTATTGGGCTATAAAAAGGAATCTTCGGAATATAATTAAATTGTTTGGTTATTTTTAAATATTTATATTTAGCCCTTTTGAACGTCATACAACAGGGCACGGGCGTCCCTTCAATACGAAGGGGATAAGGCCATAGTCCACCATGATGACCAGATGTGGATAGGCGGACTTTACATGTCTTTCGAAAACTTGCTAGTTTCTCTCAGGCATGTAGGTATCCTCACGATATTTTCTTTCACCGTAAGACAAGTGGTTATAAATAATCATGTTGGAAATGATTCGCAAATAAAAATATCAGAGGTTCGAGATCCGGGATTTGCTTTACTCGGATCCCCAAGAGATTTTTATATAAGATTAATATTATTAATAAAATAAGTAAGGATACTTGCGCCATTGTCATAGTGGTCAGAAAATGACCTATGCATTAATCAATGTATATTGCACGTTCGATTATCGCACGTATACTAAAAAAATACGTGCTTGTTAGTTATTGGTACTTAAGTAGGCTTTTACGCTTGTTTTTTGTGTTTCTAGACTCTACTTAAGATATCTGATTTAATCCTCTACATTGAATGTGATGTGTTTATTTTCGTCCTTCCCAAAGGCATGATAATAATAATGTGTTGGGATATTAACACACAGCACCATCTAGCTCCATGGTAAGCTACGAGGCTTGCGTTATGGATACCAGATAGTTGATACACTACACATTTATAACTTGAAATACATACATATTATAAATATAAACACCCATGACTGGAGTACAAACATTCGTGCTCATCACACAAATGAATGCCCCCAGCGGGACTCGAACCCGCGACCGCTGGCACAGCAAGCACTACAAACTGAGCCAAACGTGTCGTCAAATGTCTGATGAAGTGATGTCTCCAAATATTCAGTCTTAAAGACATTAACAAGAAAGAAGAGTTAAAAGTGAGAAAACAACAGTTGTACTAAAAATATTTTTTACTAATTAAATCGTAGTATTCAGAAAAATACAATAATTGTATATACACATGTTAATTAAAAGACCAATTAAGTTTTATCTTATTTTTTTATTTATACACAATTTATTATGATACAGATGCTGGGAAAATATTGTATTTTACTATCTTTTCTATTGGAACTTTTAATTATATCATCATTTCATAAAGTTAAATTAACATATTATGAAATAACAAAAATACAAAAAAAAAAAAAAACAAATAATCCGAAAAATATCTACAAACTACGTATAATACGAAGACTTTGAACATTTGAATGTATACTTTAGTGCCAACTTGTTAGAGATAAGAAACAAAAGAGTATTGTAACCATAACATAAATAAGATAGCTAATAATTAACAATGTTTTATAAAATGGAGACGTTTTTTATTGAGATAAAATAAACTAAAACCTACTATGTAAATATCTATAATATAAACTTACTAATATTATATGCATGTATGTATCAACAAAACAACTACAAGCCTGACCCCAGATCCAACACTTATCTATTATTGACATTCGCCAATCTGTATTCCATGAGCCATTTGCGTAAGCGCACAGCTAATCTAGCACCAGTGTAAGATGGTCTCTACATTGTGTCACGTCTAATATAATTAGGTTGATTTTTGTATGAAGCGTGGGGAGGTAATGAGGATCAAGATTGCTGGTCGATGTTATCAATGAAGTAGTCGTAGTGGGGGCTCGGTAGTACAGTAAGCTTCAGTCGGCGGCAGATCGTCGTCGGCTCAAGACCTCTCAGGAGAGTTTTGCGCTTTTTTGCCAAATTTATAACAAATATTAGAGGTTAAAATGCTAATAAAATATGTATGAAATTTTGAATTTAAGTAAAGATTCTTGTAGAAAACGTATATAACGTAATACACGTAAAAGTACAAAATAAACATTCCATTATACATAATATTATTAATTAAAATTTGTGTTTTAATCATATCAGATATTAATATCACAAAAAAAAAAATATTTATTTGCTTTAACAAACTAAAGGAAATACGAAAAATATTTTGTTAATAAATATAAATTATCAATAACAATAATACTTCAAAAAAAAAAAAAAACTTAATACATAACTTTAATTATTTACCTATCAGATTTACTCTAATTAACATGTTCAAAGATAACCGGTTAAGAACAGCCATACCTAGATAAATATGAGATAAGCGAATAATACGAAATGTCCACGATGCATGCGTGTGAGCAAAACAAAGCCACGCGAACGCCGCGTGTACTCGACGGGAGTAAAAATAGACACTGCGCTAAAAGCTACCAGACCAACTTGACCTCCCACCCCTCCCCCGTCTTATAAAAACTGTAGCCATGCGGAGGGCAAGTGCGCTCGAGCATGGGTCAAGGCTGCTGGTTTCGTTTAGGACCACGCCCTGTTGTTTTCAATGCGTCTCGCGTTCTACATTTCAAAATATTTGGCAGTGTTTTTGGTATTTATTTTTTTACAGTTGCTAAGCGTTTTAGTGTAGAGTTTAGTTGGGTCGATCTTGAGGTTCATAACGGAGTATTCTAAGTTCGATTTTTATCGATATTTATCGTACATTACGTTAGCTCAATTAGTAAGTACATTTATAATTATGAACTTGTTATAAATAGGTACACGTTTTAACAACAGCCAGTCCCAGAGAATGTTAGAAATATTTTTTTTGCTAGGTCTAAAAAATATAATTAAATTAATCAATTAAAAGTAGAATATTGTACACAATATACTGTAGAAAATAAAACACGTTGGGAATTTGATCGCCTCCAGACTTTGTTATTACTAAAGAAAGAGAAATAATGTAATTTATAATTTTATTGAAAAAATATCATTTTTTCTAGCAACACTGAGATTGTTTTACCAAGCTGGTTTCGCCAAGTTTTCAGGGTGAGATATTTTCTTTCTGATATGTGGATTGACTCAAAGTTAAAAAAACAAATAGTTTAGTAAAGAATAAATTTAAATATAATTTCCAGAAGTTTTTTATGGTATAAGAATAACTATTTACGTCATTTTTTTGTTTGAAAATGCTTTGTATTAATCTCTTAATTTCATCATCTGTTTTTATTTACAAGTAATACTTTTAGTAAACAACTAATTAAGTTAAAAAATGTGGAAACAATATCAAGACTCGAGAGAACAACTACTAAGCTCGAATAGTTTATATACTTTTTAATTAGAAAACTTTTGCGTATAAAATGTAAATATTTCTTTATTGGCTTAACTTTTTTATATTCATTTTCTTCTTTTGTGTCATTGTAACTACGCATTGGCGTCGGGTTAGTCATATTGTTCATGATATATTTCAATACATATATACATACATTATTCTTTCTAGTTACTTATATATTATTTTATGCTAGTTGGTCTTTGTTATATATTTTATTATGTATGTATTTTAATGTGTTTGAAGGCTTCTTTATGGTATCCAATATCCATCAATCGAATGACAAAATAAACATACATATATGTACCAATCACTTTAGAGTTTTTAACGTCAAGTGTATAGTATACTTATATTATAAACTAACGACTCACCTTCACTCCGTTCGGATTCGTCCCTACTTACGTTTTAAGGTTTAGTGTAGATTTCTCAGAGATGAGATATTTTCCCGCAATAAAAACTATTTTATATGTTGACCCGGGTAACCAGCTATCATCATACCAAATTTCATCAAAATCCCTCTTGTGGTTTTTCCGTGATGCGGTCACTGACAGACAGACAAGAATTCTAAAAACTATAGATTCGGCCTCTATAACGATAATAATGTCTATTTCAAGAAGATTTTCCAAAAAATATTTAATGTACAGATTTGGCTTAGTTACAATTTTATTATATGTACCTATAGATATATAAATATTATCTTATCCGGAAATCGAATTTGCAACTTATAGCATAATGAATAAAATAGCACAATTACACTGCTGTTGTCAACAAATTGTTTTATTGTACAATCATACAGCACGTCCGTTCCCCCTCATATAACTTCAAGGGCTATTGATACTTGATCGCAGTGATTCAGTACACTGGTTAAATATAACCACGGTTTCAAAACATTACACTACGGATGAAATGTGTTAGCTTTGTTATACAGTCTCAGTTTGACCATGGTTGTAATTATGAAGGAAAAATATTTTGATAGACATTATTAGAACGGAAAATAACTAAATGGAAAATTTTTGTTTTAGTATATGATATATATATTTGTGTACACGGTGTCTGTATATAAGCTTTAAGATACTTTAAGCTCTACAGAGATATAGAGAATAATAAAAAAACATTTTATAGTAGTATTAATTAACCGTATTTGACTCTACATTAGGATAGAATAGATTCTTAGTCAACAACACATTTTGTTTAAGAGGTTTGTACTTTAATTTTGATATTTTTTTCTACAAAACCAAAAGGTTTCGTTAAATCTATACAGATAAATAAAATTGGAGTGTCTGTTTGTAATATTAAAATAACCGATTTTTACTAAATGCATATGGATGTATACACGGTACATATACTAAAACAACATTTTATACAATTTTTGTATGTCTGTCTGTTTGTCTGTTTGTCTGTTTGTTTGTTCCGGCTAATCTCTGAAACGGCTGAACCGATTTTGACGTGACTTTCACTGGCAGATAGCTGCTGTAATAAGGAGTAACTTAGGCTACTTTTATTTTAGAAAAAAAAATATGGTCCCACGGAAAAAAATGAAAACTAAATTAATTAATTTATTTTGTTTTGGAAAGTAACCTAGAGACGAACCCGAGCGAAGCAAGGGTGAGTCGCTAGTCTAAATTAAATTCAAAACGTCCAGTTTATGTTGTCAGTTGAGCAAAATTACATCATATGCGTGGTATGAGAATGATTTCATAACATTATTATACTCTTACACAGTATTATGGTTAAATAAAAGAAATAACTAACCGTTTTCTGATTGGCGTTGGTTAACGTGACGAATCTGTATGAATGCAATTTCGATTTCCATACTAAATTAGTGTTTGTTGACGGTACATATTATTTGCAAGGGTTTTATTTAGGCAAAGGCCATTGACCTCTATATTTAGTATCTGGGTATATTTAGATTAAATAAAATTTAATCTAATTCAATACCTACATGTACCTAATCTATACTAATATTATAAAGAGGCAGAGTTTGTTTGTTTATTTGTTTGTGTGTTTGTTTGAAACCGCTAATCTCAGGAGCAACTAATCCGATTTGAAAAAACCTTTTTGAATTAGATAGCCCGTTTATTGAGGAAGGCTATATATAGGCTATATACAATCATGCTATTACCTAAGGGAGCGGAGCAGTATATGATATATAGTCTATCTATTTCATACCAACCGTTAAAACGTACCTAGGGAGGAACCCGAGCGAAGCGAGCGTGAGCTATATGCTATGAGCTAGTTACTTTACAATAACGAAAACTAAATTAAATTAATAGGTAACTGTTAATCTCTATCGCCTAAAAAAAGGCACTTAAATCTTTATCATAAAATATTTCCAATTTTCATATAATCCTTAATTCTTTTTTACGTAAATCACTTGTGTATGTTAAATTTTTAATAGCAAGCATATTTATGTAAGTTTGCCTCACATTGACCAACGTTCCGTCTTTGTATAACGGTCCTTTGTAGTGCCAGTCTTTGTGTAGGTTTAGTTTAGGCACTTAGGAATCCTAGGTACTAATTTACTTTGTATGATAATGGAAAATTACAAAGTCATCCCACGTTTTCTATTATATAAGCATTTGAGAAATGTTACCAAGCTTAGCTTTAGAGTGTAGATGCAGCAACTTTATCAAAGTATTCTATAATCATTGATTTTTATTTTTTAGGTAATAATTTTGGTTTTAAATTATATGCCATAATATGTTTTTATGTAAGTATTTTTCTAGTAGTTGCTACTGCAAAGAAGTCGAAATTAATAATAAAACTTAAGCATCGTAGTGAAATCATTAGAAATACGGCAAAATCTGATCTAACTACTTCAGATTCAAACATTTGTTCCTCACTATTATTTTATTACTAAGAATAAAAGCAATTTGTAGAACGTATTTTAAGAAAATCATAAGGTAATCGATTACTCAGAATTCCGATCTCTAATTTATAAGAAACGCTCAAATATGTAAATTTTCAATATCGTAAACAACGTAAAAACAGTGGCGATATAAACCACTACACACGAAACTCTCCAAACAAATTACATGGTTACCAAGAAGCGAACGGATGTAATGTATGAATAACAGTGGGCGCGTCGATCACGCCTGGGCCGCGTGGCGTGTGACGTCACCCGCGTCAGAGTACCACTGGCTCTACATTAATTCATTGTGCAATGTACACCGTACTTTTCCATTCACTTTGCGTAAATGCAGTTTCATAGCCACGAATATTTAAAATGCAATATGATGCGACTCTACATAGAGTCATTTTGAAACAATTTTTTAAATTTATAAGCACGTTCTGTTTATCTGCTACAGGAACGAAATGCGAGTGCAAATGTCGTGGCTTTATCATAATGTAAATATATCAAGTGAGACCGACCGAGTCTATATAAGAGAATGGTGCGCGGCCTCCGTGCCCAGTGCGGATTGCACGGGCACACTAAAAACAACTGATAAGCTAAACTGACTGACTTATGACTAACTCACTTGTAGCAGCTTGTTTATATAATTCCTGTGAATTATTCAATACAATAGCACGCCATTTTTACATGAATCATATTATTACCCCTAGTAGTGTAATTATTGATAGTAATTATGGTAATAGTCATCTTCTATTAAGAATATACAAATGCCATCGACCTAATGAATCATCTAAGGAAGGAATGCCCTCAAGAATGTACTGATAAATAGGGAACTTCAGATAAAGATGTAAATAAAGTAAATTGCATAATTTTAATGTATATACATAGTCATTAAAGTAGCCCAGCCTTGAGACAGTAAGGGCATAATGTCTAGAAAAAAAAAATGTCTGGCAGTGATAAACATAGAGCAGGTAGTTCTTATGTAGGTCACGGTTCGACCTCTCAATAGATCTTCAGCACACCGTTTCAATAAACTAGTACAGACATAAAAGTTATAATGTCATAATAAAAACACCTACACTACTTTCTGGTTGACTTTTCCAAAGGTCTTTAAGATCAAGTTGTTATTACATTAAAATTACATAGTATTTATATTTTCTGGTTTAAAAGTACCAAGCTGTATAAGAGTCACCGACATTATAATACTCTGGTTCTTACATTATGTTTGTCATCGTTTAAAAATTATATCATAAAGGCTGGAGCCCTTGAAAAACTACAATTTCCAACCGACTTCGAAAGGAAAAGGTTCTTGATAAGGCTGTATTTTTTATGTTTGTTACTTTAGAGCTCCGTCATTTATTAAGCGATTTGGGAAATTTTTATTTTGTTTGAAAGTGTTCAAGTTTGGTCCTATTTAAATTCAGGAAAGAAACCTCACCCAAGGGTGAAAAAATAGCTAATTAAAATTTAACCTACTTCTTGTTCGTTCTTCGTTCGTTCGTTCTTGTTCGTGTTCTTCTAATTGACTTGAAACTTTGCAAGTGTTTCTATTTCATTTGATAGTGCATTGGTTCGGTATCAGTATCGTAAGGCTAGACGGTAGATAGGTGGAACTCTTCGACGGCTAATAATAGATACTTTGAGTTTGGGCTTATTTTGTTTGATTTGACAAGCCCAATAAATTTTTGAAATCGATGCCAGCCCATACAAATCAAAGAAAAGCTTACCTCACAAATTGATGTATAATATTTTAAACTATATTTAGTGTATATACCCTGTCATATTTACCTATTAGATATTAATATCTTAAAGACTTAAAGCAATGTCGGCTAGCACCGACTTCGAAAATATCTGATTAGGTATGTATAGTAAGTGAAAACTACCAATTAGTTATTTCTTAATTTTTTAGTGTTTTGAATCCAGTTTTTTTGTAAGTTATGATGTGGTATCTTTTGTTATTTAACATGATAAAGCGAGTACACTTTTCGAACGTACGTAATCGCTATGTACTTATGTAGAGTTCACTATACACATATATATTTCATCCTTACTATCTGTGTGTCTCTACAAAATTAAATAGGATTTTTTTGAGAATCTATTTAAGTTATAATTTGTGGGTGCGTTATCTGCTTACTACAAAAGTTTGCAGATAATAATCTTAAAAGACGTAGGTTTAAAATATAACTAGATTGAAACATTGTATGTTCTGTGAAAGGAAGGTTACGTTATTGTTTTGTGTGACCGATGCCATTAAGTAAATTTATAATAAAAAAGATAACTCTAAAATGAATCCGTTGAGTTACGTGATCGTCACGTGATCGCGAGACGATTTAGCGTTCTGATAGTCCGTACAGTTTTCTTATGTTAGTTTAATTACCAGGATTTCTATTTATCTGTTCAGTAATTAGGAAAAAAAGGTTTGTTTTCTTTAAAAAAAAAAGTGTTTTAATTTATATGTCTTCAACGTCATACCAAAAAGATATAAAATTTAAAACAAATTTATAAGATTTTTATTATATGTTCATATATTTTAAAATAGTGAAAATAAATAAAACTGTCTTTTCGGATTTTTTCGCGGATTTATTTTGATTTTTGATTCCCGACGTTTCGAATGCTTTACAGCAATAATGGTCACGGGAGAGTCTCAGAACCAAAAATCAAAATAAATCAGCGAAAAAATCAAATAAATTGCTTTATAAATAGTCAATACATAGGTATTTTAAATGTGGACGTTTTTCGTTATCCAGTCGAAAAAATCTAGCTCAAACTCTACCGTCACCAAATACTAGAGCTATGACTCTTGTGAAATAACACGAAACAGATGGTAACGTCAAACGAAACAATAGTATCCTAAAACGAGCTCTATGTTAAGGAGATAAGGTATATTTTTACATAATCTCAATAAACATATATATTTGTAATATCTAACTTAAGCCCAAATACATATAATATGAATCTTTTGCAAAGTTTTTTGAGTTTAAAAAATAAATATTTTAAAAGTTAGTGATTTCACCAGAAATGAAAAAAAACTTGAGTTATAAAAAAAATGTTATTTTATATGAACTATCATTGTATTTTTATTGTAATTTAAATACAGCGATAAACCAATATAATTTACATGTGACTAACATTGCTTATTGCGCTGGACATGACGTGTTGATTCCCGACTAATACTAGTGTCTCACCCTCACTTCACTCGGGTTCGTCACTACGTTTTAAGGGTTAGTATAGATTTCTCAAAGATGAGATATTTTCCCGCAGTAAAAAGTATCCTACATATTGACCCGGATAACTAGCTATCACCATACCAAATTTCATCAAAATCCCTCTTATGGTTTTTCCGTGATGCGGAAACAGACAGACAGACAGACAAAAATTCTAAAAACTATAGATTCGGATTCTGCATCGATAATAATGACTTTTTCAATGAGATTTTCCAAAAAATATTTAATATACAGATTCGACTCAGTTCGAATTTTATTATATGTATAGATTAAAACATATATAAAGCTAGCTAATTTAGTCTGCTTTATATAACTAGAGCCATTTGACAACAAGTTCTAGAAACACTAATGCAGATGATAAGGAAACTTTTAATTCTGTATATTTGTAACTAATAGCATATATATATTTTTCTTGTTTTAAATTTAATCACTATCATAATTGCAAAAGGTATATGTGCATATTTGTTGCTCTTTAAAACTTAAACGGCTGGACGAATTTGGATAAAATTTAGTATAGAGATAGGCTATGGCACGGAGTATCACATAGGCTACTATTAGGTTATATTTATGCACTTTTACGCACCCGAGCGAAGCGATGGTAAGTCGCTAGTAATGAAATAAAGGGTGTGCGTTTGTGTGTCAATGCTGTACGGGCGCGGCAGTGACGTAACGCGCACGCAGCGCCCGCGTGTACACACCCACCGACCGGCATGCCAACCTGAATTAATTGTGCTAGTTCACAAATACTATGATTTCTTATAATCTTCTCTGTATTTTTAACACTAGATTTCGCTCATGACTCCGCTTGCTGATAAGCTGTCCGTTTCTATGATGCACTCTATGACCTTGCCAAATTTCATCGAAATTTGTTCAGCGGGTAAAGCTTGAAAAGCTAACAGACATACATGGCTATCATATTTATAATATTAGTATGGACGGATGTAGATACACTTTTGGTATCGGTTACTGCGGGAAGTTATCATTAGATCAGCTTTATATGTCTGTTTTAAATGACTTTGGCTAATATTTAAAATACTGTACTTATATTTTATTTTTGGGAGATTTCAACGGAAGACGTCAATTTGGTTGGATTTTTTGTATATAACACGGTATTTTTGCTAATTGTGAACAGAATTTTACAATTGTTTTTTAGTGAAAGGTTATTTTATTAAATTTTAAGGTCATATAAATTCCAAGAAAATATAACGATTCCAAGGATAGAAAAATAAATAAATAAATAAATAAATATATATATATATATATATATATATATATATATATAACTTGGATTATAACTATGATATATATGATGGATAACTAAGATTCGTTTATTTCAGGTTATTTAAAAAACAAACGTCTTAACGTTTTGTTTCTGACATGATAAAAATGCTATAGTATTAGTAAAAAATTAAAAATTCTATTGCTTATACGTATAATAATCCTACCATTGAAATGAACTGTGAATGTGTGAAATATTTTATAAAATAGAAATATTTTCACACATTTTATCGTATAGTTTTCCTGACGTAACCTGAGAACACGCAGTACATTCCTCTCCGCCTGACGGCTGTTTTCCCAATGGAACTGGTTATGCGCCGACGCATAGAATGAATCGCTTTTTGTTTCACGCGCACCGCGTGTGACTCTCAAGGTTCGAACTTGAAGACACTTTGTAGTAATTATTTAACGCCCTTTGTTTATTATGAATTATTAAAAGAACATATTATCTGAGTTTTGGTAGAGTATATTGGCTTAATTTTGGTTATGACAGTATGGCCGTTGTAGTAATATATTAATTACTAGCGACTCACCCTCGCTTCGCTCGGGTTCGACCCTACTTACGTATTAATGGTTAGTATAGATTTCTCAAAGATTAGATATTTTCCCGCAGTAAAAACTATCCTATATGTTGATCCGGATAACCAGCTATCACCATAACAAATTTCATCTAAATATGTCCAGTAGTTTTCTCGTGATGCGGTAACAGACAGACAGACAGATAGACAAAAATTCTAAAAACTATAGATTCGGCCTCTGTATCGATAATAATGACTATTTCAATAATATTTTCCAAAAAATATTTAATGTACAGATTTGACTTAGTTAGAATTATATTATATGTATAGATTTTAATTTATTTTATTGGAATAGAAACAAAATATGTGCATCCAATTGCACGCCTCTTAATGTTACTAATTTTTCCTTTTTCACAAATCTATATAAAAACGTAATTTATAAAAAGGTTAATGAAAAGGTCTTAATCAAAAATGTAAAAGTATTAAAAAGGATGTGTGTGTGTGTGTGTGTGTGTATGTGTGTGTGTGTGTGTGTGTGTGTCTACAACAGTAATAATGTCCTGACCGATTTCGGCTACGGCGGCCAATTTCATTGAGACTAGCCATCCTGCGCAGAAAATATTATAGCGCTTCCCAACTCTGGGCTGTTACTAAGAATTTCTTGACAGAAATACTCAATAACTAAACTTGGCCAACCTAACCCAGGACCTCTGGATATGCGACCGTACAGGTAGCCACTAAACCAGCGAGGCAGTGATAATAATATACGCAAACTGTTAAAAAAACGGAAGTTAAGGTGTATACTGTATAATATGTCACGTTCGACCAAAGTTCTCGCCCTTTAAAGACTGTAGGTATGAATAAGTGTACATTTTAAGTTCGATACTATGTGTATAATATGTTGTTCTGTAAATTGGTTTGTACGCGTATATTCTAGAAACAACAATGGAAACGATTATTCAATATAGGTATTAGTTCGCGAGAGTTCTTGTTGACAACCAACTGGCGTTATATAGTATGCCTAATACTCAGGATATCATCTCTATGCCAGAGTTGACAAATTCGAATCCTGCTCAGAACAAATTTTTATACTTTCGTCGCGATCTGTTTGTGTTCATATTACATGTGCAAAGCATAGTCGTTGAGTAAGCTAAGTTTAAAAAAAAATTAACATGCAGAGTATTGAAAAATATTCATGGTTTTATGATGTACTTTTAAGTGCAGATGATTACATGAAATTTTCCACTTTTATCTCTGCAATTCGATAGTGTAGAGACAGTACTCTACACCTAATATTATGCACTAGCGACTCACCCTCGCTTCACTTCGGGTTCGTCCCTAGACAAAAACAAATCTATCCCACGGGAACCGTACATTTTTCCGGGATGATATATAACCTATAGCCTTCCTTAGTTAACGAGCTATCTAATGCAAAAATAATTTTTCAAATTGGATTAGTAGTTCCTAAGATTAGCGCGTTCAACCAAACAAACAAATAAATAAACGCTTCAGCTTTATAATATAAGTATAGATTTTAACTAGCGAAAAACAAAACAAATCTATCCCAAGGGAACCGTACATTTTTCGGAGATAACAAGGAATAGCTATTTCGGATTATATTCTATTTGCAATTTCAACTATAATCTATCTCTGTGCCAAATTTGATCCAGATCCGTTCAACCGTTCTGGCGTGATTGAGTAACAAACATCCATCCATCCAAAGTTTCGCATTTATAATATTTATGGGACAGGATCTACATTATAATTTTTATCTCTTATTTATAGACTATATTATAAATTATTTCTATAAGATTAACGCTGCATTCAAAAGCGGGTGCAGTGATGAGGTCATCCATTTTGTTTTAGTTTTCCTCAAACGATGCATCTGGACGTACATATGTTAATAGGTACTCGAAAGATTCACCAGACCAAAGTTATTTTTAGGATAGAATTATACAACTTTTTTTTCAACTGTATTTAATATTTATGTAACAAAGATAATTCAATTATTACATTTTTAACCGACTTCAAGAAAGAGGAGGTTCTATGTTCGTCTGTATGTATCTTCTAAGTCATTTTAAAAGTTATCTTTTAAACTAATAATTTAAAAAATCAATGCTTAGTCTAATGTTTCTGTTATTGGTATATATATACATAAATATGACTAACTAGCGACTCACCCTCGCTCCGCTTGGGTTCGTCCCTACTTACATTTTAAGGTTTAGTATAGATTTCTCAGAGATGAGATATATTTCCGCAGTAAAAAGTATCCTATATGTTGACCCGGCTAACCAGCTATTACCATAACAAATTTCATCAAAATCCCTTCAGTGGTTTTTCCGTGATGCGGTAACAGACAGACAGACAAAAATTCTAAAAACTATAGATTCGGCCTCTGCATCAATAATAAAGTCTATTTCGATAAAATTTTCCAAAAAATATTTAATGTACAGACAGCTTGGTTACGATTTTATTATATACAGTATAGATGACTGCTTGTAGTTTTGTAGATGTGTTTCTACTCCATTTCTATTTATTGGTTACCATTAGAAATCTATAACACGTAAAAATAACTAAACAAACGAATTTGTTAAATTAAATATACGGTTGTAAATTTTGTTTCGATTTCTATTTATACTAGTGATCGCCGCGTGGTTGAAAACCAACCATAATTCATTAAGTTATATATTTATTGTCTTACGTATATTACAATATTAATCTATTCTCAATTTGACCACAGACTTTAACAATAAACCAAAGAGTATATATGCGTGTGTGTCAAATATATGGTATGTGTAATGTTTTTTTTATTGATTTAATGTATTTTTTATGCATAATTAAAAAAAAATAGCATTCTGCACTCCTTCTCTATAAAAACTATAAGTGTAGGAAATTTCATACTCCGTCCGCGCAATTTTCGTAAAAAGGGGTACTAAGTTTTCGCTTCATGTATAAATATATAGATATACATACATATATATGATATCAGTATTTAGTGTTTACTTCTGTTTGCACGTGAAGTTTTTATGAGAGGCTGTTTTTAATATATATTCTTTATCACACTTATGAAACATAATAAAGACATTGCATATTAAAGGACAAAGGCAAGGGTCAACCCATGGACGTGAAAGACAACAAGTAGCAGGCGATAAATCAAAGAGAAAAAAATACACTATTAAATATATATGTAAATTGTAAACCTTACAAATATAATATAACTAAATACATGTCTGTATATAATAATATAACTTAATGTATGTCTAAATACATCAAGGCAGTAGTAGCCGAGTGGTAACGCGCTCGCTCGGGAAACCGAGTGAAGAAAAGAGTTCAAATCCCGGGTCTCGCACCTCTGATATTTTCATGCGCGAATCATTTCCAACATGATTACCACTTGTTTTCCGGTGAAGGAAAACATCGTGAGGAAATTTGCATGTCTGAGAGAACCTAGCAAGATTCAAAAGACATGTGAATCCCGCCAATCCGCATTTAGCCAGCGTGGTGGACTATGGTCTGATTCCCCTCGTATTGAAGGGAGGCTCGTGCCCAGCAGTGGGACGTTACAAAAGGCTGAATACATACATACAAATATAGAAGAAAAATATAAACTTACAATAAATAGATAGGTATATTTTTTATGATAATAAATGAATAATTATATTATATGATCAAAGGACGTTCATTGAATTTAAAGAAGCCCATGATATTGCGTAGTTACGAATGAGCAGCGAAATAAAATTAGTCGTCACCTTGAATTATGTATTTTGTTTTCTATATTGTAGGTAACGTTAAAATCTATAGGTACATATAATAAAATTGTAACTAACTACTGTACATTATATATTGTACTGTACATTATATATTTTTTTGGTAAATCTTATTGAAATAGACATTATTATCGATACAGAGGAGAAATCTATAGTTTTAAGAATTTTTGTCTGTCTGTCTGTCTGTCTGTGATCGCATCACGTAAAAATCACTGGACTGATTTTGATGAAATTTGGTATGATGATAGTTGGTTATCCGGGTCAACATATAAGACACTTTTTACTGTGGGAAAATATCTCAACTCTGAGAAATCTATACTAAACGCTAAAACGTAACTAGGGACGAACCCGAGCGAAGCGAGAGTGATTCGCTAGTGTTAAATAAATCTTCATATTTTTTCCTTTGCTAAGGAACCAATGAGATAGTGACTCTTTCCACCTTTGACACCCAGAATTTCTATAATTGATATCGCTAGAAAATAAAAAAAATACCTACGTCATAATATGAGAATCGTATTCTAACCACGTGTCGTGATGTGTCAATTTCATATTTTCTTAGTTTTCCATTAGCAATAAAGATTGAAGAATATGATCTAGATTCTAGATTACTCTGACGACACGATTGGCTCAGTTTGTAGTGACTCTACTTGCTGTGTTAACGGTCGCGGGTTCGAGTCCCGTTGGGGGCATTCATTTATGTGATGAGCACGAATGTATGTACTCCTGTCATGGGTGTTTATATTTATTATATGTATGTATTTAAAGTTATATATGTGAAGTGTATTAACTATCTGCTATCCATAACACAAGCCTTGTAGCTTACCATGGAACTAGATGGTCCTGTGTGTTAATGTCCCAACATATTAGATTAAGTTCGCTTATACACTCTCTGGGCACTGCCAGCACCAAAGAACTTTATATTTAGGTGGAGTTTCGTAGCTTAGTGCTTTAATTAAGCACGAACGCGCGTTTCTTTGTCAGACTTTCAATAAAGGTACGTAATTCTGGTGAATATTTACCTCATATTATCGCTAAATGTGGATTTATTCATCTTTTAGAATCACTATATCTCAGAAATTGTGATTGTTAAGAAAATAAGTAAGTGTAAGAACAATTGTTTTAGTTAATTGGATGATGTCAGTTTTAATCGATTTTGTCCTTATTTTTTATGATAAAACTTACCGTTTGCCAAGAAATGCCAAAAAGCCAATAATTTTGACCTTTGACCTTGAGCTTTTTGAGCTGATATTGAATCAAAAAGCATTTTTCAAATTTTATTTGTATTAGTGTACCTAACTTTTGTACCAATTTTCAGCTCTATGCGAGTTATTATTAATTGAAATGTCTACTTTGGCCTTTTTAGTTAAAAAGTAATTATTATTCATATAAATGAGGTTCCAAGCAAGCTATTTAACCGATTGAAATAAAACTTAGTTATGTTTAATTAAGACTACGACCTATAAGTACCTATATCTAAAACGAGATAATCGAGTTAGATTCGTCTAAATGTTAATTATCATTAAACTGACCAAGACCGATTTTTTAGTTCAAAATAAAATTAAAAAAAAAATCCAAATCTGGATATGAAAACATATTCAATGTATAACCTTGTCTCTTCTAGAATTTTATATGTATAGATAAGTATTGAATATTGAAGTAACAATATGTACTGTCTTGAAGACCTAAAATGTCGACCTGTGTTTTTGTCAGACAATCATACAGTATATTTATTGTAGCATTTTAGTACTAACGTCTTCGAGGCCGTCTTTGTTCTTACGATAAAATAAATGACGTAGTGCTCTATGGTCTACTCTATAGTCATCACAGACCAGTTATTTATATGGTTCAGGGCTAGTTTTTACATCATCAGCTAAAATTATTCATGAGATAAAGTATTTTCAATAAAATAATTATTTTGGAAATTTTTGTTTTTTTTTTTAGTATTTATATTTTTTTCCGACGTTTCGAATGCTTTACAGAAAATATGATCAAGATAGACTAAGGTTTTTGATTGCCGGACGCTAATGAGCACCCCACCACGACAGGGTAAATATCGTTGGGTATCGTGAAAGAGATGAAAGATTTGTTTGTTTCATTATTATCTATACTAATATTATAAAGAGGAAGGATTTGATCGTTTGCATCGAATAGGCTCCGAAACGACTGAGCCGATTAAGATGAAATTTGGTAAGAAGATAGTTTGAGAATCTGGGAAGGATAGTTAAGGATAGTTTTTATCCCGGAAATCATCCCTTAAGGGAGTGAAAATGGGGATGAAAGTTTGTATGGGGAATCAACCTATTACCTAGTATATTATATATTCATTATAATTTATTCATTTCTTTATCTGTTATATCTAACAAAATGTTACTGCTCCTACTTATTTACATAAACTACGCGGGCAGAGCCACGAACTATACATATGTTACTCATTGTTGTATACTTGTCATAATATTTACTCAAGCGATATTTTTTTGCTAAGACAAATAACTATGAGAAAAAGAGCAAATTATATTATCAAATTAAAGATATGCAGTTGTGTATATCTATACAGGTAAATAAAATTGGAGTGTCTGTTTGTAATATTAGAATAACCGCTTTTTACTAAATGCTTATGGATGTATACACAGTACATATACCAAAACAACATTTTTTACAATTTTTTTCTCCCTGTCTGTCTGTTTGTTCCGGCTAATCTCTGAAACGGCTTTACTGATTTTGACGGGATTTTCACTGGCAGATAGCTGAAATAATAAGGAGTAACTTAGGATACTTTTATTTTAGAAAAAAAAATAGGGTCCCACGGAAAAAAATGAAAACCAAATTAATTAATTAATTTTGTCTTGGGAAGCAACCTAGGGACGAACCCGAGCGAAGCGGGGGTGAGTCGCTAGTAAAGAATATTTTTATCACAATTTCTATAGCAGTTTTATGTTGTTTGTATATATGTATATTGTATGTATATTATATGTATATTGTATGTATATGATGTGGGGAAACCCGCCCGATGCGCTTATGTAGGAGTATAGTACGAGAATGACCTGCGTCGCGTCGTCACGAACACGCATCCTGAACGTGCACGTGAGTTGCACTTTTACACTTTGTTTTGTTTTACACGCTTTTATAAGCTTTCCTCGTAACAATTTTAGTTAACCTAGCAAAATAATAAAGTTTTTAAATGCTATTCGTCTTTACCTATGCACTAACGACTTATCCTCACTCTGCTGGGTTGCGTGACTAGGTAACAATAGCTTATGTGTTGCTCTAGGTCTTTCTTTCTTTAGGCTTAGTACCTGGCGACCGAGCTTCGTTCGGAGTTCTTTTTTGTTATATCGTATTTCTTAGATTAAAAAAAAAGACTAAAATCTTGAATAAATACAAAAAAAAAAAGGAAAAACTTTGTATCCCGACCGGGATTCGATGCTTGCACGACGCTTATGGCCGAGTGTAAAAAATCATCGACCATATTTTGCGTCGAATAATGCGAAAGAGAACCGCATAAATACTCGAAAACCCGCATTTTCCCAGACATAAGACTAATTTAGATCGATTTTTCGCTCCCGAAAACCCCCACTTACCAAATCTCAACGAAATCGTTACAGCCGTTTCCGATCGCCGGTATAAATAAATAAATAAATATACAAGAATTGCTCGTTTAAATATATTACATAGATAGATGTCGGCAATCCAGCTGGGCGCGTTGCCAAGAAACGCACTGGAAGTCGGCCCACCTCGGTGGACGGTGTGCCATACGGGTTGCTCCTGGTAGCAGAGTGGACTGTTGGAGCAATCCCATGGCTTTTGTGGTCTGCTTTGGCAGACCTGCCGTCGAGGCGTCGTGGTTGAGTGTGTAAGTGATCCTGCGACGCCCCATTAAGATGGGGCAGGTTCCGTTGGGTTTAGTGGGTAGTACTGGCTTTGCCGGTGAATCTCACACCTCGTGCCTAAATGCATTTCCCAACGTTAAAAGAAAGTCTTTCTGTGTAATTTAAGCAATATTTGTGACCTCTGTGTTTAATACACTACTATTGAAAAGCGTAAGTTTGTATGTGTGTATGGTTGTTACTCATTTAGGCTGAAATCCAGACATTTGCATGAAATTTACCAAACATATATACTGAGACCTGGAGTAATGTACTGTTAGTAATAAAATTTGACAAAAAATAGCACGGTCTCTATATGATATTTTAAGTAACGAAGGCACCAAATACTCATTGAACGAGTACAAATTATAGTACAGGGTCAAGCGTTTCTTAGAAATAGCGTAAAACTAGATATGTATTACTTTTGCTTCAAAACTTTGCTTAACAGGGCTATTTAACGATGATTTCTTAGAAAGCCAAATAAATAATCTAACATTTACATATATATTAATAGAGTAACTATATTTATTTGATAAAATAAGTTTGCTACAGAAGATTGTTGAAAGAAATTCTTCTTTAAATACACATAGTATTGGGTTTTTTGGTAAAATTTTCGTAACACGCTCGGTGTTACGCCTAACACGGTGCTGTTGTCGGTCCTGCACCTTATCTTTTATCGGTCGTGTACAATCATCCCAACTTACTAGAAAAGAAGAGTGGATTTGTATCTGCCTACGCCGTACATACTTTTGCACTATAAGTACTTAATATGTGCTAGAAAGATGGCTAGTCTCATTCAATTGACCGCCGTGGTCAAAATCGGTCAAGAAAATATATTTTTTATATGTTGGGACATTAACACACAGCACCATCTAGTTCCATGGTAAGCTACGAGGCTTATATCATGGATACCAAATAGTTGATACACAACACATACATAACTTTAAATACATACATATTATAAATATAAGCACCTATGACTGGAGTACAAACATTTGTGCTCATCACACAAATGAATGCCCCCAGCGGAACTCGAATCCGCGACCGCTGGCGCAGCAAGTAGGATCACTATAAACTGAGCCAAATCAAAATTTATTATTATTACAAACTTATTATTTGTTCAATATTGTTTTTATTTTATCTTTACATTTTAGTCATGTAATCAAAATTTCGTATTCACTCATTCGTCTCTACATGAAAACCAATAGAACTTGACCATTTTCTATTTTATTCAATTACTTGACGTGCAAAAATCAAATCTAATTTTGCAGGTCAAAAGTCCCAACAATCTTTATAAGGCTATTAGCCTTACGTAACAGCGGGCCTTTGTCGGACTATATTTAGTTTTAATTGTGTCTCGGGATCAATTTAGCTCTCCCACGCTTTACTTAGCAATTAAGCAGTACGTCTAATCAGAGGATTTCGAGGTCGCTTTCCTAAATAACTTTTAATTGGATTATGACATCAAGACACGTTCTCTGATTGATAGCAGTAGCTTTTTTATTCTTCTACTAGTGACTCACGTTCCTAGGTACGTTTAGCTGATAGTATGGAATAGAAAGACATTCTATTATATACATATATAATATATACTATATATTATATACTTAGCTATGATGAGTTATTGTGGGTTGTATTATAACGTGTTTTCCGGTGGGAATGAAATAATCTCCCGCAGTAGAAAGTAGCCTATGCCACCTTCTAGCCCTCGAACTATCTCCACACAAAAAATACGCTAATCCGTCACTCTGTTTCGACATGAAAGAAGGACAAACAAACAAACACACTTTCACATTTATAATATTAGTACTAAAGTATGGATGTCTATCCATACTATTACTATTTATGTTTATAAAACTTTGTCTTATCACTTGGATTGATATATTAGTAATATTTGTAATTTTTGCTGCAATAATCGACATTGTGACGTTAGGATCAGCTAGAGTCTAGAACAGTCTTATGTGAATATCATATATATATATATGTATATATATATATATATATATATATATATATATATATATATATATATATATATATAATTAATTATTAATGTACTTTTGTTTTGCGTAGTTTTTATTTTATTATTATATAAATAAATAGTTTTATATGTAAATAAATAATATTCTTGTGTTATATAATAACGACCTGCGAATGAACACAGTGAATTTGCGTGTGTCATAGTATGTCAGAATCTCCAAGAACCATGTAACCAAGCTTAAGTCCGCATAGTTTTAAGTGTATATAATATAATTTTAAGTCTAGATCCATTAAGGGTTACTAATTTGAATGTATATTCCTAGATACGCTATCCTTATTATATAAAATTAAATATCATATGGGAATATTATTGGTTAATTTTGATTTTTTTCATTGATACTGTATTGCAATGCTTTTGCCTCTAGGTATAATGCGATCATTTTCAAATAGAACTTTAGGAAATTATTAAAATATGTTATACAGTTAACTTGTATTTAATTAAATTTAAAATATTTTAATTATAAAATGTTCTGGTCAGACAGACAGAAAGATAAATTGATGGCAATTTATGTAAATATTCGGTATAATAGATATTCGAGGCAATCAAAATAATAACGTTTAGGAAAGCCCAAATAACATTTCGGTAACGAAATTAGAAATGCATAGTCTTCATTAAATTTGGTTTAAAAACCAAATTCTAATACTCAGTATCTTCCAATCTGGGGAAGCCCAAATGTAAACAGTCTCTGGGTATAAATACGCGTTGTAGGCGTGCTGCGGACTTTGTACAGTTATTTCAGATGCGAGAACTGTATGAACTACGTTATATTTTAATCATAATGTCAGTTCCACACGCTTACCAAGCCTTGAAAAGCCATCAAAAATGGCTGGCTTGTTTATGATTGTAAAATATAAGTGTTTGATAGTGTCAATTTTTGTGCACAAATTAAATTTTAAAGAATATTTGCGATAACTGCAAGTCAAATGGCTGGGGATATATATATCCACATTCCTCACGTTTGTACGTTTGTAGAGA
The DNA here is from genome assembly GCA_905404265.1 of Fabriciana adippe. Taxonomy (NCBI): domain Eukaryota; kingdom Metazoa; phylum Arthropoda; class Insecta; order Lepidoptera; family Nymphalidae; genus Fabriciana; species Fabriciana adippe. The sequence goes on from FR989986.1 coordinate 16,107,003, forward strand.
CGTTTAGTGGCAAATGGCAAGCATGTGGACCTGGCATAATGTTTTTAATTCTATATAATACAATATAATACTAACTAATTCTATATAGTAGATATCATATTTTTTTAATGCAATGTTGTTTAAATACTAACGATCTAGACGATTTCTTTTTATTTATTTTTTTATTTTTATAGGTATACGAGTATAGTCAGCACCACGGGCGTTCCTCTGTCCCTTTTATATATATATAAATGTATATAAGCATTTCATGATCAAACAAGATATTCTAAGCAGCCGTTTAACATGATATATTAATTTGTTGTTACTAACAGATATTTTGACGAATCTATAAAGAAAACTATAGGCAGTGGTAGCCCAGTGGTAACGCGCTCGCTTGGGAAACCGAGTGAAGCGGGTTCAAATCCCGGGTCTCGCACCTCTGATTCTAACATGATTACCATTTGCCTTACGGTGAAGGGAAACATTGTGAGGAAACCTGCATATCTGAGAGAACCTAGTAAGTTTTCGGAAGACATGTGCAGTCCGCCAACCCGCACTTGGTCAGCGTGGTGGACTATGGCCTGATCCCCCTCGTACTGAAGGGAGGCCCGTGCCCAGTAGTGGGACGTTAAAAAGGGCTGAATACATAAAGAAAACATATTTTTTTTCTGAAACCTAATTAGAAATGAGACAACATATTTGTTAGTAAGCTATTAAATGTATTATTATTTATTAGTAGTAATGGACGCAGCCAGAAGCTAGAGCTACGCAAATAACTGTTGAAGGGCGATGTTTACATCGGAAAAATACCTTGGGATGATCACAGGCAGCTATTATAATTTAATGACGATGTTATGTATATTCAAATTCACCCAAACTACATTTTTGCTTCAAAAATACTAATATATAATACCAATAGATTCATCTGTCGTTAGAATTCGTATTGAAAATATTTTTTTTATAATAAGAACAATGCGAATATGTATAAATATGTTGGGACATTAACACACAGCACCAACTATTTTCATGGTAAGCTACGACGCTTGTGTTATGAGTACCAGATAGTTGATAGACTAGACAAATATATATTTAAAGTTATACATAGGTATTATAAACATAAACTCCCATGACTGAAGTATAAACATCATGCTCATCACACAAATGAATACCAGCGGGACTCGAATCCATGACCGTTGGCACAGTAATTCAGCCAGTACAAACTGAGCGAAATGTGTCGTCATATGTGTATGTTTGTTTCTCTTTTCGCAAAACCTTAACGCAGCTATGTGTTTTTTTTTTTGTAGAGAAAAGTATTTATTACTCGGAGAGCTACTTTTTACCAATTTCAAAAAGCAGGTATTCTTAGTTCGGTTGTTCATTTTTTCATTTACGAATAGGTTACGTTCTACTCGATGATTATTACATCTGAATTAAAAAAAGATTTATACTAATAATTAGCTAACATGATTTTGAAGTCGGTGTATGTCTTTAGTTAAAAGTAACTTTTTGCTCGGCTGGTTAGTTCTTTTGGGGACATATTGCAAAAAATTACTAAAGAGTCTATGAAAAGCCAGGGTGTTTAACTAGTTTAATTCAATTTTAAATTTAACGCCTCAATCACGCTTCTATTGAATGGCAATTGTTTTAACGAAATCGACAGATTCCATGACCTCGTTGGGTTTGGTTCCGCGCTTGCAAGTCCAAATTCCACGTTGAAAATACTTTACGTATAACTTTACAATTACACCTCTCACTCTCGCTCTGCTCGGGTTCATCCCTACTTACGTTAATAACGTTTGCTTAGTATAGATTTCTCAGAGATGAGATATTTTCCCGCAGTAAAAAGTATCCTATATGTTGACCCTGATAACCAGCTCTCATCATACCAAATTTCATCGAAATCCCTCCAGTGATTTTTTCGTGATGCAGTCAGACAGACAGACAAAAATTCTAAAAACTATAGATTCGGCCTCTGCATCGATAATAATTTCTATCTCAATAAGATTTTCCAAAAAAATATTTAATGTACAGATTCGGCTTAGTTACAACTTTATTATGTGTAGATTAAAATAAGATTAATGTGCAAATCTTTCAATATGATTATTATTGATGCTAATACGGTGAAGAAATCATGGCGAGAAAAGCTGTATGTCTGAGAGAACTTAGTAGCTTTCGAAAGACATCTAAACCTAATTTGGCCAGCGTGATGGACTATAGCCTGATCGCCTCGTATTGAGAGGTGGCACGTACCCAGCTGCGGGCAGCTAAAAATGGCATTATTAATAATTATATTAAGTTTTTTTTTAATTGGTAGGTTTAAGGCTAAAATTTATTATTTTTTGATAGTCTGGGATCGAACCCACTTCTTCTAGCTCATACATCTAATAAGGCATTCCAGAGGAAGAATTTGAACTGAAAATAGTATGAAAATACAGGATTCTTATAAGATTTATTTACTTAATTACTCAGTATATAAATTGTCATTAATTTTATACTGTTTTAAACACTATTGTTTGGCTTCATGTTAAGTTCTATGACACTGTCTATATTATTCCTTAGTCTGAGAGTAATTAGTGAAATACATCTATACAGATAAATAAAATTGGAGTGTCTGTTTGTAATATTAAAATAACTGCTTTTTACTAAATGCATATGGATGTAGGTATACACGGTACATATACCAAAACAACATTTTTTACAATTTTTGTCTGTCTGTCTGTCTAAATCTCGGAAATGGCTGGACCGATTCTGACGGGACTTTCACTGGCAGATAGTTGATATAATAAGGAGTAACTTAGGCTACTTTTATTTTAGAAAAAAAAATAGGGTCCCATGAAAAAAAAAACAAATTAATTAATTAATTTTGTTTTGGGAAGTAGTCTAGGGACGAACCCGAGCGAAGCGAGAGTGAGTCGCTAGTTTAATATAATTTAAAGTATTACACATTACTATTAACCAACAGGTCAACTCATTCTTGTCTACACCTGTATTGTTTTGTTTTAAAAAGGTCTTACCTAGTTAATATTATACCTACTGAATGATTTCATTCTTGTAAAGCAATGCCATCTACGGACCGCGTGTTCATTGTATGAACAATCTTAGGTATAAAATATTGAGTTAGAATACATACTTTATAAATAACACCAGGCTTTGCCCGCGGCTTTTCTTGCGTACCTATGTTTATTTATATATCTATAGGCCTATAATTGGTTAAATTAATTTTTCAAATCTCACTGAAAGTTCAAGAGATTAGCGTGTTAAACCAAACAAAAAAATATTATCTTCAGCCCATAATATAAAGATCGATAAATGTGTCTGTGATTTCAAAATAGCTACCCCATATTGGTTCGCTTTACAATTTCAAATATGTCAAACTTCTACGTTTATATGTTACCGGCCAAATTATATTTCAGGCTAAACTGGTTTGTCCTAAGCCAAACTGGTTCATACAAAGTGTTAGGATATACTAGTTTAGCCCGGACAAAATACTAAATACTTTAGGATTAACTAGTTTGGCCTAGGCCGAATCGATTTTGAGGTATTATTCGGTTGTTTAGTTATATAGGACGCGGCCTCTGGACGAGTGGGTTTGTATTATTATGTGACAGGCCTGACTTGGATAACGTAGCTGGAGATCTACGCTACGCTTCGCTCCGGCCTTAGGCTGTCTCCGGACTGACGGCCTTAGACTTTTCGTTAGATCTTTTTTTTTATTTCAAACCCAGAACCCCCAATATCATAAGTGCTATGTTATTTCAATCAGTTTGGCCTAGGCCAAACTTGTTAAGTCTAACGTATTTTGGCCAAACTAGATTGTTCTGAGCTAAACTAGTATATCCTGACACACTTTGGATGAACCGGTTTGGCCAAGGACAAACCAGTTTGGCCTAAAGTCAAATCAAAGTCAAAGTCCAAACAAGGATTAAAAATTGTGTTGTTGTGGTTACAAACTACTTGTAAGACACTATCTTAGTTAAAAATCATGTAAAATCAACTTGATATTATAATTTATATTTTGTTTACTTTATACTTTATTCTATAAAAAGCTTTGATCTAATAATTGAAATATCCGTTCTGAATGTAATGTACGAGCTAATCTCTAACTGAAAGAATAATTATATAGATGGAGCTTTCAGATGATGATGATTGAAACCCGAAATGGTATTATGATTAGATTTTTATAGTACCTTAGTCCATATATATGAACATGTTATTGAGCCCTCAGTATATTTTTGTTTTTCACTTGGGACGACCGAAGCGAAGCCAGGGTTAACCGTTAGTATGACATAAGCTCCATACAAGTTATGTCAAATTCCTTTTTCTAGTTAGGAGAACCACAGATAGATTGGTTATTAGTATACAGTATTAGTCTTAGGTTTAAAACAGGCTGAAATTGATATTATTATGTGTCGGCAAAAGCTAGACATAAGTGGATCAAGATTTAGATCGTGATCGATGGTATTAGCGTTCTGGTTAGCATGCTTACTGAGACATAGTAAACTGTAGTGTAGTCATTAGACAAATTTGTCTTACAATAATTTACTGTGATTTAAGGATTAGTATTTAGATAAATAATAAATAGATATAATAGATGTATTAAAGAATACAGAGTTTAATTTCATTTTAAGATCGTTCAGATATGGCCATTAAAAAAATTAACAAAAAAGCTTCATTTTTGTCAACATTATTTTTATAAATATTGTATTATTTTAGTAGGTATATTAAAAATAGACAAATACATCTTATAAAAATATTGAATACTAGCGGCTCACCCTCGCTTAGCTCGGGTTCTTCACTCTCCAGCCCTCCAATTATCTCCACACAAAAAATCACGTCAATCCGTCACTCCGTTTCGACGTGAAAGAAGGACAAACAAACAAATAAATAAACAAACAAATACATTTTCACATTTATAATATTAGTATGGATGTACTATAATCATTATATATATATATATATATATATATATATATATATATATATATATATATATATGTTTCCATTTTTTTTAAGCTCATCGATACCTACTACAAAAAAAAAAAAGAAAATCGGTTAACAAACTGAGGAGAAAAAGGTACTGAAGTGTTTTATTTTTAAATACATTATATTCTAATTTTTTCTTTACTTATCGAAGAAGTATCTACTTAATTGAAACGTTCGTCTGCGCATATTCATATGTAAATATGAAGTTTAAACTTAACTTTATTTGCACTTTAATTCATCCACCATGTTTTTTTGTTATTTGTTGTCGAGTTTTGGAACTTTACCAACTGGTAATTTTGTATACAAATATTGAAATAAGTTATCTCGCATCGATAATATCTTATGGATGATAAATAAATTTTAAGTGATGATATAAGCAATGTGTATTACTAAAATTAATATTAATATATAGATTAATAACTTATGTAAGTAAATATGCGATTATTGAAAAAAAATGCTAATTTTTAACGTCAGTAAAAATTGATTAAAGTGACCGCTTAGGATGGCTACAAACGAAAAATCTTTTTTAGATATAAATAGCTAGTTATAAACATTTTCGCCAGCAAACGAATGGACAAACAAATTTTGTCTCTTTACAGCAGTGAAAATAAAATGTAACATAAAAAATCTTATTGGCTTAATATCTTATACTTATTTATAACTTTCTTCTAAGATTATATTTTAAGTGCACCCTAAATAGTCCAAGCGAAATGCAGTTTGGGAACAAAATATTGAAAACCTGAAGTTTTATGATTTTAAAATGTTGGCAGGTATATAAGGAATAGAAATTCATAAAATGCCCCCGATGCCCAGCCACCCCCGAGAAATGGGGGAACGCAAAGCGTTGAAAAATAGTTTTTTTCAATTTCCGGCTTACTGTGACGTTCTATCGAAAAATGTTTTCTACAAAAGTTGTAGGTCTAGTAAAAATCTACAACTTTTATTTATAACACTTTTTACAAAAACCTCAAAGTTTTCGAGATATTTGCAAAAAACTCAGTTTTTCATTTTTTCTTGGTTTTTTATTTTTAATTTCTAGAATAATCTTTTAATTCTCATGAAACTAAGGTAATGTAATCTACAATATATATAAAATAAATAAAAAAAAATTGAAATTAAAATGTTCAGCCATTTCCGAGAAAAATATGTTTTATGGTCTCGAGAGACCGAAAATCACCCCCAACTTCAAGTGGACGTTTACATTTAAAAATTTTTTTGTACAATTTTCAGATAGGGCTCATTCTTTTTGTCTTGAACTCTACTTTTTGAAAAAATAAAAACATTGTTTGGTCGCCCTGTAAGAACACTCTTCAAAATTGAAAACATTGGAGAAATCGATAATTTTTACTTTTTAAACTACATTTTTTTTATCATTGGAAAAGTGTACTTTATTAACCAATTTTTTATAAACTGATTATACCAGTGTATTTGTCGGGAAAAAACGAAAGAAATGATATTCTTAAGTTTTTAATTTGACGCTTATTATTTATTCAATATCGTCGTAAACATTCCAACTTTGCAATTTGACGAGTCGTGAAGAAATAATAAAAATTGGAATTCACGTAAAGTACACCCTTTTCTTTTGTATTTTTTCCAGTAGAATCTATTTATGTTATTATTTTTTTGAATTTATCGACGTTTTATTAATTTTTGATCGATTTTGGACTTAAATTTATTGATTTTTTCTAAGAAATTGGATTTTAAGGTAATGACAGAAAGAAATGAAATTCATTTGTAACCTAATCTTATTTATTCATTAGATAAAAGTGTAATTTAAAAAAATTAAGTTGATATTTACAAAATTTTATCATAGTTTCGTTAAAAAATCATAAAAAAAAGTTTTTACTAAACTCTTTACGTCAATTTTTTCCTGAGATATTCGACTTTCAATAAAAAATCATCCTTTTCTTTTTTATCATCAATATCTAAGCGTTTGATGGATGCACAGTACATTAAGGAATAATTTTAAAAATTTAAATCTTTTTAAAATTACCCTTTAATGTACTTTGTTTGTTAATTGTACTTTTTTTTGTTTTTAATTTTTTTTTTCATTTTTTACATTTTTTATGATTTTTTTAACAAAACGATGACTAAATTTTGTAAATATCAACTTAATTTTTTTAAATTACACTTTTATCTAATGAATAAACCAGATTAGATTACAAATGAATTTCATTTCTTTCTGTAATTACCTTAACATCGAATTTCTTAGAAAAAATCAATAAATTTAAGTCCAAAATCGATCAAAAATTAATAAAACGTCGATAAATTCAAAAAAATAATAACATAAATAGATTCTACTGGAAAAAATACAAAAGAAAAGGGTGTACTTTACGTGAATTCCAATTTTTATTATTTCTTCACGACTCGTCAAATTGCAAAGTTGGAATGTTTACGACGATATTGAATAAATAATAAGCGTCAAATTAAAAACTTAAGAATATCATTTCTTTCGTTTTTTCCCGACAAATACACTGGTATAATCAGTTTATAAAAAATTGGTTAATAAAGTACACTTTTCCAATGATAATTAAAAAAAATGTAGTTTAAAAAGTAAAAATTATCGATTTCTCCAATGTTTTCAATTTTTAAGAGTGTTCTTACAGGGCGACCAAACAATGTTTTTATTTTTTCAAAAAGTAGAGTTCAAGACAAAAAGAATGAGCCCTATCTGAAAATTGTACAAAAAAATTTTTAAATGTAAACGTCCACTTGAAGTTGGGGGTGATTTTCGGTCTCTCGAGACCATAAAACATATTTTTCTCGGAAATGACTGAACATTTTAATTTCAATTTTTTTTTATTTATTTTATATATATTGTAGATTACATTACCTTAGTTTCATGAGAATTAAAAGATTATTCTAGAAATTAAAAATAAAAAACCAAGAAAAAATGAAAAACTGAGTTTTTTGCAAATATCTCGAAAACTTTGAGGTTTTTGTAAAAAGTGTTATAAATAAAAGTTGTAGATTTTTACTAGACCTACAACTTTTGTAGAAAACATTTTTCGATAGAACGTCACAGTAAGCCGGAAATTGAAAAAAACTATTTTTCAACGCTTTGCGTTCCCCCATTTCTCGGGGGTGGCTGGGCTTCGGGGGCATTTTATGAATTTCTATTCCTTATATACCTGCCAACATTTTGAAATCATAAAACTTCAGGTTTTCAATATTTTATTTTTTCTTAAAAATGTTCTGCATTTCGCTTGGACTAAAATTATAAAAATATGCCATGAAAATAGGTATAGTATCATAGTCTAGATTTAATATTATATTCTAGGTTTAAATCTATACTAATATTATAAAGAAAAAAAAATGTATTTTTGTTTGTAATGTATAGTAAGAATCCGCTGAACTGATTTAGACAAAATTTCCTATGAAGATAGTTTGAGACCCTGGGAAGGACATAGGATAATTCTTATCTTGGAAATCATCCCTTAAAGGGATGAAAACGGAGATGAACGCTTGCATAGGGAATCAATTATTTCTCAAGTAAGGAATATAAAACTCATCATACCTATGTATATATGTAAAAAATATGTAATATATATATATATATATATATATATATATACGCCCTGATGTTATTTTGACGCTCGATACTAATACCAATGACGTAATGGTGAACTTTTGAAAATGAATTTCTCAATGTGGAATCATTCTTACATGACGTCAGCAGTGTCATGTGTTTCAACCTTACATTATAAATATAAATATGTTTGAACATTAACACACAGCACCATCTAGTTCCATGGTAAGCTACGAGGCTTGTGTTATGGATAGCAGATAGTTGATACACTACACATATATAAGTTTTAAATATATACATATTATAAATATAAACACCCATGGCTGAAGTACAAACATTTGTGTCCAAATGAATGCTCCCAGCGGGACTCGAACCCGCGACTGCTGGCACAGCAAGTAGGATCACTACTAACTGAGCCAAACGTGCAGAAATAGAATCAGGGTTCCGCTCAAAAAAAAATTAAATATACCCGAGTGAAGCCAGGGTAAGTCGCTAGTGTTATATAATTATATGTATATTTCTAAAGTTGATGTTTTTCATTCCAACCGCCTTTGTGGTTTAGAGGTAGCTTAACATGTTCGGCTAGATACGGAGGTCCTGGATTCGTGTCCTAAATCAGGCCAAGTTTTATTTTTTACACTTTCTATTAAGAAAGTCCCAGTAACAGTTCGATGTTGGGAAGTTGACGATGTTTCATTCCCGTGCCTCGGAGAGCACGTAAAGCTGTCGGTCCTGCGCCTTAACTCTCACCGGTCGTGTCGAGAAGTCGTCCCACCGAAGTATTAGAGTGACAGGAATAAAGAGTGCACTTATGTCTGCGCGTACACTTGTGCACTATAATATCTCCGACGTTATAGTTGTCGAGTCTCAGCGAGATTGGCCACAGTGCCTGTATTCATTAAACAGAACGACATCATCAATTTTTATTTATTTTTTGTTCTTATCTCTTCATATGAAATGTTATAGAATAATTATTATTGATTTTTAGTTGTACAATATACTGGATGTACTAATCGAACCAGCATACTACATGTTCAATCGGCACAAAAAGCAATGCTTTTACATAGACTTTTTTGCGGTAAGCTTGAACAGGGGTAATTTCGGTAGACATATGACCAATATTTTTGGGTATATCTATTTTATATAAAACTAGCGACTCACCCTCGCTTCACTGGGGTTCGTCCCTAGATTGCCTCCCAAAACAAAATTAATTAATTAATTTGGCTTGTTTTTTTCGTGGGACCCTATTTTTTTTTCTAAAATAAAAGTAGCTTAAGTTTCTCCTTATTTCATCAGCTATTTGCCAGTGAAAGTCCCGTCAAAATCGGTCCAGCCATTTCAGAGATTAGCCGGAACAGACAGACAGACAAAAATTGTAAAAAATGTTGGTTTTGGTATAGTATGTACAGTGTATACATCCATATGCATTTAGTAAAAAGCGGTTATTTCAATATTACAAACAGACACTCCAATTTTATTTATCTGTATAGATTTTGAACCATAGAAAAAATATATAGTCTCGTTGATTTTTTTTCATCTACTTACCTACTTATAATAATTACTCTCATAATTAAGAAATACAGGCACATATTATAATATATTAAATTGTATGAAATCCTGTTGTAGTATAAATATCGCATATGTTCCGCTAAAAATGTCTAATAACAATTGAATAAATATTTTCAGCATCACATCGGCAGTCTATATTTGGTAATGACACTCCACTGTGAAACATTTTGTTAAAAACTCCATATATGGTTTACGAAACCTGAAAGAAATGAAATACAATTATATGTTTTATATGAAAAAGTACTAGATTCGTATTTAAATATTTTCATTTTTATTTTTTTGAAATCTCTGCCGGATTCTAATATATACCTATTATCTACTAATATACTTAATAAGAGGAAAGACTTTTTTGTTTGTTTGTTTCTTCCGATTAAGCTCCGAAACTACTAAATTAATTTAGATGTGGTAACAAGATAGTTTAAGACTCTGGGAAGGACATAGAACAGTTTTTATTTCGAAAATCATTTCTTAAGGGGGTGACAATGGCAATGAAAGTTTGTATGGGGAAGCAACCTAGGGACGAACCCGAACGACACCCTAAATCTGTTTAATTCAAGTATTTTTTATACATCAATAAATTTAATTTAAAGTGTATTAATGCATGATTGTAGTCCTAGATTATTATTATATTTTTTTAATATTCAATTTAATTCTTCCGTCAATAGCTTCAAAGCGCGCCAGTTAAGCATAGATTACTTCGCCATTGTCACGTGGAATGGAGAAGAAAAAAGGGAGATTGATCGGTAAAAAAAGCAAAATACAATTAAATATATATAAATTGATTATTGAATTTAATTATATTTTTTAATACACGCCAATAATTCAAATGTAACTTGTATAAATTAATCATCTCTCGAGTCGAGTCGAGTCTAGTGTAGAGTAGTAGTAAATAAATATTTTTTGAATCATTTTAATGAATCCGAATTTCTATGATCTGGAATCTGCAAAAAAAGAATGTTTTTATGTAATTTAAATAATTACAATCTAAAAGAAAAAAAAAAGTGGTCACGATAAGATTAATATCTAACATTCATATTATAACTTTTTAACATATAACTGCATTTTATATACTGAATAGTGATAGTTTAATTAAAAAACTTTTAGTATACATAGAATAGTGTTAAGAAAGATGCAAACCTGCAAAAATACCGTTATCAGGTCTTAACCTTATCGTATAATTTTCATTTTGACGTCACATCACGTCTCCCACTCATGGTGTGCGCGTGCGCAGTCCGTGCGACAGCAAAATTATTATTTTCAGCATTCAACTAGAATATGCCAAAACAATATTTAACTATATGAATATACCGATTCAGGTTATCGTGATGATCGAATTATCAGAATTTAGCTAATTTTTTTTTATTATATTATTACTGAGAACTTACTTTTATTATAAAAATGAAGATTTTCTATAGAGCTATATTATACATATTTTTTTAATCCCATAAATATTATAAACGCGAAAGTTTGGATGGATGGATGTTTGTTACTCAATCACGCCAGAACTGTTTTTTGGCACAGAGATAGATTGTAGTCTGGAATAGCACATAGCTTTTTATACAAGAAAAGTGTATGGTTCCCGTGGGATATTCATACTAACCGTCAATACGTACCTAGGGACGAAACGGGCAAAGTGAGGGTGAGTCGCTAGTTAAGTTATAGTACACTTTAATCTTAGTTAACATCAAAAAAAAATATTCAAAAAGTTATTCGAATAAAGAGACGTATTAAAAACTTGTTTCAGCTAGTAAGTACATATATATGTACATGTGTTTGTTTACACTTACTATTCGTAGCATTACGAAATTTTTAGTAATATCTGGTTTCTATTATCGTGTTGGAAATTTGAATTAATAAAATACCCGATTGGTAATTATTTACACGACAAAATTTACTTAATATATTTTACTAGTGTCTATATACTTGTATTACAGTGAATCAGACATAACCACCTGAATGTATGCAGAGATTTATGCCTAAGTGCATTTCGCAACGTTAAAAAAAATGACTATATACATTTGCATTACGACTCAGTAGGCACAGTTTACTTGGTATATTTTGATATAAATAGAGTTACTTTATTTATTTTATTTTTTTTATTTTTAATTTAGGCAGTGGTAGCCCAGTGGTAACGCGTTCACTTGGGAAACCGAGTGAAGCGGGTTCAAATCCCAGGTCTCGCATCTCTGATATTGTCATGTGCGAATCATTTCTAACGTGATTACCACTTGCCTTACGGTGAAAGAAAACATCGTGAGGAAACCTGCATGTCTGAGAAAACCTAGCACGTTTTCGGAAGACATGTGAAGTCCGCCAATCCGCACTTGGCCAGCGTGGTGGACTATGGCCTGATCCCCCTCGTATTGAAGGGAGGCCCGTACCCAGCAGTGGGACATTAAAAAGGGCTGAATACACTTTTTATTTACTTAACTTAGCTTAACTATGTTTTATGATACTAATAAGACGTCCCTGCTTCGCTTAAACACCTTTTTACCTGTTTACCGAAATTGAATTAGATACACCAACTCTAAAAATGCAGCCATATTGCCAACATAAGGTATGCACCTTCTTTTTTTAGCAAGAAACTGGAGACCATGATTGTTCTAAAATCACCATGATTGCTGTAAAGTGTAATGCATTTGAAACGTCGGGAACTAAAAATCAAAATAAATCCGCGAAAAAATTCTAAAAAATTGTTTTATTTAAAATGTAATTATATTATTATGTATTATGTTAATGTTGTTTACGTAAATTTTTCACAACACAGCATGTTGTAAAACAATTTATTTATTTTGTAGCTTATAGCTAACACCTACGAGTGAACAATCAAAATCGGTCTTAAATATCCGTTCTTCTTTGTATTGACTTGAGTTTTTTTCTATTCTCTATTTCCTTCAATCTTTTTTTAATTCCAGAATAAAATGATAAAAAATCTATGGTAACATCTTCATCTACGAGAAGGTCGACTGTGGATTTAACCGTATAAAACTATATTTTAAAGCCATATTCTTTTATATAAGATATTTATATATTTTCTATCTATGAAAGCGAAATACAGCTATCTCATTGACTTTAAAACAACTAAAATTAAGTCCTGTTAGGTCAGACGACAGTTTGTGTAATATAGTGACGATTTAGAGTGAAAATTTAGATTTCAAGAGGGATAATAAGGCTCTAATTTTGTATGAAACTATTGCGAAAATTTGTATACATTATGTTTACGAAATAAATGAAATATATTTCACATTTTAGTACAACTTTTATCCCAAAGAGGTAGCAGGCGGAATGTACCACATGAGCGAAGCCACGAACAAAAACTAGACATATGTAATTTAACACTGTCAATTACGATTCGACGTTTTTCGACGACACGTTTGGCTCAATTTGTAGTGACCTATTTGTTGTGCCAGTGGTCGCGGGTTCGATTCCCGCTGGCATTCATTTGTGTGATGAGCACGAATGTCGGTACTCCAGTCTTAGGTATTTATATTTATAATATGTATGTATTTAAAGTTATATATGTGTAGTGTATCAATTATCTGGTATCCACAACACAAGCCTCGTAGCTTGCCATGGACCTAGATGGTGCTGTGTGGTAATGTCCCAACAAAAAAATAATAATATTATTGGCAAGTTTTAATATCTCGACACTGAGCAGTGATGTTAATCGTTGTCACACACTAGGCAAGTGATCATTAAAGTAATAAAGATTTGTACGAGTATACTCAAAAAAGGTTATACTTAGTCTCTCATGTGTAAATGACGTTGGTTGACATGCTTGGATTGCTGTTGTTATGACGCCAGTTATCTGATTATGTAGTCTTTTTATTCACATTGTATCTAGCAACTATAACGCTTTCTAGACGATATAATTTTATAAAAGATATAATCATTATATTTTGAAATCCTATTTGAGATTAGTGTTTTTGAAACCTCTAATCGTCCTGTTTTCCTCATCTTCTTTAGCAATTTTTTTTCTCTATTTCAAAGTATGTATTTTGATAACGTTAGTCATTTGCAATTCAATATTAGCAACTCACCCTCGCTCTGCTCGGGTTCGTTCCCAGTTACGTTTTAACGTTTAGCTCAGAGTTGAGATATTTTTCCGCAATAAAAAGTATCCAATATGTTGACCCGGAAAAGCAGCTATCATCATACCAAATTTCATCAAAATCTGTCCAGTGGTGATCTGTGATGTGGTAACAGGCAGACAGACAGACGGACAAAAATTCTAAAAACTATAGATTTGGCTTCTGTATCGATAATAAAGTATATTTCAATAAGATTTTCCAAATAATATTTAAAGTACAGATTCGGCTTAGTTACAATTTTATTATATGTATAGATTGCTTAAAGTTCTCATTTGTGAGTTTCATTCTAAGATTTATGATTTGAATTAGTTGCTTTTACGGACAGCAAATTGTTGCAAAAAAAAAACGCATGGTGAAACTTAATTACACAGGTTTAACAGTGGGTTACTTAATAAAATTACAAGGCTATTAGTAATTTTCGTATTTGATAAAGCTGAGTATTCTTGGTATTTTGTTAGATATCGCGGTGCGATAAGGGATGTCGTAGTCTTATCACAGCGTGGCGCGGTAAGCGACTTCACGCCAGTCGTCCGCCGGGCTCGCGGCCGGTCTCGACTATACCATATACTCTCACTATTCTCGAATTTTAGAACCAATAAGTTAAAACATGATATTAAATATAATTTTGCCAATTTTGATAACTAACGGGTTTAGTGTTTGTGTAGTGAAGTTTAAGTGTGAGTGCGGTGAAAAACAAAACTATAAACTTTATATATCAATCTCTTATATTCTTTGAAACTTATCATCTACATACAATAATATAGACTTACAACTAGCAACTACTTAAGTAGTTAGATAGGACAGTCTTAATTGAGTACTAAAACTAGGTAACGATCATGAGATCTGGATCACAGTCTGTGTCGCTTATTGCGCAACGGTGGGGACGGGAATGGCGAGTGGGGGCGAAGGAAGCAGCCGTAGAACGGGCGCGGGAGGGGCCCTTTCTTTTGCGTGCCTCTTGACGTGCTTGGCGAGATGGTCGGAGCGCATGAAACGGCGGTTACACACGCGACAGCCGAATTTCTTCTCGCCGGTGTGCGTCCTCTTATGTCGGGACAGTTCGTCGGAGCGGGAGAAGCGTCGCTCGCAGCCGGGCCACCCGCAGCGGAAGGGGCGCTCGCCCGTGTGCGTGCGGGCGTGAGCTTTCAAATGTGACGATTTGAAGTAATTTTTCCCACAGCCAGGGTAAGAGCACTCGTATAGACGACGACGTGCGGCCGGCGCGGGTGCGACTAGCCACAGCGCTGTGGTAGGTAGGAGAGCACTCGGCACTATCACAGCCGAGGCGGGTCGTGGAGCGAGCGGCACCCAGCCAGGTGTCGAGGCAGTTGGTGGCACCTGGGGCACTCTTTGTTCGTCTTGTTTAGTTTGACACTCTGGGTGTGGTGAGGGGACGCGTGCTTCTTCAAGCTTCGCCGGAGGGCTTATTGGCGCGGCGGGCGGAGTCTGCGCCTGCGTCTGTGCGATATATTTGGTTTGTGAGTAGCTGTGACCCCGATTCATTTTAAATTTAAGGGTCTTGAGTATGTTCATTTTGGCGGGCGGGGGCGGCAGTGGTTCAGGACTGCACGTGCCGTCTTTGTGCGCTCGCATGATGACTGAAGGGCGCGCGCAGGGCTCTGGTGGGGGTGTGGTCAGTAGCAACCGTGCGAGTTCGCACCTAGATCGCTTGCTGCATTCATCTTCGCCTTCCGAGTCCGAGGGTTGGGGGGTGACGAGACCAGCTGGCGGGGAAGACTCTCGGGCACGTTTCACTGCTGCCTTCTTTAAAGGTAACTCCACCTGCGAGACAAAGACATACATAGATAAGTGATCGTTCACTAGGTCGGTACTTGGAGCACGCGCACGGTGCGTGGTCGCGCGTCGCACTCCTTCCATACTTTCGATTGCACAAGGTACGATTCATATTCGAGACAGGCTCTTGAAATTCAATAGGTATTATTTTTTGGGGAAAAAAAACAAATAGTTTGCATTAAAATAACATCAACTCACTTTTACGTCCATCAACGGCGGCGTTGACGGCGGGGAGAGGGGTCCGCAAACATCGAGTAGAGTGGACATTGTGACTAGGGTGTCATTCAACGGTGAGAAAGTTTGTAATTCACTAAACTCGCGGGCTTATTGTGGCTGAGGGAGCCGTGTATTTTCGTCGGCGATCCGCAGACGAATAAACCGCTTCGCGAGTGTTTGAGGTACGAGGCACGGGTGGTTGTGAGGTGTGTGGGGTGCGGGGAGGTGGCGTCGGCCAATGGGAGCGGTCGGCGCGGCTTGACGGACCAATGGCAGGGGGGCGATCACGCAGCCAGCGCGTGAAGGCGCGTGGTGTTCACGTGCTCGCCGAGTGACGGCGGCGAGGTCGTGTCGTGACGTCACCGGCGCGCCCCCGCATGACGTCGCGGCCGCAGGGGCGCGGGCACGACAAGGTCGCCAGTCGCTTCAGCACTTGCCAGCGCTACTTCTCTCCACCGTCCACTGCATTTAGCACCTCTGCAATTTCGGCGGTCATTGACATTTGATTTATGCAAAGTGAAACTTGCTAGAGATATTTATGTGTTGTGTATAAGTGGGTATGAATTTATGTGGATGCGGGTTGTAAATATGAAAATTTAGTTTTCTAGATGTTACTAGTTATCATAGTTGTTGTATCAGATAGGCTCGCTTGCTAGGTATTCGAAGACGCTATCAAGAGGCGACATACATGTGTAGGTTTAAAACACTCTTATTTTATTATATATATTATACATATTGTGTACATTATACACACAATCATAAAAAAATTATAAAATATGACTTAATCACATATACTTAAGGGGTAAAGAAATAAATATTGACAAAAGATTGTCTTTCCCACGATCTATCTTATCAAGAGGTCGGGCATTTGATAAGGCAAAATAGTAGTTACATTGCGATGAAAAAGTAAACTTCTGCAATTGAATAAAAATTGTTACATTAATTATTTATTATGTAAATAAATAATAACATATCGCGATGCCTAATAATATTAAAAAATACACATATATTTTAAATAAAACTATCTTTTCGGATTATTTCGCGGATTTATTACTTTTATTATTGTTTATTTAAAATGTCAAATATTCGCGTAAATCTAAGAAAGTATTAAATATACATATATTAAGAAATAAAAAATATAGGTACTTTAATGTTTAAACAATTTAAATAAAACAAGTTACCATCTACGTCGAAGTAACTGAGGTGATATAAAAACTTATTTATCATCTGTCAATCTTTTAAAAAAAATATAGGCAGTAAGAAGTATGTAGGTATTAGCTATTGAGATCAATAAGTGTGTGTTATAATTAAAGGTATATAATATATCTACATATAAATATATAAATTTATTTGTCCCAACTGAATTATCATCATTCGGACTAAGCCAGAATCGTCAAAATTTTAAAGGATATTCCTAACATGACTGTATAGAGCCGCAAAATTTTTTTTATTTTAATTCGACCCCTGCATGAGTGAAAATGGTCATTTTGTATGGGGATTAATAAAACTAGGATGTTTAAAAAAGAGTAACCCGGTAAAGTCAGGGGAAGCCGCTAGTATTGTACGTATAGGTATGAACGACGGTAGGGGAGACCGGGGTTAGTTGACTATAGGGGTAGGTTGACTAACTATCAAAAACTCGTCCGAGGCAATAGCCTTCAGCTAACCAGTGAGACACGAAAGACCGTCACCTCCCCCCGCTCAGCCACCGGGAACGCGGCGTCGCGCACGCACGTCGTTTAAGAGAAGGAACGTAATATTGAAAAACAACACACGTAAGTAATTTTTTTTGTCGTAATATTATTTGTAATAATGCCCATTTCTTCATGGTTATTGATTGTCAAAGAGTTTATAACGAATGTTTGATTCATGTTCTTTCTTTTATGTATTATTCTATTTGATTTCGTCGCAGTTTTGAGGTTATGGAATGTGGTTAAAAGTTAAAAGGTGGTTCGGGGCTAGTAGACTAATGTATAACGGGGTCCACCTGGTCAACCAGCCCCATAATATTATGCACAGTGTTTCAGGACCATGCGAACATACAAAAGAAAGACTAATAGAGGGAGTACATCCAAAGATGTAATAGAAAATTGACGACGATGAAAGTGATAAGGATGAAACATTTTGTATGGAGTGCACTGAATCCTATCGCTCTAGTATTTTTGGAGAAGAATGGGTTCAGTGCACTGTGTGCAAGTTACGGGCACACACAAAATGTGTAAACGGGAACATATTGTTCTATGAATGCAAAAATTGCACCTCCGATTTAGAAGACTGATTGGATAGTATGATCTCAAAATAATTTATGTTATTAATAAAATTATATACCTATAACATATATACGAATATATATATTTATGTATATTAGAATATATATATATATTAGTTAGATATGATAATTTGTTACCGAATGGTTAAAGTTTGCAAGAAATTATTTCATTTTGTTTTAAATACTTAATAAGAAAGTACTTTGTTTATTTTTAGGTACTCAAATTGCCTAATGTTTAAATGTCTGATTGTTTATTCTTATAATTTGAATTTTATTGTGTTTAATTGACGTGGCGGAAGATCGCCTTGGTTTGAATAAAAAAAATGAGTAATATATTTTTGTGTCTTTTATCCTATTTCCTCGTAGATTTTGCCCTTACAACTTCATAGGTCAACTTACCCCAGGTGAATAGTCAACCTACCCCAAGCATGGGGTAGGTTGACCAATTTTTCCTATTCTACAAAAACTGGGCTGTACTCTATATCATTATGAATAACGTGCTTTTTGCAACTTTTTTACAAAGCTTAATAGTTAATCTACGAACTGAACCCGTTTTTAAATTAATATACTCTAAAGAAATAGAAATAGAAACCTTTAAGCTGAAACTTGGTCAACCAGCCCCGGTCTCCCCTACATATCTGTTTTGGTCTGTTTATTATACTGAAGGTCGTGGGTTCAATTCCCGCACGTGACTATGTGTTGGCAGACATTCCAGTGTGCATTGCTCGGGCTGATGATTTAATTATTAGATCAAAGTTACACTTTAGATAAAATAATGATAAAAAAACATGTAAATAAATAAAAAAAAAGAATACAGTTATTGATAAAAAAATAAAGTTAAAATATGTTTTCATTATAAATATTTAGTTTATATTTTAATTGAAGGTTAATTTTTATGTTGACGAAAAAATCTTTCAACGAATATTTACCAAGGTTGTCATGACTTATAAAAAAGCGTGACATACATATGTATGTACATAGGTAATGGTAGAAAGCTATTTTATTTTATTTTCCACTTCTATTACTATAGAACTTTCAGAGATTTTTGTTTTTCTACAATATTTATTTTTATATCTGGGTATGATTTCCTTGTAGCGGTTTACGAGCGGTGACGACGCGGCTACGTGAAAGTGTAGCACGCGTCCGCTGAGTGATAAGATTGGTGCAAGCTATGAGCTTCACGTTTATTTACCCACAATTTTTTATCTTCGAGATGTTATTCTGAGTACTCTTTATTTTAAATTAAATTACCTTTTCGGATTATTTCGCGGATTTATTTTGATTTTTGGTTCCCGACGTTTCGATTGCTTTACAGCAATCATGGTCACGGGAGAGACTAAGGTTTTGGACGTCTCAAAGGCATTATATAGTTACAGTCTGTAACAATTATAATACCATTAGGTATATTTTTACCTAAAGCAAATGAGCTTGTATACGCAAGCTTAAGCATAACGAGGTCAGGCTTCTAGTATTATTTACTAATTATACTTGTAGCCCTTATTAAAATTAAGTATCTGGGCGACCGAGCTTCACTCAGAGTTTTTGGCCAAAAGTACATTTTTTTTTATTTGGCTTAAAAACAAAAAAAAACTAAGAACTTGAATATATACAAAAAAAAGTAAAAACTTTGTATCCGACCGGAATTTGAACCAGGTCACCTGTGATTATTAATCTTGCGCCTTGAGCGCTTGACTACGATGTTTATGCCAGAGCGTGCGAAATTAGCGACCATATTTTGCGCGGAATAATGCGAAAGAAAACCGCATGAAAACTCGAAAACACGCATTTTCCCAGACATAAGACTAATCTAGATCGAATTTTCGCCCCCGAAAACTCCCACATACCAAATTTTAGCAAAATCGTTAGAGCCGTTTCCGAGATCGCCGTTATAAATAAATAAATAAACAAGAATTGCTCATTTAAATATATTAGAATTAGATAGATAGATTAATATTAATTTTTATATCGCTTCATGCGATTATTTGTACCATATACCCATACGTACATACTATGAGTGTGATGAAATAAAACTGCGGTTGTGTTGTGACGCTCTCGTGATCGATGAATCATTGTCGTAAACGTGATGTAACGTGTCCTAGCTCTGTATTTGTAGCGTCATTAATTACTTATTAGTATCTAATGAGACTTGTGTTTTACGGGAATATATCAATGCACCTTATAAGTTATAAGGTAAAGAAATTTTAGTGCTAACTACGTGCAGTTTTGTCCACATTTTTAATACAATATTATAATTATTATGTGTGGGTATGTATGTAGGTATCGTATATGTGAAACTAATCACTCCGGCTTTGGTTGCTTATTGAAGTAAAACTTCCTTACGCACGCTTGACTTGGGGAGTAAGCTGGTGAATGCGTTACGAAAAGTGTAAATCGGGCGAGGCGAACGTTCGCTGCCATGGTAACCGTTGTTATTGTCTGACAAATGATATATAATATTATATTCTATCTTTAAATGATATTCTATAAATATATTATTGTAATATGCCTAATATGCTTTTTTTTAGTATCTCACGTATTCTAATTATTTAAAACATAAATTGAATTTCATAAAGACGACCGATAACCTACAGAAGTTTTATTTCTTGCGCGTGTACACGCATATTCATACACGCACTTTTTAATTTTTTTGTGTCTAGAAATGCCTGAATGTTAAAAACAGTTTTAGGGTTACTTTATCAAAATCGACTTAGCCAAGAAAATTAAAGAAATAAAGATAGAGACATTGGGACAAGCTTTAAAATAATGTATTCATGTAATAAAATGTTCTTTTAACATAATGTTACTAATTTTGGAGTAGATTTTACAAAAATGCAAGATACAACTCCATACATTTCACATACCTACTATCATTAAACAATCACGGAACTTCTTAGTGACTAAAATATGATCATATGACTCAATGGCGGCGTAAGCACATACTTGTACGTCTAAATTATTACTGTGTCTTGACTGTGCTGTAAAAAGATGCAAAAGCCAGGTTTGGATTTGAAAATTGAGTATTAATTCCAGGTTGTCAAACTATCTTCTTACCAAATTTCATCAAAATCGGTTCAGTAGATCCAGAGATTACCCCCTACAACGTCACAAACTCACAAATTTTACCTCTTTATAATATTAGTATAGATTTATTTTTAATTCTCTGTAAATATCTCTATGAGTATTCACTAAATGTACTAAAAATTGTAAAATATGAAAAATAAAATAATTTAAAAGTGTATGTTATAAAGCAATGATGGGATTTCGCTGTGGAAAAAATCCTATACATAACATAACATACATGGAAATATTCTAGCAGGAAATAGGTATGCTTAAACGTTTCCAAGAAAAGTTTTTATTTCAGATTCAAGAATCTACGTTGCTTTAAAAGCTTATTTTTATTCATTTTACCTACTGTTACAAAAACAGGTTATTAAAATTTGTATTTATTATAATATTGGAAACAACTAGAAGATTTCAAAGTTTGTGTCAAATAATAGACACCAGAATTATTCCGAAATGAAAGAATGAAATATTACGTTCTATTTATTATTTTTTTATTAACGGTTAGTATGGATTTCTTAGAGAT
Source organism: Fabriciana adippe (assembly GCA_905404265.1). NCBI lineage: Eukaryota > Metazoa > Arthropoda > Insecta > Lepidoptera > Nymphalidae > Fabriciana > Fabriciana adippe. The sequence continues at coordinate 16,129,019 of FR989986.1, forward strand.
GAGATATTTTCTCATTAAAAAGTATCCTATGTGTTGACCCGGATAACCAGCTATCACCATACCAAATTTCATCAAAATCTGTGTTATCCAGATCTCCTAACCAAATATACCAGTAAAATTTGTATATTATGATCATGGAAAGACCCGAGTTACTTTATGTAAGTTGATTAATAAAGTAGTATTTATTAAAAAATAACGCCTGATAAAAAAGAATAGCAACCACAATATTTCTTTTTGTTACGGTTTAGCAAGTTTCTTCTTTAAAAGAGTTTATACATAATCTTCTGATTATAATCCAACTTTTACTACTGGCGAAAAAAAATGCCACCGATCCATACAAAAGCTTGCATTGTCCTTTTTTGTCCGTCTGTTTGTCCCGGCAGATAGTTGATGTTATAAGGAGTAACTTAGGTCATTTTTATTTTATCAAAATAGAGTTCCGCTTATAAAAATTAAAACATATCTAGGGACAAACCTGAGCGAAGCGACTTACCCAAGTCGCTAGTCTACTTTAAAATATTGCTTGGATAGGCTAGATGCTTGGCTGTATAATAAGTCTACAGGGCGTGTCTCTTTCACCAGTTGCAAATTATTTATTAAGCATTTGGCGGATGGTGTCACGCCTCTCACTAGATGGCCTTACAAATTGGCGCAATGTTACGGATGCAATTTTGTCGACTGGTGTGCACCGGTTTCACCATCGCTATAATTCTCATGATCGGCTTTCCCCTGTTATAAAATAGTTATACTAAATGCTTTACGCGAATATTTAATACTTGAAATAAAACTATCTTTCTGATCCTTTCGTGTTTTTATTCTGATTTTTTGTTGACGTTTTTTACTTTGTAGCAAACATGGCCACGGAAAAGAGATGGTTATCGTTGTTATTATGCTTACGATAGAACACTCCCAACCTTTCCTGTATTTGGCTCTGATACTTCATTCTCAAGGGAGAATAGGGACAAGCCAGAGATTTTTTTCTTTTGTTTTTGATCTGGGGCTTTTTTAAACCGTTTGTACAGTACCCTATTGAAAAACTCCAATAGGATGTCATCAAAAGCGACAAAAGACACATAGAAACCAATAAAATTCACATAAAAACCAATAAATGTTTATTGGTTTCTATGTGGTTTTTGTCGCTTTTGACGAGATCCTATTGGGGTTTTTAAATAGGGTAGTTTTATTTTTTACTTAAGTTTGAATTTTTATGCCTTACACCTGTCGTACACTTACATACATATAAATTAATACTAGTAAATAAATGTACATCTTAATAATTACATTAACATTTAGTTATTTTACTTTTTATAAAATCTGAGTTACCAGATCATGTCTCTATCATCGTTTTTGTGTATAGTAGCGCCATCTAGTGTGTGTGCTAGTAATGTTTAAGAAAAGTGATACAAACATATTTAGAAAAGAGTTATCACAAAATATTACAATGCCACAACTAATACCATCTATCGGTGAAAGGCCGAACTACGAGGAACTTTTTCTCTTTAGAAGTACCGAATAAGTGCAAGTTCACACTTTTTTTAGAAAGAAGGTCCCATATGAGATGTTAAAAATACTAGGTAAGTATAAAGGCTCATCAAAATATCGTTAAGTAAAAACGCACTAGCGGTTATTATTTCATAATTTTACAGAAATACATAATTTTTATCACAAACAAGTACTAATTACGAATGACTTTAATATTATTGTTCATTTAGAACGCTATTTGCCTGTTGCCATCATTAAATTGTAATCATTTAAATGTAGTTAAATAGTGTAAATGTTTCGTAGTATGTACCTATCATGGATGAATAATAAAAAATGGTACCTATGCAGTGTATAAGGTATCTATAATAAAACTAGCGACTCACCCTCGCTTCGCTTCGGGTTCGTCTCTAGACAAAAACAACTCTATCCCACGGGAACCGTACATTTTTCCGGGACGGTATATAGCCTAAAGCCTTCCTCGATAAATGGACTATCCAACACAAAAAGAATTTTTCAATTCCATCCAGTAGTTCTTGAGATTAGCGCGTTCAACCAAACAAACAAACAAACAATCAAACAAACTCTTCAGCTTTATAATATTAGTATAGATTAATATTGTTTCCTTTATGAAGTAAAACAGTAATTCGTGTGACATTTATATAATATTAAGAACTAATGACTCATCCGGGTTCGTCCCTACTTACATTTAGTATAGATTTCTCAGAAATGAGATATTTTCCAGCAGTAAAAAGTATCCTATATATATTGATCCGGTTTAACCAGCTATGATCATACCAAATTTCAACAAAATCCCTCCAGTGGTTTTCACGTGATGCGTTTCCAGACAGACAGATAGACAAAAATTCGAAAAATTATAGATTCAGCCGATATATTTTTGTATCGATAATGATAATTCAATAAGATTATAAAAAAAAATTATGTACAGATTCGGCTTAGTTAGAATTTTATTTTATGTATAGATTTAAATTTATAAAATGAAAAGTTAAAGCATTAGAACTATTCTAAATCTTAAATAATATATTTTTTACAGTGTTATCTAAAAAAATTTGAAATGACACGTTTGGCTCAGTTTGTAGTGACGCTACTTGCTGTGCCAGCGGTCGCGTTCGAGTCCCGCTGGGGGCATTCATTTGTGTGATGAGCACGAATATTTGTACCCCAGTCATGGGTGTTTATATTTATAATATGTATGTATTTAAAGTTTTATATATGTAGTGTATCAACTATTTGGTATCCGTAACACAAACCTCGTAGCTTACCATGGAACTAGATGGTGTTGTGTGTTAATGTTCCATCATATAAAAAAAAAATGATCAAAATATATTTTCTACGTAGTTCTTGAACCTAATATTAGGCCGATGCTGTCTAGTCGCATCATGCTGTTTGTCGCTCTTATCTATCTTTTGAATCGCAATAATACATAGCGGGTTCAAGGTTTCACAGTTTATTTATTGTTATGACGAGTTTCCTAACATGTGTTCGTAGATAAGTAAAAAAATGACAAATAGTAATAAAAATTAGGGGTCCTCACTCGTCTTTTATGGAATGTGCTTTTTTTTTTAGTTTTTTTTTTTAATCGTAATATCAACGGTAATAACCTTATACAAGCTTTGATTATGGTGTAGGTAGCGGTAAAAATTAATACATTAGATTAAACAATAATATACCAGATGTCAGCCCCATTGAGCTCTTTATTATTGGTCCAAATGTAAAAGTTGAAACTAGTGGTGTGACTGATATATTTATTAGTAATCACTAAGCTATCGCTATTAGTAATCTAGAAGGATTTGTGAATTAGTAATCTAACAATGATTTGATATTATTTCATATTCACATAATCTCTGTAATAACAATTCAAAATAAGTCGGATGATATCGTTCGGATTCATTGTCAGTTAGGATTCTCAGATCCGTCAAGGAAACGTCAAACAAAAGATGATCTTATTACTTACTACTACGATCTTACCCGTACCTTAGCCAGAACACACAGACAGGCAGAAAGACAGACAAAAATGGTAAAAAATGTTGTTTTGGTATATGTACAGTGTATACATCCATATGCATTAAGTAAAAAGCGGTTATTTTAATATTACAAACAGACATTCCAATTTTATTTATCTGTATAGATATCACAGATGATATTACTATACTAGTTCCAATATTAAATACTTAGTTACAAACCCACTAAAAGTTATATTGAACAGGAATACAATAGTGAGTGACACACCTGAGATAAATATCACTATTATAATATTGCCAGATGAATATATTAATATTACCTAATCCTGAGAAATATCGGTACTAACCCATCTTTATATGTGACGTTAATATAATCATACATACTCATCATATAGAATATCCTGTGATGGAACGAAATCCTTCGACTGGCGCCTTATTCATTTTTAAAGTTAAACTTTAGGCGCGCCATGAGAGAAAAAAAAGTACTGGCGTTACGAATTTTGTTACGGAAACGGTTGTTACGGAAGTTACTAAATAGTCAATTGAAAATTATTTAAAGTATTATATGAATATTTTAAAGTATATATTAAATAAATATAGATATCTATAAAAAAATACTTCCTTCATTTGTTTTTAAATGAGCGATGGAATCATAACAAATGAATGTTAAAATAATATTTACTAAAAGCATCCCATATGACGTCATCACAAGTACCAGGGATCATTATTATGTGTTGAGGAGTGTATGTTGTAAGAAATTGTGTGCTTTCTGATACAATCTGTGCTTCGTGAATAATAAAATATTGTTTTCCTTTTTAAATCGATAAAAAAAAAATATTATCTCCCCTATCCTAATCATTTCAAACAAATAGAATTTCATAAAAAGTGTCGATAAAATATTACAGACGTCACTACTTGCGCGTGTACACACTACACATTGATACACGCACTTTTTTTTTATTTAAACTAGGCTAGGTAAGTGACTTGTGTCGAACGTTTGGTGAGACTTATGGACAAATTAGCATTATTGGCATAATATTTTAAGCGAAACAACGGTTCTAAGTTCTAACCTCGAAAGTTAATGATATATCCACTGAGTATCGATATGCAATTGAAATTTATATACGTTTGAATAAATTCATTAATGCTAAAAACCACTACTTTTTATCAAAACATCTCAGACTAAATATATATAGACGGCGGGTCGTTAAACCTAAACATAAAGTAAAAAAACAAATTGTCAAAGTGTGCGTGCTTCTCGAATATTTGCGTACGGAATGTTACCAGCTGTTGATATAATCTCACGCAAAAACAATATAACTTTTTAATAGATTTTATAAATTAAATTTTATAATCATTGAACTGACTATTTATTTTTTTACAATTCGTGTTGTAATAATTACTTATGAAAATATTATAATACGTTTTTAACTACAAAAACATGAAAAATTAATAAACATGAAAGTTCTTGACATTCATAATATTTTAAAAAGTGTATAAATATTAATATAACACTTATTACTGTGTGTAAAAATATAATTTGGTTCAAATAACTAATAATTTTTCATAATAATGCCGAAAAAAAAATAATAAACCAATGTTATGGCGTTATCTCTCTCAAGAGGAAGAAGTTACTAATACTTAAAATCCGTAAAAGATTTTTTATTCTGTAATATATTTTTTATCCATATTTCATGTACAAAATTTATAAATTAACTTCGAAAGATTATTATAAAAACTTCCCTTAATTTGTGAAAAAAGTAAACGATTCTATGGCAACATCGGGAAATCGGAAATAGAAGCCCAAATTGCAAAAACATGCTACTATTTTTAACTGACATTGTTGTCTCTCAATCTTTATAATTCTTTAGTATAAGCATTTTTATACATTTTATATTAACATAATTCTTAATTATGTATATATTTTTTCCATCTTTAAATACATATTTTTAAAGAACATTTGTTTTTACGAAAAATCTGCGTTTATCTGTGTATATGAGTGTAAACATGTGTATTGCCTGAATTAACCTTTAACTGGTGACATGGCTTTTATGCAACGTAACTGGTAACGTGCGGTCTGACAGACCGCTACTTTATCTTTTTTATAACATGATAATTACATAAGGTAGTTTCTCCTCATATTTATTTAATATCAAATAATATATTAAAGGATAGATTAAAATAAATTTGTATAGTCTAAATACCTATATTTCTTAATTAAGTTCTTGCAATTACAGGCTCTTTAATCAAAGAACTAGACTGGGGAGTGGAGATCAAAAATGACTCATAAAAAATTAAAATTTATATATTAAAATAAAATTCCTTCTTTTTAATAAAGCTAAGATACCTACTAATCAACTTAAAAAAAACTCTAATCAGAACTGTAATTTCACTTCTTCTGTCCCCGAGTTATGATCGCTTTGCTCTGGGACATAATTTTCAGGAACATATTCGGCTTCCGATTCATTCAGGTTTTCATTCAGATTCAGGTGGTTTAAACTCAAGCACGAAAATCGCGGGGAAGGGGGTGAAATTGTACAATCCTAGCGCCGGTCGGCCTGTGAGACCGCACGTCACCAGTTAAGGGTTAACTCAAATACTTTCAGTAATCAAATTTCTTATATATTAATGACTGTCAGATAGTAATAATTACGTTATATTACTGTAATAAATCTTATATTTTATTCGCTCGTTTTAGCTTTTACTATATGTATTAGATTAAATTATTAAAAAATGATCATGCATTAACATATTAATTGTATTGAGGACGTTAAAAAGGGCTAAATACGAACATATATGTATATGTTACATTAAGATATAATGTAAAAATCTAAATTAAAATATAGTTCCAACTATAAATATTATTTTTTATATTTTTATCTCATGATGTTGTGAAGAAGATACTTCAGATGTAAGTGGCGATTGTTTTTTTGTAGAATAAAAATAAATATGTTTATGAAAAACATTGAATAATATTTCGTAAGAATTTGCGCGTCTCACTGTATTGCGCACCGCGCGAATGTAGTGGCTATGAACACGCGTAAGCATCGGTGAATGGTTTAAAGAGACCAACAACCGTCACTTTGCTCAGTACCGATTGTGACGCTACGATAATAACTCATAAGTAAATCCACGCAAGATGTCCAACGTCAACGACAAACCTAACGAGATTAAGGCGTCTGCTTTGGAGCTCATCGGGAATACACCCATCGTCGCATTCGACAGGCTCTGGCCGGGACCGGGACGTATCCTAGCAAAATGTGAGTTTATGAATCCTGGAGCATCAATTAAGTGCCGATCTTCTCTTCATATGATACAGAAAGCTCGCGAAAGTGGGGAGTTAAAACCTGGCGCGCCTGTTTTAGAAGTTACATCTGGAAACCAGGGGTGTGGCCTTGCTGTAGTGTGTTCTGTGCTTGGACATCCCTTGACTGTTACTATGTCTCAAGGCAATAGTGCACAGAGAGCCATTCACATGGATGCACTTGGAGCTAAGTGTATTAGAGTTCCGCAAGTGGAAGGTACGTACGGCAACGTGACCTTGGCGGACGTAAAGGCGGCCGAGGCCGAAGGCTTACGGCTAGTCGAAGAAACAGGTGCGTATTACGTAAATCAATTCAATAATAAAATGAACGCAGACGCACATTACTATACTACTGGACCTGAAATTTGGACGCAGACCGGTGAACACGTCGACGCTTTCGTAGCTACAGTTGGCACCGCTGGTACTTTTGTTGGTACATCAAGATATTTGAAAGAAAAAGATCCCAACATCAAGTGTTTTGTCGTTGAACCAAGTGGTTCTGAGCCGATTAAGGGATGCCCAATTACGAAACCCTTACATTTATTACAAGGATCAGGATATGGTTGCGTACCGAATCTTTTTAATTATGACACTATGGATGGCACTCTTAGTGTAACGGATGAGGAATCCCAATATTATAAAAAATTAATTGGGGAGAAGGAAGGGTTATATGTTGGGTACACTAGTGGGGCAAACATTGCTGCTGCGGTCAAGCTGTTACAGTCTGGTAAAATACCTAAGGATTCTTGGGTCGTAACCTTGCTTAACGATAGCGGCTTAAAGTACACTCCGGTGCCTCAGGAATTGGCGTGAAAACAATAACTTCTAATTTACATATACGTGATAATTAGATAATGCATTTGTTCTCGTCTAATAATAACCACATCTTTGTTTTACCTCGGTCGTTAATACAGTAATCCTTTCTTTTACTTGTAATAACTATCATTGATAACATGTGGTTAATGTACTGAATAATCTTACATATACATTTTTTTATTTTTAAACATGTATACGTTTCTTTACACGTGCATATTTTTGGCTAATCTTTTTAGTGTAAGAGCGCCATCTAGTTTATTTAGCGTAAGCCTTACATGGGACTGAGCTTCGAGTTAATTATGTCCTAATTACGTACGTTTATTTATAGTTTTTTTTTTAAATAACAAAAATTTATTTTATTATTATATACTTATGCCTTTAAATAAAATTTATTTGATGTTATTTGCTTATTGTGTTTTATTTAATAATACTTTATAATAAGTATATGTATAAGTGATCTTCTATGTTTTTAAGGAATACAATTTACTGTACTGCCGTCTATGAATAAGTTTAACGAATAAATTGGAGTGAGTGAATATAAAATGGAGAAGTTTCCAATTTTTTTTATACATTTATTATAAAAATTTAAGTAAAATACAACAAAGATATAAAAGAATTATTAAAATATCTCAACAAATGCAAAAGTTATAAAACTTTAAAGTTGTGCTTGCAAGAATAATTGACGTGACGTCACACGACCTGAACTAAAATTTAAATTCATTTCTCAGTAATTTATTGACAGTGCTTTAATTTGTAATGGCTATCACCGACTTCGAAAATTTTTGATAAGGTATCTATTCTAAATGAAAATTTCCGTTTAGTTATTTTTTACTTTTCAGTGCCTAGAAGTCGGTTTTTTTTCAAAGTTTTTATTTTTCCATTTTTAGTGTAGACGTAATAAGCAGGTAATTTGTAAGAAGAAAGATTCTTAAAAACATATTCGAGTAAGCCATTTATTCAGACCCCTAATGACACTCACAACCCATCTAGGTGTAAAGTTCTCATCAATACAAATTAATCAAGCCCAAACATCAGATAATTGATGTAAATCGTTGAAGAGTTCCCTCGACTGTCTGTCGGCTCCGTCTTCAGGTCGACTCCAGACCTTCATTAAATAGTAGTGCTTTAAAATACTTCATGAAAAAAATTAACAAACGCTCTAGTCGCCACTACGATTTTCGAAGGTTCCCCTCGATTTCTCTGGGATGCCATCATCAGATCCTTGTTTTCTTATCATGGTACCACCCTTGGGATATCTCCTTTCCAACAAAAAAAGAATCATCAAAATCGGTTCATAAACGACGAAATTATCCGCGAACACACATAAAAAAATATTTATATAAATATACGGTCGAATTGAGAACCTCCTCCTTTTTGAAGAAATCGGTTGAACATTTAAATTAATTTCTTTTATTATTTTTTATTTTATTTATTTATTTATTTGATTATTATAATATATATTAATACAAATATTTTACATAAGGACCCACAAAACTGTTTGCACAGTTTGTCTGTGGGATAAGAGTCTCACGATAAACTTATGTTATAGTATTTAGGGTTTAATTATTTTAAACTAACCATATAATAGTTTTTTAATAATTTGGCAAATTTACTTTTATTTGGTAATTTATTGATAGATTTCAAAAATGTTTACATATATTTTTTAGTTTTGATCAATATTATGATTGCGTTAATTATGAAATAAGATATTAATAACATCATAAAACTTTTCCATTTAATTATTCTATTAGCGTAAGATATTTTTTATACATGGTGTTGTTAACATAGTATAAATACTGTACCTATTTTAGACGTATTGACGTATGAATGATAAATGGTAAACTGACGTGCCTTCAAAACATCTAACATATACGCAAAATGATAAAAAACTAAGGAAATAATACTAAGAACAATTATTATCAATGTTTTGAATCATCGTTACTTGAAATAAAGTTATTTATTACAATATTATTAAAAGTTATTTATTACAATATTATTACTAATAAATTATTATTTACAGCTTTTTGTTTTGTTCACTTAAACATTTTTAGTTTTATTTAACAATTTCCTATCCTAAACTAGCGACTCACCCTTGCTTCGCTCGGGTTCGTCCCTAGCCAGCTTCCCCTTATAAGCTTTCATCCCTATTCTCACTCCCTTAAGGGATGATTTCCTGGATATAAACTGTTTTACTCTCTTACTTTTCATATCATGAGATTAAATCTCATTTTAGTAACTGACTTATTTTAGTAAAAAAAAACACAAAAAAAAAAGAATTATCCAATTGGGTGCAGTCGACCGGAAATTATGCGCGTACAGACATTTCGGTGATTCATTTTTATTGATATAGATTATTTTTAAACATATAAATAGTATATATTTTTGTAATTACCTTTCAAGACGAATCGAACGACGTATGAATCATCAAAATCGGTTGTCGTTTAGTTAATTCCCTCGTAATCGAGGGCACATAGGGTTAGACATACATAAATGCATACATACATACAGGTCAAATACATAACCCTCCTTTGGGCTTCGCTGTAATCGGGTAAAAATAAAGTGTTGTTAAGAGCATCTCTTGAGAACGGCTTTACAGATTTGGCTGATATTGTTTTTGAAGTGTTCGTAATAATCTATACATATGATAAAACTCTGAGTCGAATTTGTACATTATTTTTTTTTAAATCTTATTGAAATAGTCATTATTATCGACACAAAGGCCGAATCTATAGTTTTTGGAATTTTTGCCTGTCTATCTGTTTATATGCCTATTTGGGAACGCATCACGAGAAAACCACTGGACAGATTTTGATAGGTATGATGATAGCTGGTTATCCGGGTCAACATATACGATATTTTTACTGCGGGTAAATATCTCATCTCTGAGAAATCTATGTATACTAAACGTTAAAACGTAACTAGGGACGAACCCGAGCGGAGCGAAGGTGAGTCGCTAGTATTTCTAATAAGGTTTATAGGAAAAATGAAGTGGAAAAGATTTTTTGGAATGTTTTGCATTTCGGGAATAACTGTAAGTTTTTTTTGTACATTTTTTCAACGACTGCAAAAATCATATTTTTAAAATTGGGACAGTACAATGTCTGTATGATCAGCTAGTATACAATAGATTGAAGGTTGTACCACTAACAAGATGTTATGTGGTCAGGAAACACCTATTTGAGATGCATCCGTTCCCAAGCAATTGAACTATTTTGTCGATACAACTGACGTATAATATAATTATGTAATTTTTTTTTCTAAGAGTTATACAAAAAAGTCATCCTTACTTAAATTAAGTTCTAATAACTTAATAATTATTAAAATTTTAATTTTATTTGTAAACTAGCGACTCACGCTCGCTTCGCTCGCGTTCGTCCCTAGGTACGTTTTCACGGTTAGCTATGTTTATACATAAATAGTAGCTTGCTACTCCTAAGATATTCATTTTAATTACATAGCGATTTACCCTCGCTTTGCTCGGGTGCGTACGCCGTACGCGGATTTTGTTCACAATTTCATGGGTTTTAATTTTTTTTCGCGGAACCCTGATTCTTTTTCTAAAATAAAAGTAGTCTAAGTTACTCCTTATAACATCAGCTATCTGCCAGTGAAATTCCCGTCAAAATCGGTCCAGCCGTTTCGGAGAATAGCCGGAACAAACAGACAGACAGACAGACAGACAGACAGACCGACAGACAGACAAAAATTGTAAAAAATGTTGTTTTCGTATATATACCGTGTATACATCCATGTGCATTTAGTAAAAAGTGGTTATTTTAATATTACAAACAGAGACTCCAATCTTATTTATCTGTATAGATGTATATGTAGATAACTATTTTAGAAAAATAATAAAACAATTTATTAAGTCCGGTTTTAGAAATATATATTTGCTTAAAAATAAGAAAAATCTTAATCCCATTATCCTATGAATCCAAATATTATAAATGTGAAAGTTTGTTTGTGAGGATGGATGTATGGATGTTTGTTACTCTTTCACGCCAGAAGGGCTAAACAGATCTGGATGTAATTTGGCACAGAGGTAGATTATAGTATGGAATAGCACATAGGTAGCTTTTAATCCCGGAAAAATGTACGGTTCCCGTGGGATAGATTTGTTTTTGTTTTTCACTACGGACGAACACGAGCAAAGTGATGGTGAGTCGCTAGTATGATATAATATATAATGTTTAAATGTCTTTATTCATTTTCTTTTATACTTTTGTAGATTGGCTTCTCTTATAATGGAATAATGGTAATCCTCTAACATGTTTTTATTACAAAATCCTTGATGTTGTAATTTTTTGATATTATTTTGAATTTTGTTTAATTTAATTCTTTTTCGCAGTTAATTTTAGGCGTTTTTTTTAGATTTCATAACTACTACATTATTTATGTTGTATTTTGTATACCTCATTATTAGCATGTGCAGTAAATATTTATATTTCGATGACCTTTTAGAGATGTTATTATACAATCAATATACATCTCTAAAAGGATATCGTCATCAACATAATATAAACTAAATTAATTCATAAAATTTGCACGTAGACCTCCATTACATTAGGCCCTGATGATCAAACAGGGTAAAGTATTATTTGCAGTTGTATTATGATTATGATTTTATAAAGTACTAGCGACTTACCGTCGCTTCGCTCGGGTACATTCCTAGGTACGTTTTAACGGTTAGTATGGAATGGACAGACTATATATTATGTATATGTACGTATATAGGTACAATGAGTTGTTGTGAGTTGTATTATAACGTGTTTTCTGGTGGGAATGCGATAATCTCCTGCGGTAAAATGTAGCCCATAATATTCTCCAGCCCTCCAACTATCTTCACACAAAAAATCACGCTAATCCATCGCTTTGTTTAGTCGTGAAAGAAGGAAAACTAAACAAACAAAGTCAAACTGTAACCGTAGAAAAAGAAAGTATCAAATCTACAAATGCATTCAAAAAGTTTAAATTAATTTTGCACTCATAATTATAAAGTAGTAGTAAGGAAAAAATTACGTTTTTCCGTGAAATTTTTCCAATTTTTTTTTTCATAAGAACCTTCCTCGGACAACAACAAATATTTAAAAAAAATTGTCGAATCGGTCCAGCAGTTATCGAGTTTTGTGCTTAGCAACACATTTAGCCGTTCATTTTTATCTATATAGAATAGGTATTATACTTTTATCTGGGTCTTGGAAAAGTTTAAATATTTGAAAGAATCTTCATTATTACTATTAACATCCATTATTCATATATTTTTAAACATTTATTTTATAATACGTTTAAATGCGATACTTTTTCTCTATTATTTTAATGTAATGTAATATCACAGTGTACAAAAACATAATTTTATAGACTATGGTAATATGCTGTAGGCAGCGCTGGATTTACACTAAGGGGCACTCGGGGCTAGTGCCCGGGCGGCAAATTTTTAGGGGCGGCAAAATTCAGAGGGAGAAAAAAAGTATCTTAATGTTATCGAAAATCCTTTTTGTATTTTCCAAAAAAAAATAAATAAAAAAATACTAATATATTTTTTGAAAAATTGAAAACATTTATAAATCATTTTTTTGTATTTTTCGAAATATTTATAATTAAAAGAAATTAAAGTCATCGAAACTTAATCCACTTTATGCAAAATGTCGATAATGGGGCGGCATTTTTTACTGTGCCCAAGGGCGGCGCTAGGGTTGAATCCGGCACTGGCTGTAGGTATGTAAGAAATAATAGATAATTAAAATTAATTTCACAATATCGTTAGAAACTCTTCTTTTAAGTCAAATTTAAATCTAATACCTTTTAACGAGCATTTCTTGTATATTTATTTATTATTTATATATTTATATATACCGGCGATCTCGCAAATGGCTCTAACGATTTCGCAGAAATTTAGTAGTAGGAGGTTTTCGGGGGCGAAAAATCGATCTAGTCTGGGAAAACGCGATCTAGTCTTATGTCTGGGAAAACGCGTGTTTACGAGTTTTCATGCGGTTTTCTTTGGCATTATTCCACGCAAAATATGGTCGCTAATTTCGCACGCTCGGGCATAAGCGTCGTCGTTAAGCGGCCAAGGCGCAAGATTGATAATCACAGGTGTCCCCGTTCGAATCTCGATCGGATACAAAGTTTTTACTTTTGTTTTTTTTTTGTTTTTAAGCCAAATTAAAAAGATAAGTGTACTTTTGGCCAAAAACTCCGAGCAAAGCTCGGTCACCCAAGTACTAATAATAAAACTCCACAGCCTAATTTTAACTACAAATATATTCTTCTTATTCACAAATTAACGTACGTATAATATGTCATCTTCATAATATCATTTTTATTTATAACTTTTATTATATATCTATTTATATACATATTATAATAAAATGGTAATTGATCGCTGTCTGTACATGGAATATATTTGAGAAAAACTATTATTGGGAGTCTTTATTGACGCAACAGAACCCAAAACAATGATTTTAAGAATTTTCGTCTGTTTGTCTGTGTGAATCTCAGAAACTGCTAAACCGATTTGGACGCGGTTTTCACTCATGTGTTGTGGTAAGCTTCATTTAACATTTAGTATTTGTTTTAATATATATATATTTATATATATTTATATATATATTTTAGTGTATTTCGGCCAGAATGGACTGCCCCTTTCAGAAACACTGGATGGAGTTGGCCATTGGGCTAAGATAAAGCTAAAAATACTAACAATACTAACATAGTATTTAAGTATAATTGTTACTAACCAATTAACAATATATGGATGTACTTACGTCTGAAATAAAGATTATTATTATTATATCTCTTTGGAATTCACGGGCTCGAAGGAGCCCGGTCCTTTGGAAGGCTTGCGTGGGGACACAGGTCCAACACGTAGAGGCCCTTTAAGAGATTCAAGCTTGTTTAATGTGACGCATCAGCCGGGATCCATCTCTGAGTAACCCATAGGGAATTGCCCATAGATGGCCTCCGGATAATGCGTAGGGACTATGGAAAATATGGAAAACTATATAGGGTTATGGAATGGAGTTTGGATGGACTAAAAATGGGCTATTGGATGAGACTACCGGACGTCCGCCTGCTCAACAGTCTCACATTGAATATTTGGCGGACGGTGACTCGCCTCCCACTAGATGGGCCCCCACAAAGCGGCATAGTGCCTCGGGCGCAACATCAGCGTGGTCGGCTAAGGGTGTTGAGAGGTGTGCACCGGTTTCACCATCGCGAGGTTGCTCGTGAGCGGGTTTCCCCGTTATTACGCAGATTGAGCACTTCCACCCTTTCGAGCACTTGGCTCTTGCGCTCCACTCTGGACGGCCAATGAAGGCAAGCCAGAGGCGGGGGACAGATGTTGTTTCCCCCGGGAGATCTCAGGTCCGTGGTGTCGCCACTCACCAACAGCTCGCCACAAGCTGCCCTGCGGGCATTATTATTATTATTATTATTATTATTTATTTCAATCGATTTATAAATAAAAAAAAGTTATGTCAATTTAAATAATCATTTAAAGAGACGAACCCGAGCAAAGTGAGGGTGAGTCGCTAGTAGGTAGTATAAGTATAGTACGGTAATTAAATAAGATTACAAAAGCTTGCAATACATGAAAGCTTTAGCAGAGAAATAAATAGAAAGTTGATTTTTAAATGACTTTTTCACATTTCCGTTGTTTTTGTTGAGTATTTTTAGAATGTCATTTTTATATTACTTTAATAGTGATAGTTGTGTCGCCATCTGTGTACAGCGCAATGAGTTAACTCTACCTACATTTTAGTGTTGTATTATTATTGAGATACTATACTAGATGGCGGTAGCAGTAACTTTATGCATATACAGTCGACCCCCGGTAATCCGACAAACGTTTTGCAGGGCAGTGTCGGACTATCGAATTTGTCGGATTATAGAGTACTGCCTAAAACCCCTTATAGTCCGGATTTTTTTGAAAAAAAAAGTACCTTGTAATCCGACAATTACAGATCAAAATAATACGATTCTACTTGAATTATAAATCATACTACATATGTATGTCGGATTTAGTAAATTAAACAACACAGCACAATACTGTGTAGTGACGGCGCGTACGAGTTGCAACCTGTTTAATCATGCACTATCGTACATTCCTGAAGATTTGTCAAAATAATGATTGTGTTTCTACATTCAATTGTGATATGCATGTCGGATTACAAGGGGCCCCGGATTAGACAGGGGCCGGATTACCGGGGGTCCACTGTAATTTAATATCCTCGATAGATTTCCTATATAACCACATACAAACGTAGGATTGTATATCTATACTAATAATCTATACAGAAAAATAAAATAGAAGTGTTCGTTTGTAATATCAAAATAATAGCTTTATACTAAATGAATTTGGAATTATATACTGTACTTATAAGAAAAACACATTTTTTTTTAATTTTTGTCTGTCTGTCTGTCTGTTTGTTCCGGCTAATCCAAACCGAAACGGCTGGACCAATTTTAACGGGACTTTCACTGGCAGATATCTGATTTTATAAGGAGTAACTTAGGCTACTTTAATATTACTTATAAAAAAAGAATTAGAGTTTCGTTCAAAAAAAATTAAAACGTACTCAGGGACGCCACCCCAGCGAAGCGAGGGTAAATCGCTAGTAATATTATAAATGTGAAAGTTTGTGAGTATGGATGTATGAATGTTTGTTACTCTTTCACGCCAGAAAGGCTGAACATATTATCTGGATGACGTTTGGCACAGAAATAGATTATAGTCTGGAATAATACATAGGCTACTTTTTATCCCGGAAAAATGTACGGTACCTCACATGCACGTACGCATACAAGCACACACGCAAATAGGTCTTCTGTCTATTTCTCATAATCTGAGGCACAGGCAATTCTTGTGGGCAAAATCACTAAAATGAGAATGTTCAAATAAATTCAGGGGCCAGACCATTCCTGTTTAAAATCACTGGAAAATTTACAAATATTAAGAAAATTTACAACGTTGTCGGATTTAACATCGGATTGTTTTTTTCTACCTTGTACGTGAAAATTGTGGGATGATCTTACTCTTGACGTAGAATTTTCAGATAAAAATATTATTTTACAAGTAATAAGGCAAAGTATAGTAGAAGCAATATAATAGTTTTGGAAACCAAACCAAGAAAAACAATTTTGATCTGAAATTTTACTGTATTAATCAATGACCAAAATTTGAAAATGATATCACGTTATCAAGTTTTTACCTGGATTTCAACGCAATGCATAAATTGCAACGCGCTTTACTTGAAGATATGCGGCTCGATTACACGGCTCATTCGCTTACTTTAGCTATAATAATAATAGTTATTAGTTAGGGTTTAGTTTCACTAATTACCTACACTAGTCTCGCTAGATACATCATCTTAAACATTTACTGTAACACTTTAAGACAGCAGAAATAGACCATACTAGCGGCTCACCCTTACTTCGCTCGGGTTTGCCTCTAGGAAAACAAAAACAAACCTATCCCCCGGGAACAGTACATTTTCTCGGGATAAAAAGTAGTCTATGTGTTATTCCAGACTATAATCTTTCTCTGTGCCAAATTTCATCCAGATCCGTTCAGCCGTTCTGGCGAGAAAGAGTAACAAACATTCATACTCACAAACTAGCATATTTATAATAATAGTACAGATTATAATACAGGAGTAAAATACTTTACTGTGTGGACAAACTGGAGACTAAGTCCTCATTCGCTCTCGCATTCTTCATTTTAAATAAAGTACGTGCCCATCTGTGGGACGATAAAAGAAATAGAAAGAATCTACTGATGCATGCGAATATCGAACCTGGAAACACGTATTTTATAAACCCAGTTATTTTGTTCAAACAAAAGTTTCATGTATAGCATTAAGAAGAATTTTCAGCTATTCAAGACTGGTCCCATTTTTATGACTTTTTAGATATGGATTAATTTTTTTGGTTGAATATCTCATCATCATCCTCCTGCCCTTTTTTCAAATTACTTGGGGTCGTCGCAGTACGTCTTCCATACTGCTTATCGATATTGGCAAAAATTATACAACCGGTCGCCTGCCTGACATCAACCCTCCTTGAGAATGCTGTTGTTTATCCGCCATCGCGCAGCAGCATCTCGTCTCGTCGATCACGTCTTCTACGAAACTTGCACTTTTTAATCTTTATTATATTTGCTGTGACGTTTCAACATCCAATTTAGAATTAGTCTATACATATAATAAAATTCTAACTGAGTCGAATCTGTACATTACATATTTTTTGGAAAATCTTATTAAAATAGTCATTATTCTCGATACAGAGGCCGAATCTATAGTTTTTAGAATTTTTTGTCTGTCTGTCTGTCTGTCTGTGACCAAATCACGAGAAAACCACTGGACAGATTTTAATGAAATTTGGTATGATGATAGCTGTTTATACGGGTCAACATATAGGATACTTTTTACTGCGGGAAAATATCTCATCTTTGACAAATCTATACTAAACGTTAAAACGTAACTAGGGAAGAACCCGAGCGGAGCGAGGGTGAATCGCTAGTTTTGTTAAATAAAACAGTATCAGTTGCTGTTAATCTATAATCTCTACACACTGAGCGCAACTCTACCTCACTTTTAAATGCCAGCCATTTTTTTTCACCACTTTCAATGGCATAGCGAATTGTTTTGTGTTAGGCATGACTTAATACTTGAAGAACTCTTAAATTTACTTCTTTTAATGGACACATATTCGGGCGTGTTCCCATTATGTTTACTCTTTCCTAAACGTATTCATTTTCGATAGTTTTATTTAAAATGTCAAATATTCGCGTAAATCTAAGAAAGTATTACCTCGGGATCTACCTTAATTTGTAGTAGAACTAGTATTCCGCTGTTTTTAACGTCCCACTGTTGGGCACGGTAGTGGTAACGCGCTCGCTTAGGAAACTGAGTGAAACGGGTTCAAATCCCGGGCCTTGCATCTCTGATATTTTCATCTGCGCTCATTTCCAACACGATTACCGCTTGTCTTACGGCGAAAGGAAACATCGTGAGGAAAGCTGCATGTCTGAGAGAACCTAGGAAGTTTAAGAAAGATATGTGTAGTCCCCCACTTGGCCAGTGTGGTGGACTATGACCAGGTCCTCCTTGTATTGAAGGGAGACCCGTGCTCAGCAGTGGGACGTTAAAAAGAAAGGCTGAACTAATACATCTGTTAATTTAACTGCTCTGTCGAATCAATTCAAGTTTCTAATACATTGTTCAAGCACTAAAGTGTCAAAAAGGCCAATAGAACTTTATTAGAACAAAAAAAGTCATCTGCGGTCAGTTGATTGTAAATTCAACTCAATTTCAAATTATTTATTATTGCTATTGTCCTTTTAACCCCAAAGGACTTTAAGGGGTTATCTTTTTCACTGTAATTTCACTGAAAAGAAATAATGTAATCTTTTTGAACTAATTCAAAAGGATGTAAAGAAAATGTTATATCCATATATTAAAACAAAGTCGTGTTAGTTACATCATTTATAACTCAAGAACGGCTGGACTAATTTTTATGATATTTGATTTTTTGGATTTCTTTTAGTTCGGAATAGAATAATAAGTATGAAAACATCAGAAATATTAATATATATATATATATATATATATATATATATATATATATATATATATATATATGGCTAACTCAGGTAAATAACCATTTTAAATATCTATGTAAAACGTACCTAGCGACGAACATGAGCGAAGCGTGGGGGAGCCGCTAGTTTCAAATAATACAGCGCGGTGATCTAAAAAGGTTGTGTTAAATGTCTTTATTTACATTACAGATTTTAGATAAAATATAATTAGTTTCATACATAAAACGTCTTTGTTATAGTTTATGTATTAGACATTTTATGTATTAAACTAAAATATTTAAAATAATATAAGTAAATACATTTATGTAATACTAGCGACTCACCCTCGCTTCGCCCGGGTTCGTCTCTAGGTTGCTTCCCAAAACAAAATTAATTAATTAATTTGATTTTAATTTATTTTCGTGGGACCCTATATTTTTTTTAAATAAAAATAATAAATAAAAGTAGCCTAAGTTGCTCCTTATTACATCAGCTATCTGCCAGTGAAAGTCCCGTCAAAATCGGTTCAGCCATTTCAGAGTTTAGCCGGAATAAACACATAGACAGAAATGAGAAATGTTGTTTTGGTATATTACCGTATATACATCCATAGGCATTTAGTTAAAAGCGGTTATTTTAATATTACAAACAGACACTCCAATTTTATTTATCTGTATAGATTCACCAGTAATAGGTACTTTCGTGATCCTGTACCGATTTTTAAACTGTTCTTCGGTGTAATACCTATTCCAAAAAAAGTACATTCGAATAGAAAAGATTCATTCGATTTTTAAAAACTCACGTCGTTTGATTTTCATTATCACTACTCAGGGTCACCTTAACAACCGTCAGAGACGTAATAATATCTACAATAAGGGAAATTTGAAGCTACACATAAAACAACCTCCTCTTTTTTTGATAGTTGGTTGAAAAAAGAAAAAGTAACAGCTTTTATTACAAAAAGCTTATTTTTAACATCGCAAAGTATAACTTAGTTTTAAAGAGTAATATTAAATCAATTTGAATATTTCTAGTATTTAATAAAACTAACGCTATTGCAGTAGTTTTTAATTTACACTTTGCATGAATACTTTTTTAATTTCTAAAACGAAAGTGTTGTGGAAACAAGTCACCTAGTTATTTTCAGTTTTTTTGTCATGTTATATTTAAAATATTTTTAGGAATTACTATAAATTTTAACTTAATAAGTTAAAAAGACATGCATGTAAAACTGTTCTAAAAAGTACCTAATTGCCTACTATTAATTATTTCTTCGAGCACATTTATTGATGTTTAATTTGGACACTCGAAGCCTTTCATATAAAGCCTTTTTATTAAAAACTTCCACAGATCTCGGGTCTGTCGACTTCGGGTACATTACAAATGAATCTGCCAGATTAACTGAATTAAATTTCTTAACATGTTAATTATATTTATTTACTAAAACATTACAAAGTAGGTAGTAGGTAGTATAGTTAAATTATTAACCTAACTCTAAAACTATTACATTTTTTTACGAGCTAAGACACAATCTATGCTTAATACATATTGTAAAGCTGAAGAGTTTGTTTGTTTGAACGCGCTAATCTTAGGAACTACTAATTAGATTTGAAAAATTCTTTTTGCATTAGATAGCCCGTTAACTGAGGAAGGCTATAGGCTATATATCCTCCCGGAAGAATGTACGGTTTCTGTGTAATAGATTTGTTTTTGTCTAGGGATGAACCCGAAGCGAAGCGAGGGTGAGTCGCTAGTCATTGTATATGAGTTGGAGAAACATTATTTTTAAACAATAAGCGCCATTGTTTAACGCAATGAACTGTAGTCGAAATTTTAAAATTTTTAAATTACTTTATCTATTAGTTTAAATATATATTTATTTATTCACAAAGCATTACTTCGTTGAAAAACATTATCATGCTCCAAAACATTTATTCACCGTCACTACCTCGCTCACGCGCACTCCGCGCGTAAACTCCATGTCACAAAGGTACAACTTCGGAATAACCCATCAGTAATATGCACTTCCAATATTTTTTTAAATGTATCCCAAAGTCCTATCTCTACGGTTTTTGAAGTAAAAACTTCTATAGGCAGGTTTGGATGGGGAGTAAATTCATGTAAGTCGTCATCGACATGGTCACGTGACGTGCTAACGCTAACACTCAGAATACCGATAGATGTCGAAACCAGATAAATGTAAAGAGTTTTAATTTACAAATTTTAATTTAAGATCAAATAATTAAGTTGAATATCCAAAAATAACAATTGTTTGTTTATAGTTTTAAGTTTTCACTTCTGTCGGCAGTTCACATGACTGCTTTTTTTATTTTTTCGATATCTCATTTCGTTGTCGAGATGTGAATTTTTTTCTAACCAAAACCGGGCGAAAAACAACCGCACAATTTTTCGATTTAAAAAAAGTTTTTGTCATGTCTATACATATAACAAAACTGTAGAGGTCGAATGAGGTACATAGAAAAAAAATGCCAAAAACCGAGTCAGGGGGATGTTAGAAGAGAAATAGAACAAATCCAGGTTTTTTTCATTTTTTTTGCTTCTCTGTCTGTTTGTTTGTTTGTACGGGCTAATCTCCGAAACTGTTGGACCGATTTAAATGAAATTTTGCATGGTGGTACCTTATATCACCGGTCAACACTTTAGATACTTTTCATCCGGGAAAATTAAAGAGTTTCCATGGGATAGTTAAAAAACTATAGTAAATTATACAGACTAGTACACAAAAGCTACTGATTGGATTTTAATGAAATTTTACAATGATATAGTTTATATATTAGAATAACAAATAGGCTACTTTTTATCTCGGAAAATGTACGGTTCCCGTGGGATAGATTTGTTTTTGTTTGACTAGAAGCGAACCGAGCAAAGCGAGGGTGAGCCGCTAGTAAATAAAACAAAAAAATGCTAAATTTTTGATTTTAGTGATTACCTACATTTTGATTATTTGAAATTGAACTTGTTGAAAAATAAACTTTTTAAGAGCATTTCATGGGAGCTTTGAAAATTTTGAGACAAGTTTGAATGATAAATAATAATTATTAAATGATACACGCACGTCTTTAAAGCTGACAAATTTCAGCTAAATCAGTAACTAGCCAAAAAGGAGCATATATCCTTAACATATAAAATTAATGCTTTATATGATCGGGAAGAATCATTCATATGTTCTTAAAAATGTGATTGTTTAATATTTTAGTTTAATATTTATTTATGATTTAACCTAAAAATATATTATGTAAAAATTACTAAGAGTTTCAAATTATTATATATTTTCGCAATATTCCCCTCGATGTGGCATTTACAATACTGTATATATATATATATATATATATAGCGAAAATAATATTAAGGTTTTGCGGAGAACTGATTCTGACGCATTTTAATTGAAAACATGAATAAACGTATCCAAGTGGTCATTCTATACGTATAATAAAATTGTAACTTATCGCTGTCTGTACATATTTGAGAAAAACCATTATTGGGGATCTTTATTAACGCAATAGAACCCAAAACAATGATTTTTAGTTTTTTTGTCTTTTTGTCACTTTGTCTGTTTGTCTGTGGGTTTGTGTGCATTAATCTTAGAAACTTCTCACTAATGTATTGTGGTAAGCTTCACTTAACATTAGTCTTTGTTTTTTTCAATCGGTTCCTAAATAAAAAAGCTATATCAATTTAAAGAATCATCATCATAAATTATAAAAAAAAAACATATTTAACTATTACCATACCATCTTTTAAATTTCAATCTTTAAGTTAATGATAATGGAGAAAAATCTAATCATATTTCATTAGAAGAATTGACTTGTGTCAATAATATCGAGTAATAAACTAAGTGACTTTTAACACTAAGTTGTAAAAAGTAGAGACAGCAAAGATACGGAGAGATACGGAGTATATGTTGTGCATTTTAAAACGTTACAAATGACCACAACATACTTATAATTTTATTTATGTGTATCCTTTTTAACGTCCCACTGCTGGTTACGAGCCTGCCTTCAATACGAGAGGAATCAAGCAGTCCACCACGCTGGCCAAGTGCGAGTTGGCGGACTTCACATGTCTTTCGAAAACTTGCTAGGTTCTCTCAGACATGCAGGTTTCCTAACGATGTTTTCCTTCACCGTAAGGCAAGTGGTAATCATGTTGGAATTATTACGTATCCATACATGCATACATATTTTTATTTAATTTTAGTTATTATTTATTAGTTTTATTAATAACTAGCGACTTACCCTCGTTTCGCTCGCTTCGCTTTCGCTTATGTACGTTTTAATTTTTTGAAGCGAAACCCTAATACTTTTTCTAAAATAAAAGTAGCCTATGATACTCTTTATAATATCAGCTATCTGCCAGTGAAAGTCCCGTTAAAATTGGTCCAGCCGTTTCGGAGATTACCCGAACAAACTAACAGGTAGAATAATATTTTTTTCTTATAAGTAGGTACTGTATATAATTCCATATGAATTTAGGATATAGCTGTTATTTTGATATTATAAACAGACACTTCAATTTTATTTATCTGTATAGATAATTAAAAATGAACTAAAGTAGGTACCTACCTACCTATATTACTGTTGAATTAAATTAGATTAAGTAAACGAAAGCTTAAAGCTTTTTATGAATTTAAGTTGCTTTTCTTTCAAGAACTTTTTCACGTTTTTATAAGTCCAACTTTTTTATAAGAAATTAAAAAAAAATACAAAATAAAAAAAAATCACAATGAACAAAACTAACAATTAATAGTCTTAAAAGAAATTAAGAACAGAATCTTATACAGCTTATAAGTAGAGATACATAAGAAGATACATATATTAATAACTAGCGACTCACCCTCGCTTCGCTTGGGTTCGGTCCGCTAGGTACGTTTAACAGTTAGTATGGAATGGATAGCCGATCCCTTGCTGTGTGAAAAACCAAAACAAATTATCCCAAGGGAACCAACAACCAAAAAGTAACCTATGTATGTGTTATTCCAGACTATAATCTATCTCTTTTCCAAATTTCATCCAGATCCGTTCAGTCGTTCTGGCGTGATTGAGTAACAAACATACATCCATCCAAACTTTCGCATTTATCGATAATATTTATGGCATCCTGTCGATAATATGACGGGATAGTTAGGTACCTTTCGATTAAATTTAAAATAAATATTAATATTCAAAATTCAGGTTTTGTTCCATTTCATTTAAGAATTAATTGTTTTTTTTTTTGTAAAATAAATCATACTAGATTTAAATAAAATTAATACTCTAGGCAAAATTACTATATATTGTCTACTTCAAAAACTTCTTTTTGACATCAATTTTCCATAGCTTCGAATTTTTTTTAAACTATTATTTAATTTAATACAAAAGAAACTAACAATACTATAACAAATACTTAAAAAATAAACAAAAATGGATGAAAATTAGAAAAATTTGGCAATTTCAACCCTTTTTTGAGTGCTAAGTCTACGACGCTACGGGTCTACGCGCTACGAGAGGGGCGGAGGGGGGTGTAAAGTGGGCGTGGCCAGGCCAGCCCTCTACTTTGCGAGCTTGTACCAAAGGCGAAGCGTATCCGCCTCTAGTTAGTCAGTGTGGTGTCGGCCGCCGACCGCGTACGACGTGTGTAAGACCGTGCTAAGTTTGACAGTTTCGTGTGTTGTGTGTGACATGTTGGGAGAGACGGGTGTATAGGACATGTCGCGAAGGAAACAGAGCAACCCTAAACCTTTGAAACGTAAGTTAGGTATAAGGGTTAATAACCAAAAAGTTCTAATAAGACTTTTTTTTTTTTGGAAAAGTTTGTTGCAAGTACTTTATAATAGTTTGTAAGGCGTGCAAGTTATTTGTGTACACTTTTTTTCATGTTTGCAGTGTTTTCTTACATAACATTTGTTTTTAAGCTGATAGGTGGTTAATTTTGGTACTAACTAAGCAAACTTGGTATACAGAATAATATTATCGACATGTTTATAAGATATGATGTATATTATTATGTGTAAACAAAATAACAATTCTTTAATCTTCCCAATGTTTAAGATAACGCATGTACCCCAAAACCATACCGTATTTAATAGTTGATAGAGACGGTTTTTTCTAAGTAACCACATGGTTTACATTTAAGGCGGTTTACTGTACTCTATTAGAAAAAACTCTGCTATTATTATAATTTCTTACGATTTTCTTTAAGAATAATAAATAAAAAGCAATAATAAATAAATAAATAAATAGCATTTAATACTCGTATTAAATAATGTTTTCAATTATAATGTCAATATATGTATGTAATATTATTATTAATTTATTTAAGAGTTTAATTAGATTTTTTTTTACTAAAATTAATGAAAAGTGGTGAGTAGCCATTACGTTTATAAATTATCTTTAAGGTATTGATTCTTTATACAGGATGGTTAAACTTCATTTAAGAACTATTATTGATTATACTATTTGTTTATAGCATTAATCAATTAAAAATAGCACAAGTTTTATAAAATTTCAATATATATTTAAATGTTATGATTTTTTACTTCAGAAATAATATTAACATTTAATCAAATGTTAGTTTTCATGAAAAAATATTAGTTTTTATGCAAAAAAAAAACTAGTTTAAAATTTTAATAAGCATCTCTACATAGAGTTGCTCTGACATAAAAGACAATCTTCTTAACTATTCTACTGATATACATATGTAATTATACGCTCTCCTTATGTATTACTTGAGTTATCTAAAACTTGCCTCAGAAGATCCAATATTGTAGTACCGAATTAAGGAATGTGAGTTACTTTGATATCAAACTCTAAATTATCAAATCTTGTTGATGACTAAACTCTAACTTAAAATGATTTTTAAACAAATTGCCTTTAACAGGCTCTAGGCGTAGCTGTATTGCAGGTGTCAGAGATATGTGTTACTACAAAATGTAGAGACTATTATGTTAGAATCTGTTTTTTTTTTTTTTTTTTTTATATATATATTTCTCTTCTTATTAATTTACTTAAATATACGTTGTCTTAAAAAAAATAATATTTTTTTTATATTTCTCTTCTTATTAAATGACTTGAATAAATATATTTAGTCTTAAAAAAATATAGTAATAGATATGAAAAAGAGGTTAATGATTCGTTTTCAAATACAATAAATTCGGTTTATACAAATAGATATATTAATTGATTATTACAATTGAGGTGTTTTTACTATGGTCAGGCTTCATATTTTCAATGATATTTTTTTAAGAATTACAAAAATATTTATATTTGGTATTTTTAAATCATTGATTTCTAAAAAGCTTTGATTTTTATTAAAAACTTACGTAGCAAAAAAGTTTTTAGGAGATCTTATGATTTGAATCGCTTCAAATAGAAGCGAAGATTTGGAATTCGATTCTCGCTTATGAAAAAATATTATATTAATATGTATATTATAATGTGTTAACACATTGCGATAATCGGTAACTCTGTAAGTAATTTAACGTTTTCCCTATACCTATGAGTCAAAGTATTATCAAAATATGGGTTAGTAATGACTCGTACAATTATTTTGTAAAACATAAATCCCCAGTTAAATGAAAATACAAACAAACCGGATAATAGGAAGCCAAAATACAGAATCCTGTTATAAAGTACTACTTGGGCTTCCCTATATAAAATAAATGATATACATATTTTTAAAAGATATAGGTATATTATTATAAAAGATATTATCATTTAGCTATATTGCACAAGCACAATTTAAAAAAAATATGTTTAAATCTAAATAGGTGTATTATGTGTAAAAAGGTTATTTATGTAGTAGTAGGTACTTGTATCTTTTTCTGACTCGAATAACCTTTGCTTCACTACACCAGTTGTACAAAAATATTAAAATCAGACCTATTACTTGTTCCGAATTCTTATTCCTTGCTTTTCTTTAATCCATTATCTCACACGAACTTTTAAAAAGTAACCTTTATTTCCAAAATCCTAGCTGATCTCTTTATTTTCATAAAATTTTGTTTAATCTATAGGTATATACATATAAGAATCAATTGCTGTCTGTTAATTTCGCTAAAACTCAAAAAGGGCTGGACCGATTCGAATAATTCTTTTTTTTGTTTTGTTGGCGGTATGTCAGGGCTGGTATAAGCATAAATAAAGGAAAACTCCATAAGAACAGCTGAAAAATCGAAAAGTTCAGAACTGTTTATTTTGTATGGGAATCACTACTTCGGGTTACTTTTGATAGTAGCTGACCTACCATCTATAACAGTGCGTTAAGTTTAAGTTGGAAAAAAAAAATGTGTAATAATATATAGTCTATCTATTCCATACTAACCGTTAAAACGTATCTAGGGATGAACCCGAGCGAAGCAAGGGTGAGTCTCTAGTTTTAAATAAAACTATTTTGAGAATTTTTTAAGTGTTTTAATATAACTTAAAAATAAATATAAAATGTGAAAATAACAATCATAATATTATAATTTTATTACAATGTAAATTATTCGTGTAAAGCTAAGGAATTATATCGTACCTATTATTTAACTGTTTTGGAGAATACAAACATGACAAACAGATGGATTGGCAATTTTTTTAAAGTGTTATATGAGATTTGCCATCGCAAATTAACATGTGAGCGCAATATGACGAAATTTTTTGTAAACTAGCGACTTACCCTCGCTTCGCTCGGGTTCGTCCTTAGGCGATTCTTTAGATTGACATAACTTTTTTATTTATGAACCGGTTGAAATAAAACAAATACTAAATTAAATGAAGCCTACCACAATACATCAGTGAAACCGAACCCAAATCAGTTAAACGTTTCCGAGATTAGCGTGCACAAATGCACAAACAAACATCCAAAAATTCTAAAAACCATTTTTTTTGGGTTCTATTGTTAATAAAGATCACCAATAACAGTTTTTCTCAACTATCTTCCATGTACAGACAGCGATCAGTTACAATTTTATTATATGTATAGATCACCCACAGACATAACGCTATAACTTTAGACTATAGATAAAATAAACGATTAAAAAACAGTTGAACAGAGAAAATTAACTGGATAATATTTTTATTAGTAATGTCAAGGTGACTGACTGTACGAATGATATTTTTATGATTTTTTGTTTGTACAAACGATTCAAAGTGCGGGCGAGTTCATTACACGCTTATCTTCCTATTAATGTATTCTGATTGTTTATTTATCAGTGGAGTGATAGTCGTCGTGTCACGTGGAAACCTATATGTGGGATAACCGATCTAACATTTTTTAAGAATTCTTACATATTCATCTATACTAATATTATAAAGAGGTAAAGTTTGTGAGTTTGTGAGGTTGTAGGGGGTAATCTCTGGATCTATTTAACCGATTCAGATGAAACTTCATAAGAAGATAGTTTGAGAATCTAGAAAGGACATAGGATAGTTTTTATCCTGGAAATCATGCCTTAAGGGGGTGAAAATGGGGATGAAAGTTTGTATAGGGAATTAACCTAAGGACGAACCCGAGCGAAGCGTGAGTCGTTAGTATAAATATAAGATCTTTTTGGGAAACGAAATTTCATCTCAATCCCGGTTATTTTATTTGATTTCCGCGAATATTTGTATTTTTAATTTTTTATCCCAGAACAGTCAATATCCCAATAACAAAAATCAGGAAGAATTAACTGCGATAAAGACCAAAATAGGGTTTTATTTAAAAACAGTTTTTTTGTTTGTTTCGAAGTCATTTTGGACTGGATAAATAAAAAAATTATTAAGTGCTTATTGAACTTGAGTGGGGAGGGTTCAGTACATTAAAGAAAATCAAAGGTTTTTAATTAAAATGTTTAGGATCTCATATTTCTTGTATGAATTCCGAGGGAGAAGTTTTATTCTGTGCTAAGTTGGAAATAAAAGACTGGAAATAAGTGTTAAAGTTTGCTCGTCTATTTTAAATCTAATTATCTATATATAAACAGGCGAAGACAAAATAGTTCTGTATTTTTTTCTCCTCTGTTTGATTTTCTTTTTTTTTTGTTTATTTATACCTACTGGCGAGCTTTAGTGTTAACAATAAAAAAATTGCAAACAGTTTTTTTTTATATACGTAAATTTTATTCATATAGGTATTCATTCATATAGGTATTTATATATAGGATTTCTTAGCGATAGCGATATGTGTATCAGTTTTCATATCTAAATTTTATTTTGATTTTGTATTCAAAAGATCATGTCTTTTGAATTCAAAACCAAACTACTAAAAACTTAGGAATATTTCTATTATTAATTATATTTTTATTATTCAAAAACTATTTTATGATTTTCAATTTATATAAATCCATATAAAAATCATATAAATTCTTCAATAAGATGAGATAAAACAGGTTATTGGTGCATAACAAATTTTGTTTAGTGAGATAGCGAGCCACTTGACTGTAATTGTGGCGATAACAGCGTTCCCATACACACTCTACAGTCTATTTAGTATTGACTCATCAGTTTTGTTATTGGGGACTTTAAGATGTTATTTCTCTTCCTTGATAGAAGACAGTATTTCTGAATTGCTTTTTTGGTGCTTTTTATAGGATACTATTTGTTAGGTCATTAACCCTTTCAAGACCGTGGTGGTATAAGTACAAAAAATTCGTTTTGATTTATAGAATACGGTTCAATTGGAATTGAATTAGCATATTTGGAAATCAAAAATGTTTTTTCTTTCGTTTTTGACAATTTCGTGGGACACATGTGTGCTTGCCTTTTGACTATGGTTACGATGACCAGTAGATCATTGGTAATTATTTCGCATTACATTTGAGATATTCTTATTATAGGTGATAGTTTCCTCGCAGACTGATAATTTTTAAATTTAAGCATATAAAAATTAATAATTCAAAAGTGCTTCTATATTTTGTAAAATAAAGTATAGTAAGTACCTGGGCGACCGAGCTTCGATCGGAGTTTTTAACCAAAAGTACAATTGTCTTCAAAAAAAAAAAAAACTAAAAACTTTAATAAATTGCGCTTGCGCTTGCGCTTTAGCCGCTTGAATACGATGCTTACGCCCGAGTGTGCGAAATTAGCGACCATATTTTGTGTGGAATAAAGGAATGGAAGGAGGAAAAAACCGCATGGAAACTCGAAAATACGCGTTTTCTCAGACACAAGACTAATCTAGATCGATTTTTCGCCTCCGAAAACCTTCACATACCAAATTTCTGTGAAATCGTTAGAGCCGTTTCCGAGATCGCCGGTATAAATAAATAAATAAATATACAAGAATTGCTCGTTTAAATAGATTTTGTTTAAATAGTTTAGATAGATTTTAATTTGATTGATTTGACGTGTTATGTTTATGCGTATATGTAGATTCTCCAATCAGTCACTTTCGCAGTTCGATGGGACGTCAAGTCGATACAATAGAGAGAGATTGAGACGCGAGACCGACGGCTTTATGTGTCTTCAACCATAGTATTTACCAAATTTATAACTAGGAGTTCTGCCATTTTTTTGACAGATTTTTGAACCAAGACTCGAATTAGGGCTTCATTATCTGAAACCACTTATAAGCAACTCACACTAATATCATTTTGAAAGTAATTCTGTCTGTCTGTTTCCTTTTCATGCTTAAATCAATGACATGGCAAGTATCTACATAGATTTTCTTATCATTTATCCATGCCATTACCATGCGAGCAGAAACAAAACTAGTATATTATAATGCCAAAATATCTCAATATATCGACAAAACCACGATAATAAGTTAGTTTAAGATGAAGATAAGGTATCACCCGATCATAAAGCAGTTCAGAAGGATTTAGTAATAATTATGCTCTTTAAGGAGTAACAAAATGACCAGGAACTGTTCGGGAAACATAATTTTGTACACAATAGTGGGGTTGTCGTCGTTATTTCTTGGACGCACAATGCTTTGAAGTCGCCGCCACCAATACGCAGATGTCGCCAGGTGTCAAGATTTACGCGAGTTTCCACATATAAAAGTCCTTTTAAGTGTCTTGAAACTTTTGACTGTTTCATGAGACATTGATCATATATTGTAAATGAACTCTCAATAGTCGTATTCTTACTAATATTGTATATGTTAAAATGTGTTAGTTTGTTTGTACATCTATCACGCAGCATCGATACAACGAATTGATGTGACCTTTTGATATATAAATACATAGTGTAGGTAAGTCGCAGAGAGATAAAGTAAGTAAATGTAAGTACTTTTAATTTCATATGCATGCTCTGGAACGGTCTATTGGTAAAGTTAATAATAATTGGAATATATATTACTAGCGGCTCACCCTCGCTCAGGTTCGCTTCTAGAAAAACAAAAACAAATGTATCCCACGGGAACCGTACATTTTTCTGGGTTAAAAAGTAGCCTATGTGTTATTCCAGACTATTATATATCTCTGTGCCAAATTTCATCTAGATCAGTTCAGCCGTTCTGACGTGAAAGAGTAACAAACATCCATCCAAACATCTAAACTTTCACATTTATTATATTAATATAGATTTCCCATATGTGTTGATCGACACGTGATAAGTGCATTTTCTTCTTTCTTACAAAAACAACTGTATTGATGTTTTTTTTTATCACAGAGTGATGCAACATATTATTACTAAAAAGTGAATTTCTTCATAGATATACAGATTACGTATTATTTTACTCAGCATAGGTACTATTAAAATATAATATTTAAATTGATATTGATACGAGCACAGTGCTCGAAGCTCGCCCAGTGGTTGAAATTCAATCATAAACATCTATACAGATGAATAAAATTGAAGTGTCTGTTTGTAAAGTCAAAATAACAGCTTTTTACTAGATGTATATTAAATTATATACAGTACCTACCCAATAAGAAAACATTTTTTTTTAATTTTTGTCTGTCTGTCTGTTTGTTTGTTCCGGCTAATCTCCGCAACGGCCTAACTTATTCATTAGCAGATATGTGATGTTATAAGCAGTAGCTTAGGCCACTATTATTTTAGAAGAATATTAGGGTTCCGTGAAAAAAAAATTTAAAAGCCTATTTTTGTAACGTAACTAGGGACGCACCCGGGCGAAGCAAGGGTAAGTCGCTAGTTTAAAATAAAATAATTCAGTACATTAATGTATTAAATAGAAATTATTTTGTATGTAATTAAAAAAAACAAGCCAATTCGAATTGGTTACATCAATCAAACGCTGATAAGCTATCTATCTTACAGCATTACAGTGGTATTCTCGAAAGTATTGCGGAATGCTTTATCAATATTCCTTAACAAATATCCATTTCTAAATTAAATTATTAAAAATTACTTAAGAAATATTATTGTTTAAAAATGTTTTTATAACCTTTTATTTAACTTGCTACGTTTGTCTGTATGTTTGTTCGGGTCATATCTTGGAAACTGAATTTTAAAGCAGTTATCCTCAACAGGTTGAGCTGAAATTTTGTATACACGTTCAGTTTAAACGATAATGCAAAAAGAAAACGAAATCTTATAAGTACCGTATATATGTACTTTTATATGCATTTAGTAAAAAAACATGAGACATTACAAACAGACACTCCAATTTTATTTATTTGTATAGATTTTTTAAAAATATGTTGAGCTAGCGATTTACCCCTACTTCGCTCGGGTGCGTCTCTAGATGGCCTATATACTGAAGTATAGATCATATTATATTAAGTCTATCTATTATATTAAGTAGCTATCAAATTTTATCAAAATCTGTCCAGCATTTTCAACGAAAAGGTACACAAAAGCGCAAGTCTGTATGTCACACAGACACACAAACTTTCGCATTTATATTAGTATCCCAATTGATATACCTAAGAGCAATCTTTTAAAATCCACATAGTATAACTCTAAAAATCCACCCTCTAAATATTTGAATACAAGGCACGTGCTCATCGTGGGAATGAGGGTGCGTAAGGGTGTCACCCTACAATATGGTCGCAATGACCAGACAGTTAACAGATTTAGTGTGAAGATGGTTAGGGGATTCGATTATGTTACAGTGATATAGTTGTAGATACTTTAATAAAAGTATACCTACTTTAAGGTATTTGAAAACAAAACTTGACGAAAAAACTTTAGAATTTGGATGAAAAAAATGACGTTATTTTCAATATTTTAAATAAAACCATGTTTTCGGATTTTTTCGCGGATTTATTTTGATTTTTGGTTCCCGATGTTTCGAATGCTTTAGAGCAATTATAGGAGCAGGAGACTAAGGTGATAGGGTGTAGGAGACTAAGGTGTTAGATGTCTCAAAGGCATTATATACATAGTTGTTACAGACAGCCTACCCACAAAATAACAAAATGGATTAAAAAAATGAAAAATGGCACCAAAGTACCTTACAATATTTGTTAATCTAAGAAAGTATTACTTAAATATATCTTAAATAGGTCAAATTGGATTTACTAAGATTTGATAGCTTTAGACAATTCTATAATAATATTCTAATATCTTATCGAAAATAAAATATCATCTAATCCTACTGCTTATTGAGTTGGAGGCCGCCAAATTGATATTTTTGATGTTTGACAATAATAATAATGTCAATGGTGAAAAATGCAGGAGAATCAAGATAAAAGGAAGAAAAAATAAGTGAAATTAATAGACTATACACGGCACGGCCTGATGAACTGAGACACGATGAGATATTATAGTGCCCAAGTGTACGCGCGTTCACCCAAATGAGGTTAGTTTGTTATGTGCGAGGTTTTTCTTAAGAGTCATGGGTTGAGCTTGATGGTCTTGCTTCTGCTTGTGATGTGGTCCTTGCCTGGTAGGTGAAGTTTGCTAGGAACTTTATCGCCTCGTTGTCTCTATGAGAGATTGCCATTTTTAGATTGTAGTCTATGATGGCCCTGGGTGTTGCTTCGTTCGTCCGCCGGATAAACCTGCCAATGGCATCTTCCTCGGCATCAGAGTAATAGATACATCTGACTGTGTGTCTAGAGATGGCGACTATGGCATATGGGACACTGTCATGGATTTTGGATTTTTGACTTTTCGTCTGAATGATCACTACTGACTCATATATTAATCCCTGAGCCTCATCCTGAGCCTTACTCCGGGTTGTTACTTGGGACTTTATTAACAGAAAGACGTAATAACTGAAGTTGGCTTGAACTCGGACTCAAACCCAGGACCTTTAGATCTGCTATATAAGCTAGCTACTAGACCACCGAGGCAGATAACTATACAAATATCGTGACAAAGCTATTTTTTATTATTACTTACTAGCGACTCACCCTCGCTTCGCTCTGGTTCGTCTCTACGTATATTACATATAGTTTATAGTTTAAATAAAAGAAATATAGAAAAAATATAATGTATGTATACAACTTCCCTATTTGAATCGGATATTATTCAATTTTTCATTGATTTTAAAATTTTTTTCGTGGGACCCTATGTTTTTTCTAAAATAAAAGTAGCCTAAGTTATTCCCTATTACATCAGCTATCTGCGAGTGAAAGTCCCGTCAAAATCGGTCCAGCCATTTTAGAGATTAGCCGGAACAAAGAGACAGACAGACAAAAATTGTAAAAAATGTTGTTTTGGTATCTGTACCGTGTATATCCATATGCATTTAGTAAAAACCGGTTATTTTAATATTACAAACAGACACTCCAATTTTATTTATCTGTATAGATTACTTAGGTATATGAATTATAACAATACAAATTGTCATATAATCTAGCCTCTGCCGTGTCTGAGGTATGAGTAATGAATTATCGAGAGATCGATGAGTAAAGAGGATGAACTGAAGCCATTTTATTTCTCAATAAATAAATTAATTGATACGCAAATACCAGGAACTGCGAGATATTCCATAAACAACAATGCACCAAAACTGGTTTTTTCCGCTCTATATTTTTAAATGAATTCTTAGAAATAACTTATTATAGCGCGCGGCTTCTCTTGTGGTAGAAGTACGAAGGTATAGTGTGTTGTTTTGCCAATTTGACGACACGTTTGGCCCAGTTTGTAGTGACCCTACTTACTGTGGGTACTCGCGGGTTCGACTCCCGCTAGGGGCATTCATTTGTGTTATAAGCACAAATATTTGTACTCCATTCATGGGTGTTTATATTTATAATATGTATGTATTTAAAGTTATATATGTGTAGTGTATCAACTATCTGATATCTATAACACAAGTCTCGTAGCTTATCATGGAACTATGGTGCTGTGTGTTAATGTCTCAACATATTTATTATTTATTAATTAATAGTCGAAAGTCCATAATTTATTTTTTAATTGATAACACAAAAATAAAAAAAAGTAAATCGTTTGATAAACAGAGGAGAAAGAGGTACTGAACTATTTTGTCTTTGCCTATTTATATAAGTAACAATAAGGCATACAAATCAATTTAACCACACCAAAATTATACTTATTCTTAATTATACAAGGCAGTGGTAGCCCAGTGGTAACGCGCTCGCTTGGGAAACCTAGTGAAGCGGGTTCAAATCCAGGGTCTCGCACCTCTGATATTTTCATGTGCGGATCATTTCTATCATGATTACCACTTGCCTTACGGTGAAGGAAAACATCGTGAGAAAACCTGCATGTCTGAGAGAACTTAGCAAGTTTTCGAAAGACATGTGCAGCCAACCCGCACTTGATCAGCGTGGTGGACTATGGTCTAAACCCCCCTGGTATTGAAGGGAGGCCCGTGCCCAGCAGTGGGACACTAAAAAAAAGGGCTGAATACAAAATTAATCATTGATTAATATATATGCAAGATATTTTGTTATTATTTATTTTTTGCTAGTTTTTGCCCGTGGTTTCGCCCGTGTGATAAGCGGGTTGAGGTTCACGGGTAACCTAAGATTGATCCCTGGATTGCCAAAAATTTTACGCAGAGTTACTTTCATATTTATAATTATTAGTACAGAGAGTATTAGACAACAACATTCTACATTTGCGAGAAAACTAAAAAATGGATGGAAATGACAGTTAAGTATCATATAAAGTAGTCAGTATATTTAGTTTAAATGCATAGGCACTTCAAGTAAATCAAGCATTTTCCTTATTTTCGTTATATACTAGCGACTTACCCTTGCTTCGCTCGGGTGCGTCCCTAGATACAATTTTTTGAGCGGAAAAAGTAGCCTAAGTCATTCCTTATAACATCAGCTGTCTGTCAGTGAAAGTCCCGTCAAAATCAGTCCAGTCGTTTCGGAGATTAGCCGGAACAAACAGATAGACAGACAGATAATTTTTTTTAAATTGTGTTCTTCTTATAAGTACCATATACAACTTCATATGCATTTAGTAAAAAGCTGTTATTTTGACATTCCAAACAGACACTTCAATTTTATTTATCTGTATAGATTAATTTTTAGTTGTTAGATTAATGCTAGAAAAACATGTTAATTATATATTATTTTGTGACCTAATGTTAAAAATGTTGACTACATTATATCTTATCTATAATCTTATTTGGCGATGGAAGCAGGCATTGCCTTCGTAATGAATGAAAAAAATAATATATTATTTTTATCTTTATCTAAATAAATTTTTGCGTATTAAGGTACAGTGACTTTTTAACAGCAGTTGAGTTAAAAATTTAACCAAACAGTTAAAAGAAGAATTCCATACAATCCGTATTAAAAGCTATCAGAATGCTTATGAAACTCAAAAATAATACTTTTATATTTGATGATATGAATATGAATATGAATATTTGACTTTTTAAACAAAACTATCTTTTCGGATTATTTCGCGGACTTATTTTGATTTTTGGTTTTCGACATTTCGAATGCTTTACAGCAATCATGGTCACGGGAGAGACTAAGGTTTTGGACGTCGGGAACCAAAAATCAAAATAAATCCGTTTCATTTAAAATGTCAAATATTCGTGTAAATCTAAGAATTAATAATAATTTTTATAGATTATAATTTATTTTAGTAAATATAAAAAAAAAATTGCAAAGTTTCATCCGATAAGCAGTAAAATGATAACGATATCGTGTGGATTAAAATCGCTCGGATATAAGTGATAACGATCTGATAAACTAGTATTGATAGTCAAAGCCTGATTTAAATTATGGGTACAGGTGAAGGCATTAAGATTAATTTTTTTTTAAAGATAACAAGTAATCTGTTATTTAAGAATTAATTAATTAAATTAATTTAAAACTTAAAATTAATATTTTATTCAATCAAATGCAAATAATTATTTCTTGACTATTTTAATTTTAGCTAACTTACATTCAAGAATAAATAAAATAATAAAAAAAAAAACAATAAAAAAAATGAAAAAATATATAAAAAAAATCATGAATAATAAATAAAATAGTCCAATTCCCAAAACTTCCTGTGGGTGTACACTGTTTAATCTAAGAAAAACACAGTAAAAACTTGTAATTTGATGACTGTCCACTCCTAAAATTGCGCCAGAAGGGATTTTTTGATAGCACACGTGATCGATGCTTTCGATAAATGTTAAGATTGGTCATTTTATCTTGGTAAGATTAGTTTAGGCTGTGCATTCGAGGCAAAAGGATTTGGATGACGTCCACAAGCGATTATTTCTATAAAAGATTAAATCAGATATCGCTTGGTATTAATAAACATTTAATAGATCTATGGTTGATAAACTAAATGGTAAGTTGAAACTATTTTTATGTTCTTGATTTATTGAAATGTTTCAAATTCTAAGCTTTTTGGTATGAGATTATTTGTTACTGCGGGGATTTATTTATACGACAAATATGTACTGCTGTAAACAAGTCTTTTGTATGTATGATATGCCATTAATAACGAATAATTTTGTAATGAGGCACTATTTATGTAGGCGAGTTGAAATCGTTATGTTTTTTCCGGTTTCCGGTACTTTTTGACGATTAGTATAGATTTCTCAGAGATGAGATATTTTTCCGCAGAAAAAGTATCTTATAAGTTGATCCGATTAACCAGCTATCATCATACCAAATTTCATCAAAATCTGTCCAGTGGTTTCCTCGTGATGCGTTCCCAGGCAGACAAAAATTCTATAAACTATAGATTCAGCCTTTGTATTGATAATGTCTATTTAAATAAGATTTTCCAAAAAAATATTCAATGTACAGATTCGACTTAGTTACAATTTTATTATATGTATGTAGATGAAAACTCGTTCTTATAAATTAGTATAAAAAATGTATAATTTTCTTTTTTGTTATTCCTCTACCAATCAGATGAAATTTTGGAGAATTGTATGCAAGCCATACATATATGATGTATTACATATATGATAATATTACTCGGAGTATGAGTATGATTGGATAATTTGAGCTTTATTTTTCACTCTAGATTTAATAATAAGAACTACGAGTATAAAAGTTCATGTATTAACTCTTAATATAATAAAAGTAAAAAATCACTTGCAAAAGTAAGGTATTGTGTAATATGTACTACTAGTAAAATAAACATGAAAGTTTGTGACGATGCATGGATGTATGTTTGTTACTCTTTCAGGCCAAAATTACTAAACAGATTTTGATAAAGGTTTAAAGTAATGTAGCTTATACATTAGAGTAACACATAGGCTACAACTTATAAAGATATGCATATACATGTATTTGAACTAAAAATAAAAACGCTAATAATATATCATATTTAAACGAGAACGACAATCTAATATTGAAAAAGACAACACTAAAACAGGTATTTTTATATAATTTCTCGTACGAATAAGGATAATTTTGCTGCTACTGAGTCGATGACCTGTTGATTCATTTAAAACTTGGAAAAATGAAATTAAATACGCATAAAACATATTTTGTTCATTCAGTGTTCTAAAAGCAAACGTTAATATAATAATGCACATAATCATAAGTTTGTTAACTATTTTGCTTTCCCAATATTGGATCGATTTTCATATTTTTTTAATCTATACAGATAAATAAATGTTTGTAATGTCAAAATAACAGATTCATACTAAATGCATATGGAATTATATACGGTACTTATAAGAAAATCTGAATTTTTCAAATTTTTTGTCTGTCTGTCTGTTTGTTTCGGCTAATCTCCGAAACGGCTAGACCAATTTTAACGGGATTTTCACTGGCAGATAGCTGATATTATAAGGAGTAACTTAGGCTACTTTTATTTTAGAAAAAGAATAAGGGTTTGGCTCAGAAAAATTAAAACGTACCTAGTTACGTACCCGATCGAAGCGAGGGTAAATCACTAGTCAAAAATATAATGTAAGTGGTTCTTATCAATTTAAAGAAAATCCACTTATCTTTCTAAGTGATTTTAAAATCTGTACCTCTTTTGTTAACCAAATTTTCCTTTAACCAAATTTAGTTGCAATGATCATGCAATACCAATTAAAGCACTCATGTTTAGATGACCTGATAGCTGATTGATAAACGGCTTGATGCTATCAGCGGGGGCGGATTTATGCCCGGGATGGAGATGTACTGATTTTGTTCTTAAAAAGAATTTTATTTTAGGTCACATGACAGCAGGATTGTCACGCAATACATTTTTTATTTATATAGGCTAGCACACAGCTTTACTTGTGGTATGTCGATATAAATTACCCGAATAAAATGTGAATTAGAGCGTATTTAGAATAATTTAGTAGAAGTCATTTCCTGTATA
This sequence comes from Fabriciana adippe, assembly GCA_905404265.1. Classification (NCBI taxonomy): domain Eukaryota; kingdom Metazoa; phylum Arthropoda; class Insecta; order Lepidoptera; family Nymphalidae; genus Fabriciana; species Fabriciana adippe. The sequence continues at coordinate 16,168,760 of FR989986.1, forward strand.
GAAGTTACTTCCTGTATACAAAAAAGCAAGTATTTTTAACTTCTGTATAACTATTGGTTTAATATTATTACTTATAAGGTAACCCGTAACGTTAACGTTTTAAATCTTTCCGAGTAGAAAGAGAGATAGAGAACAGACTTAATTCTGCTTTCAGCACGCAGTTGATAACGTAATAATAGCGATACCCAACGCTTTGTCTTATTATATATTAAATATGTATCTACATATTTTAAAATCATTTATTCTATGCGAGAATCGAACCCGTATCCTATACCATACTTAGTACGTAGACTGTTTTACGACGATTATTGGGTGAGTAATTGAATTATTCTATACAATTTTGTTTAATTCATTAATTCTAACCTGTTTTTCAATGATATGTATAAGAAATGTTAAACGACAAAGTAAGGTATGTGTCAGAATAATAAAAATGCCATAGTAGCTTCATACAACATAACATAATATAAAAATGTGTTTGAACAATCATTAACAAACTGTTACAAATAATTACATGTGCGATACGGGCGATCGGTATCTATTGCTACCGTGCCACTGATATGACAAGCTGATAACGATTTACACGATTGATAACGATTATCACATACTTATATGATATTTCAGAATTTAATAGGAATCATTGATTGGGAAAATCGATAAAATAACAACAAAAACACATACCTATGCAAAACGTGTATTGGTTTTTTTTTTTAAATAGTTTTAATGTAAATGAAATAGGTTTAGGATTCGATTTCTACTTGACATAAATGATTTTTCAAGCTGCCTTTTATGTTCTTATAAAGCAAATTTAAATATAAAATTAATGTTTAGTTTCGAATAGTACAAACTTTAAAGTTGCAAAACCAACTTTAGAATTTACTTATTTTTTAAAATTTATCTAGAACTAGCGGTTCACCCTTGCTTCGCTCGGATTCGCCTCTCGAAAAACAAAAACAAATCTATCCCACGGGAACCGTACAGTTTTCCGTGATTAAAAGTAACCTATGTGCTATTCCAGACTATAATCTATGTCTTTGCCAAATTTCATTTAAATTTGTTGAACCATTCTGGCGTTATTAAGTAACAAACATCCATCCAAACATCTAAACATTTAAATTTTCACATTTTATATTATTAGTATAGATAAAATAGAGAATCAAGAAAATCGGTTATCTGTACGTAATAAACATATATACGAAAAAACATACTTTTAAATTAAGAATACCCTTTTTTTAAGGTCAGTCAAAACTTGAATACGATAATAAAATCTTTTTTTTAAAATAAGCCTATATTAACTTGTCTTTGCATAAACCACTTTACAAGAGCACTGTTTTTTCTGGAGGGCATAGAAAGGGGAGCTCAAGTATTTTTGGTCTGCTCTAAGTATTGAAATAAAGCTTGTTTTCACGCGGATAATGATTATCTATAACAGTACATTGTACAATAATCCTAAAAATAAATAATCTGAAAAATTTTATTTTATTTTTATTATTTAGCCTGTAATAATAAAAATATATCATAAATAAATATTATTTTTTAGGTCATAGTAAGAAGTAGCCCAGTGGTAACGCGCTCGCTTGAGAAACCAAGTGAGCGGGTTCAAATCTCGGATCTCGTTGTGATTTAAGGATGTCTAATAGGGCTGAATACAAATACTAGTAGAATTTTCCAGTTTTACTCGTAAACTATGCTATATAATTTTTTAGAATAAAATTAAAACATGATATTATTACTTTTAAAGAGCTTTTTCAAGTAGCTTATTTTAAAGCCATTAATTAACAAGAGATTTAAAAAAAAATAGTATTTATTAATTACTTTCTTAGATTTACACGAATATTTGACATTTTAAATAAAACTGACTTTTCGGATTATTTCGCGGATTTATTTTGATTTTTGGTTCCCGACGTTTCGAATGCTTTACAGCAATCATGGTCACGGGAGAGACTAAGTTTTAGACGTCTCAAAGGCGTTATATACTAACGTCGTCGAACGTACTTAACGTCGGGAACCAAAAATCTAAATAAATCCGCGAAATAATCCGAAAAGATAGTTTTATTTAAAAATATTTATCATATTTATTTATAACAAAGTCAAAACTGTACGACGAATATCAGATAAACAGTCGAATTTACTCTATTTACTTAATACTCATAAAAACAAAACCTAATTAAAAATTTCCAAATAATGAAAGATATAATACGAAACACTAACCGAACAGCTCTGCACTATCGCCAATCGCGGGCCGATAACGGCATGCGTCCATCACGCCATACCCGTTTCACTCCTTCACGTTGCAATTTATCATTCTTTCCCGCTCTGGCTAGTTAAAAAATAAACTAATGAGATATCGCTATCGCACAGCATCCGCTATGTTATCACCACTGATAAGAGTACATCTGTCAACGCTCGATTTGAATTACATTAGATTAATATAATTGAAGTTTTTAGTATAGTTATCGGTTTTGCGTAGATAATGCTCAATTTCAACAATTTCTTTAATGATATAGTACTAGAAAGATTTATATATATTTTATGTATTATGTACCAGCGACTCATCCTCGCTTCGCCTGAACTAGGCATTTTTTTTTAAATTAATATAACTTTTTTATTTATAAACCGATTGAAATAAAACACGTACTAAATGTTAAGTGAAGTTTACTACAATACATTCGTGAAAACAGCACCCAAATCGGTTAAGCCGTTTCTGAGATTAGCGCACACAAACGTACAGACAAACAGACAAAAAACGTGTGTGTGCATGTAAGAAGTTATACTTCTTTGGTGTAACAGAACAAAAAAAGCTAAAGATTTCATCCCGTATGTCACAACTCTCTGTTTGTAAGAGGAATGATAAATTAATAAAATATCTAAATAAGGCAAATTAGGCATATTACAATCATATATTTATAGAATATCATTTAAGGAAAGAATATAATAATATATATAATTTGTCAGACAATAACAACGGTTACCATGGCAACAAACAGCTATCAGCTAACTTCATCATGTCGCTTTTTAGCTTTTGGAGCTGTAAGTGACTGGTCGGGTTTGGATGAAATCTATACATATAATAAAACTGTAGAGGTCGAATGTCTGTACAAAGAAAAAAATGCTAAAAACTGAGTCAGGGGGATGTAAGAAAAGAAATGGAACAAATTCAGATTTTTTCAATTTTTTTCTTTCTTTCTCTGTTTATCTGTTTGTATGGGCTAATCTCCGAAACTGTTGGACTGATTTAAATGAAATTTTGCATGGTGATCTTACGACGACCTTATATCCCCGGTCAATATTTTAAATACTTTTCATTCCGGAAAATTAAGGAGTTCCCGTGGGATAGTTAAAAAACTATCGTAACTTATACAGCTTAGTACACAAAAACTACTAATTGTATTTTAATGAAATTTTACAATAATATAATTCATACATCAGAATAACAAATAGGCTACTTTTTATCCCGAAAAAATGTACGGTTCTCGTGGGATAGATTTGTATTTGTTTGTCTAGAGACGAACCCGAGCGAAGCGAGGGTGAGACGCTAGTTTACAATAAAGATAGACTATGACAGTAACAAATAGGGTACTGTTACGCATCTAGGGATGTACCAGAGCGAAGCATGGGTAAGTTGCTAGTATGTAAATATCCGTACAATGTAAAACACAAATTAACTTACATACCTTAGAGATAGATATTATGTTTAAACGAACTTCTTTGTCACAGCCTGAGATAAGACACGCACTAGCTATTCGTAGTGTCGATCTGATATTAATACTCGTATGTTTATTTTAAATGAAGTTTTATAAATATGTTTGTATCGTTATTTAACTGAGACGGTATTGGGTTTGATTACTTAACAAATGAAATATTTGTTTATCAAATAGTTCTATATTACTAATATAATATAAAAATAATGAACTTTTTACTGTTTGATGATTACTACTCTAATTTGATTATGTCACGGTGCGGGTGACATTTGTCAGTAGGTACGATATGAATTGGGACAATCTATACATGTAATAAAATTGTAACTAAGCCGAATTTGTGCATTAAATATTTTTTGGAAAATCTTATTAAAATAGATATTATTATCGATACAGGAGCCGAAACTATAGTTTTTAGAATTTTGTCTGTCTGTCTGTTTGTCTGTTTGTTATCGCATTATGAGAAAACCACAAGATCGATTTTGAAGAAATTTGGTATCATAATAGCTGGTTATCCGGATCAATCTATAGGATACTTTTTACTGCTGGAAAATATGTCATCTCTGAGAAATCTATACTAAACCTTAAAACGTAACTAGGGACGTACGAGGGCGAGACGCTAGTATTCATTTTTTTTAAAGATCTCTCGCATCATCATATTTTTAATTTTATAATAACTCATACTATTAATAAAAAACACACATAAATAAAACACTCACGAAATCCATTATGTGACAAAAAAAAAGACAAAAACAAAATATGGCTGTATCAATTACGTAAAGCACTTATTAACATTTTTTTGTTCTTAAATTGTTACATAAAAACAAAAATTTAAATCACTTACTAAAAGTACTTCCCATATGATCAATATCGACCTTCCATCATACCAACGATGTCCCATCACTAAGACGTTACGTTGTATGTATAACAAATCGCATTATTTTTTGTAATGTATTAAATATAATTGTTACATAAAGGTTATTTTTTTTGACTTGTTACAGTTATCTATTGACGATACGTTTGGCGTAGTTTGTAGTGACCGTACTTGTTAAGCCAACGATCGCGGGTTCGAGTCCCACTGGGAGCATTCATTTATGTGATGAGCACGAATGTTTGTACTCCAGTCATGGGTGTTTATATATTTATAATATGTATGTATTTAAAGTTATGATGATGTCCTCCTGACCGATTCTGGCCACGGCGGCCAATCTCATTGAGACTAGCCAACTGCGCAGGAGATATTATAGTGCACAAATGTACGCGCAGACACAAGTGCACTCTCTATTCCTGTCACTCTCATACTCCGGTGGGACGACTACTCGACACGACCGGTGAGAGTTAAGGCGCAGGACCGACGGCTTTACGTGCTCTCCGAGGCACGGGAGTGAATCACCGCCAACTTCCCAACTCCGGGCTGCTACTGAGGCTTACTAGACAGAAAGACTCAGTAACTAAACTTGGCCCGACCCGGGACTCGAACCCAGGACCTCCGGGTGTGCAGCCGTACATGCTAGCCACTACACCACTGAGGCAGTTGATAATGTCCTCCTGGCCGTTTCCGGCCACGGCGGCCAATCTCATTGAGACTAGCCAACTGCGCAGGAGATATTATAGTGCACAAGTGTACGCGCAGACACAAGTGCACTCCCTATTCCTGTCACTCTCATACTCCGGTGGGACGACTACTCGACACGACCGGTGAGAGTTAAGGCGCAGGACCGACGGCTTTACGTGCTCTCCGAGGCACGGGGGTGAAACACCGCCAACTTCCCAACTCCGGGCTGTTACTGAGGCTTACTATACAGAAAGACTCAATAACTAAACTTGGCCCGACCCGGGACTCGAACCCAGGACCTCAGGATGTGCAGCCGTACATGCTAGCCACTACACCACCGAGGCAGTTAGTTATATACGTGTAGTGTATCAACTATCTGGTATCCATAATACAAGCCTCATAGCTTACCATGGAATTAGATGGTGTTGTGTGTTAATGTTCTAACATATTTATTTATTTATCTATGATTTAGTAACTTACTCTCGTAATATTTAGGTTACAGCAGAAATATTATGCGATGTTTGTAATTGACAGGTACATTCATTAGTGAGAAAAGGAACGGTTTGACTAATGTCACCGGTACTATGTTACAATGAAAATATTATAAAGCATTAGTGACTCACCCTCGCTCCGCTCGGGTTCGTCCCTACTTACGTTTTAACGTTTAGTATAGATTTCTCAGAGATGAGATATTTTCCTGCAGTAAAAAGTTTCCTATATGGTGACATGGATAATCAGCTATCATCATACCAAATTTCATCAAAATCTGTCCAGAGGTTTTCTTGTGATGCGGTCACAGACATACAGACAGATATACAAAAGTTCTAAGAAGTACAGATTTGCCCTCTGTATCGATAATAATGACTATTTCAATAAGATTTTCCAAAAAATATTAAATGTACAGATTCGACTCATAATTTTATTACATGTATAGATGAAGGACAACTAACACGTAAATCTAACCTTTTATTTTTGTTTGTTTGTATGCTTAGGCTAATTAATAATAACAATAGAAATTATATATATATATATATATATATATATATATATATATATATATATGTATATATATATGTATATATATGTATATATATATATATATATATATATATATATATATATATATATATATATATATATATTTATATACCAAGTATATATTATATACATACTTGGTAATTTTACTCCTAGGTTTCATTTTGAACATAAAACTCTTAAAAATAGCCACTCGTGGCTTTCACAATTACCAGTTAAACGTACACGTACATGAAAACGTTTAGCTCTCTATACAGTAAATGAACAAGAGCAAGGAAAATACTCGCGTATACATCGTGTTATTAAATATAGAGCTTAGTGTTAGAGTGATAAGCTGTGTTCCTTTAACCGAGCAACGTAAATATGATTTAATTCGTATTGGATTAGTTTATCGATCATCTTTTTAAATTTTCCATTACTATTTATACAAATATTTTGTTTACTATATGAAAAAATACATAAAGAACAGGGGTGGTCAACTTGACTACACCCAAGATCCACTATTTACTGAAGAAATCCTGTTCGATCTACGAATTACATACTACTTTAAATTTTAAATAAAACAGTATTGTTTAGTACACAATTATGTAGTATTTTTTTTTATAAATATGTAGGGACATTAACATACAGCATAATCTATGTATTTCCATGATAAGCTACGAGGCTTGTGTTATGGATACCAGATAGTTGATACACTACACATATATAATTTTAAATACATACATATTATAAATATAAACACCCATGACTGGAGTACAAACATTCGTACTCATCACACAAATGAATGCCTCCATCGGGACTCGAACCCGCGATCGTTGGCGTAGCAAATAGCGTCACTACAAACTGAGCCATACGTGTCATCATTTAGAGGTATATCAAGAGGGAAAACATAAAATTTAAAATTATTTTTAGTAAATACGGTTTTATATTATTGTGAGACACAATGTCTGAGCATCTTCTGCTACATTAGCAAAGTCAGGTTTGTACTTGAAAATTGTCAACCTTAAAGAACCCAATTTGATTCACATTAATATTTTATACCAAAACACGATTGCATGGATAAATAACGTGATGGAATGGCGATTGAAAAATTTTACAAGATGATGCGCGCACCAACTGGTGATTACGTTGCGCAGTCTGTTCTACGTATTTTTTATATATAAATATTATTATTAGGTATATATTTTTTGCTTTGCCACGATCGATTGGATTAATACTGCGACCGACTGGTTGGAGACCCCTGATATAGAAGATACTAGCGGTTCATCCTCGCTTCGCTCGTGTTCGTCGCTAGGTACGTTTTACATAGATATTTAAAATAGTTATTTGCCAGCCTTAGCCTTATAAATTTTAATATATTTTTTTGGATTTTTTCTGATGTTTTAATACTTATTATTCCGGACTAAGAGAAATCAAAAAAATCGAATATCATAAAAAATTGGTCCAGCCGCTCTTGAGTTATAAATGGTGTAACTAACACGTCTTTGTTTTATATATATATATATATAGATATGTTTTTATATATACTTGTGTTCTCTCAGTGATTGAAATCCTATCTTCTTTTCTCATTGATAACACTAAAGCTCGTCTAGCTACCAAATAAGAAAAAAAAAACAGTTGATAAACAAAGGGGAAAAAGGTACTGTTAAAAATGTTCTGTCTTTGCCTATTTATATATATTTATTGGGAGGTTGTAGAGATATTATGTAAAATATAATTATTGGGAGGTCAAAAAGGAAGTGTTAAATAAAAAAAAAAGAACAACAGGGCGAAGTCGATAAAATATATAGGTACATTCAAATAAAAATAAATATTCGTATGAAAAATACTAATATAAGAAAAGCTCTAATATGAGACCTACGATATTAAACTCCTAATATTCAAATCAATCCAAAATAATAAAAAAATATTAATTCAGTTCATATTTCATTTTGAAATTTATAAGCTTACTAGCGACTCACGCTCGCTTCGCTCAAAGCGTGGGAGGTACGTTTTCACGGTTAGTATAGAGTAAACTATATATATAATGTACATACATAGGTATTAAAAGTACCTACTTTATATATATATATATATATATATATATATATATATATATATATATATATATATATATATATATATATATAATTTTACTTGAGAAATGATTCCCCATACAAACTTTCATCGCCCTTTTCACCAACTTTAGGAATGATTTCCGGGATAAAAACTATCCTATGTCCTTCCCAGGGTTTCAAACTATCTCTATAACAAATATCATCTAAATCGGGTCAGCGAATTAAGCGTGAAAAGGTAACAGACAGACAGACAGACAGATTTACTTTTGCATTTATAATATTAGTATGGATGAAGTCACAGAAAAAAAGTGACATTTTAAAGATTAGAAATATTCGTCATGGCCGTTTATATCTTGTGATTAATGTTTGAACTCATTAAACTTATATTATTGCAGATAA